>OY720681.1:109704812-110905812 GCA_963170755.1 Amphimallon solstitiale | reverse complement strand
ATGTCCACTTCTAAAGAAGGATCCACACCAACCTTCTCTACTAATTTCTGCTTCTTACGAGAACCATATTCTTTGCAATTTCGGTAGTAACCCGAACTGCAAGTCTTATTACTTTAAACAAGCAGATTTTCCAAGCTTATACATTACTCTTACATTAACAGATTGGTAATTCTTAAATAATCTTACTCACGTAAATACTCCCTGTAATAAATTCTATGAAAAATTGTTTTCTTTTGTTAACCTTTACGTACCGCCTCATAAAAACTTAGCAACAGATATGGTATATCTATGAAATAATTCAAAATATGAAATTAAAAGCATAACATTTCATTTATACCTTAGCATATAGTATTATTGGTGTGAAAATGTTAGATGTTCGTCTTTGATAAAACAGGACCGATTGACCCACATGATTGGTATGGGACAGCCCTATTCCTATTATTACATCACTTATTCTTTTAATTTTTGCAGTTTGCATCGTTATTATTATGTGGTGTTACTAAATACCTCCTGTATTTGATAAATCAATACCATTTGTTGATACTACAATGATAATAGCGATAGCTCTATGTTTAACTCTTCATATTTTCACTTTTAGACATTTCAATTTTTTGCATTACATCATGATAGTTATTGAAACTCTTCTGTAAATTATACTAGCTGTTTCTACAGGATGGTACATCAATGTGTGGAATCTGGAGAGATACTAATAACTACTTTACATTATTACATAGCATTTGTCATTTCGATAATATTGCGCGGAGATTTCAATTTAATATTAAGCACGCTACTGAGGAAATACTAGTTGGAGTTAATAACCATGGTTCCATAAAATAACCAAAATAACCAACATTGAAATATGTAAATTACAGCATTAGTCACTTCACAAAACACCTATTAGTACGTTGTTCTAGGTGCTAACGATTAAATAGTAAATTAAAAATGCGCATATAATTTTCGGAATAAAGAAAATAGAGAATATATTACACTCTATATATTCTACATAGACAAATTCCTACCTGTAGTGATTTACATCTAATAATAATGCTATAAAGTCATAGCCGTTTCTGTGCAATAATAAATATAAAATATAACCTATAAAATCTGTATTTCCGCTCCTTATGACACGCTGCTTCATTTTCCGAAAATCGTCATTGAAAACGTCAACTCGTTGCTAGGTACTGTAAGCTTCCGAGAGTCGTAGCTTATGAAATACCGCCAGAATCGCACCCTAAGTTGAAATGATACTTTTCATATAACTAATTAGAAAATGTATTCAATTTCGATACGGAAATTTAAATGCCATGTACAAAATTGTGTAAAAGTAAATTTATATATTTATGTTGCATATTATCAACCCGTAGCATTCCAAGTTTAATTTTTTTCTGAAAAAATTGGGATCTCTTATCAAGCTACAAACTTTGCATGATATAACGCAATTGCATTTCTTCTTTTGGGGCAATATTAAAAGCAGCTTATTTAAAATCCAGCGATTTGACCGTTCAAACCAGTGGTTGATTTTTTGATGAATCAAGGGAAGCACTGATTCACCTAAATTTCTGTTCAATTAGTGAGTATTTTATTCCATGTTTTTTAAATTTCTCGCTCGGAAAATAAGTTAAAACTAATTTCTTTCGTATAAGTAAAACTATACTAATACTAATTATACTAATAATATTGCAAAAAAAACTATGGTAATATTTTCATATACAGTCGACAAAGTGAATCAATTCACAATTCGCCGCAAGTTGATTCACCCGTTTATGCGGTTGCCATGCCAACGACACGTAGGGCGTAAGCGACAGGAGATCGCATTATGTCATCCCAGTGAAGCAACACAGTACGTTGCTTCACTTGTTCAGTCTGGGTCTGAGTCTCTAGGCGTGTTTTACATTGTCGTGTAATATGTCATTACTATTGTACGATCCCGTGAGTGTTTTATTGGAAAAACCTTTTTCGTTGAGGCATGAAGAACATAAAAAGACTTTTTAAAAAGTAAAAAACCTGTGCCGGATTTGGATGTTAGTAAAGTAGCAAAATGGGAAGACACAATATCGAGTTTTTGAAAAATACAAGTTTTGTGCTTCCAAATACTAAATACAATTTTAATGCAAATTAATATCCGTTTTGAAGATGTAAATAAAATAAATTTTGTTAGATTAATAGATGTTTCAAAATTTGAAAACTTTTCCAATGAGTTTCCTTTAAACAATTTAAAAGAATACTACCCTACTAAATTTAATGATGTGCAACTGCAAAAGTTAAAAGATGAATTACAATTATTTTATGGTGCTGAACAATATCGAAAAGCTGAACCCTAAATTTTTTCATAGCAATCTGTGGGGACAGTGACATTTTTAAAGAGGCATGCAGACTCTGTTCTTTAATATTGACTATTCCCTCTACCAAAAGAATAAAGACATATTTGCGCAGTACCATTGCAGATGACAGACTTCCAAATTTGTCGAAAATTTCAACTGAAAATGAACTGTTGAATGAATTGCTAGATACCCAACCATTTTATGATGACATCATTGATAAGTTTGCCGCCTAAAGAATAGAAGAATTGAACTTATGTTCAAGAAATAGTTCCACCTGTTATATCACCAATAGTAAGTTTTAACAGTAATCACTATTTATTTCTTTTTCAATCTTTACCTGTTATTGACCTCATGAGCGACCACTGGCTCAAACTAATTGCGTTGCTCTTATACAAAAGCAGTCTTGTTTGTCTACAAAATCTCTTATGAAAATCTGAATGTTAGGTTTACGGGTGCCATCTAACTAGCAGCGACATCTCATATAATTAGTATTAACACAATGCACATCTATATACTAGAATTTCAGGAACTGACACAAACTGTTCTACAAACTTACTCTATTGTAATTTTAATTTCTCCCAAAGTGAATTCACCATTTTCATAAAGTTGACAAAGAGAGAAGTAGGAGTGGCGCATATACAGCGACTAGTTCAATCTTACTTCCTTTAAAATTCGCCTTCGTCTCTTTGCTTTTGCAGTCATTAGTTCTAGCGAATTTGCATGTTAATTCGTCTAGTTTCTAATGAATTCCAGAGAACCGCCACTGTCGTCACATTTATATTAATTACTCTGATAAATGCTAAATACACATGCATTAACGTTATTATCATTTCAGACGGATAAAACAGCAGAGTCTTGCGTTGCAAGTGCATTCAATTAGAATATGCAGAGTACGGTAATTGAATCATATATTACATAAATACAGTTCTTGGAATTTTCTTAGGCAAAGTGCAAATACAATTTCTGATAGTATATTAGGGTACAAAATCTATACAGGGTGAGTTTTTTTGAATGTTTAGCATCGGGATCTCAGAAACTACTGAAGATAGAAAAACGCTTAAATGGGGAAAGATGCTCAGTTTTACGAGTTTGATTTAAAACTGTTTTTGTTTCTCCGATAACTTTCATGGCTTATTAGATATTCAAAGAAAACAAAATTTTGCGATTTTCTTTAAACATGCTTAGCATCGTTAATAGTAATTTTAGAGAAAAGTGTTTAGACAAAAGTTTTAGATAATTTTACGCCAAATAAAACTATGTAGCTAATATTTTTTTTTTCGTTCACCATTATCGTGTAATGACGCAAACTTGTGTTTTTTTATAAATGGAAACCATAGTTGGTTTTGACATAATTAAAAAGCTTATTTTTTGCTGATTACCATGATATAAGGTTTGATATGGTTATTTAAAAAAAAACACTAGAGAAACTTCAGTTATTCAATATCCCTAGTAACTATATCAAATAAATTATGAAACGGTATAGGTTTCGCTCGTTTTTTCTTCTGAGAAATTCTCTTATTACAGTCATATTTTGCCACACACACACACACATACACACACACGTATTCGTGAATTCATTTCATTCCTGAAATTGACACATTCGCGCTGTGCAATATATATTCTTCCACATTTTTTTCTTTGCTATTCAGAACATGTTTCCACATAAATCTTCATATGCACATGTATGTATATAGGTCAGAGAAAAACGTACACTTGTACAATTGCTGACATAATAAATAAATCAGGAAATATTAAAAAAAAACCTTGACGTCAATGTATTAATCAAAAAGTTAATCTGTAGATTAGGAATTTATGCAGATGTATTTCTTGTTTTACATATATTCTGAAGCTATTTTAATATATTCCACTGCTTTTTGATATTTTTTTTTTACTAAAAATACAATTTAGTTTAAGGAAGTGCAAACAAATTTGTTCGATATAGTAATTTCAATAATGGTGGAGGCGCCAGGTGTTTCATGAAAAAATTAAAATATTCCAAGTTTTATCTGTGATTGTTTAGTAATATACTAATTGACATACAAATTGCGACATTCGGTGGGAATTGTCTATATTTTGCCAATTATTTGTTAACAAATGCGTCCAATAATAGTAATAAAGTTTATTTCGTATCAAACAGATAGAATAGATGAGAAGATTACAGTAATCGTTTATAAGTAATAATGACAGAACTGAAATACAAGAGACCATGTACAAAAGGTCATTAGATAAGGTTAACAAAAAGAAGGTGCTACTCCACTGTGTAAAAGAAGCAATTGAGAAAATATTTATCAAATTTATTTATTTTAATTTATTTCTTTTGTTTTTTTGAATTATTAGTTCAGAATGGCTTTGAACAGAGGAATTCTATAGAGTTACTAACTGTTTTAATATTTTTTTACTGCCTAATACAGATCTTATAATAATGTTATTTAATAACAATTAAAAAGAATTGATGTTCAGCTAACATAATAGCGTTAAATTAAGTTCGTATAATACATGATTTCCTAACATTAATTTAATTAGTGAAATACCCGATATTTGAGGGGTTCCACAAGGCTCAATATTAGGACCAATATGTTTCATTAAATACATAAATGATTTCCCAAGTAATATGAGAAATGGCTAATGTTAAGAAGTCAATGTCAACTACATATATTTGATATATGGTGTGACAGTTTTGATCAGTTAATATGCTGTGATAGTATCATTTTTTGCAAAAAAGGACTGAAAGAGTATTCTGATGAAATTCGTGCAAAATGAAACAATGCAAAAAAAAGAACCCAGTACTTGGCGAATATGTAGAAATATTTAATTTTGCATACAATTGTCATTTTAATATGTTTCATTTCATTCCGAAAATTTGTACATTCGCTTCTAGTAGTAGTAACACACAACGACGGCGACAATCTTGCAGTAAGAATAATAAAAATTTAAAGCGCATATAGTATGCGCTGTACATTTTCAATTCGCAATTTCAATGTCGTAATATGTTATTTGACAATTTGATATTTTACTATGCATTTTCGTCTAATAATTCATAATTGAAATGATATCCGTTTATCCTAGACAAACGTAATCGATCAGATTACTTTCTAATAACATAATTTTCCTCAAAGACCGGATCGTAATTTGAAAATTTAGATTTAGAAATGTTTTGGCGAGTGAAAACGTCGAAATTCGGGTGCAGATAAATTTCGCAATATTAGTGCTTTAGAAGTCTGGGAAAGCGCGAAATTAAATGCCAGTTGTTTCTACAAACTAACGGGATAAATGAGAGTTTCTTTGTTTGCGAATTAGTGTCTCGATATTCCAACAATTTATTTGGATTAATTTCGAAAGTTGTTTGCAATACGTGGTAGTAAAGAAAAAAGTTATGAAACAGAAATCAAAATAACAAGCAAGAGTAACAAGCGGTCATTATTACATATTCACATATTTCTAATAGTAATCTTGCTTTAATATAATAATAATATATTTTCTCATCTATAATTACAATATTACAGATTATTGTCACATCTGGTAATTATCACATTTGACATAAAATAGCAAATTAGTTTATATCAATGTGTATATAATAAGAACACTGTATCAATAATATGACAAATGAAGATGTAAACAACCAAACAAATAGTAAAAGGGCAAATGTCATATAATTCAGAAGCTTAAGGGTCCTATATAGTGGATCGGAAATGTAATATTGGTTGCATAGCACACAATTTAATAAGCCAAGGATGTCCGAGTACTTATTACACATAGGGAATATATAATAAATATTTGAAATAATAACTCAATATCTAAGCGAATAAAAATTCATTTATGATCAAATATTTACATATTTGTAACCGCGGGAAAGATTTTTACTATACTCCATTCAGTCTAAGAATGGAGCATTGGGAAAGATAGGGCTTAAAATAAACGTTTGTGATTGGTTGAAATCGAGTGTGCATTTACACCGGCAAAATAATCGCATTTAGCTCGTTCTGTCAAAAATTTGTTTATTGACAGTTTTGTTCAAAGAGTTTGTCGATTTCCGTATTTTACATAGTTATTTGTTGTTAATATTCTTAAAAAATAGTTCTTCTTAGAATTCGCAAGTGAAATATTCATTTGTTAAGGTATATTTTATCAATTTCGTTAACTTTCTTTTCGTAATCGCTAATATTTTGTAGTATGGCGGAAGCAGTTTTACCAGGTCCTTCAAAAAATCGTAAAGGAAAACATATAAAATCTGGACAAAGGCAAATGGCTTATAATGTGTACATTAAGCATAAAGACAATATGTCGGTTTTGGAAAACTTATCAAATACTGATTAGCTGTTTGCCTTTTTATGTTTGTTAGTATGGTTATCATTTTAAAAGCAATGTAAGCCTTACATATCCCTTACACTCGTGAGTAAAAAATTGCAAGATATAAATATGATAATTATTTTTCATCGGTGAAATAGCCTCAGTTGCAAAGCCATTTTTTTTTTTTAAATTTTGGGTCACGTCTTTTTGGATTTTTTTGACATTCACAATTGTGAACATCGGGAGCGAACAAATAAAGTCACAATTGTGAACGAAGGTATTTATTTCTTATGGAACTTTATAAAACAATTATTATTCTTATTTAAGCATAGATAAACGTTGCATTTAAGGCAGCGAATTCTAGAACGACTTCCACAGCCTTCAAGTCGACATCTAGCCGGGTGTTTGGAATCGTCGCTTGTTGGCCAATGCTCAAATCCATCGTAACGTTTATCTTGACAATGTATTGGTGCTGAAATATTCCTTTTCTTTTTTCTTTCCCATTCTTCTTCATTTTCTGCTTCTTCTTCTTCTTCTGTTGGTCTTCGTTTTTTGGTTCCAGAAACTAAATATTCTCCTAGATTTAGTCTAAAATCTAACAGATCCATAACTTTTGTTGTAGTGTTGTGGTCACTTGCATCACTTTTGTACTCCATCCAGCTGTTGACTATCGCAAGATCAAATAAATGAAGAATTAATTTGAATGTCCATTTTCGGGTTTTAAAAAAAGATCTATAGTATTCAAGCATTTGGTCACACATGTCCACTCCACCCATTTTTTCATTGCAGGCTTTAACAACTTTTGGACATGGTACATCAACCCGTGCTTTTTGGTTTTTGTCCCATCTTCTTACTGTAGTATCTGGTTGTGATCCAAAAGCTGTGGACATCATCACAACTGATTTATTGTCTTTCCATTTCGTCGCACAAATCTTGTTGTCGCTCCTTACAAATTCCTCACATTCACCCTTCTTCATCGAACTGTCTGTTTTGAAGACAATACCTTTAATTCGGTTTGTCATAATTGTGCCTGTTCCATGTAGGTTTAGTGACGATAATTTGTCAAACAAGGCTACTGTACTAAAATATCTGTCAAAAAATATGTAACTTTCTTGTGGTAGAGTTTGGACTAGTGTAAGCACAACCGAAGGTCCCAGACCCAAATCTTTATTGGATAATGGTGTGGTTGACCCCTGATAGATTACAAAATCTAGCACAGTTCCACTAGAAGTAGTTAAAACAAAGTTTTTTAAGCCTACTGGTCTTGGTTTATTTCTTACATACTGTCGAACTGGACAACGCCCGAGGAAGGGAATCATTTGCTCGTCTATTGAGTAAGCCCCTTGGGCAGTCCTTTCAATTTCGTGACAACGCTTTTTCACTAAATCGATCATGGGCTGAACTTTCCAAAGTCTATTCTTTTTTTTAATATCATCGTCAACAGATAGATTATCCACAACGTGAAAGTTTACCCTGAGAAAATAAAATCTATCGCGTGGCATTATATTATCGATAAGTTCAAATTTAAATTTAGAATTCCAATACATGTGGATTCTGGGAAATTTTATACAACCCATAATTGCATTCAACCCAAAAAACTTTTTTATTTCTTTAGCAGTAACTTTTAGCGGTTTCCCAGTTTTTTGTACGCAATATTGAACTGTAAATTTTGCACCAATTTCAAAAAAGTCATCATTTAAATACCTCTCAAAATACTGCCACGGCGTTAAAACTTGATTTCTAGAATTCGTTTGCTGTGGATCATCTTTGCTAGTAAAAGCCTCTTTTCTCCAATGAAGTTTTTGAAATTGAATTATAGGTACGTTGTCTTCACTATCACTATCAGAATCATTATCAGTATTACTATTTCTGTCATTATCTTGTGGACTATTAATTGCAGGATCAATGTCTTCATTGTCAATTGATTCCCAACCATCATCATCTTCATTACCATCACCCAGTTCCAAATCTGAGTCTATTTCATCCAAAATATCGTAAATTTCATCGGGATTATTTTCCAACCAGGTCAAATCGATTGTTCTTCTTTCTGAAAGTTGCAAAAAAGAAAAAAAATAGAATCCTGAATTGTAACTTGTTTCACGTGATGTCTAGGTTCACTCCTATGAGTCACAATTGTGAAACTCAAACAAAAACCTAACCCACATTTGTTTTTGAAGGAATTTTCCGCTGTAGCTTTTGAAAGCCGTTCAATTAGAGTGTTTTCCTTTAGGTGTAAACAATACATTCCAACGAATATGAATAGTTTGAAAAATATAAGCTACTTACTTTTGGCTGCCATGGTGACTAAAACACGTTAGGATTGATCACGACACAAATGAGGATGAAAGCAAAATGGTGGTGGTGGCAACGTACACACTGGTCAGTTACACTAGTTACAATTGTACGATGCCGGAGTAAACCGTCCTGAGAACGATTTTGACCTTTATGTACACAGAAAATACGGAAGTCACAATTGTGACCTCAGGGAGCGTAAGGGTTAAATAAATGTCAATAAACACGTAAAAGTCAAAATATAATGATATCATATTCAATGTATATCCCTGCTATCCATCTGACAGTAAACATATGTTTTATTTGTTTTCAAAATACAAAATTCATCCTGTGTAAACTGTGCTCATATTGTAGCGCCATCTACTCCATTCTTAGACTGAATGGAGTATAGAATAACAATTCATTGTAATGTGGGTTGCCTAATTTTAATTTATTTTATATTCATTTAAAACAAAGTAAAGAATAGTCGAACGAAAAATAAGTGCAGGGCGGGGTAGCTTTTTATTCAATTTATAACGTGAACCCAAGCAAACAAATCTCCTCCGAAGGATTTTTGAGAAAACTTGTTCTTAATATTGTGACATATTAATTAATTTTCTTTAATCCGATAATTTTTTTCTAAATTTGATTCTTCAGCGGGGTAGATTACTAAATTCTTCATAAGTTGACGTTGAAATGTTTTCTCCAAATTTAAAATCAACAAAAATATCTTGCATCTTAGATCTGCTATTTTTCCATTGTTGACAGATCCACTATATAGGACCCTTAAGTTAACTGCCAAAAAATTTTCGACATCGTAGTACTATCCCCCCACGAGCACCCCTTTGACCCATGTCCTTAACCCGTCAGGTGGTAGGTCCTTAAGTTCTTCCTCGAAGTGGTTATATAGCTTGGAACCCAAACAATCAACACCAGAATGCGGCAGTGAAAGTCGAACATAAGGGGTTCTTAGATGTTTTCTTCTTTGTGTGCTGTACTTATGGCTGTTTCCATTTGGATGAGTGTTTGCGGGTACGTACATACATTACAGAAGCAATAATAAATACTGACTGCAATGTCAATACTTTCTCTGCTTTGAAGTGACTTCTGCATTATTCATTATATTATAGACCTCTTAGAGCTCGAGCAGCCTCTTTTTGCAGTAGAAATATTCTATTTGTGTCAGTCACCTCTCCCCAGAAGAGAGTGAAATTACGAAAAGAACGCGCCATCCTTGCAGGTTCGTATGTGGCTACATGTCTCGGTCTTTTTATGGTGAATATAGCGGATGTCAGTCTACCAACTAGGCTATTTATATGTAACCCCACCTCAGATTGGAGTCCATTATCAGACCCAAAAATTTAGCTTTTCTCTCATTTTATCTTGTTTCCGTGGAAAATTAAGTGTTTTGTACTTTGGAATCATTTTTAGTTGATTTGTCCCAAAACCAGTGTAGACGTAGATCAAGAACATCTGCAGATTTCATTTTCTCAGAAAGTAGCAAAACCTGTCAGATGAAATTTGTATGTTCCAATCATCCTATTAGCGAATTTTTTATAATTTAGTTTTGCTGCTTAGTATTATCAAATAATTCTTTGACACTCAGAAATAATAATAATAATAAAGCTTTGTTGTCATAAAATTTCATAGTGGAAACATTGACAATGACAGTCCATGTGGCATTGATTTATTATTGGACTTTAGGCACAATACACTTATACCGGTATGCTCACTTTAGCTGTCAATGACGTCATTGCGGAGCAAGTCAGATTGACAGTTCTCATATGGGCTACATTTTGACGCAGTTTGAAGTTCTTTTATCGTTTCTTTTAAGTAATATTCTATTTAATCCTGATTGTGTTGTATACGGTTGTCGTAAATACAATTGAAAAAGTAGAGATAGTCAGTTTAAGTATTACAGGTTTCCCAAGGAAGAGACGGTACAAAATGTGTGGTTAATTGCATCTAAAAGGCAGGATTTAATAAATTTGAAAATTGGTATTTCCAGAAATCTGATTTTATTATTATTCATAATAAAAAAAATATTTTGGCATGTATCTGTCCCGTTCATTTTAAGCCATCATGTTTTCATACATTACTCCAACATGGAATTTTCCAGTAAATCATGCAGAGATTTAAATTCAGATGCAATTCTCAGATTTAAAGAAAACACAACTTGAAGCAATAAAAAGTAAAAAATAGATGCTTTGGTAAAACATATACAGATCCTCAAAGTACTTTAGGATCAAGCAGTAAAATGTGTGAAGCAACGACATAGACTAATTTTGAAGTTTTAATGCTTACTAATCATCTATGAAAGCAAATTATTTGATTCAATACTTTTTCCAAGATTGTCACCTTAAGAGCAACATGTTTGTACATCTGCAAACATTTATAAAGTATTTTGAGGAATTCTATTCATCGTAGCAACACACAGTTTTCTTTTTTGCTTATTAAGAATTTCTAAATTATTGTTGACTAATTTAGGTTGCTTTTCATTAATGTATCGTTTTCGGGTTCCAATAAACAACTCGTGCAATTATTTATTTAAAACAGTCTGTATATTTATATACTTAAAATTATTTAACAATATAAAAATATAAATAAAATATCACACTTTAACTACTAATAATAAATTAAAATTAACAGACGTATTTATTTATATCTATTACTAATATCTCTGTCCGTATTTATGTAACAGTTCTATTTATATAAGACGGCACTACTTATTTATTTCTTTAGCTACCACTCGAGACTACTTATCCCACAATGAATGAATCATCCATCGGTGACCCAGCCGCTTTATATACACATGCGAAGATTACTAGAACATACCAGCACAGTCCCGCTTTTTCTCCACATGTACGAGAATCGTTCTTGTCCCTTTCACTATGCAAGCCGTACGGCGTGGAGATGACTCATCGACTTGTTTACATATCGTTTTTATATGCCGCGCCGAGATGATTTATGGTGGTGTGTAAACAAGAGCGTTTTTATCGCGCCGAGAGGTCTGCTTCTTTTATTTAATGTGAACTCATTTCGTTACATTAATATATGGCAAGGATATAGTAAGAATAGTATTTGGATTTCAATTTGATACAAAATTTCTTTAATGGTGCTAAAAACATTGACTCTTACTGAATTGAAATAAACTTCTTGAACTATCAGTTATTATTTATATTAGCAACCATAATTAAATTTCTTGCCTTTTACAAACATTTGGCCATAACCTCCATGGTATCTTTCTTAGGAACATATAATACATTATCTGCCTGTTATAATATTTGTAATTTGTTCAAATAGTGTTTTTATCAAACACAAAAACCCAATAGTCTCTTCAAATTAAGATAATTATAAGGCAGGAAAAAGATGAAATAAAAGTTATATTTGGCAGTTTTATTTTAACTTAATATTATTATAATATAAAGCTTCTTAAAATTCTGAAACACATCACTACTGTTATTGTTCAATCTAGAATCAAGATTAATTTATGGCTTGAAATCGCGGAGTCAGTTTTATGCTCTTGTATTTCGGTGGGTAATTTATACTTATTGTAAACATAACAAACTCCAGCCAAGTTGTATTTGCTTCATTCAAATCTTGGTTTATCTTCTCTTCAATTGCCCGAGACCCTTCTATTAAAAGAATGTAGCTGTACATTACCAATATGGAATATTTCAGATCTATGCGATTCACTAAATAGGATTTACATCTGTGCAAAAGAAAATATTATAAGCCTCAAAATATATGTTTAATAAATATCTTTATTTACATTTTGGCAATGATTTTATTCACTAAATGAAACATTTATCAATTACAATTTTCAGATTTACAGAGACCATTAATGCATAACTGTAGCCTCTAGATAGTACAGTACACAAATGAATTCACAGAATAAACTACTTTTGCATTGTGTATTGAAAATGTAATTTAAACACATGCAAAAAGAAGTGAAACACCTTACGTAGTTATGATAGCATTTTAAAATACCACTTTGCCTGAGTACTTCAATAATTACTTATATTATTAAATAAACCACTATAATTAGAATATATATATATATATATCGGGTTACAACGTTTTACGTCTTCCGATTCCTAATCGCCATCGCATAATTAGAAACTACTATTAAATTGGGTAATTTGGATTTCTGGAATTACCATCTTTCAAATTTATTGAGTCCTGCCTTTTACACGCAATTAACCACAAATTTCGTACCGTGTCTTCTTTGGAAAACCTGTAATATTTAATGTGGCTATCTCCACTTTCTCGACTGTAATTACGGCACCCGTATACAGCACAACTTGGCATATTAAATAGAGTATTACTTAAAAAAAGCGATAAAACAACTTCAAACTGCGTCAAAATATAGCTCATATGAGAACTGTCAATCTGACTTGCTCCGCAATGACGTCATTGACAGCTACAGTGAGCATACCGGTATTAGTGTATCGTGACTTTAAGTACAAACTGAAGTTAGAATTATTACTTTTCGTGAAATGCATAAGCCTAGGCGTATCGCTATTTAGTACTAGCCGGTTCTCTGAGCAATACATATCCCTGATGACAGCATTCACTCTTAGCGATAACTTAGGTATCGTGAGAGCTAATATCACACACGTAGTATCATCAGCATACTAAACGGATAAAGGCCTTAACTTCGTTAATATTCATTTTTTGAAAAGAATTCTCGATGGGGTGTAACGACTTTAATTAAGGGGAATATTTTCATTGAATTTTCAGTGTCTTATGTCCTTTGTCTTTCATGTTATGATGCCAGCGAATTTTTTTTTAAATAACAGTCTATAATTTTTTTAATTGATTTCGACAGTACTTTTAATTCCCTATCCAACGGTACAGAAATTTTAATATGTTACATTTAAAAAAATTGAGAAAAAGAATCTATAAGTTCAATATTAAAAATTCTTTATATTGGCAAAATAAATTTAGTTACCGGTGCATAAAACAAAAAAATGAGGTGTGGCCACCACACGACTTTCTTATACGTATGAGCGTTTCAAATTATACAATTTTAAGACTTTTTTTTATACAAAACTTATTCAAAATCCTATTCTAAGTACTTTCATTCTCTTAATAAATCGCTATAGAATGCATACTTTGCAAGATATTCGAAAAAAAGTCCTACTCGCTAAGAGTAAAAGTGCCACTTCCGGTCAGAATTTTGAAATTTCATGTATACAAAAAATATTGCAAATTCAACTCTAAATACTTTTGTACTCTTAATAAATATATATAAAATGCATAATTTATGACATATCTGCAAAAAATCGCTATTCGGTAAGAGTAAAAGTGGTACTTCCGGTCCGAATTCTGAAATTTTTTTTATACAAAAGATATTTAAAATTATAATTTAAATACTTTTATACTCGTAATGTACCTACCTAGAAAGCATGACTTGCGGGATATTCGCAAAAAACTGATTTTCGATAAGAGTAAAAGACCTACTTCCGGTTGGAATTTCGAAAAACCTCTTTAAGATAATTTGTCTCAAATTTAATTTTGAGTACATTTCAATTCTTTATAAATTTGTTTAAACTTAGTAATTGACGAAATATTAGCAAAATTCGAATTTTTCACTGAAGTAAACTGCTACTTCCGGTCTACCGATTTTACTGAAAATTAATCAGATCTCAAGAGGGAGATTATACACGTAAATACAAAATTTGGAATTGATATCTACAGCGGTTTGACCGCTATCGTGGTCACAGACAGACAGACAGATACACACACACACAGACATTTTTTTAAAAACCACTTTTTCGGTATCAGGGGACTTCAAAACGTGGACATCTGCAAAAATCTCGAGGTCGAAAATTTTCATCATCACAATACTTCCTTATACTACGTATAAGAAAGTAAAAGTGTCACATTAAAATAAGTGTTATTTCCCTTTTCTAAACTTGAATAACTTACCTTTTGCAAACTATTTTATTAATAAAAATGGTACTATTGAGGCACAGACAGAGAATTGAAGTGTGAATAATGATTGGTTTTGGCGGCAGAGCTAGAACACATCAAGAAGTGTGTCAGCTTGCTAGAGAAAGTACCCGGATCAGCTCATAATTCTATCAACAATTAATAGGAAAAATAAAAAAAATCAGGAAGAAGGCGTTGTAAAGAATCTTCAAAAAAATGAACGTCCAGCGACATTAAATGAAGATACAAAATTTGATGTACTACTAGAAATTGAAAACAATCCAAATTCAACTAGTAGAAGCATTGCATTGGACCACAATGTAAGACATACTTCACTTACCTTACCTTTATAAGCTGCAGTTGGTTCATGAGTTTGCAGAAGATGACTATGATCATAGGCAAGAATTCTTTGAACAAATGATGGAAATTTTCACCGCAATCCATTGCTTTCCCAGCGTATTTTATTTGCGGATAAGGCAACATTTTATTTAATTGGAACGTGGAACGATTAATAAACAGTATTGTAGATATTGGGATAGCGAAAATCCCCATTGGATGCAGGAAATTCATACACAGAAAGCTAGCGTAAAATTCTAGACCCATTCTTTTTTGCTAACAATTTGACTAATTGCAATTTATACAGTTCGAATTGATGCTTACGTTAGATGCATTATTTCCTAATGCAAAAAGGCCCTTACCTACCAAATAATAGTATATAGTTACAAAATGATGCTGCTCCGTCTCCACGAAGCTCTCCCAAGAAGATGGAAAGGAAGAAGAAGTTCGATGCAATGGGCCGCTAGGTGTCCTAATTTAACGCCATTAGACTTCTTTCTATAGGGGTACTTAAAAAGTTAATGTGTAAGGATCAACCTAATAATTGAGAAGATCTCAAGCACAGAATTCGTCATGAAATTGAATTAATATCAGCTCAAACTATTCAGAACGTGAGAAATGAGTTTTATAATCGTCTTGGGTATTGTCAGGTGGTACAAGGTGGTCATTTTGAACACTTAGTGTAAATGAAATTTAAAACGTGTTATTTCTGTGCTTACTTTTGTGTTTGATATTATTGTTACAGTTTTTTCTGGTTAATTAATTTAGTTCTGATGTAACTATTAAATTTGAATGGAGTAGATGTTAAATTTATTGTTCGCTTTTTCAACATTTTTATAATTTTATAATAAAAATGAATGTGCCGTAAATTTTTCCATCAAATTAATGCAACTATATTAGTATTACCAAACAGATGCAGTAGCAACATTGCATTAAATTACGTAATAGCTTAAAAGGGCAAATTCACAACTCTTAACGCATAGCCTTAACCATAAATATTTTGACATTAGACATTATAAACAAATATGTTGTTCTAACCCCACATTTCGATGCAAGTATTCTACATTCTCCTATATAAATGTAATTATAATAGACGAAAATTAATGCAATATAGGTACGTAATATAAGCTCTGTTTAAGAAACTAGTTACTAATAATTTATTTACTTTAGATTATTTTAATTATAATCGAAAGGAAAATGAAAATAAAATAAAATACAAGAGCCGTCCTCTCTAGGTTTATGCGAACAAGAAATGTGATATGATAATTTGTTTGACGTTTGGAATAGTACATTATAATAAAGAACTTTGTTTAATATTCTGTATATAGTGGCATTTGTATAACAATTTATTAAAAGCAAGCTTAAGGTAGCTAAAGTGGTGAAATCAAAGAATAATTTTCTTCTAAATAAATGCACATTTAATGTAGTAATATAGTATTTTATTTTAATTTTTTTCCAATTCGCTTGTAAATGGGAGAAATGGGAAGAAATAAAGAAAACGACAGGTTCGGAAATTTTTAATGCAATATATACACTATTAGGAGAAAATATATTTTAAGTTTCTATGATTACTTATATGATACAAAGAAAATGTGTTTATTCATTCATCAATAGATGAATTTACATATGAAAAATAAAGTATAAGAAAGCAGTGATTTACAAAAAGAGCATATTAAATAAAACAGCATCAAATTAGTCTCACTAATAATTAGTCGTCACTTGAAGATGATGTAGTGGATTCATCACCTGTTATGATTAATGAGTCTTCTTGACAATGCATTAAATTATAAAGTTCCCACATTTTGTTTTCCACATTAACCACATGTTTATTTGCGTTGTTCCAATTTTCACATGAAATATTGAACACACCTCGTTGAAATAATTCCTTTACATCTTCTAGTTTGAATGATACATTGTGTCTAGCAACATACCCCTTTACTTGTGCCCATATCAACTCTATCGGATTTAATTCACAATGGTATGGAGGGAACCGCAATACCTTTCTATTTGATGCTTCAATTATCTCATCTACAGCATATTTCGCAAGGCCGGTCACATTTTCCTTAACTAATGCTAATAATTCTGCCATCACCATGTCTTCTTCATATGATATGTTTTGATTGACAAGCCATTGTTGAATTTCTGCTTTGCGGTTGTTTGCTGTAGATGGTTTATTTATTTTGCGACTGTGATATGGCGCGTTATCCAAAACAATCACTGCATTTTCTTTCAAATTGGGCAGAATATGTTGAAGCCACTCTTCAAATCTCTCCGCATTCATGTCTTCGTGGTAATCACCTGTCTTTTTAGATTCAAAAAGTAGCAAGCCATCTTCTTCAAATCCCTCGTCAGAACCTATGTGTAATATAATTAACCTTTTCCCTTTTCCGGAAGGATTTTTAAGGCCTGGGGATAAACCATATATAAATGCTTGTCTCGCAGTAAGCACTGATGTGTCTGCCCACACTTTCTTTACTGTGTGCCCAGCGTTCACCCATGTTTCGTCTAAGTAATATATCGGTGTTCCATCTTCACGATATTTTCTTATTTTACGTAAGTATTGTCTCCTCCAAGTAATAATATAATTTTTTTCTTTTAGAATACTATTACGATTCCTCTTCTGATAACTACAAATGCAAAACTGTTTATAAAAAGAAACAAACATTTTCATTATACTTTACCGAAAGTTTAGTTCTCTTATTAATTTTCTGAGAGTTGAAATTTTAAAGTTTGGTAAATCGTCTCTTTCATTTATCACCATAAGAATTTTCTGTATAGTTGGAGGTTCGTTTTTAAAAAAAAGGAATGAATAATTCCTCGAATGCTATTCCGCATTACATCATCAACGTTGTCCAGTATGGCCTTTTTTCCTATGGTATTTCTTTGGTGATTGAAATGTATGCTCAGCACTATATCCTTGCAAAACCTTGTAAACACTACGTTCTGATATTCCTGAATATAAATCACCAAAATGAGACTTTATTATTCAAAAAATAACATTAATATTTACCTGCTGCTGTTGCTGTAGTTGCAATGTTATCTATTTTCGAAGTACCTGGCTGTTCTTGTAAGGTTTTGTATATATTCAAAAACCTCTCCTTGTCCTCTACTGTAAAATGTTTGGAGAGCCTCTTCTAGGAGGTGAATTCTCCATAATGTTACGCAAAGGGGCAGACTGATACCATAGGTGATTAAACGGAGGATTGAGTTTATAGCCTATAAAGTAGATATTTCAAAATCATCTTCTGATGTTATATTTCATGCACTTACTTACGTTTGTCACAAAAACAATGTATAGTAGTATTCAGAAATACTTTTTGTTAGATATTAAGCAAAGAAACTGAGAAAGAATAAAATAATAATAATGCAAAATTGAAACTGTCAAAACACAATACTAAATTTATTCTATTGTGGGCGTCCTTGCAAACGAACCAATAGTAAGCGTTATTTTACGTATGACTTTCAAGTGACGCATTTCTCGTGCGCTGTTGCTACTGCATCTGTTGGGTAATCCTACTATAGATTCGTTTAATGCATTTTGATTAATTGAATATTATGACTCTTTTTCTCAATTGAAAGTACTATCGAAATCAATTAAAAAAATATAGATTGACATTTAAAAAAAGTCGGTGACGTCATAACATGAAAAACAAATGACGTAAGAAACTGAAGATGCGATGTAAATATACCCCTTAGTTAAAATCTCTATACCCCTTCGAGATTTTTAAGTTAATGGCTTTATCCGTTACTTTATTTCTACACTGTATATTACAAACAAGGTAGCACCAAGAATTGAGCCCTGCGGTACACCATTGTTTATTTATGCTCATCCTGAAATATAGACCCCCACACCTATGACTCGTAGTGACCCTCACCGAAGTAACACGAGACCTTCCAGTCAGATACGAGTTCAAGACATCTAGGCCATAGCATCGACACCTTAGCACTCCATGTTCAAATATGTTTCATATAATTATTGTTTGTTAACTGTCGAATAATTATGTCAGTCTTTTTCGTAAATCCTAAATCTAACTTGCGAATTTATTATCAAATTGTATAACATTCGCCTTATGACGTAACATAAATCCGATTGCAGAATTATTGCAGTCGTCGATTGTTTACCGATCAACAAAATCTTACTTAATCCCAAAACGAATTGTAATTATTCGTCCGGCTCCCACAACAGCCTATATTTAATTAGCCGTGTCTTCATTGTCCAAATCGCTTGTACTTCCTCTATTTCAAAAGATCATTTATAAAATTCGTAGTTCGTCTACGTGATTCACCGTTTGTTATTATTATAATTGGAAACAATGACCTTCGATATCGCGCTTTCGTCGTCGCTGACAGCGCGATGTATTGTTGCATAAAATACGGCCGACGTGACATAAATCAAAGGGAACGATGAGTCTGTCTGAATGCAAACAGAACGTCACGCGGTGTTCCGACAAGAATTCGGAGAAGACTAATTGTACTCGTGTCATCGAGTCCTTGGTTTTCCCTTCCCAAAACTGAGATAAAGAACTTCACAGACATCAACAACGATTGTTGGGTTTAAAGTTAAAAGATCACTCCCACACGAACAGAGAAGAACCGTACATTGTTATGGAAATAATCATATGATAAACAAGCTATTTATATCCTTCTGTTTCCTTTCAAATATGTCAGAAGATAGTTCTCATTGAATCGGTTATAGATAAAATATTAGGTTGATGGGTATAAAATGTTGAATATGACTAGCAATACTTACAACTATCTGTAGTAGTTAAATTTGTCCAGAACTGTTAGAATACAGAGCGAAAATGCACAAATAGTTTGGATTAACAAAACAATACCTGAAGGCAGGAAGGAAGCTAAAATAACACAAAGCTATGAAAATTCATAACTAGGGCGCGGACATGACCGGTTTAAACTACGACGAAGTTACAACGGAGCAAAGAAATAACACACGCTTACTGAATAGCGCTAATTCATATGGTGAACTGCATCATCTGTTTATGCCCGAGAAATGCCCGAGAATGAGAGCAAAAATGCCCAGTAAATAAGGAATTTATGAGTAAAATCCTTTTTTCATCGGCGTAGATAGGAGCGTGAGGGGTTTTTAAAATTTATTATATTTACCTTATATTTCGCAAGAGAAATAAAATTTTCATTCATACTTACGTTAGTTTCGTTTTTTCATTGTTTTGACTGTTAATTACGTACTTCGTAATTTTTGTAATAGCCTGTTTAATACCGGCTTATTGAATCGACTTCTCCCAATTATCTAGACGTAAGTGTGCATTGCATTTCGTTTAGATTCAATAACATAAGCATACATTTTTAGTTGTTTATGTTACTTTTTCTGATATGAAAATGAATTGTCAATGATTCCGAAATTTATTACAAAGTCTGTAAAATATCGTTAGAGAATTCCAAAATATCGCACGTTCGTCACTTAGCTTTGCTAAAACATACACAGAAATAGTTTTTATGCAGAGAATTTCGATAGTTTACAAAATTTCGTTACATGTTTAAATGGCGATGCTCGAAGTATTTCTGAGTGCAAGGAACTAACACGAATACCAAATTTAAAAAATAGTTGTTATTCCTTCAGGAACACTTTGGAAATTTGCCTAAACTAATCACATATTTTGAAAATTGAAGTCTCAAATTAAAAGATGGATTAACCACATTAGACGTGGGCTATTAATAATTTCAAAATTATTCCAAGTGACTTCGGATGTGACCCTCGGCAAAAGTTAGACGCAGTTTTTAATAGAAATCCAGATTTAATAACATTGAGGCAATTGTGTATGTTAAATACGCTGAAATAAAAGAATATTTCCAGTACGCACCTATAACCAGTTGCGATATAGAAAGGACGTTTTCTACCTACAAGGATGTACTTAATTCAAAGAGGACAAGTCTTACAGAAGAGAAAATAAACAAATAATAAGGTATTTTGTATTTTATAGATCACCAGCCACTTGTTATCCAATTATATAAAAAAATTAAAACCTCTTTAAAAATACAACATTTGAATAGTGCGCCCATGGGCGATGAGTCATCAACCGCTCGTGTTTGCCCCCTAGTGATAACTTATAAGTACTTTGTAAAATGAGGCCGCAATTTTAATTAAAACACAAGACCGATCTTGAATATATTGGAAGGCTTTTAGTATGGAGTCCTTGGAAGATAAGAGTGCAAAAATAACTTTTTCTACTCCCATACTTTAATTGTATTATTAGATATGCCGAACCTGTACTTTAATGATGTCCATTACGATACAGATTTTTATTACGATACAAGTTTATATCTAATAGGAATGCAGATTTTTCATTAAGATACAAGTTTATATCCAATAGGAATGCGACATTCCAATATTCAAACAATATTCAATATGGCGACTGCATATCTGACAGATATACAAATTAAATAAATGTGACAGTTCTCTGCAATTTACAAGTTAGTACTTAAAATGTATGCTTTTTTGAAAATATAAACGGTAAAAATGAGGGATAATGACAGTGAAATGTAAAATTTGAGTCCACCAGAAATTATGAAACAAGCCTTAGTAACCACGAACAATTTATTACCAGCTAAATTTGCAAAGGTGCATGGAAAATGTTAACCTCAATGTATGAAATGTAATGTTCAAAAAATAATGTTTTATTATGGGGTCGTAGAAAAAATAGTGTATGCAACTCGCATTTAATGGCTATTAAGACACTCGTATTCATTACAATACTCGGCTTCGCCTCGTATTGTAATTTTCTTACTCGTGTCTTAATAGCTATCATTAAATGCTCATTGCATAATATACTATTACGCAACAAGACTAAAGGGCAAAATCATGTAAACACGATTAAGGGGGCTTACGCAGAGGTGCCGACTAACTGCTGTGAGGTAGGACATAAGGGCGTGGCGCTTTTCAAAGTTTTTGTATAATATGCAAATGACAGAAAGCTGATGGCAACATTTTCAAATCTAACTCAGTTTTACTTTTCTTCAAAATTATGCAATTTAAAAAAACATCAAGATAGCCTTGAATCACGAAAACAAATGACAAACGTCTTCAAAATATTTAGCTGTTGTATCCATACTTTTTTCCCAATCTGATAGATAATCAATTCGATTGTGCAAAACTAAATCTAACAAATAATTTAACTTGAAATTCTTCTAATTATCTGAACACAAAGTAATTGACATAGAATAACTGAATTAAAAGGAAACTGCAGTCTTTTAAATCAGATTTCCCAAAAGATTCACCCAAATTACAAATAAAAGAACGAAAAACTAGTTACCTCACAATTAGCACAAAAATACAAAACAGCAACAGAAAATTCCAAGTTTCTCACAAATGGTGGCGCCTCCAAATGTAAAAATGCGGTCCACGTGGTCGTGTAGAACAATGGAATTTTTCCAACAATACAACGGTAGGAAAAATATCGGAGCCCTATTTATCATCCAAGTTTAATGTTCCAGGGTTTAGTGATCATAACTAGAAGTTGACGAGAGAGAACGGCATGAATAGATACTAATTTCACACGAAAAAAAACTGCGTAGAATAACTTACCAGAATTAAATCTACCAATCGCACCCGATGATCCGACAAATCGTCGAAATAAATACCTAATGGAGGTTTAATAACCTTTGCAGTACATCCGCATTTAAGCGTAATTAATAAACGATAACGGTAATTTACACATAAATAATGCAAAAATGAAGCGATTGTGATCTTTAAGACTGCTTCTTAACAATTCTAACCAGCAAATGAACTTCCACTAAAGACAACCAACGCCAGACGGACAAAACAAGAACTAACAATTTGTACGGAAATTAAAAGTTTACCCAAGTGGTGATTTCACAAACAAAAGAAGCTTAATAATTACTAGGGAAAGAAGGGAAGAATAAAAGAAAATTCTCTATGACGAAACAAAAAGTTAAAATACGTAATTAAGTGGATCGGAAATGTAATATTGGTTGCATAGCACATAATTTAATAAGCCAAGGATCTATTTTATATCTTATATGTCTATTATACGTTAAGGTTGTGCTCGCCAGAAGATGGCGGGACAATCCACTAAATTAGAATTTAAACTAATTCATATTTAAATTATAAATACTGAAATTCGTTACTACTAAATATAATAACGTGATAGATAAAAATAATTCAAATCGAAAATTACTAACGTCAAAACGAACTGTCCAAAATAAAGGTAACACACGTTTTTGTCGATTTTGAACACTGTGCACGGGAGGTGGTCGTATTAATGGTAATAATTAAAGTATCCTTAATAATTTTTTCTTCGGAAGCATATTTATGAGAAAATATATCGTGATACCATCACAGACACATAGTCTCGTTTGTCTTCAATCTCGACTGATTCTTTCTAAAATATAGTCTCTGTAATCTCCAATATTCTGGCCGACCGACCAGACACAGCCTTACAAATCACTTATGAAGTCATTACGGGGCGCACGAGAAGGCGTCTCCCATTCGTCCGTGCACATCTTTTCATCGAGAACGTGGTCCCCGCCGTTCGATAACTTATTGTATTCAAGCCGTCGTCCGCATCGCCTTATTTCCAACAGTGGCGAAACACGGGAAATATCCATCCGTCCATCGTTCTCGCCCCGTACTACCTACATCGGAATGAACTCTCCGTGTCTCCGTTACGTTATCTCACACACCTTACCTATATTTTCACGATGAGTACGGTCTGTCCCATATAACACCTGGTTCGAAGGAGAGAACCACCGTCTTTTAAAAGCGTCGGTATTTGCCTCTTACGTTTTAGCAGTAGTAGTAAAACGACGCGCGCGCACTCTCCCGTCCAAATAGTAAAGCTGAGCGTCGGGGCTGACAGTAATTTTACGGCAGCAGACCGAGTGGCGGCGATCTTGGAGCATAGTGTCTGCTGCCACACGTGTTCATCAATCTCAAAAGAAAATCATATACCTATATATATATATATACATATATAGATGTATTGAAAAATTCAATACATCTATAGTATATATTAACGGTATAAAACGACATCGCGATATTTGTTTGAGAAACGTACGCAAGAGAAAGTCATTCATAAATACATTTTTAAAGCACGCATGAAGTTACTAATAAAATATAAACAAACTGTTAAACAAAACCATATCTAAGGACTATAAAACGCATTAATGGGAATAAATAAAATTACTTACATTATTAATCTATTGGATTTAAGCATATAACACATACCAAATGTTTAAAGTAACAGAAAAGTGTTACCTGTTATTAAAAAATAATAATAATTTGTAAACAATTATATATTATGCACGTTACCTAAATACTTCCAAATTAAAAATATTAATAAAATCTTCTCTCCAAGGTGCTTTACTATATTATTAATCTATTGCTATTCTAAATCAGTGCTATTTATGTAATATATAATAATAATAATAATAATTATATAATCCTGTTTATAAAATTTATATTTAATAAATTCCGACATGACTGATAAATTCAAGCAATATTAAGCGTCCGATTTAAAATAAAAATTTTCTTGTGAATCTTAAATATATAGTGCAGTGTGTTACATTGTGAGCTGGGCAATTTTCTATAGTACAAGCACAGCACAACCCCGAAGGACCAATTGTTCGCATAAGAATACCGTTGGAGCATTCTTTATTACGCCGATATCATCTGTGCTGGTAAGAAATTCCTTATTTTCTCGTATTACCAACAATTTTAAATTGATGCTCTTAGATCTTATTATGCGCAAAATTAATTAATAATTACCCCTTATTATTATTATTATTATTTAAAGTAGATATTAAATTTAACTTTGCGTCATTTTAA
This sequence comes from Amphimallon solstitiale, assembly GCA_963170755.1. Taxonomy (NCBI): domain Eukaryota; kingdom Metazoa; phylum Arthropoda; class Insecta; order Coleoptera; family Scarabaeidae; genus Amphimallon; species Amphimallon solstitiale. Next base: position 110,880,840 of record OY720681.1, on the reverse strand, counting down.
ATTATTTATATTGACTTAAACGTAAATTTAATTAATACATATTTTTTCGTACAGATTAAATTATTTTTAAAAGCACCGATCACACTCGATTTCAAAGCTTATCGATTCTCGTTCAATGGGTTTTAAATATAAAAATGTGTATAAATTTCTTGCATTGTTTAACGTTTGGAAAATCAATAGAGTCTATACTGAAATAGAACTTTGATCATTTAGGTAGATAGTATGACATTTAAGGACGCTACAGATAATATAGTATTTATACAACGGATGCTGCTTTAGCATCATGATGAAAATTTCTATGCCTAACCCCTCTTGATATAAATATTTAATAACGTTGGTTATTTTCTTTGTTTTCCTTTGAAGAAGGAAAATTTATTCTCGTACAGAGTTCCTGATAACTGAATTCTTTTTTATAATTTATACATTTAGGGCTATTGTAAAGTGAGGCTTACATTGGGGTAATGATGTAAAATGATGAATTTATATTATTTGGAATCTATCAGATATCTTTATACTATTATGCACATCTAGAACTTATATATGTTTTTATATCTCCAATTATATAAACTAATACCGATTTAGTATCTCTAATACAAAAAGAAAAAAAACAATTGAATATAATTATTTTTAAAACAGAGTTACATAATTAAATAAGTAAGAAACGTATATTCATTGGATCGCATCTTCAATAAGGTCATTCCGTTTCTCTAGTTTTAATTTATTTATTTTCGTATAAAACTTATAATACATAATAATTAAAATAAAAATTAAAGTATTACAAGTAGACGTTCCATAGAGTAAACCGAATAAAATAATGGATGTTCACATTATCGATTTATCTACGTTAAGGAAGGTTATGTATATCTAATACGTAATTAACAATTATAAACATAAAAAATATAGAAATGTTAATGAAAAACTAATAACACAAAAAAATTTTTTTTGTAGAAAAAGTCAGAAACTTGTTTCTCGGTTTTTTTAATTTTTTGCATAGTGGCCTTTTTCCTATTCTTCTTTATAAGGTTAACAGTTTCTTTGATCGCCCCCTCACATCATTTTCGAATTCAATTGCTTCATGTAAATCAGAGTGACACTGATACCACTCCTAAACAGAGCTGGAAAATTACTTTCAAATAGTAATTAATTACAATTACATAGCACAAGAAATTAAGATAGGAATTTTTCTTCTAATCACAATTACCTTTAACATTTGTTTATAAAATCCAAGGAAAAACGTTTTTTCCTGTCCTTTGTTGTATATAACATACAAATCAGAACTTAAAATAGAAAATGGGAAAGAAATCAAATATTTTCCAACCAACCTGTGAATAATAATATTATTGGAACAAACAATGTAATTTATTTTATTCAATTTTGACATTATAAAGTGACATTATTAACTCCATAGTAACCCTTATAAGTAGTCTATTATCTACGAGTGGATTAAAAGCGTTTTAATTCACTAGTGAATTAAAACGCTTTTAATTTGTTTTAAAAATTGTTTTACCAATACAATAAGAAAAAATTTAATGAAGAACAACAAAAAACTATTTTTATTTATTAAAATAAATGTTACAATTATTGAGACCATTAAATTGCACACCATATGTACCGTGAGATTCAAAAAGATTGTCTATGCCGCTCAAATAAAAAATGATATAACGTAGGTATGTGCCGCCTTTTTCCAATGTTGTTTTGATGTATTTCAGTAGCGGCACGGAAAAGAATTAAAGATGTCAAAATTTGATGTTTAATATTTAAATGCATTTGATGGGATAATAATTTTTTCTTACAATTAACAAGAATTGACTAATGAAGCAGATAGAGATGTGATGATAGAGAAATTCAGGAACAACTTTCGCAAATTATCAAGAAAACTAGTCTGTATTAAAAGGAAATACTTCTATTAGATCCTAATTCTGGGGAAATTGTTTTTGAGTACTTAATAATAATAAAACAATCATAAACTATATTTATTTATTAACATAGAATTATAACATGTTTTTTGCACACACTTCAATATTTGGTACAAAATAAAACATCAAGTGGTGTTAATGTTATTACTGGGATTTATAGAAATTTATCACATGAAAATTAATTAAAGTAAAAAATAAAAATAAATTTCCAAGTAACAATACACCAACAAACTTTGGAATTAATTTATAAACAATTTGAAGCCTCATAAATTATGTTCAAAATGTCCACCGTTACTGTTAATACATGCATCAATTCTTTTATTCATGTTTTCAAAAACATTTACTAGGTGTTCGGCAGTTATGCTTTGTACTCCGTCAATAATTGCATTTCTTAGCTCTTCAATGTTGTGTAATCGATTTTTATATATCTTATTTTTTAAGTAACCAAACACAAAAAAATCCATCGGGGTAAGGTCAGGAGATCTTGGAGGCCATCTCTGCGCTCCTATAACCCTGTTACCGTATACCTGCTGAAGATATTGACATGTTTGTCGAGCTGTATGGGCTGTGGCATTATCATGTTGAAAATAACCTTGTTCAAGTTCATTTTGTTGTAATTCTCCTATAAATAATTGTAATATTTCCTGATATCGTTGAGCTGTTATGGTTTCTTCAAAAAATATTGGACCTATTATTCGGTGCCTTGGTAAAGCTAGCCATACTCCAATTTTTATCGGATGTAAAGCTGTTTCATTTAACACATGAGGATTTTCGGCTGACCATATACGAAAATTTTGGGAATTAACATACCCTGTCAAATGAAACCATGCTTCATCTGAAAAGAATGATATATCTAAAATTTCATCATTTCTTATATTATTATTAAACCAATGGCAGTAAGTCAATCGTTTCCCATTATCTAGTGGTAATAATTCCTGTACAACTGAGACTTTGTAAAGATATAAATGTAATTTTTTCTTGACAGCTCGTTGTGCAGAACTATATGATAAGCCAGTTTGTTGTGCCAATTGACGCAAAGGTTTAGTAGGACTTCGTTCTAAATGAGTGCGTACGTTTTCTACAACTTCTTCTGTGAGAACAGTATTACGGCCAGATGATTTTCCTTTACAAATGCTGCCTGTTTCGCGAAAACGTTTTACAATCCTATTAATGTGCCGAGTCAATGAATCGTCAACAAATTCCTCATCTGGAAAAGCTACACGAAACTCGTCTCGACATAAATTAACAGAGTAAATCCATTCTCCTTCGTTATTTCGTTGTCCATTTCGGAAATAAGATTCCAAAATGAATTTCTCTTGATCAATAGTATACGGCATTATAAACTTAACCTAAAATAAATATTGAATTGTATTCTAATTTTAACAAATAAATTCCAGTCACAAGAAATTCCTATAAAGTAGGTACTTACTTTTCAGAGTCTTGTAAAATACTTTTTTGTAAGAAATATTGACTAAGGAAAATAGAACAAATTAAGTAACACTGTCAATAAAACGGACGTCAATGATAAAAAAGTTAACAGAATACATTTATTTTGAAAATGACTATCTTCACTCATTAAATTAGAATATAGTATTGATATCAAGCTTGCGGAAAGTAGTAAAAGATCAGGACAATCAATTTGAATCTCACGGTACAATTGCGGCCCCTACAAACTCAGACAGTGTGACAAATAAGAAATTTTGGCTTTGTAACATGGTCCCAGAATTGAAGTTTATTAAATGTCACTTTAAAAATCGTGCACGCTTGTAACTTACAATAAACTGACACTGGCATTGTCATACTGGATAAAAGTCAAACTCACACATAACAATTTTTTTGAATTTGGCAGAATATGTCAAAAGTCGGTGTCTGAGTTTGTAGGGGTCGCAATTGTACCATCAATAGGCAAATTCATATTTTGATTTGACACTGATTTTGATGCGGAAATACATGCTTCCGAACTTGAAATCAATGCCTCCTGAATGTTTGTTGAAGAATGGTTTATGATTTTCCTTGAAATATCAATTTTATCATTAAGTAAATCTTCTATGTATCCCTCTACAACACTATTTGAACACCAACCACCGTGTCTCTTTACAACTGCTAAATCTACCCGAAAGGCCAGTAAAGTTGCACTCGAACGTCTAAAGCTGTGACCCGTATATTCTTCTGGATTTCGGAGACCAGTAAATCGTGCAAATGTTCTGAGCTTATAAGTCTTCGTGTCAGGAATATTGACCGCAATTACGTTGCCTCTGTCAACATCATCAACTGACATGACAACAAATTCACTAACTCTACAACCTCCAAACACTCCCACAATTAGAACCACTTTATGAAGCAAATATTCATCATCTAAAGCAGTATCCAGGAACCTTTCCATGTCTTTCAATGTGAACACCATAGATTTCTTTGGTCTGTGTCCTACAGATTGTTGTTTTAAGAAAGCAGATACCTGATGAAATCTACAACATTTATCTAATAGTTCAAAACTCATAAATAACGTCAACCTCAAATACCTGCTTATGTCAATATTTTCTTTCACAGATAACATTTTCTTCAGTTGGGAGAAATACGCACGCAATGACGAAGATCTCGCAATTTTGGATCGTTCAGAAATATAAGCCAACATTATTGTTTCGTCTACTCCACTTGCATCCTTTCGCTTCCTCCATTCACAAAAATTCTCATACTCTTTTTCATACAATTTTTTTGATTTAGCAGGAACCACTTTATTCACAGTTTCTAAAGTTTTCATACCAACCAACTCAGGCACGAAAACCTGGTTTTTCTCTTCATTATCGCAAATTCTATCCATTTTTTTATATATGATTACTTTAATTGCTTAAACATGACAATAACGCAAAAAATAAACAACTCGTTGTCACGGAAATTTGCTTCGCAACCTACATGATTTGTCTAAAAAACCAATCAATTTAATTTGAATTTTTTGTTTTTTTTTTTGATAAATTTTGTCAAAATTGAATAAAAAATGTATAAAACACGTGAATTAAACCTATTATAATTTGCTCGAAGAATTAATAAACATTCTTCTTGCAAATAATCAGTGGTTTAATTCACTTGTTCTATAATATTTAATATAAAAAAAATAAACAAATAAAGCAACTATCAAAGTATAAATATAAAATATGCAATTACAATATTTAGGCCTAAAAAAAATTGCACCATAAAACTAGGAATGAAAATAAGGTAATTTAGGGTATCCTACGCTGGGGTGACAAATTTGGGGTAGTATAAGGGATCATATGTATTTCCTCAAAATTATTGCTACTAAAATAATTATTAAACCAGAACAAGAAATGTCACGTGTACGTATTCAATGTTTTTATTTCAAACATTTAGTAGTGGATTTTTGTATGCAGTGGTTTTTTTAAAGGCTAGTTTTACATATTAATTTTCAACCCCATTTTATACCGTTTTCAATTTTTAAAATATCTTAGTGCTGAGCTCTAAAATAATATTATTCTTATTGAAGAAGACAAAAAAATGACATGGAATTGAAATTTTACGTAAAAATCAGTGTGACTTACATATATACCTTTATACGTAAAACGTATATGTATATATGCATGTGTTTGAGATACACACATATATTAAGTGCCATTGTCGATAATCGAACGCACAGACACCCGTGTTTCGACCTATGAGGTCTCATCCGTGTGCGTGGAGATTCTCGACAATAGCTTCAAGACTTAAATCGCTGCCTATGTCATTTTCACATGTTAAATGTAGTGAAAGTATCACAGCGACATCTAACACCCAAAAGATGACACGGAAAAAAGCGATGATTTACGTATAAAGGTATATATGTAAGTCACAGTAATTATTTACTGCTTGATGTTAGTTTTAACATCCATGTGTTCACACTTTTCATTTTCGTAAAAATCAGTGGCTAGTTTTTAGAAAAGCACTGTAAAGGTAACATATAAATTAAATCAACTTATTTTTGCATTCGGAAAGTAGTGAAATAAGTACCTTTTATTGTTACATTCAATATAAAACACTGAAACAGTTGGTATTGTTGGTTGCTTGGTTTAAAATCATTTAACTCTATATTTTGTTGCTTTTCATTATAACTAACTTTCAAAATTTGTGTCTGGGTGGGCATGTCCTTTGGCTGCATGAATATTATAGTAGGGAATAAAAATAATCGTTCGACGGGTGCTAAAGATGGCAGTGCAGTAATGTATTTAAAAAACACATGCTTAACGAGATGGTAACTTTCAAGCAGGGGAAAGTTTTGTCTTATATCATCCGGACACTGTCAAATTTCAAGATGCATCTTATTTTTATTTTCAGTGTTAGTTGATTGTGTGATTCCTCAGTTCCTTCATTAAAATCAAGTAAGGTGCTATTGTTAACTTCCTTCATATAGTTATCGGTACCAGTATCTGTAACATTCATTAATTTGGACTGTTCGATTGAAAATATTCACACTTCGAAATAAAAAGTTGTTTAATATCATGTTTAGATAGCACAGACGTTGACTCGACAAACGGAAACCTACGAAGTATAAATTCAAGATATGTAATTGCTCCTAAATGGAGGAATTTCTAATTAAAAAAATAATTTGTAATTGAACTTTTAAGTATTTAAATACAAATAACAAAAACGTCACGATTTTTTAAGCAATTACAATTCCAAATTTCTTGAAAAGGCAAAGGAATTAATCACAAATTACAATTACTGATTTCTAAAGTTATTTGTAATTGCTAATTCCTTTTTGTAAAGTAATTGCCCAGCACTGATCCTAAACATCAGGTGCTTCAAATACAGTTTATTCTACAGTTGCGGCCTTTGAAAACTCAGATACTTAAATACAAAAAGATTTTAAGTGGTGTAAACTTTTTTTAAACGTTACTCAAACCAGTCACTGGCGTAGAATGCAAAATGTATTGCAAAAATAATAAATTAAAAAAAAACGATTAATAAAACTGCACTAATTAAATTTCAAAAATATTATTTCCAATATCAGAATACAAAACTTTACTTTCAAATTAGTATTTAAAGAAAAACTAAAAAAAGCTAGTTGTTAACAGAGGTTAATATTTTATTGTAGCACCATCGGAATCTATAACACTTTGGAGGCGTCTTGGCATTGACGATACCGTAGCTTGCATACATTATAACGTGATTTCATGCCAGATATTAGAAAGGGTTTGCATCAATTCTTCCCTATTTTGTGGCAGAATTTCGTCGTTGATTTCCTTGACCATGATACCCCAAATGTTTTCTATGGGATATAGATCCGAGATCCTCGCTGGCCAAGGCAATGTCTGCACCCCATTAGCTTCTATAAAATTTTTAACAACATGCGCCGTATGAATTCTGCAGTTATCATGTAGAGAAATTGTTGCCAGAAAAGAAGATAAAAGCATATAAAATTTAAAAGCATTTGTAACTTGTTTTGTGTAACTAGGATCCGTAATGCTGCGGAAATAATACAATAATCAATGAAAGTTTGAATTTTTTATCGTGAAATGTCAAAATTGACATTAAAAAGATATCGCATACATACATGCAAATATATCAAATGCATCACGCAAACACTGTTGTTTTTATCATTGCATGGTTTGCATTAAATAATAAAGTTGAATGAATGAGTAACAATTACTTTGATCATTCAAGAATATGTTAATTAAATTTATTACATACTGTAAATGTGTAAAAAATAATTTAATTTAAATTATGTACTTAGTATATTCGAATATCGCAATCAACATCTTATTGAGGTTATGTCAAATTATTAATTTTGAAAATTTACAAATAATTTCAAATGAATGCTAACAGTTCGCGCGCCTTTCTCAATAATTCAGTATGCAAGTTGCCTTTGAAGTACAGATTTCACTTGTACCTATAAAATTCGAACTAAAAGTGGCAAAAAAAATTGGACTGGCAATATGTGTTTAATTGGCAGAATACTGAATTATGACTTCTAGCGTTTGAAGGTGTAAGAATAAAGAATTGCTAATAAATTTAAAAACGCTAATAAATATAAAAAAGCCAGACACTGAGGTAAGTATGCTATATAAATTTTGGGCTAATAAAGTTGAAAAGATTTGCATGCTATTTAACAAGAAATTCTATACTGTTAGCCCTATAATCAAAACCAGTTGTATAAAGAATCCAATATTAATATTTGCTTGGTTATTATTTCCATTAACTTATATTTCCATTTCAGATTTAATTGTAAATACATATACTATTATACAGTATACAGGCTGATTCAAATTAAGTGCGCACCATTGTTAACTCCGTTATTATTAATTCTAGAAAGTAGTTTAAATTAGCAAAGTAGTAGTGTTTTTAATGTTGATTAATATGCAGTTCAGGAATAAACAATTGAATACCGCATTTCCGGGAAACATTGAAAATTTTTATTTTTTATATAAATTTTTAAAAATATTGATTAACAATTTAATTTATGATATAAAAGTTCCTATGCACTATTGTTTTAAAACGGATAATAAAGTAGTTATACAAATTAAGTGGACACCATTGCTATCTCCGTTATTATTAATTCTAGAGAGTAGGTTAAAGTAGAGTGTTCCATAACTTGGTGGGTAACCATAGTTATAGTTTTTTTAAATGGAACATCCTATATATTATTGCATTTTTGTATTCCCCGTATAATTTTTAGTCAAAAAGTAAAAATTAATTGAACGGGATGTTACTTGTTGAAACACTATGTTAGAATAAATAATAAACGTAAAGATAGTTTCAAATAATTTTTATTGTTTCACTCATAACAATATTGTTTCACCAAACTTTGGCTTCATCAGGTGATGACGGAATAATGTTTACAAAATCATTACGGTATTATTAATATACTTATTTTACATAAATGTCGAGGTTCAAAGAGGGGGTGTTTTAACAAATTTAGAAAGACAGTAGAGGGAAGTGATTTAAATCTGTTTGTTTGTTTAGTGCCTGACCTATTTTCTTATATCTATTAATTTATAAAGCTTCAAATAAATTAAGTTTTTTCCCTTTATCTTGTACATGTAAAATTTGAAATTCTTTATTAAATTTATGGTTTAGTTCTATGCAATGGTTGGCAAATGTTGAATCCGTCCTTCTTTCCTTGTAGCTTTTTTCGTGTTGCTTAATTCTTTGTTCAAAGGTATGTCCTGTGTTAACATATAGACTCCTGAGTTCCACTTTCTTTCTCGGGGTTCCCCTTTTTTCTAGAACGCACATGTATCCTAGTTGTGTGTAACTCGCGATAACATAAACATAAAGTCACCAATCTTATAATTAATACAAACATTCGGTGCCACCACGATTCTTACAAATACCTGCTTATCAATCTAGTGCTTATTTTATACACAGATAAACATATAGAAAAAATAGTTCTAAAAAATATATTTTTTAGTTTCTAACACATAATTCTAAAATTACAATTCATATACATATTTGCAATTTATGAAATCATTAAAAGTAATAAATTATACCGTACCGTTACATAGGATATGTCAAAATATTCAGTGTAAATTTGCCCACTTTCTATTTATATTCGCTAATTTTCTAGCTTTGTTCATTAGAGCAAAATTTAATAATTTGGTGGACGTCACTTTTAGTCTGTATTTACAACTACGGCTACTCCAAGATTTTCTTTATAACAAAAACAACATTCGGATATTTTTTAAAAATCACGGTTATTGATATATGTACTTGGTTGTATACATCCAGTTAATCTTTGCTGCATTTTAATATTATTAGGAACTATTTTTTAAAACTTATTTAATTTAAACTTAATTAATTTAATTTATTCACAATTTTACAATACTTTGTTTCACAAGCTAATTTATTCTAATATATGTTTCTTTAATTCATTTCAAATATCTTTAAATATCATTGCTTTAAGAGTCTTAAAATTTTAATATTTTATAAAGGGAAAATTAGACATAATTTAGTTTTTTATGAGCTGCACGCTTTGACGTGTACATGAGATTATCCTAAGATTGAACAGCACCAACTCTATCGAAAACCTACAATTTTTTTGGAAGTTAGTGTATAGTAAATGTATCTACTAGTGAAAAATGCTATTAATTGGTGTTATAAGGACAATAGAGAATATGTTTTTCCCAAAAATCAGAAAATTATGTAAAATGTTGTGATTGAATATCGATAATCATGTATAAAACAATATAATAAAAGGAAATTTTGATGATCCGATTTAATCTTCCATAATTTTCATTACATAAATCACAAAATTCCATATTCTGCGAGACTACGGCATACACAATTGCAATTAGCTTTATTTACTTGATATATATGTACATGTGTGAGTGTTTTCGCGCCACAATCATTAAAAATTTAGCCAGTTTTGTTAAAGTTCACCCTTCTGTACAGCCGTAGCTTGTAAATTGTAAACATGACCGCAAAAATTTTAACGCCGTTCCCAAAAATCAGACACCAACGGGTTAATGAACTTGTACTGTGCCAGTCATACACTGCATATAACGCATTTTAGTCTAGATTGACTTAGAACTAACTTTTATACTGGCTACCTTTTTACGACCAACAAGCTGAAGTGGAAAAGGGTTTTGAAATCTATTTGTTTTTTCTTTACATAATTACTAATCACTCTTCAACTGCAGTTTTGGTCTAACCATACCCCATTTGAAAATTATTATATTTCTATACGTTGCTACCGTGCTTCGGAGGGCACACAAAACTATCGGTCTCGGTAGGTAGGTTAAGCTATTTGTGTTTATTAAAATGCAAACTTTCTGCCCCCAGTCCATAAATTTAAAATTATTTGCTGTATTAATAGCTGTTTGAGTTGAGTAGTAAACTATGCAACTATTATGGAAGTCTTTTCTTTATAAAAAATGGAAAAGAATAAAGAATAAAATGCAAGTTTAATGTAATTAATAATAAATTCGGGAAGTTTATTTAATTATTAAATAAATAACAAAATTATAAAAATATACCGTATAATTATTAGGATATACGTTAGTTATATGTTATGTGCGAAACGGTTGCTTATATTTACTTATTTATGGGTATATTTGTGTGCAGTAAATACTCTTTTCATAATATAATTTTGGTTCATAATTTTGCAAATATTATTTACATCTTAAATTAATCAAGAACTATGATTATAATTATAGTTCATATCAAAATGAATAAGACTTATTACTTATTATTTTATTATTATAAAGTTTAGTATTATAAAGTTGTTTGTCTGATATGATATGTAAGAAGTATGTCATATAAGCATAGTTATACATAATTGAGATTGTAAAGAAACCATCAATAAATTTATTATTAATGTAATGTACAAATGGTCCCACGTTGCGGAGCTATAATGTAAGGTACAACCATCAAATGCACTTACAAAATTAAATTTATAAAATAAAATAAAATAAATTTATTTTTTTGCCAGATAAGCTCAATTCTTCATCCCAGGGTGATTCGGATTAAAAGAGATGATAAATTAACAGTTTCCTAGAGCATCATTGGGTGTAAATACAATAAAATACCCTTGTATAAGTTTAGATAATAATTGTATTAGAAATGAATGATTTTATAGATTATTAGAAACAAAGTACAATACTTATACAATAAACCGTTTTTAACACAAAAACAACATATTAACAAATAGGTTAAATACACTTTTATATTGGTTACATTTAATAATATTTACGCATATCCTTCGTTATAATAAAATCGTAACAACGTATTCAAGAAACTACAACTCAGGCTAAATGTTTTTTTTACATACATTCATGTATATACTACCACGCTAAAAATATATCAAATTACATAATTCGATTACACTTGGGAGTATATTTATTTTATCTAGATAAATATATTTAATTATTTCGTCTCTGTTTGAAACTGAGTTATTATGTTTAATCCCTTATTTTATTAGTACATTTACATACAATAATTTTTTAAAATACCTTATATTAATGCTTCCTTCTTCTTTCTTGATTCGATGAGAATCTTCGTATCTTTGATGCTTTCAAGTTGAATTTTCTTATTCGCTGAATAAGGTGCTAGCAGCTTCCATTGGATTTTCTACTTTCAACAAACAAGACGTGGAGAATCGGCATACACTGCCAAATGTCGAACAGAATTTTTGTAACAGAAGATATAATAACTTAAACACTTGAGCTTGAATACTTAATGCGCGGTTGATTTTACAAGGTTCCACTAATAATAAGCTCTCCATACTTTGGCAGATATGGCGCTTGTTGATTGTCCCGATTTGGGTTGTTAGATTCTTCTAGTATTTTGGGATACTTTAAGTGCTTTATGAATATATCTACGGATGCTTGGTCTGGGCTAAGTTTTCCCTCATCTAATTTTACTTGTCCTCTTTTTCTTTATCCAGTTTTTCTTCATCTAATTGTTCGTTTTCCAAATTTTCTTTCTCTAATGAAGAAAATTTGGAAAACGAGCCATGCAGTTAAGTTTTCTCTCCTAAATTTTCTTCCTCCAATTTTTTTAAGCTGTTTTTTCTAGTTTCAATCCTTCTTGATTAAGGTTTTCTTCGTCTAATTATCCACTCCGTTACTTTTTTTTTCACTTTCCACATTGAAATATGGATCTACGTGGCTTGTTGGCAGCTCGTTCCTTGAACCGGCTCTGTAGTGTTGCTCGAGGAATATCGAAATGTCTGCAAGATACTCGAATTTTTGAATAATTTTGTACTGTTTTCAACGCCTTTTGCATATTATCCTCAGAATATGCAAAGAATTTTCGTTTTTGGTGGTTTGCCATCTTCTGAAGATGAGTAATTTTCAATTTTTGGTCCGAAAATAGCACTGAAAACTACTTATAATCTTATGGCCGACAAATGGCAAAATAAGCATTTGACGTCTATGCTAGTGGTCGACCGTTGCTTGCAATGCATTTTTATTATTGACTGTGCCCACGGCCGACTACTGGTGTTAAGAATGAGCTTACGAAACTGTAGATGACTGCGAATGAGACGAACATGTATCTGAATAGGTAAGTACGAAAAAGATGAAAATAAAATTTTAATAATGTGCTAGTAGCTAAATACAAGGGTAAATCTTTGTACCAGTGACCGGAAGTGCCTCTGTTAACTTCAAAGTTAATAAATCAGGTCTTTTTTACCGAATAGAAGTTATTTCAAACTCTGTTCATCCCCGGAAACTCACCGAATCGAGTTTAATATAATAAATAAAATTTGACTTACTTATACAGTGTGTCAATAAAGTAAGGAACACCCTAAATATCAGCTTTAAAACATATCTCTAGCAAAAACGCTCAGACACGTATTTTTAAGTATACAGGGTTATCAAAAAAGAAGATATGACGTTATCATGTGTTTTTTTAAATGGAATACCCTGTACACTTTTGGTGGAACTACATGATAATTTTTGGTTATTTTAATCTTTGAACGTTGTCATGACAGAATTGTCAGTATGGAAGGTGACGTCTTATCTAATTAGACAGTGCCTAACCACCGTTAGTTTGTTTGGCCTTGCTTGTTTTATAATTGCCATTTCTTTTGATAAAAATGGTTCTAAGTGAGAGAGAACGGATTGAGATTCTTATGATGATTGGTTATGGTGACCGAAGAAGGAGTACAGTGGAAGTTTGCGAACTATTTAATGCAGCGCATCCTAATCGGCAACCAATAACTCGCTCAACTGTAAGTAAAATACTTCTAAAGTATGAGGAGTACGGAAATGTTAGGGATCTACCTAAAACTGGGCGACCAAAAGTGGATGATGAAACTAAGTTAAATGTTCTTTTGACAGTGCAAGATAATCCGAATTGTGCTACTCGTCAAGCAGCTTTAAACTTTAATTGCAGCCATGAGACTGTTAGAAAAATTTGGCATAAGCAGAAATATCATCCTTATAAAGTGCATCTTGTCCATGAATTGTCGGAAGATGATTTTGATAGCCGTTTGGAGTTTTCAGAAAACTTGCAAATACTTTGTGAACGTGATGAAATGTTTGCTAGAAACATTTTATTTTCAGATGAGGCAATTTTCTTTAAACAAAACAGTTAACCGACAAAATTGTAGATACTGGATAGAACATAATCCTCACTGGATGCAGGAAGCTCGAAGTCAACACCCTCAGAAGGTGAACGTCTGGGCTGGAATACTAAAAAATAGGATGTTAGGACCTTTCTTTTTTGATGGAAATTTAGTTGGGGATATCTATTTGGATTTTTTACAGTTAGAGCTTCTTCCTGCGCTTGTGGAACTTTATCCTGATCCAAATACCCCTGACAGTCCTAGTAATGAAATCTGGTTCCAACAAGATGGGGCACCTCCTCATTATTCTCGACCTGTGCGTGACTACCTAAATTTGATTTTTAATAACCGATGGATTGGCAGATGTGGGGTTGTTGAGTGGCCAGCTCGCTCCCCTGACTTAACACCACTAGATTTCTTCGTGTGGGGTTACTTAAAAAGCAAAGTTTATGTAAACAGACCTCAAAATATTAATGATTTAAAAGAACGCATACGCCAAGAGATCCGAAGAATCACGCCAGATGTAATCAGCAATGTTCAGAATGAGTTTATTTCTCGCCTAGGCTACTGTCAGATTGTGAACGGGCAGCAGTTTGAACATTTACTTAAGTAAATTTTTGTTTTAGATTTAAAAATAAGCAAGTTAAACTCTATTGTAATTATTTTATGACGTTGTTCCACCAAAAGTGTTTTTTCAATTTCTACAAGTAAATATTAAAGATATCCCCAACAACTCATATATCGTTGAAATCTTCATGAGAAGCTCTTTTGATTTTCTTAAAAATATACAGGGTATTTCATTTAAAAAAACACATGATAACGTCATATCTTATTTTTTGATAACCCTGTATACTTCAATTTAATCTAAGAAAATGCGCCTTCAAAAATAAAAAATACGTGTCTGAGCGTTTTTGCTAGAGATATGTTTTAAAGCTGATATTTAGGGTGTTCTTTACTTTATTGACACACTGTATATTTCCGCCTACCCAAGTTTACCACTTTTTAAATATCTCGGTGCTTCAATCAGCACACGACACTTATATTTTGCGCGCGAATTACAAGAATAAAATATTTATATACGGGAATGAGAAATTGATATTTGCACTGTATGAAGATGTAAGATTTCAACTGTGTAGAGAAGTAACATAATATTTGCCTTAATTTTAAGTTATTCTTGAAAAAGTCACCAGTGGCCGACTATTGGATGGTGACCAGTTACAGTCGAACTTACCCTACATTTTCCTATACTTGGAAACTTATTTTATTTTAAACTTTAAAAAATATACCTTAGCACCAAGTACCCATTAGACTATACCACGTTATTAAATTAAATTATATTCAAGTACGAACATCTGTTGACCAAAACTTCTAATTTATATCTGGTAATTGCCACTGCTCCTATCCTAATTTTCAACTTCTCAATAGAATTTCCCTTATTCTCCTTTACCTTGCCACTAATGTAAAATGCATTAATGAAAGTACAATGACGATTTACAAAGTTTCATCAAGCCGGAATTGACGAGGGCGAAACCGGGATTACATACAAATGTTAATGATATAGACAAATTACTAATAATTAATTACCGAGGGGCTGAATGCGGCCGATGCGATGGTCCGTGTCTGCGTCAAAACAACATTAACGCCATTGATCTCAATCTATCTCGTCCCGAATATAAATCGAACCATTTTACGCGAACGGACAATTCATTTCGTGCATTCTGGTGTTAGAACAGTGCCTATTGCTGCCATCTTTTGTTACGTGTCAAAAATAGCAAGGGTAACGTCGGGAAATTTATAAATTGTTTTTGCATTTGTAAGTGTAAATTATATATATTAGGATTAATCGACATTTACGTGGAATTTTTGAATTTTGGAAGGAGTATTAAAGTAATTGTCATATTTCTTTTGTGTATTATTGATCCCTCATTCTTAACCTAGATATTTCTAACCAGTTGTTTTATATTTAAACGGGGTGTGCCACAGGGAAGTACTCTTGGACCAATTTTTATATTGCATAAATATTTTAATAATTTGGGAATGTGGGAATCCTCTATATATGCTAATAATACGTCGTTACTTTTGCACTTAAATTCAAAAGAAGTGTTGTAAGGTTAGTGGTGCAGTAAGGGTAGTCAATGATTATTATGTGAGCAATAGACTCTTTATGAATGGTCTCAAAAATCAATGCTTACTGAGTTTAAAGACAGAGTAAAACTGAACATATAGGGATATTCATTGTGCTATTTATTTAACAGACTGGTGGGAGAATGAAATCCCTCTTTAATTAAAATATTTTATTTATCGAATTTCCACTCACTCATTTCTTATTGCGAGATTGTTTGGGCACTTTCGAGTGAAATGGTAAAAGTTTTTACATTACAAAAAAGAGAATAATGAGTGGTGTAAGTCGGGGAATAAATTGTAGAGATATGTTCATACGGATGCACGTAATAACGCTTACTTGCTTAATTACTATTATATGCGAAGGAAAATGAAAATAAGTACACTAAATTAATTATTTGTTATTAGATATACCAAGGCATATATGTGCTTTCAGTGAGAATAGTCCAATGTATATTTCTATAAAGGTATATAATAAATTAGCAAGCAGATATAAATTGACGCCACACAGAAAGTTTAAAAATGCGTGCTCAGTAAACCAAGTCAGAAGAAATTTGGGCACAGCGGATTCTTTTGATTTTCGTTGGTGATTTAGTGTTAGTAGTAAAATATGGTTTTAATGAATCAACAATTTTGATTGCTTCACTTTTACCAGGTTAAAATATGAAGGATTCCCTCTAGTAGATAAAATAAGGTTGTGACTTTTAGCATTGTTGTGCCTCTTCTTTGCTGCCATTAAATTAAGTCCTGATCGTTAAAAAGACGAGAGTGTCACCTAACAGGAAAGTAATACATAATTTTTGTGGAACAATTTGCAATCATGTACAAGAAAGTAAAGAAATAAAATCATCGTGCCTAAAACATGTAAGCCAAATATATAATACCATAAATAACTTGCAAAAAATACATAACCTTTTCGCAGATGAGGCAACGATTGGTTTTGCTTGTAATCAAATGATAAACAAGTCAATTAACCTTACCATGCTCGTAATTTACAGCTTTAAATTCATTAATTTTATCAGCGTTAGCCAAGTGAAGAGCTTTTTGAGAAATAAAGTTTTGTTTTGTTTCTGGGTCAGTAGCAGCAATAATTTTTAACATTAAATTGTCACAAACTGGACAGGTGTTACTTCTTGGTAAAGATATGTTAAATTTTTTTTGAAAACAGTTTAACACGCCTTGTAAATGACATGAACCATATACGTCTCTGTAAACATTTATAACTTTCTTTTTTATAGAGAACGATTTGGATTTGTCGAACTTTGAATGACCGAATATGTTCTACGATAAAGCCTTGAAGTCTTCCAGCTCTTCCTTTAGTTACTTATAATAATCAAAATTTTGTAAAACATACTGAAATTTCAGGATCAGAAATCGCAGAAGTGAACATTACCGCGTTGTTTGCAATTTTTTTTAATGTAATCATCAGAAATATAATATTCATATGACTTTCCTTCTTTAGATTTTCTTGGATGTCGACGTATTGGAGCATGAAACTAATAAAGCCGCTTAGAAAATTGTCTTGCTCATGTTTGCTTGTTAATGTGTTAAATGTGAGATCAAAACATTTAAGTCTTGTACATCTAGAAATCCAAGACCTTAGTGGTAATAAAAGAAACACTTTTTAAGAATTAAACACCCCGGCAATCTGGTCCTGTGATTCTAGCAAGTTCTTCTTTACCAACATGTTTAGCATGAGCTTCATTTGGTAACGTAATTATAATCCATATACTTCTTGCAAGTACTCATTTATAAAACAGTAAGCCAATGGTGTCAAGTAAGGTTATGTTCGGGAAACAAACTATTAAAATAAAAGGTCAGAGATTCTAGAAGGAATAACCAATGCCCGGGACTAATATTGTTTTTGCTGAATCTCTATAGGAGTATTTTTATTTTTGCAAAAGCATTTAAATTTTAGAGCTTTATACATTGTTACTAAAGTTCTTTTGACTAGTATAAATATTACCAAACTAATCAGCGATCCTGAACGTAAATGTCGCTATTCGTGCTTTATTTCTGCATTATGCTGATCATAGTTGAGTCTGCCAGGAGTTCTTCAATTGCATTCTTATAACACATTTACTAACCTTGGCTTTCTGTATTTACATATTGTTTATATATCATTACATTCACGACCTTAAACTTAAAAGTGAAAAAATGAAGTACTTTGTTTCTAGAACACATTCAAAGGAAATAGGTTTTGTAACCATTGATTAATCTAGAATATTGAGACTTTCGTCATAATTATGTTATAATGGACTTTTGTTCGTTCGTGTATAAAATTATCGATCTAAAATGTACTAATGCTTTTTGTTTAATTTTTAGCTTAATAGGTTCGATAATTCTATACGAATGTATTCTTATAAATATTTAATTTATTTAATGTCTATATTTGTCAATTAGCATCGAGAAATATGATATCTTTGTTAATATTCTACGTGACGCATCGATATGTTTTTGAGTTCAGTACATGCATTTTGCACGTGATACTGTCGTGTGTTTCACGGAAAAATACTGTTTTTAACTAATTTTTGTGCGAGTCTATGCCTATATAAAGCCACGATTTTATTAGGGAAATCAGTTCTCTCAGACATTTCGTGGGAGAATTCAATGAGTTCTTGCAAACATTTCGTGGAAGGATTCACCCGCCTCTTTTACTGCCGCTGCAAGTGTAAATCTCCCCGTCCAGAAATAAACTTATTAACAGCCACTGCCTGCTAATAAATACTCTTATGCAGCCATTGCGTGTATAAGATTATTGTCCCATCTCTGCACAAGTCATATTATATCCGTCAATTATTATCTTCATATCAAGTAAAGTGATTTTATTTAACATATTCTAGAGTAATTTCATTTCGTGTAATATTTGAATATTTGCTCTTGTCGAAGTTTCCTTTAAAAATATCATACATACAAACACGCACACTTGTCATAAATCGAGATGTTATTTTTTTTCCTCGAACTCGTAAAAATATCATTTTTCTCTTAGTAAATATAAATGTAGTGCATTTTATATTTTATTTAATAAATGTTTGCAACGGAAGATTTATTAGCCAATGTTAATGTTTGAATACACCGTTATTTGTTTATGTCACGTTTAATCGAGACTTAATTAAATATGAGGTTAACATTAATATTTGTATAATTCTTTTGAATTAACGATTATATCTGATTTTCTTTTCTTGAAATTGTGTCATTGTAAATATGTATAGGGGGAGTTGGGGCACATTGGCACATTTTTTTTTACAAATTAAAATTTGCGTCTTAGAACTGTTTTGAAGAAAAATTTGATCTACTAATGCACACACAATTTAATATAGTTTATTAGTGTGCCTTAGATTTTTTATATCTCTTCGGACAAATGAAAAATTTGTAACTTAAAAATAAATTGAATTTGTATCAAACTGCCCCATATCCGGGGCACATTGATATAAGATATGGGGCACCTTGGTACTTACATCAATATGAAAATGTGTGATATATTTTTGATATTTTTATTAGTAATTAGTAAGAAAAGTACAAAAGTTATTTATTATTAAAAAAAACAAAATTACTTAAAAAAACAAATTTGTTGAACTTTGCTTATTGGACATTGAAAGAACTAAAGTCAACTGGAAAACTGAACATTGAGGCAATTCTGCTTGTTCCTTTTGTCACACTAGGTTTTGGCAGTTTGAAAATTATGTCCGCGATATCGACAATAGATTTATCTTCCACATTTGGGTAAACGAAGATCCAAGATGTAGGCTTCTTTCTTAGAAAGGATATTTCAAATTCGGACATTGCATGATCTTTTGAAATCACTTTTCCCACGTAGTGAACACCAGATTTCTTTTTTGCAAATTTCACCAACAAAAAATCTTCAATTTCGATAGTTCCCGGGGTAGGTGAACAAATGGTTTCTTCAACTTGTTCCGTGTTCGGGCTTTCTTCGTCTTCTGATATGTCCCACTCATTGTCATCTAGAACTGGTTCCTCAGACTCGCAAGAGCTGGAATCTGATTCAGTTTTACTTCTACGTACTCTTTTTTTGTTGTTGTTGTGGGTGGTAGTCAATTCCAGTAGTTTTTTTGCGGATTTCAATTGTTTTGCCTTTTCTTTCATTTCTTTATTCTGCCGTTTCAGTTCTTTTTCATCGTGAATCATTTGCAACCTATCTTTCTCTGGTGTGTCGGTGAAAATTCTTGATTTTCCCTTTTCTCTGCCTTTTCTTTTATTTGTTTTTTGTTGAGCCTTTGGAAACGGTCTAATAGATTCGGGTGTTATCAAAACTTTTGAAGTGGATAGAGAAGGTGTACTAAGTTGTACAGGATTGTGTGGAACGGATTTTATTTGGTCATTAGTTTCATTTCCAGTTCTGTTTTCCTGAGATTTGGTAAATGATTGACAATCTAATGATGTCTGAAAAATTTCGCAAGGCGCGTAATCGTCGTCTCCAAAAGCCATTTTGTTGAAAGGCCAAATACCAGGCCTACTGAATCCGTTGGTGATGTTGTTTGTAGTAAAAGATTGAAGAAATGCCATTTTGGAATGTTCGGCAATATTATATATTGATATTGTTTTTCCTGCATTGTTCAGATGCCAATCATTGAATGCTATTTTGAGTTTTCCTTTGAAAGGAGCGAAGACACTCACGTCCAGGGGTTGCAGTTTGTGAGACGTGTGTGGTGGTAACGACAAATATACAATGCCGTTTTCCCTGGAGAAATTTATTGCTTCAATAGAGATGTGCGATTCGTGGTTGTCGCATAATAATAAGATAGGATTTTCTTTCGAACATGAAGTATGTTTTTTTATATGTCTCAAGACGGCTATGAACAACTCTGCATTCATCCATCCTGATCGATTAGAAAGTCCCACACTACCTTCTGGTGCACCTTTTAAAAAATGATCCTTATAGTGGACACGCGGGAACACATAAACCGGTGGCAAAGTGTTTCCTGCGGCAGTGACAATTCCACAGAATGTAACCAATTCACCACGTTCACTGGAAACAAGTTGTCCAACTTGTCTCTCCTTCTTGTCTGCCAAGACCTTAGGGGTGTTTAAGACAGTTGTAATCCCTGTTTCATCCATATTAATAATCCGATCAGGTGTGAAATGGTATCTTGCCAACACATTTTCATAATTTTCAAAAAATTGATCAACAGCCTTTTTATTAAACGAAAAAGATCTTGCCGCGCTGGTATTTTCCGGCTTCCTCAAACTTATATTTGAATTCCGCTTACGGCAAGCAATTAACCAGTCAACACCAGCCATTTCTTTATCATCCCATGAGTGAGGGTATTTCGTTGCCAATTTTTTGGCGTATTCAAACGCCAGCCGTCGAGTTTGAGTCAACGTTAACCCATAGTGCATTTTGATGCTTTTTATTATATATTCATTCAATTTCGTCTCTTGTTCTTTAGTAAAAACTTGCGATGTCGTATATTTTGTCGAATACATTTCTCCCCTTGGTTCTCCTTCATTCCGTTCTGCATTTTTGCGAGCTTTTTCAATTCGATGTTGTAGCGTAGAGGCTTTTAAACCATACTTTTTTGCTGCAGTCAATGAAGCCCTTCAGAGAACTTTATCTATTAGAAGATAAAGTTCTCTGAAGGGCTTCATTGACTGCAGACGCAACGATCTCTTCATCTGTTTCAGTTCTATTCGTTTTTTTCTTATAATTCCGTACCATATTTTCTTAAAAAAAATATAAAAGTTGCATCTGCTTCTTTAAATTATAGGGGCACATTGATACACATCAAACTGCCCCACGCAATAGTGTATCAATCCGCGTCACCGATTCTAATGTAGGAAACATTAACGGCAAAAAAAAACTACAAGAGATTGGAAAAATATCTTGCATACACGTAGTCATCAAACATGTACTTACCTAGTAGAAAAAGAGTACCACCGCAAAAATACCACTTAATGGACAAACAGTTCAAAAACCGGGTGCGTTTAAATTTACTTGAACGCCTGAAAAATGTACTTGTGCTTATTTACTGCGTAACTGTCAGCGCAGCGTCTACAGTTTCCGCCGGTACAATTTAATTAACAAGCGCCATCTATTAGAAGGGGTTTGAATATTATAGCTGTTTTACTTTTCCACTTAGTAATGGTATATCAAAGTGCCCCATGCATCAATCTGCCCCAACTCCCCCTATGTATGAATATGTGTAATTAATAGTTATATGTTTATGTAAATAAAAAAGTTGACATTGAAATATTTCGTTTTCCATTTGTACTAGGAAAAAAAATAGAATAAAATGCTAAATAGTACATTACCTTGATTTTCTCCGTATTTGAGCGAAACCGTTAAAACAGCAATTTATTGTTGGCAAAATCACACCCACTAGGCAAAAAAACACCAATTATTATTATAATGCATTTAGGCATTTTGTTTTCACGCTTAGGAACTGTCAATGTAGATAGTTGTGGTGAATGATTGCCAACCGTAATATATACCGATAATAAAGCCCGCTCAAACGTAAATATTCCTAAGAGTAAGTTGGATATATAGTTGTCTATTATTAAGTATAGATGCACAAAACACATTTTAAAATTGTTGGCTACTCAGATATTTAAAGAAGTATAAAGTGTTTAATTTTAAGTCTAATGGACGAAATAGACATATTTAATGAACTTAAAAAAATACAGTGCTCCATTGGGACATTTAAAAAACCGTATCCCATTTTTTGAAACTTAGGTTTCTTAAATCATATTGAAATATGGAAACATTGTACATATAGCTTTTAAAAGAAAGGCTGTTATGATATTGTACTTCTACGACGTCAGAAAAGAATCAAATTTTCAAGAATTACTGAAAACATATTTTAAAACATTTAAATGCAACGCCATCAAGTTACCATACATTTTAGTCAAGCTGTATGTGTTTACACCAACGATTTTGCACGAGTTAGTTTATTTTGTTCCACAATTCCCCACATTATGAAATGTTTTCTAGAAAGGAAGTCGTTCCCACAGGCTCTACGGTACGCGGGTCATTTGATATTGATTGCCCGCCTTGCCTAAATAAGGCTTTCCATTTATAAATAATGTTGTTCCCAAGGGTTTCATCTCCGTAAACTGCAGACATCTCATTTCGAATTAGTTGGGGTAATTTTCACTTTTTAAAGTTAAAAATTTAATTTCGACACTATGTTTTAACATCCCTCATATTTCACATAAAGCCCGCGTCATGTAAAATTAATATACTTCGGTTGAAAAATGGAAGAAATAACGAAAGTAAACGTTTCCAAACAGAGTAAATATTTAAAAATATAAATATAAAAAGTTACTAGGTAGCAAAGGAATTTATAACGGACACTTTAATTTATCACGTGACCAAATATACAATTTTCTTTCATTATTCCTTTGTTTATTAATACTATGCAATTGTCAATTAATATGTGATAGTGATCCTAGATGTCACTGTGATCAAATGTATTCAAGGCCAACAGTATCCATATCGCTGCGCGATATAAGACCGTCCCATAAGAGCGATTTACATTTGATTCTGGTAACCTCAAAATATTGCTCCTTATGTAACGCCATCTAGTAGTACCCAAAGGAAATAATTTCTGATTTTTTATTGAAATAAACTTTAAAATAACACTTTAAACATTAACTTTACAATAATTAATAATAATAATTTTAAAATATTGAAATAGAATCAAATAAAATTAAAAAGTGTTGAAAATGAAGTTGTTGGGTAGTTTCCAGAATAACAATTTTGTACTTACATTTCTAATTTTTTATAATAATTCAAAGGAAAACACTAACTAGGATTCAATTACGTTGTAAAGTGTTTGTTTAAATTTTGTATATGACTTTTTGGGTTTTAAA
Source organism: Amphimallon solstitiale (assembly GCA_963170755.1). NCBI lineage: Eukaryota > Metazoa > Arthropoda > Insecta > Coleoptera > Scarabaeidae > Amphimallon > Amphimallon solstitiale. The sequence goes on along the minus strand of OY720681.1, from coordinate 110,856,978 downwards.
AAATGTTTTGAAGCTTTACTATTCCACATCGCAATATTTGCCTCATACAATATCTGCCCTCGGTAGTATCATTTGCACCTACTTTAAGCCTAATATGTGGAAATATTTCTTCTACAGAATCGCAACTTGTTAAGACAAAATAACTTTGTTGTACACTATACTCCAATATCACGATAAACTGATATACTATAACGATATTTATATACCTAATTTTATAGTAACTCGAAACTAGGCAACTTAAAATACATAAATTACTGTAGAATAACTCAGTCTTAAGTAAGATATTTAAATATCTAAGAAATTATTAAAAAAAATCAGAAGTTAATAAATTCAAAGTTAGACAACTTAATATACAAATCAAAAATAGAAATCAACTTAACCATTAGTGGGCAAAGAAAGGAAAAACAAATGGGATTATTAAAGAATTTTTCACAAGTAAGAGACGCTTAAAAGGACGCTCTCAGAAATTAAGTTAAATTTTATTATTAAAAGAAATATATTTATTACCTGTGAGTGCAGATTTTTTTATCACGATTTCAACAATAACATTATACTAAAATAGTGAAGAAATGTACCATTATAAAGTTCCCGTCGATTAAACTGTATCTATTGATCTACAAGTAAACAATCCAAACTAAATAATTGTGAATATATGTGCTAAATTAAATTATAACAGAAATTAAGAAGAAGTACAACGTGAGGTTCGAGGAATAAGCAGCTCAATTGGAGGAATTGCGTACCAACACAGTATCCAGGACGAAGAGGATCATCAGGATATAGAAGATCCCAGACACAATTTCGAAGTTGTAGTCCGCTAAAACAATTCCACAAAGTATTAAAAACTCGAGTTAAGTACTTAAAATTTTATTAATTTTGATTTTATAAGAATCAGAAATTAGAGAAAGATCATAATTGCAATACAATTATCTAAATAATTTAATCTTAAGAATGTACTTTAATTGTAAGAGTTATTCTATGCTAATCGTCATCACAAGTTAATATCTTTAAAGTTGAGTAGTAAAGTTTTCCATACATAAGGTATAAAAGAATTTTTAGATTAATGTTGATTTTTTTTCTAAACGTGGATTTTATTTACTATAAAAACAAATTATATACATACCGTTCAGGTTTAGTTGATCCCATTATTGCTGAATAGAAACATTTCTATAGTAACATTACACTAGCAGTTTTGTTTATTATATAAAATGTTTGATTCTAACCTCAATTTTCATAAATTCATGTATCTACTTCAATATATTTTTTATTTATGATTTATCATTGTTTTTCTTTTATACGAAGGTAATCTTCTACACTATAAGAACTCTAACACCCTGAAATTACTACATGGAGTCTCATAAATAAATTTAAACTGAGCTAGTAATTATATACTAAGAAATTTTAAGCCGGTAAAAAAATAATAAACATAACCAATTTTTGTTGCATACATGCATATTTCCCTCGTAATTTTTATTCAAATACTACGAATATAGTTATAATCTTATTCATGATAATTTGGATACAGTGATAAATATTGTAGAATTTTAAATTTATATTTGAAAATAAATTTTAAACTTGTTATAAAATTAAAATCATATTTTTATAAATAAATAAAGTAGTAATTAACTAACTATTATCCTATTGAAAACATAGGGGTAGTATAATATATGCATGTACACTTAATAAACAAATATAGTATATTTCAAAATAACACTGGTTAAAAAGGTAATATTCATTAAATTATTTTTTCTGTTAATTTCGGTACATATTTGATGTACTTTTTTTTCCATTTTGGCACTACTACAATTTGCTAATTTAGTTAGTTACAGTGATGCACTCTTTGGTGCTGCCTATACCGAATCTGTTAGTATTTCTACTCACACATTTCAAGACAGACCAAAATTTGTTTTATAACACTAGTCACTTTTCTGAAGGAACTGTGCATTATTGGTAATAATTAGAACATTTTAAAATTACTATAATCATCTTGATTTATCCAACAGGTGCAAGTATAATTACAATAATTATAATATAAAAAGTCTGTCTTAAGTTATATCATTAAGCGTCATACTGCAACAAAAGATTATTGAAGTATGTGCAATCATAACGCCACAAATATTGCAAAATGCTTTTGATAGCATGATAAGACGCGTGAACGTGTGCATCGAACAAGGCGGGGGTCATTTTGAACATTTATTGTAATTTGTTTATTAATTTTTAATAAAATGTTATTCAAACATGTAAATCTTCTGAAATAAACATACATTGTGGAAATAAAGTAACGTATAGAGGCATTAACTTCGTTAATATTCATTTTTTGAAAAAAATCTCGAAGGGGTATAGCGACATTAACTAAAGGGAATATTTTCATCGCATTTTTAGTTTCTTACTTCATTTGTTTTTCATGTTATAACGTCACCGACTTTTTTTTTAAATGACAACCTCTGTTTTTTTAATTGATTTCGATAGTACTTTCAATTCCTTATTTAATGGTATATAATTTTTAAAATGTTATATTTGAAAAAAATTGAGGAAAAGAGTCTTATAGTTCAAATATTAAAAATTCATTAAACGAATTTAGTCACATAAATTTGACGGAAAAGTTGAGGGCAAATTGGTTTTTATTATAAAAATGGCTTTTATTGTATATAATATAAAAATATTGAAAAACCGAATTGTAAATTTACTATCCACTCCATTCAAAGTTAATATTCACATTAAAACTAAATTCATTAACCATGAAAAAAATCTAACGATAACATCACACAAAAATAAGCACAGAAATAACATTTTTTAAATTACATTTCCATTAAGTGTTCAGAATGACGACCTTGTACCATCCGACAATACCCAAGATGATTATAAAACTCATTTATCACATTCTGAATAGTTTGAGCTGATATTAATACAATTTTGTGTCGAATTCTGGGCCAAAATTAAGTTATTCTAATTTAGAAAAGAGAAATAACACTTACTTTAATGTGTTACTGACAAATTATTTTATTCTGACAGCCGCAACTAATGTTTTTTGTTTTAGGCACCGGTAATTAAAAATTTATTTTGCCAATATAATGAATTTTTAATATTTGAACTTCAAGACTCCTTTTCTCAATTTTTTTCAAATATAACCTTTTAAAATTTTTATATCGTTGGATAGGGAATTGAAAGTGCTATCGAAATCAATTAAAAAATTACAGGTTGTCATTTAAAAAAACTCGATGACGTCATAACATGAAAAACAAATGAAGTAAAAAACTAAAAATGCGATGAAAATATTCCCTTTAGTTAAAATCGCTATACCTCTTCGAGATTCTTTTCGAAAAATGAATATTAACGAAGTTAATGCCTCCATCTGTTGCTTTATTTCCACACTGTATATTTACAAATTTTGTGTCAGTCAAATTTCAGTATGACAGTTAACCTGATAATTTAATCAGAATTATCTCAAAAGAATGATATAACTTAAGACAGACGTTTTATATTCCATGGCAAACCTTTATCAATATAATTTTTGATCTCGAGGTACTATTTTATATTGTAATATATTACCAACTGAACACTGTATAAATACCGCAAAATAAATAGTTCAATATAAAATTTCACGTACTTTACCGCCGAAAAAATGTATGAAAAAGGTCAGTACTTTTAAATATTGACCTTTATCATAGATTTTTTCAATAAACAAAAATTGATAATGGCGCTAAAGAAGACTATTTAAAACACAATCACAATGTAAGTGGTTAGTATAACTGTAAAATTACATGATTGTGTAAATTTTATGTGTATTTCATATATTTGTTAAAAAATTAAAACCACAAAAACTAGCCATTCAAAGAAATGAATTGGAAAAGAAATTAAATTTTCTAAGCGTTGACGTTCCTTTAATTTCGACTATGTGTGTATTTTGTTTTGAAACGGTTATAATTAGGGGGCGGACATGACCGGTTTAAACTACGACGAAGTTACAACGGAGCAAAGAAATAATGTAAACAACACCCACTTACTGAACGGCACTAATTCATATGCTGAACTGCAACATCTGTTTAGGCCCGAGAATGAGAACAAAAAATGCCCATAAAATAAGGAATTTATGAATAAAATCCTTTCTACATCGGCGTAGATAGGAGCGTGAGGGGTTTTTAAAATTTAGTATATTTACCTTATATTTCACAAGAGAAATAATGTAAATATGTATATAGGTACTTACTGTTATTTAGTTTCAATAACATACGCGTACATTTTTAGTTATCATTTATTTAGATCTAGAACGTTGTTTATGTTACTTTTTCTGATACGGAAATGAATTATCAGTGATTCCGAAATTTATTACAAAGTCTGTAAAATATCGTTACAGAATGCCAAAATATAGCAAGTTCGTCACTTAGCTTTGCTAAAACATACACGGAAGTAGTTTTTATGCAGAGAATTTCGATTGTTTACAAAATTTCATTACATTTTTAAATGACGATGCTCGAAGTATTTCTGAGTGCAAGGAACTATCACAAATCCCAAATTTAAAAAATCAGTTGTTATTCCTTCAGAAACACTTAGGAAATTTACCTAAACTAATCACATAGTTTGAAAATCGAATCTCAAATTAAAAAATGGATTAACCACATTAGATGTGGCTATTAATAATTTCAAAAGTATTCCAAGTGACTTTGGCCGTGGCCTTTGGCAAAAGTTAGACGCAGTTTTTAATAGAAACCCAGATTTAATAACATTGCGGCAATTGTGTATGCTAAATACGCTGAAATAAAAGAATATTTCCAGTACGCACCTATAACCAGTTGCGATGTAGAAAGACGTTTTCTATCTACAAGGATTGTACTTAATTCAAAGAGAACAAGTTTAACAGAAGAGAAAATGAACAAATAATAAGGTATTTTGTATTTTATAGATCACCAGTCACTTGTTATCCAATTATATAAATAAAATTAAAACCTCTTTAAAAATACAACATTTCAATAGTCCGCCCATGGGCGATGAGTCATCAACCGCTCGTGTCCGCCCCCTAGTTATAATAAAATCCAACAAAGGAAACTATTTAGTACTTAATTTAATAGAAACTTTTGAAAAAGGAAACAGTGGAAAGTATGTTCGTAATTGTTAACGCATAAATTAGTTACCCGTATACAATTATAATAGCTACATTCCACCGAGAAATTGAATAAGGAGAAAAATGAAACTCTTTGAAAACTATAAATTAAAACTATGTACGTAGAAAACTCAAAAAAGCAATTACACTTTAGTATTAAATAAAATATGACTACAAACATTAAAAGCAAATATACCTACAATGAGATTGTGTGCCATGGGAATGTTATTCTATGTTGCAGAAAGTTCATATCGCACAATTCCTATGTTAATTACGATTTCTTTCTTTTTCTTTTCAACCGTTCTCTCTTCTGCTAATTAATACAAGCTCGTAAAAGTGATTCTGCATGTTAAAAAGGGAATTCTTTTTTATTATACCAATTCAATTTTATGCTGTAAATTAAAGACAATGCTATATCACCTTGAGATATTTGACGTTACAGACATTCTTTTTCGTCTTCTTGTTATGAAGCGAAGATGCGCTTTATTGTTTCACGAGATGATTTACTTTGTCTCTTCTTGTTTTTTAACGAGAATGTTTTCTATTTACGACGCACTTCTAAGACTGATATTATCGTTTCTGCTGCTTGTTTCTGCTTTGATAACTTTGTTTTGTTTGTTCGTTGTTTTTTTTTGTGTTAGTTCAGTTAAATTGTGATATCACCGTTTGTCTTTCCGATTTCTCTCGCGATAAAAAGGCGATTAAAATTATTGTTTAAATCTGAATGTACATACAAATGAAAGCCACGATTCGAACTAGTTTATAATAATATTAATTAATTTATTTCAGAGACATGTGTGTAGCAAAATATGGATGAAAACGTTAAAATTAAACTGTAACAATAAACGCCACAAACATTGCATATTCAAGACGTCCCCACAGGAGTAGCAGTTTATTGTTAATAATAGATTCGTTCAGACCTCCAGTTCTGCACAGTTCTGGAACCGTTCTAGAATTACTAGTTCTGATAGTAATGCGCATGTCCGGCTAAATTCTGGTTCTGAACTAGTTCGAAATCCTAAAGATCCGAACAGTTTTAAAATTGGAATTTTAGGGGAAGTTATACTACCATCATTAGTAATAGAAATATTAAAAAACAACAAACTTATGGAAAGAAATATCAATCGGAATGAAGATTTAAATGCTAATGTATCTAACTACCAAAATTACGACGGGATTTAAATAGCTGTTTATAAGAAATAAATTTTTCTAAATTTTGTAATGGATATTTTGTATTTTTTATATAAGCTGTTTTTAATAATTGGCTCATAAATACACACACATTAATAAATATTACATATCAACAATCATAATAAATCATTTTGTTATTTGTTCTTTCAGTCCTTTAGATTTTGATCAACCGACGTGTCATCTTCAGAGCAGCCCTATAAAGGGATGTTTCTTCCAAAAACTAAACTAAATTATGTTTTTAAGGTGATAATTTGTGTAAAACACTTTTAACAGTCCTCTGTAATGTAGTTACCTATCAGATAACACAAATTTTCACCTCAAAAACACAATTTAACAGGCATATAGGCGATTTATGGCTGAAGTCAATATGATGTTACAATAGACTTCTTTTGCTTTATTATGTAGGTGGTGTTAATTTAGCTTAACCTATATATGCACCTATCTGTATATTGAATATATTAATCCATGTTCACATGATAATTGTTAATTTATGTCGAGGGTTACGAGTTACAAACAGTAATACCTGTCCGTCATATAAGAAATAATACCTACTATAGAAATGAATTAAACTTATAACGAAGGTCCAAACTTTAAAACGAACGGGTAGCCGCATTCACATCAGCATCCAATCCCTTGACATCTTTTATTCCTCTGACTAACGAGATAACCTAATATTATCCTAATACCAACGGATTTTCCTTTGACGAGAACAGCTCATCAAGTGTCCTTTTGCATATATCACGTTAAATTTTATTCTCGGTAAAAAAAGGACTCTCGACCGGTTTTATTCTAATCTTAATACTGTAAATCTTTTAACTAACGAAACGCTATGGAATGAAAGCTGAAAGTAATATTTAAAAATGTGTTTGAAATATTACGTAGGAGAAATGTCCTATGTGGAAGGCTTTGAAGTACCCATCTAAATTTATGGCGCGGATTAAATTACGTTTCGGCGATATTCATTCTAACTTGAGCCTATTTCCTCTTTGATTCGTATTCATTTTTAAAAAAGTGATTGGTAAAGGTTATTATAAATTTTTATTGTGCTATTATGCCCATTTTCTTTACTGACAGATAACGTGCATTTGAATTTCTTCACTACAACCTGTGGTTACTTATCCCTTAATAGATCGAAATCCCGTAGATAACAGAATCGTGAGAAACGGCAACCTAGTAAATAGTCGGTGTTCCTAACTTCAAGTGCATATGAAGTGCATCATTCGCTCTGATTCGTTTGACGTGTGAGGTTATGTTTTATATTGTGTTTATAAACATAAACATACTGCGTTTGTATTATTTAATATTAATAATATTATTTGATAAATTGTGTTTTACTTCAACTCTAAATATTATTTAGGCCTGTGATTTCTTTGGAGATAAGAAATACTGTAACATAATATCTGTGCAGTATACTCATTGTATTTATGGAGATTTCTCCAGTAATCGGTGTCCTTCTTGATTTAACCCTCACGTAAACATCATGTAACGTAGGATATTGTATACCTACTGCCGCTACCGCCATCTAGGACTGACATATATAGTTAATAACAACAACAAAACTTGCATAAGATTTTTAGGACATAAATTGACATCGAAGGATCTATTACCAGATGAAAGAAAAATAGAGGCAATCAAACAATTAATAGTACCACATGATAAGAAACGTCTACAGAGAGTGTTGAGTATGGTTACATACCTAAACAAATTTATACCCAATTTGTCTGAAATAACGGAACCGTTACGAACATTACTAAAAAAGGACGTCGATTGGCTTTGGACAGAACATCAACAAGATGCATTTGAGAAAATTAAAAATGTCTTGTCAACAGCTCCAGTATTAAAATGTTATAATGTAAATCAAGACGTAACACTTTCGGTTGATGCTAGTTCAAAAGCAGTTGGAATGGTGTTGCTGCAGCAAGGTCACACTGTTGCATATGCAACTAAGGCGTTAACACCAACACAGCAAATGAAAAATAGAAAAAGAAGCATTAGCTGTAAAAATAGGGTGCCATAAATTTCATGAATACATACTAGGTAAAAAATTGGTCATAGAAACAGATTATAAACCATTGGAATCTATTTTTAAAAAGCCGCTAGATAAAACACCGCCTATACTACAAAAAATTATATTTGGCATACAGCAATACTCACCAACAGTAGTATATAAGAAAGGTACAGATATTCCAATACCAGATGCACTAAGTAGAGATTGTAGTCACGAAAATGAAGAAATGGACTCTAGTGAAGAGTTGGAAGTTCACTTGATACTCTCCATGTCAACAGAATCTAAAGACAGGTACATAAAGGCAATATGCGCAGATACCGAATTACAAAGTTTGATCCAGATAATTAAGGATGGTTGGCCAAACAAACCAAGAAAACTAGATGACAACTTAAAACCTTATTTTAATTATCGCGATGAGTTATCATACCAGGAGGGTCTGTTATTCAAAGGTAATAAAGTGATTGTCCCAAGTGCTGAACGAGAAAATATACTCAAAAGCATACATGCTGGCCATTTAGGAATACAAAGTTGTCTACATCGAGCCAGACCAGTTGTGTTTTGGGAAACAATGACAAAAGATATATTCAACTACGTGGAATGTTGTACAGTATGTCAAAGGACACAAAGAAATAATGATAAAGAAGTAATACTTAACAGGGAAGTACCGAGGCTTCCATGGCAAATAGTGTCATCAGATCTTTTTCATTTTCAAGGAAATTAATATGTACTTATAACAGATAGTTACTCTGGATACTATGATTTCAAGAAACTAGAAAACTCGTCATCATACGAAGTAATTAAATGCCTCAAAGAATGGTTTTCTACTCATGGTATTCCAGAAATATGTCAGACTGATAATGGAGCGCAATCTTCTTCAAAGGAATTTAAGGACTTTCGAAGGAAATGGGCATTTGAACATCATACATCAAGTCCAAAGTTTCCTCGTTCGAATGGATTAGCAGAAATTTATGTTAAAAAAGCTAAGACTTGCTTGTTGAGATGCAGCAAAGATAACTCTGACATCTATCTAGCAATCTTAAATCAAAGAAACACACCAAGAGACACTATTTTAGACTCCCCAAATCAAAGATTAATGTCAAGAACAACTAGATCAACAATTCCAATAGAAGAAAATATGTTAAAACCCAGACTTGTAGAAAATGTGCAAGATCGACTATCGAATCTAAGACAAAGGCAAAAGTACCATGCCGATAAAGTTGCAAAACCATGCAAAGATCTACAAACTGGCGCTAAAGTTAGAGTCCAAGTAGGAAAAAATAATTGGATCGGAGGAGAAATATTGGAAAAGACAAACAAACCAAGATCATATATAGTGAAAACGGAATCCGGCGTTTATCGTAGAAATACAGCACACCTAAATCTGACAAAGGCAGATATATGTGTAGACAAGGAAGTAGTAAGTAAAGGTGATGGACTAAACCTTAAGGAAGAGGAGCAAAGTGAGGAAAGAAATCAAGAACGTATTGCCCCTGCACCAGTAGTTGATGAAGAACCGGTAACTATAACATCGTCCCCAGTATTGATATCCAAAGTACCTCAATGAAAACTAAATCAAACAAGATCTGGACGCATAGTAAAGCCAATAATCAAATTAGATTTATAAAAAAAAAGGCATTACGACATATGTGGTATTGCTGAATTCAGAAAAAAAATTACTTTTTATTTCTAGCAAAAAAATAAAGAGCTTCTATTTGAAAAAGAAGTCGATGACGTCATAGGTCCCAGAGTAGTAAACCAAAGAAAAAAATTGACATCCGTAAAATCCGGAGGAAGAAAATAAAATTGACCTGTCTGAGCTTTTCTCCCAAACAGCGATAATAAACAAAATATGAATTTTATTCCTTGCTTTATTTACACACTGTATATATATTTTATTGCGCCACAGTATTTATTTATTATGGATAAGCACCTGCAACAGAAGGATAAACATATCATTACTACTTCCTATGTAGAAGTAAAACATGGTATCTAATTCAAAAGGTTTAGGTTCCCACGTAAATCGGAAAATAAAGAAGATAACGTAGGTGATTTTTTATAAATAATAAAACTTATGACCAGTTTAATTACAATAAGAGGTCCTATACATCCAAATTTAGTATTTTTAACATTAACATAGTGTTTATCAAATAAAATCAATCTAATTTACATTTTTCTAAAGAATCATAATTTTATGTCTGTTTTGTTTTGTGTACATTGGCTAAGCCAACTTCAACTAGACCTAATTGTAATAAATAATTATAGGTTAGTATCAAAATTCTGCCGCCAACTATATATCAGAAACCAGTAGTCGTATTGCTTCCGGGTAATCATTTTTCAAGTAAAACTGCCCAAGAGTTTGGAGTTTGTAAAATGTCCGCTAGGGTGCGTAACAGTCAGGATCAATGTTAAAATTAAGAATTTCATAATATTTTTACTAATTGGGAGGTAATAAATTTTTTAAAATTTTATTCCTTACACAGTCTTTAATACTTTTAGTCTTGCACATTTTTTACCATCTAGTGAAATAAGGTGATGGGGGCAGAAGGATTAAAATTGTTGATCTTCATAAAAAAGGGACCGTAAAACACGAGAATTCATGAATTTTCATCTATTTTTGTCAATATCTCCTGTTCTAAAAAACAATGTTTTTTTTTAACCGAAATGTTGAGGCTTTAATTCTTTATTAGCTCATGTAAAGGAAAACATATCATTATATTTAACTTTTTTGAGAAGAAGCTTACTATTTGCATACATTTCAGTTAACGCCATCTACCGGTGACAGTAAAAAAGCTCAATTTGAAGAGCAAATAACGTTCATTTAAATGAGACCAAACTTGTTAAAATCGATTACGCCAAACGGGAGTAATCGTAGTTTATTTAAAGAAATTGAGCTGACACCACCACTTTATTCCACTAGATAGTAAAAAATGTGCAGAGTAAAAGTATTCAAGAATGTGTAGGGAATAAAACACCTCTCAATTAGTAAAAACACAAAGAAAATTTTTAATTTTAACATTGATTATGACTGTTGCGCCCCCTAGCGGACATTTTGCAAACTCCAAAATAATTTCCAACATTTTCTCTTGCAAGGCATTCGACAGTGGATTACGCTATCTTTCCTTCCAAGTTAAAAAGTTTTGGATTTAGCGATCAGTTAATTCAGCTGTTTGCTTCGTATGTAGGTGATAGGCTTCAGAGAGTTTTCTGTGGTGAATATGGTTCCACACCGTATACAGCTACTTCTGGAGTTCCGCAGGGCTCTAATTTGGGTCCGCTGATCTTTAATATTTTCATTAATGATTGTACTCAACATCAAGTCCAATATACTTCTGTTTGCTGACGATTTGACACTCTTTCGGTGTATTGCCAACGTTGGCGATAGCCATCGGTTCCAGAATGACTTGGAGAGAGTACGTAATTGGTACTCAATAAACAATTTACCTCTTAATCTTACTAAATCTAAAGTTATTACGTTCTCCAGAAGGCAGAAGCCTGCTCACTACTGTTATTTGCTGGATCATGTAGAGCTGGAAACAGTTCAGATGGTCAAAGACTTGGAGATTACTTTCGATGCTAAATTTTCCTTTAACGCACATGTTCATTGCATAACTAGGCAGGCTAGATAAGCACTGGGGTTTCTCATTAGGAACAGCAGGGCGCCATTGATACATCGTACCCCAATAATGCACCACAACTTTGCTTTGCAACATCTCAAATTTGACGCTATTTTAATTTATTGGCGCATGTTGGTTGCAAAGGGGACTCAACTGTAGCAAAGTGTATATTGCAAGGTACATATTTGTTAGTTCTGTACTGTATGTATTTCAAATTATGCAGGATAAATTTCCTTAATATCGATTTCTATTTGAGGTATATAAAAATACTTTAAACAACTTTAAAATTTGTTTAAAGTGCCATTTAAATATTTATCTTCAATATTAGAATTTCTTTATTCAAGAGCTAGCTCAAACGTAATCATCGTATCATTACATTTATAGATGTTCCCTTTGTGACGTTCTAAATAATGCTTACAAAACTGAATACGCAAATTCAGCAGGTCGACAGAAGTTACACGGAACATAACTTAATAGTTAAAGGCAATATGGATTAATACTGCTCAAAATGGCGCGAAGAAAATGCTGTGGAAATTTCAGTGAATGACACCTCGTCAAATAACCGCGTAATTCAATTACACCTTTTACGAAATAGGGCTTTGCTAACGGCACAATTTTGTATTGTGTCCGGATTTTAAGCAATCGTCTCTCGAGACTCCAACCATAATTACGGAATTGCGATCGAGTGCTTATTCAGATGGTCTCACCGAGTTTGCGAACACCCGAGTACTGTCTCTTTGTCCCTCCATTTTCATACTGATTCGATTTGGTAGTCAAATGAGTGCACACGTGTTTTCTTAGGATGATAATCTTATGTATCCAATGGCTTATGCGTAAAAGCGAAATGCCACTTAGATGTACGGCTTCTCTATATAAATGTAATACCAAATGTGTTATATTGGCAGGGAACTATTGATAGATTTAAAATAACACGGTGAATTATGTCGCTGGTACATTTAAATTCGGCGAAATTTTTATAAATCAAAATGTTGCCTGGTAGCTCAGATGGCAGAGCATGGGTTGAGCGAAATCCAGATCGTAAGTTAAGTCTTTTATATAGAAAAATATGTGCTAATTAATATTATTACTGTCAAGCTATACTCTTCGTTTATATTCTTTTTCCACTGAGAAATAATATTTTTTTTCTACTCCCCTACTTTAATTGTATTATTAGATATGCCGAACCTGTACTTTAATGATGTCCATTACGATACAGATTTTCATTATGATACAAGTTTATATCCAATAGGAATACAGATTTTTCAATACGATACAAGTTTATATCCAATAGGAATGCGACATTCCAATATTCAATCAATATTCAATAGGGCGATTGCAAATCTGACAGATATCCAAATTAAATAAATGTGACTGTTCTCTGCAATTTACAAGTAAGTACTTAAAATTTGTGCTTCTTTGAAAATATAAACGGTAAAAATGAGGGATAATGACAGTGAAATGTAAAATTTAAGTCCACCAGAAATTATGGAACAAGCCTTAATAACCACGAACAATTTATTACCAGCTAAATTCGCAAAGGTGCATGGAAAATTTTAACCTGAATTTATGAAATGGAATGTTCAAAAAATAATGTTTTATTATGGGGTCGTAGAAAAAATAGTGTATGCAACTCGCCTTTAATGGCTATTAAGACATTCGTATTCTTTACAATACTCGGCTTCGCCTCGTATTGTAATTTTCTTACTTGTGTCTTAATAGGTATCATTAAGTGCTCATTGCATAATAATATTCACTTTACGACACCCGTTTTGGTTGCATAAAGTATTACTTTATCGCAGGTTGATTTTATTTTCTTGAGGTTGGTAACAAAAAAAAATGGAACCAAATCTTATTTAAATGTCAAATATAAGCCTTTAATGTAACAAACATATCGAACAAAAGCTGTACAAAGAACAAAAAAAAGACACATGCTAACATTTTATTTACTAGTTAACAATATAAATTGTTAAGCAGGGTTGTATATTATAAGTTTTCTGATGCTACTATTGAAATTTACGAGTTTTTTTCATGTTGAATAGTACAACTGTTATAAAAGTTTACTGTAACACTAGAAGATTGCTATGCATTAATGGATATTTCAGGCAGATTTTGGGAACATGCTACGTTTTGTCTGAATTCCTGTTGCTTCGCATTGACGGACACATACGGTACTATTCGCTATATTATTTTCTTTACAATAACTTAAAAGTGCTGGTATTGTTTTTAATAAATATGTCGAGACTGTTGGCAAAAGATTTTGTAAATTGTCTTCTGCTATTTTGCGAATCTCTGGGGGCATGCGATTATCTATTTCGTCCATTTTGTTGATAATTTGAAATAATTTATAGCATAAAACAGTCTAAATTTCAAACAAAATTAAATATAACACCGCTGATATTCACATATTTAAAATGTTCTACTTAAAAATCAGAGTAACCAACACAAAAAAAAATAGTATAAAATACACGTTTTATATGACATTTTGCGCACTTGTTCTTTAGAACTTGAAACTTGAATGCGTGCGCAAAAATAATGTCTTATGAAAGTTATATTTTAGAATACTATTTAATCAACACATTATTCATCATAAATGTTGGAGAAATAAAATTATATTGTGCTTTTAACGTCTTATAAATATACTAACGAGGCATTTTCATTTCAAACAGAGGCGTGCTTTTAATATTTTCAATATTTAAAGTGCATATTATTATATCTGGTGCCCTAAGTTTGTGACGTACGAGGATCATTCAAATTTATACGAGAATGATTTTTTTTCATCTTTATTTACGAAGACAAAAATTAACAAAAAATGGGTCACTTTTGTACATAGACTCTTCCTTTGTTTACACATTTTTCGCACCGAATTGGAAGTTTCTCAATGTCATCATTGTAAAAAAAAACAAGGCGGGTGTGGAGCCAATTGCGCACACACACCTCCACTGTGGCATTATCGTTGAAGTGCTGTTCGCCTAAAGCCTCTTTGAGTGATCCGAACATATGGAAATCGCATGGCGTTTTTCGAAATTCCTACCGGAAATAGGTCTTTTACTCAAAAATCGAAAATCAGTTTTTTTGCAAATATTTCGCAAGTCATGCTTTTTGGACAGGTACGCTACGAGTATAAAAGTATTTAGAACTTAATTTTCGATACCTTTTGTATAAAAAAAAAATCAAAATTTGGACCGGAAGTAACACATTTACTCTTAGCGAGTAGCACTTTTTTCCAATACCTGGCAAAGTATGCGTTCAATAGAGATTTATTAAGAGAATAGAAGTATTTAGAATAGGATTTTGTATATTTTTTGTATAAAAAAATTCTTATAATTTGGACTTGAAGTAACACACTCACAGGTTTATTGTTCGGTTTATTTTTCTAAGATAATAGTTATTTACGATACAAGTGTTAAAAGTGCGATTTTATTTCACGAGTAAAAGTTTGCGGCACGAGCATTAGCGAGTGTCGCAATTTACGAGTGAAATAAAATAGCATTTTTTAATACGTGTATCGTACAATATTTTTTCTACGAACACAATTTTTATTATAAAATATAACGAAACTCCACTGACCAAATCTGACAGCTCATGAATACGTTTTGACACAACTGGACGCAACCGTTAAATTACGTCAAATTAATTTGTTACAATTTGTACAAAAGATGAGCTCGTGTATTAATAAAGAAAATGAAGTAATACCGAGTGCAATAATTGAAGCCGCTGATAAAGCGACATTAGATTTGTTGCCCACAAAATCTAGGCAACAATATGAAATTGCGTACAAAAGGTTTATGGAATGGTGCAGATGCAATAATGTGATGGGTAAATTTTGCGAAAATGTTCTACTAGCATATTTTAAAGAAAGGTCTAAAATTTGGAAATCTTCTACTCTTTGGTCACATTTTTCGATTATAAAACTTTTGCAAAATATAAAAGACAAACTTGATATTAGTAAATATTATAGACTTATTGCATTTTTGAAACGGAAAGAAGAAGGTTACCGACCAAGAAAATCAAAAATATTGACAAGACAAGAAATTGATAGACTTATTTCTGAAGCATCAGATGAAAAATATATGATGTTCAAAGTAGCTGTTGTTATGGGTATATTTGGCGCTTGTCGCCGGGAAGAGTTATGCCGTATGACTGTTGATGACATTGAAGATAGAGGAAATGTGTTAGTAGTTACTATACCAGATACTAAAACCAATACTCAAAGAATATTTACCGTTATTGGCTCATATATAATCTTGTATCGCAAATACAAAGCATTACGTCCATCTAATATAAAACATCGACGTTTATTTATTAAATACGCTAATAATAAATGCACAAGTCAAGCGGTTGGAATAAATTCGTTTGGCAAGATGCCTGCAATTATCGCAATGTTTTTGAAATTGCCGAATCCAGAATCTTATACGGGACATTGCTTTCGACGTTCATCTGCTACTTTGCTAGCAGATACTGGTGCCAGCTTATGCTCAATTAAGCGACATGGAGGCTGGAAGAGTTCCACCGTTGCTGAAGGTTACCTAGAGGATTCTCTAGAAAAAAAAAAAACAAAATTGCTCACTCCATCTTCCCAGATCTATCTAATAATTCTATTGCAAATGATAATTTAAATAACGATATTTTAGTTCCTATGAACTATTTTGTCTGCAAATAATAATTCTGCAAGTACAGTAACACATGTAATAAATACCTCCAATTGCACAAACTGTACATTTAATATTAATTATCCAAAGAATATGTAATTTTCAGCTATAATATCCCAAGAGCATTGATAACAGTACGAAATAATTTTATCACAGTTTTTGAAAGCACGTTACTTGGTAACAGCCCGACGCCGTAGGCGGAGGGCTGTTAACCTAAAGTAACGTGCTTGAGAAGTTGTGATAAAATTATGAGTATTTATCAATGCTCGCGGGATATTCGGTAAGAAAATTTTTTGCGATTCAATGAAAATTATTTATTAAAAACACAATTATTGAAAGAACAATTCGAAAAATTATATTTCGATGATGATGTATTCGCTTCGGTTACTGAAGATGTGTTTCCACGCATACTATTGATTATTCTATTGTGATGTTCTTGATCGATATTTAAATAAGGTTTTATAGAATTTGCATTGTTGTGGCCTGTAATTTTTAATAACTGTTGTTCGTCAATTCCATTTTTAGCAAGTGTACTAACAGCAGTTGCCCTATTGGAATGATTGGTAATTTTCCTCTCTTTGGTATCCAAACCAACTGCTTCAGCAGAAGATTTTGTCCATCCGTTGATGGTATTCTTACCCAGAGGTACATTGTCGTACCACTTATCATTTTCTGTTTTCCAATGGCGATTCGGTTTTAAAAATAGTCTGTTTGTTTTGATATTTTTTCCTCTTTTCGATAATAATTTTAAAAATAATCTAACAGGGCAAACGTTGCTGTCACTATTTTGAACTAACCATTTACTAGAAGCGCAGTTCTTTGAACCTCCTTGGCAGGTCTTACTGAAAACTGGATTGTATTCGACCCTGTTAGTTGGAGAGCCATCATTGTTTTTCTCGATATGAAAATATTCAACCAAGCAAGCAACAGCCTCACCACCTCTCCATGCCAATTCCACCGCGGCGATATGATAAAATTTGCGTAGGAGACCTAGAGGGGTATTTTCATCCCAAAAGTTTATAATTTTGTTCATTTCGGTTGAACTTAATGGGACTGAACTCGTTTTACGTTTAGTGGGATCTATTTGTAAATTTTTTCGTGCTACGTCGCGTGCATTTCGGGCTTGTTTGAATGCAACACTGTTAAAGGGGTCTTATTGCGTACCAATAAAATCAAATGGTCTGCAAATGTACAGTTCTGTGCAATAAACTGGCGTACACTTATTATACGATTATGTAAATATGACTTTTGTTTGAATAGCTGTCATGTATGACAAATTGAATTGACACTATAATTCAATTTGTCATACTTAACTTAAGCCATTTTCACAATGGCAAAATAATGTCAAAATTAGCAATAAGATGTGTACGCCATTTTATTGCACAGAACTGTACATACGTATACTTACACCATCTTTAAATTTCTGTCATATTGTATAGCTTGCGCTATTGATTGTGTCTCTTTAATAACGTCGTTATTTCTATAAATACTTTCTATTTTTCAATAAATACTTTGTATAGTTTCATCGCTACTGTCTTTTGTCTTATGTTTTCTAGCATGTTTTTCCTCAGCACTTTTTTGAACGCTTTTTCTACGTCTAGAGAAGCGAAGAGATAGTTTTTTTCATATTCTCTAGAACGTAGCTGTTTAATAATGAAACATAGTCCTTTGTCGATCTTGTAAATACAATATTTATTTTACAAGTTACCAAAAGGACTTTTATTGTAAAATCTAACGCACTCTTGTCACAAATATTTACTTATTTTGCCGTGACCAAAATAATGTATTATAATAAAATGCTGTGGGTAGTGTATCATGTGACAGTATATCTTGCGCAATAGTGCTTTTATTAAAACTTATTTCTTCTGGCTATATGTTAGATTACACTTTCAGACTTAGTATTTCCTATTTCGTGGTCCTTTTATGAGGGTATTTACATTTGAAAATCAATAAAAGACGATTACAAGACATTAATAATTGAGTATCCGGTTAGGAACAAGAAACCTGCAACTTTCCACGGGCACCTCTTTTCCATTTACCAACGACTTCCCGTGTATCGTGTAAATAACTGGGAAATTTATGTATGTGCAAGAACTGCTAAGTAATTTTGTGTGTAATTTATATACATTTAGGTCATCATGGCGGAAGTACCTTCCGCTGTAACCGAATAACCCTGACCTATTTGAACGATTTACAGCTACACGCCTGCTTATTTTCGCGCAGAGAGAGGGTGCCCGGGCAGGACCATCTCTTTTGGGGTAGTCCACTTTTATAGACAATTTATACTGGACCAAATGTTCGAGATACTCTCCGCGTATATACTGCGTTTTCTATTTCCGGTTGATTTTCTTTTTTTTCTTCTTCTCTCTACGGTCAACAAGTTAACCTCGGCCGAAAATTGAATTTATGATGGAACGCTTTATCTCAATGTTTATGCAATAAGGAAATTGATTCAAACCAAAAATAGGACAAAAGAAAATGATCTGTCGAATGATGTAATACAGGTGATAAGAAAAGTGCAATATTCTACTTTAGAAATCAAAAAAATCTTATTGTGTTGTTATATTTGAATATATATTGAACTGATTTAACATATATTAAATCATTCATGATATACAGGGTGAGTTATCTCCGCGGGGAATGCCGATGGTGACTTTGTGGGAACAGATATTTTAAGGCGGTTTTCTTCTTAAGATAGCCATTAGGAACACCTTTTAAATTTATTTTGTAATATACAGAGTGTTTCATAACTTTGTGGCTGACCATAGTTATAATTTTTAAAATGGATTGCCCTGTAAGAGGATGTATTGATATCTAGTTAGTCTTGACCGGTTCCGTGGATAAAGAAAATATTGCGATACCACAGCAACGAAACATAACCTAATTGAAGTGTCAGTGTAAAGTTTCACGTCAAAAAGTCAAACCAAACTGGCGCATTAAAATTTGAAAAAAAGGATGTCGACCGAAATTGTAAAAATCGAAAAATTGGAGTATCGGCCATCATCGAGTATCTGTATTTGAAGGGGTTGAGAGGTAAGCAGATTTACGAACATACCATTGGCGATCAATATTCATCGTATGCGACCGTGAAAAATTGGATTGCAAGCTTCAAAAGGGGTAAATTTTCCATTGATTATGAACACCGTTCGGGAAAGCAAGTTTCTGTGTGCGTCCCCGAAAATGTTGATGCAGTTCATGACATGATTTTGTCAGACCATCGAATTGGGCTAAAAGGAATATCTGAGGCACTGAATATTTCATATGAACGCGATTTGGACATGAGAAAAATTTCTGAAAAATGGATCCCCAAATGTCTGTCTGTTGACCAGAAGCGTGCAAGAGTGAAAGCATAACGTTCGATCTGTGCTCGGTTTGAAAAAAATGCAGACTTCTTAAGCCGTATTGTTACTGTAGATGAAACTTGGGTAAATTCCTACGACCCAGAAACAAAGCAGCAATCTATGGAATGGATACACTCTGGTTCCCCAAGACTTACGAAGTTTCGTGTTCAAAACTCTGCTGGAAAAGTTCTTGCTTCAGTTTTTTGGGGGAAGACGCGAAAGTTGTCCAAAGGTGTTTGTTTTTGCAGGACAATGGACCTGCACACAAATGGCATGTTGCTATGCAAACAATTCGTGATTTAGGGTCAAATTGTCTTTCCTCAACTGAAAAAAAATTTAGGTCGTAAATTTTCTTCCAACGAAAAGGTGATAGAAGCTGTGGAGACCTGGTTTGCAGAGCAACATATATATTTTTTTGAAAGGTCTAGAGGTGTTGTAATAAATTTATCCAATTAAGAGGAGAGTATGTTGAATAATAAAATATTTTGACCTTCAAATTTTGTTTGCTTCTATAGTAGGCTAAAAAATTTTCAATACATCCTCCTATATTGTTACATTTTGTATTCCTCGTATAATTCTTAGTGAAAAAGTAATAAGATAGTACAGGCCTAACATCTAAAGGTTTTGATTTATTACCATTTTTCTGAAAAGAACAATGATTTAAAAAATATATATATTACGTATGAACGAACTAGCAATTGAAAAATAATTATATATACTTGTATTAGGACCTTTTATTATAAAGAAGAGTACTCAAAATGGTGTCTATCCAATACGTCGTTTCGAGAGTATAACTTTGAACAGCCACTAAGTTATGGAACACTCTGTTTAATACAAAATGAATTTAAAAGGCATTCCTAATGAGCGGCTATCTTATGTAAAAAAGAAGCCGCTATGAAATATCTTTTCTCATAAAGTCACAATTTGCCGTTCCCAGGGATACGACTCGGTAGTTATTGCATATTATATGTTAGTTTCTATAAGTTACTTGATCCAATAATGGGTGGAAACTGCGGCTCAAAATCTGGAACAAAACGCAAAAGGAAAAATCTCTTAACACAAAAATTAAAAAGTTGCATCTTCAGTGTGTTAAAGGTAGTAGTGTTTTTGGTTAAGGTGTAACCTTAGAAGATATGCTCTTCATCAAAGCACCAGTGAAATGTGCAATGTGTTCTTATTAACGAGTTGGAATTTAACACCTAGTTTGCCCAACATATTTTTGATTACAATCTTTACACGTTCTTTCATAAATTCCAGATTTTTGATCTACCTCAATTTTATCTTTATCGTTCCCTAAGAGTGATTTTAATGAACTGCCCGATTTAAACTCGATTTGAAGATGCTATTCTTTAAATATGCTGTTTAAATTTCGTGTGGTTGAATGATACGGTAAAGAAACAAACTTATTACCACGAGTTTTTTGAGGTAGCAAACATGTAGTGTGATGAATTTGTTTTTTAAGTTTATGTCTTCTAATAAGATTAGTTACTATTTCAGAATCGAAACCATTGTATTTTGAGAACTTTTTAATTAAACTAAGTTCTTTTTCATATCTATCTTTTGTAGGCGGAAAACTTAATAATCGATGGATAAGAAAATTAAAAGAAGCCATCTTTTGCTGAAAACTATGATTTTATATCCGCTATTATAAACTTGTTGACGTTGGTGTCTTTTCGGAAGATATATATTTCTATGTTATTATTATTTATAACCGAAACATATAATAATAATAATAAAAATAATAATAATAATAATAATAATAATAATAATAATAATAATAATAATAATAATAATAATCTTTATTACCCAACAGGCCAGTGCCCAATAACAGGATAATCATAATTATTCATGTATACAATTCAATACAATGTAATATAAATTTAACAAAAATTCTCAATATGAATTTAAAAAAAAAAGAAAAAAGAAAAATATATGTATGTATAATATTCAGCAACGCAGTAATGTTCATCCATATTTAGGCAAACACATCCTCAAACAGTCCATTGCCCAGGCGGGATAACGTATAAATTGGTGCACGTTTCATTATGTTTGTCCGTGCAAATGGTACCAAGAAAGTGCATCCATATCTTGTGTTAAATCGCGGGACAAGAAAGGACAACCGCTCAAGTAGTAATGGACAATCAATTTTATTAGACAGGAGCTTATATAAAAACTTTCCACACGGAGTATCTCTCCGGCCGGACAAAGAAGTCATGTCATGACGCGTTAGTAGCTCTTCCTGTGATGTGCCCCTCTCCGGATAAATTCCATCATGTTTAAAAGACAGAAACTTCAAGAATTTTCTGTGTATCCGATCCAAAGGTAAAAGGTATCACAGGCATATATGGGATACCAAATTAAGGCGGCATATTCTATTTTACTCACAACATATGCAGAATAAAATGACTTAAGCAGTGACATATCTCTGAAGTACTTAGAAATCCGCATGATGAAACCAAGGAGTTTGAAGGCATCTGAGCATATGCTTGAAATGTGTGATTTGAAAGTAAGGCTTGAGTCAAATAAGACTCCCAAATCTTTAACTCCTGGTACCATTTTTATGTTAGTGCCGTTAATGAAGTACGCAGATGAACTATTAAGGAAACCACGAGTATACGAAACTACGCAACATTTGTTTACATTTAGCTTGAGTTTATTAGAGTCACACCATTCAACTAGCACATCTAAGTTGTGTTGGAGTTTATTTATATCATCCAATGTTGAGACCTCTGAGTATAGTTTAATGTCATCCGCGTATCCAAGAGCAGGGCAATCCATCCTGAGAAGCAAATCATTGATGAATAAAATGAACAATAATGGACCCAGATATGATCCCTGTGGAACTCCTGAGGTGAGAACGAAGTCATTTGATGAGTAGCCGTTGTGAGTTACATAGCATCTCCTCTGATGCAGATAAGATATAAGTAGAGAAACACAGGAGGGAGAGAAACCCAGAGAACTGATTTTGGACATTAACATTTTATGATCAATCATGTCAAATGCTTTCGACAAGTCCGTATAAATAACATCAACCTGTCCACGCTTGTCTAGAGTTTCGCAGATAAACTGAGATATCGTAGCCAGGTTCGTAACCGTAGAACAACCCGACATAAATCCATGCTGGTTGGGTGCAATAAAAGAAACTGTATGATTATAGATGCAAATATACAGTACTCGCTCATATATCTTTGCAAAATTTGATAATATGGAAATAGGTCTGTAATTAGACAGAGATGTGCGATCTTCTTTCTTATGTACGGGAACGATTCTAGTATTCTTCCAAACTTGAGGGAAAACAGATGTTGTAATGGACAAATTGATAATTATTCTCAAAGGCACTGCTAAAATGTATCTACAATCACGAATCAAGAAACTGGGTAATAAGTCATGTCCTGCTGTTTGTTTATTAGGAATATTAGCCATTAATTTAAGTAACTCATCCTCAGTTACCGGTAGGAAGCGATAAGGTAGGGAATTATAGACCATTCCAATATATGTAGTGTCACTGACAACAGCGTACACTGATGAAAAATAATGTGCAAAAGCATTAACAATTTCATTCGGGTCAGAAAAATCGTTGCCATCATCATCATGAAGGCGACCTGGTATTCTAGTAGAGCGACGTTTAGCACGCAAAAAACTCCACAGATTAGAGGGAGATGTTTTAACGGAATTTTCCATATCAATAAGATAACGGTGATAGTTAATGTTTATCTGTGTTTTGATTAATCCTCTCAGACGCTTAAATTCATTATAGAATGCTATATTTCTGGTCCTTATCCATTTCTTATGGTAATGATCTTTGACTATAAGATTAGTTATTATTTCCGAAGAAAACCAGGGCGGATAAGTGGAGTTACATTGTCTTCTATATGGAACATAGAGATCTAGTATTGAATATAAAGTATTATAGAAGGCGTCCAATGCCTCATTGACATCCAGAAAGTCCATCAAGAAAGACCAGTCAATTTCCTGCAGATGAGAGTATAATGACAAGTAAAAATAATAATTGATTATTGTGTTCTTTTTCTATTGTTAAATTAATTGTAGTGAATTTCGAGTTTAATTCAAATAAAAAGTGATTCAAATCACACACGTTTGTATTAAAAATCGAGAAAATATATATATTTGAAGTTGACAACTCTCTGCATGTCCAAGAACTGCTTTGAGTTTGAAAGCAACTTCTACGAACAGAGATAGGGTGCAGCAATGGGCAAAAGTCTCCATTTATAGCAAATTTGTTCATGAGTCACTTTGATATGGAATTTAAAAGAAACTCTTAAGTATTTCCCTAAAGTATGGATTAGGTACGTTGACGATATTTTCGGATGACTTCTTATTTGAATTAAACTCGAAATTCAGTACACAATAAGTTTCACAATAAAAAAGGAAAACAATGATTAACTACCATTTTTAGGTTATAAAAAATAATAATAACATAGAAATAGATGTCTTCCGAAAAGACACCAACGTCAACAAGTTTATAAAAGCGGATTCAGATTATAGCTTTCAGCAAAAGATGGCTTCTTTTAATTTTCTTGTCCATCGGTTGTTAAGTTTTCCGCTTACAAAAACTAGGTATAAAAAAGAACTTAGTTTAATTAAAAAGTTCGTAAAGTACAATGGTTTTGATTCAGAAATTGCAACTAAGCTTATTATTATTAACTTAAGAAACAAATTCAGGATACTATAATAATAATAATAATAATAGTGCCTTTATTTCTTTCTGCCCAATAGGCATGAAATACGTCAAAAATACATCTAATATGATACATACATATTACCTTATAATCATATCCTGCTTAAAATCTATATCAAAAAAATCATTAATGTTATATAAACAGTTTTCTACTAAGATTTTTTTAATTTTTGTTTTAAATGCTTTTATTGGCATATTTTTGTATTCCATCGGTATGTAATTGTAAGTTTTTAAAATCTGTGTAACTGCACCTTTGTGTATTTTGGCTGATGTTGACTGTGGTATTCGCAAGCTTTGTTTTTTATTTTCACGTGTGTCATACTTGTGATTCGTCTCGTGTTGGGACAAAAGGTCTTTGTAATGCTTTTTAGCGAAGCACACACATTCGTAGATGTAGAGTCCAGGCATAGTGAGTAGCTTGTATTTCTTAAATACTTCACTGCACGTTTCCCTCCTTTTCAGTTTAAATATGCTTCGTAAACAAGACTTTTGAAGTATGAATACCCTGTTTGCTTCCACCGAGTTTCCCCAGAAGATTATGCCGTAACTTAATCTAGATACTATGTAGGCCTGGTATGCACTAAGAGCTGCTTCGATATGAACTTGGGATGCGATGGTTCGCAGCGCGAAGACCATTCCGGAGATCTTTTTTGTGAGCATATTAATATGCTCTTTCCAATTTAATAGACTGTCCAGTTCTATTCCTAGAAATGAGGTGTGGTGGGTTGATTTCAAATTAGTGTTGTTGTACATAATTTCCATTTCTTCAGTTTTTTGTAAGGTAAACCTTATCATATTTGTTTTATCAACGTTTAATTTTAATCTACTTTTATCAAACCAGTCATTTATTGTATTCACTGTGTTCACTATATTATTTTTTAGTAGCATACTGTTTTCATCTGCAATAATAATCGAAGTATCATCAGCAAACATGTTTATGAAATTCTTGCTAACTTCTGGTAGATCATTAGTATATAAGAGGAATAGAAATGGCCCCAAAATGGATCCCTGGGGTATTCCATGTTTGACCTGTAACCAGTCGGATCGCACTTCCCTGCCTTTCTCTTTTGCTGCTACACATTGTATGCGATTTGTTAAATAGGATTTAATTAATTTTTGAACTAATCCTCTGAAACCCACCAACTCTAACTTTTTTAGAAGAATGTCGTGATTTACACTATTGAATGCTTTGGACAGATCTAAGAAAACTGCTGCCACCTCTCTTTTATCAATTAATGCCTCTGTAATCTTACTAATTGTCATGTATATTGCTCTAGTTGTCGATCGTCCTTGAATGTACGCATTTTGCATGTTTGTTAGTATCTTGCTTGATTCTGCGAATTCGACCATTCGTCTTAATAATATTTTTTCCATAATCTTGGCTATTACCGAAATTAGTGCAATTGGTCTATAATTTTCCAGACTGTTTTTATCTCCTTTCTTAAATTTCGGCTTTATTATAGTTGCCTTCAAATGATCCGGAAAGATACCCATATTCAGACAAGAGTTTATTATTGATGATAGTGACGTGCATAATAAGTCTGCCTTTTGTTTTATAAGTTTTGTTGGGAGTCCATCAGCACCTTCTGAATATGTGTCTTTTAGTGCGTATATTACATTGAAGACCTCGATTGGTTCTGCTTCGTACAGCGCCATCGATTTTTGATTGGTTTCGAATGTTTCCCATTTAGTGTGACCCTTACTGTCAGTCTTGCCTTGGTTTACAAAGAAGTAGTTTATTCGGTTTAATATTTGTTGGCTTGTTTCGTTATAATGCTCGCATAAGTGTTTAATGTCGAATTGTTCCCTTTTTGTCTTACCGGTTATTTCATTAACTAAGTCCCAGGTTACTTTTGTTTTATTATTGGATTCTAGTATGCGGTTTGTATTACTGTCCTTTTTACTTTTTTCTATGATAATATTCAGATGCTTACAATATCTTTTGTAAGACTCTCTAGAAATAGTGTTATTCAGTACTCCCTCATATAACTGGCGTTTGACACGACATTTATTACGAATTTCACTGTTTAGCCAGCGTTGATGTTAACTTATATAAGCACTTATTTGGATGATCTTCCCCGATCACATTCCAGTTTATATTTTGGATATGTTGACGTATGGTCGCTGAGTCTTGATTGGATAATCTTCTGATAAATTTTGTTTCTTCTTTTAAGTTGCAAAAGGAAAATCCCTTACCACAAAAAATATATATCAAAAAATCTAAATACGTATTTCGGCAACTAAGTTGCCATCTTCAGTAGATATCTGTATAAAACAAAAAAAAAAAAAAAAAAAAAAAAAAAAAAAAAAAAAAAAAAAAAAAAAAAAAACACTGAGTGCTATCCCACTGGTGATTTGGTGAAGAGCATATCTTCTAAGGTTACACCTTAGCCAAAAATACCACGTTTAACACTCTTTTTTGTTTTATACAGATATCTACTGAAGATGGCAACTTAGTTGCCGAAATACGTATTTAGATTTTTTGATATATATTTTTTGTGGTAAGGGATTTTCCTTTTGCATTTTATTTCACATTTTTAGCCACAGTCTCCACCCATTATTGGTTCTTTTAAGTTGTTAACTCCTCCTGCAAAGTGGATTTCTTGTCCAAAGTGATCTGATAAGCCCGTTTTTTTAAATTCTGCTTTGAAAGTCAATAACTGATTTAACAAAAATGTTATCAATTAACGTTGCTGTGATGTTTAGTACCTCAAAAAACTCGTGGTAATAAGTTTGTTTCTTTGCCGTATCATTCAGTCACACGAAATTTGAACTGCATTTTTAAAGAACAGGATTTTCAAATCGCGTATAATCGGACAGTTCATTAAAATCACTCTGGGATTTATGAAATAACGTGTAAAGATTGTTAATTAAAAATATGTTGGGCAAACTAGGCGTTCAATTTCAACTCGTTACAAAGAACATATTGCACATTCCAGATACAACAGACCGGAAAAATCATATTTTCGTCAGGGGCCACAGTATCCTACTAGTGTTTTGGTGAGGAACACTTTAGCCAAAAACACTACGTTTAATACTCTTTTCTGTTTTTCTACAACTGAAGATGGCAACATAGGTGCCGAAATAGGTATATATATAAATTTTATATATTTTTAATTTTTGTGGAAAGGGGTTTTTCCTATTGCATTTTGTTTCATAAGTTACTTGCATTACTTTCTTAAATTTTAAATTACTTATTTTAGTTACTCGTATTGTTAAGTTTTGAATAAATACTTGTTTCTGTAAATTTTTTATTATTTTATATTAACTTTTAGGGCAATTACAATAAACTATCTATATTTTATAATCCTATAGGTTGTTTCTCCTGACGAAATTCAAAATTATGAAAAAAATATTGAGAACTTAAACAAGAGAATTTTTATTTAATTCTTTGATAGATTAATAATAATAATTAATGAAATATTAAAAATCTGAATATGCAGTAAATTTATTTTATAATAATTTTTGTCTTATTTTCCAAAAAAATACTGCCTCGTATTAACTGTATACAATACATATAGAATTATGCAATGTAATTGCACATAGAACAATTAAAGAAAGAACCAGAGAGTTCTGGAAGCATGTTGAAAGAAACTACGTTGTCAGTATAAGGGAACTGATATTTACACTACTTCTTTCGTTTCACTTCCCCATAATGGCATTTCATCTCTGGAGAAAATACATATAGATATTTGATAGCTTCGTATAATATGTATGGGAGTTTTGTTTGCTTTATTGATTGGTTATTTAGCGTGCTTCTCTTTACTTCCGAATTCTTTTCAAAAGAAAAATGAGAAAGAGAAAAAGCGAACGTCAAACATATCGAATTTTCAAGTGAATATTACATAAAAATATCTAGAGTGTAATAAATAAAATATCAAACAAACTTATCTTGGAGCGGTATGCGACCTTTGACATTAAAGCTTTCTTTTTTAATATCACTAATAGAAGAAAATTTTTCACGTTAATAACCAATCCTACTTATTCAAGAGTTATACTAATAAACAGTATGTAAATTCTGATCAATAAATAGCTTTGGCAACACGATTAATGGACGATGATTTTAAGGTAGGTGCTGGGTCTGGTATACTACATTATGGTCAGTTCTCAAACTATGGGAATTAAAAGCTTTACCCAAAAAGTCAATGCATACAAACAGGTTTAAACAATCCTTTCGAGTCAGGTAGGTGCCTAATCCAGTAAATAGTGTTAGATTTGCGTGTAGGACGAAGCCTTAAATAAATAAAGGCAACGCCAACATCTACTATCATGGACCTGACTTTATATGAAATATAATAATGTATTTACAATTCTATTAGATATTTACATATTTACTTTATGAATGTGTTTGTATATTGTTCAATATTCTGTCTTATTTTTGAGTACATTGTTAGAAATGACAGACATTCTCGGTTCTGAACGATTGTTCCATTTGCATTATTTCAGGATGTAGTAAAGTTATCTACAAGCGTTTCAGAACAAAATTCGTTTGTGGGAAAGACAAATGAGAAGTGAATACTAATTTTTTGTACTTGCTTATCAAAACCTGTCATTTCACGATTCGATTTGCGTGCGTAAAAAGTCACTTTAAACACGAGTGCGTAAAAGTAAAGTTGGTACTTCCTAGAACTTGATTAATTTAGTGACATTTTAAAATCATAAATCCCTAACCTTAATAATATGCTACCCAGTTCGTTGTTTTTCTATGAAAATAAAAGGAAATGAAATAGAAATTGTTATATTTGGAAGGTATGTAATTCAATGTCAGAACAGCAACAAATATTATATAAATTACCATTATTCATTCTTTTCAGAAATTGAAACGGAACAATTATTAAAAATTTTGATTGGGCAATTTTGACAACCAGAGATTGATACTCCAGGGATTAACTGGTTTGTTTGAATTGATCTTGATTGCGAAGGTAGAGTAACGTTGATTGTATTATTACATATATCTTGTATTTCATATGTCGAACAAGTTGCAGGCGGAGTCGATATCTCTAACGGGGTCATTGTTTTAGCCAATTGAATTCTACTATGCAGAGAATTTTCGATATATCCTTCTGCAACCGTAGATGATTTCCATCCACCATGCCTTTTAATTGAAAGCAAGTCACCTCCTTGGTTTGCCAACAATGTCGCTGAACTCCTTCGGAAACAGTGACCTGTGAAGTTACTTGCGCTATCAAGCTGAAGATACAGCTATTCGCATTGGAATTTTGCCAATTGTATTAAGACCAACAGCTGCTGGCTGTCCGGTCTTAAATTTGCATATTGCCGAATTAATGCAATCCATTCGGGCTTAATGATTGCAAATGTACGGCTGTTACCTGTTTTAGTTTCTGGAATTGTTACGATAATTAATTTCGATTTAAATTCTATGTCTCGCATTGACATTTTGCAAAGTTCTTCACGTCGACACGCTCCAGAAATACCCAATATTAATACAGCCTATAAATACATATAGTGTTGTATGGAATTTAAATATACGGAAATGACTTTACCTTCATTAGTAGGAACAAAGAATTTGGTGCTTCATCAATAAATTTAGTAATTTGTTCTTCGGTTAATACTGCTGATTTTTTAGGCTGATGTTGCTTCGTTATCTGTTTTAAATACGCTATGAGTTTTGCATATTTTGATATATCCGTATTATCATATCTTATTAAGCATGATTTTAACATAGAATAAGTGGACCATAATGATTTATTTGATTGTAAATTTTGAAAATAAACTAATAAACAATTTTCGGAGTATTTTTGTATATTTTTAGATCTAGCCCAAGTTACGAATTTAGTATAAGTGTTTTTGTATACGTTTTTTGATTTTATGGGTAATAAATTATCCACTGCAATATTGGCAGCTTTGCGAATTTTATATTAAGTGTCCTTCAAATAATCAATACTGCCAACTCAATTTTTTTTAATTAATATCAAGAGATTAGTAGTGTGTCATAAACGATAACGTATTTAACAATATGTATTATTATTATAGTTCTCATACAAAAAATATTGTACAAACTTCGTGCGTTAAACATTTCGCGAATTCGTGTCCATAAAGCGCTCGCCTTTCGGCTCGCGCTTTAAACTGGTCACTCATTCGCGAAATATGATTTCACGCACTTGGTTCGTAAATAACTATTTCAACACTATCCAGACACGAAAATATTGTTTACGGTCGCTATGCTGAAGAACTGAAACTACTGTCACAGCAACTTACAGATCGGTTTTCGGACTTCAAGAATGGATAGCTTCTTTAGGCGGCAGTCCCACTACATACACAACCATTGAGCGCTAGTATCTGACATCGACATTCATCGACTAAAATTTTGCGGTACGGTTTCACTGGGAAAAGTGGTCAAACAAGATTTAAGTTTCGCGCGCCAAACTTTCATTCAATAAAACTGGCAGCACATAAACACAAACATAACCTCAAACGCCATAACTAGAATTTTTGTCCTACTTCTTTAAATCAAAATGTTATCTAGTTCTTCTTTTACTGATACTGAAAGCATAATAGCTTACTACTGGTATAAGAAAAACTGTAAAAAGCATAGAAAAGTGTGTGTACGTCAAATATTTGCAAACAGAGAGTATTTAGGAGAATTTCACCATTTAGTCCCTCAACTTTTAAATGATGCAGAAAAACTCTACAATTATTACAGAATGAATATTCAATGTTATCGTATCTTAATTTCAAAAGTAGAACCATTGTTTCATATTGGACATACAAATTTCCACAAAACTATATCGTTTGAAGAACGATTAACTGTGACATTATTTTTTTTATTCTTTCCTGTGCAATTTTAAATATAATTAATAATATAGCATAAACCATTTGATGAAACCATCACTTACAAAGCAACATATTGTGCATTTGAATCTGTTCAAGAAGTAAGAAGATATAATGTCAATCAGTCAACACGAATGGCCAGAGCTGTTCGTGACCAGTTCTGCAATTACTTTTCTGGTGCTGGTTCATTTGAATGGCAGGATGCAAGGATACAAATAAATGACTGAAGATATTAAAATATATTTAAAAAGAGTATTTCATATAAAATGTATTTTCTAATAAAGTATGTATCTTAACAAAAATATATATTTAATTCCCATTTAATTTTTCGTGTAAGTTAGATAACACTTCAATTTTAAACTTCCTCAATGTATCTGGTGGTAGCACCTCATGTTTTCCAAAAGACTTTGCAGAAAAAACTCACTAGAAGATTTTTTCTTTTCTTTCTTTTTGTTATTAAAATAATCAATAAATGCGTCATCGACGGAATTTGTTAAACTTCTTTCTTATTAATTCGATGATATGCCTTTTTTTTGTAAAAGAGGTGTCTCTGATGATGAAACCCTACGTACTTCATTCTGCGAATCCTCAAGTTTGGCATTATCCTCTTGTGTTAGATGACCAAATTCTAATAATATAATAAGAAATATAATAACAGTGCTTGATATTGTAATAGTATATTATGCAATGAGCATTTAATGATAGCTATTAAGACACGAGTAAGAAAATTACACTCGTGTCTTAATAGCTATCAATAAATGCTCATTGCATAATATACTAGTTTGTGGTTACTAAGGCTTGTTCCATAATTTCTGGTGGACTCAAATTTTACATTTCACTGTCATTATCCCTCATTTTTACCGTTTATATTTTCAAAAAAGCACAAATTTTAAGTACTTACTTGTAAATTGCAGAGAACTGTCACATTTATTTAATTTGTATATCTGTCAGATATGCAGTCGCCATATTGAATATTGTTTAAATATTGGAATGTCGCATTCCTATTGGATATAAACTATTATCGTAATGAAAAATCTGTATTCCTATTGGATATAAACTTGTATCATAATGAAAATCTGTATCGTAATGGACATCATTAAAGTACAGGTACGGCATATCTAATAATACAATTAAAGTATGGGAGTAGAAAAAATTGCTTTTATTATCAGTAAATGTAGTTGTCCTCACAGTAGAAGAAGTGGCTGGTTCTGTAAAATGTTGCTCCAGGAAATTCTATGTATCAAAACACACCCATTAATACTATTTAATATTCACTATATTTGCCTGTAGTATAAAAAAACACATCATATCAAAAATAATGCTATGTATCTATTTAGCTTTTAATAAATAGTAAATTTGTTCTCTTAACATTCTACAAGATAATCTAAGATGTAGTATAGATTCCTTACCGTTTTTTGTTGGAAAGAATATTTTTATTTCGCTCCATAGTTTCTCAGTAGTATTTATGTTTGAATATCCAGCACTACTTTGATCGTAAAGTTCTGGTCGATCTCTAACAAGATTTATTATTAAATCTATTTCATATGGTTGCCAAACACAAACCTCACTAGACATTTCTGTTCTTTATATTTTAAACAAAACAAAAAATCAAAACACAATCAACACGCGACTCTTGGGTTAACTGTCAAAACAGTCTTTCTGCGCATGTGCCCAGTCGTCGATCATCAACTAAACTTAGAACCTGTCGAAAATTATGAACCGATGCATGCCGGTTGTTGTTGTACGATCGTCATTAATCGATGCAGTCGCACTGCTGCGTACACTTTACTCATAAGCTAATTTTAATCGATGACCCTCGATGGACATCGCTTTATTAGTGGGACTGCCGCCTTAGCCTTTTTGTACATCCGAGTAAAAGTAATGTGGTGAAGGTTCCGCTTCACTGCAAATGAAGTTGAGCCAGCTTCAAGAAGACGCATATTTGAAGTCTAATTCGATGATGTGGAACTAAGGGAATTCTACAGAACATACCTTGCTGAAGAAAAGTACCCACAGCTGACAGCTTTCGCACGAAAAATAATTTGAGCATTTGGAAGCACGTATAAATATAAACAGTTTTTTTTCAATTGTGTAAATTAATAAAAGTACGCATCACACTAGCCTTACAGATGAGAATTTAGAAAAGACTGCGCTTGTGTACCAGTGGAATTGACACCAATTTTCATCATCTTGTTAGTAGTTCTTGTATTATCTGTGTATTATAAATAAATGTGTGAAATTTTATTGCTATTTATTTACTACTACTTATTATCTGCCTATGGCCCTCTACTTTATAATGCCCTAAAGTTACATCCACAACCATGCAAAGGTTGCCCATACCTGTCTTAAACAGTAAGAAATGCGGCTTTTATTACGTAAGTGGCAGTAATAACTAATTATTAATGTTTCGACAACTGACTTCATCAGAAGGTATAAAAAATGTATCTTTTGATGAAGATAATAAAACTTGTCGAAACATTAATAACTAATTATTATTTACCACCTACGTAATAAAAGCCGCATTCCAAGGAAAAGAAACCAAATAATATATGTGTGTGTGTGTATCAGTGTTGTTGAAATTATCTGTAGTTACAATTTCAAACGGAAAATATGTAATAGCATTACGAACATTCGATTTATCACACACACACCCGTAATCCCCCAAAAAACATTTTTATTCCGCGCGAAATAATGAACGATTTTATTTCATTCCATTTATCACCTATGCATTTAGCGCGTCATTATTTGAAAATAACGACCGCCCGTAAATGGTTTGAGTCCTGTCTAACCGCAAAACGTAATAGATTCAAATCCGTTCAAGGATTCAATTTCACTTTATTTATGGTTCCCAATTGCGTTTCAATGTTATCAGGTACATACATACCGTGGGTTTTTTTTATCACTGAACATAGCACACGATATCACCTATGTTCAGTTTTAAAATAAAAGCGTCAACGCATGGAACATTATGCAACCAACATTGCGTTATGTAACTGACATCGGTCAATTATTTGTTTCGACAAACGTCAAAATCAATGTCATAACAGAAATGACATTTTGAATATTTCACATTTGTATTCACCTAATTTAAAAAATGTATACAAAAGATGATAAAATAGAAATTTTAAACTGGTATAAAGCTGGAAACAGTTTAAGGAAAGTGCGGGATCTGTTTTCTGTCAAATATCCTGAGAGGCCCATACCATCTATCGGAACAATTCAGGCGATTAGTAGGAAATTTGATTCTGATGGCTGTATAATAAATACCCACAGAAAGAAAATTAAAACTCGCCACATCCTTACTTGACACGGTACAATTTTCTGTACAAGATTCTGCACAGCTTTCTGTACAACTTTCTGTGCAGAATTTATTTTGCCCACTTGCAACGATGCAAAATTTTAAAGGACCGGGCATGCGTCGAATGTATTACTAGTTTGGCGGGTATCCGAAATTTTGTAACCCTAAAATTTCATTTATGTGTATTTTTCTGGAAAAATTCCAAATGGACACAAATACAAGAAAGAATTTATTACGAGCTGCAGTTCTTGGTTCTTGTTATAATAACAAACATTCTTAATATAAAAAATAAGAAACGCGAACAAAAAAGAAAGATATGGACTAAACCTTGGCTTTTAAGGCGGCCGGGATGTTTTGTCATTAATTAATGAATTACGCATTGAGGACCCTGACTTATATAGGAATTATTTACGGATGAATGATGCTCTGTTTCATAAATTATTAGATTACCTTAGAGCTGATATTACAAAGCAAGATACATTTATGCAAGACAGTATATCAGCCCATAGCAAGTGAGATATTCTTAATATTTAAAAAAATCAAATACAATAGACTTATGATTTTTCAGGTTGCAAATTACTTTGCGGTTTTTAGCAACTGGTGAAAGTTTCCAGTCTCAAATGTATTCAACACGAGTTCATGAAAGCATTATTTCCAGGTTTGTTCCAGAAGTGTGTGAAACAATTTACCGGAAGTTAAGAGAGCATTATTTAACAGAAGGAGTTATGAAGCCATATCCGCAAAGATTTTTAAGTCATGACAATAAAATACTTAATTACCGATTATCAAGAGCACATTTGGAATTTTATCTAATAGATTTAGAGTTTTATTAGAACCAATAAATTTAGATGTTGAAAAAGTAGAAATAATAACTTTAGCATGTGGGTACTTCATAACTTCTTGGTAACAGAAAGTGAAAGGTATGTTACAGATGTTAACATTAGCAATACCAAACATTTACCAACAGTTGTAAAACAAGGTGGTAATAAGTCAAGTATTGAAGCCAGATATATTAGAGATGAATTCCGGAACTATTTCTGTACCAACAATGGGAGTGCAGATTGGCAGGAACACGCAGTGGCTGAGCATAATATTTAGAACATTGATTTATGTTTATTCCAGTTATGATTAATTAATATTAAAAATAAAGTCTAATACAAAAAAATATTTATTTATTTAAATATGTATATATAACATTTAAAATTTTAAATTGAACTTCATTTTTTATTCGAAGACAATTAATTTCTTTAATTTTGGCGGCTACTAATTTACCAAATACCTCCTCGCTGTTTTCAGGCTGTTGAGTTGGCTCATTCTCCAAAGCAGAAGTAAGTTTTACTAAAGCATCATTTGCATGTTTCAAATATTCATCATCTTTTCATTTCTTGCGGGATGGAGTACTGTCCTTAATAGCTTCACATTTCCTTTTCTTGTTTTCTGTGCCAAAATCACCTGTATTTATAGCGCCTTCCTCAATATAATTACTTGAGGTACTTGGAGCAGGTTGAACGTCCTCATTTGCATTGCTTATAAATAAACCAGAACTGTAGTCCAACTAAGAAGACTAAATATTAATATTAAAATACCAATAGACAACTTACAATATCTGTGTTATCTTGTGAATAGTCGATATCTTGATCCACTTGCACAATTATTTCTTCACCTTTGCAGTTTTCGCTAATAACATCAGTCGACTTACGTGCTACTGTATGATTTACAATAAACATCATATCCAAAATACCATAAAGTTGTTTCTGCAATCTATAAAATATGGTCAATATATTTTAATACTTTATTAAATGATACTTACATCACCATCACCACATCCACTTTTCTAAGACTGTTGCCACTTTCGATATTCAGACAGAAAAGTAGTCTTTAAAGAATTAAATTTTGTGTTTACTTCTAATATGGTTATGACATTGATTTTGACGTTTGTCCAAACAAATAATTGACCGACGTTAGTTTGTTGTTACATAACGCAATGTTGGTTGCATAATGTTCCATGCGTTGACGCGTTTATTTTAAAACTGAACATAGGTGTTATCGTGTGCTATGTTCAGTGATAAAAAAAACCCACGGTATATAGACGTAGGTAAATGCGTATGTATTTGTGTCGGCACTTTAATAAAATTTAATTTGTTAATACTTAAAAGTGTTCTATAGAAATAATTTGATTTTAATTAAGCAAACTCAGGTTTGGATTTTGTGCGCGAATGGGGTTTTTCTAAATTAGAGGATATCCCACGCACACAATGTTCCAAGCACTTCCTGTAGAAGGATTATAGTTGACTCTGTACCTTACGCCAGCCTGATGAGCAGTAACATTTATTGTTAGTTTGATATATATATATATATATATATACAGTGGAATTATTTTCACCAATGTGTATAATTGTTAATTTTGATACACATTTCGTGGATATTCGAAGGAAAATAATGAAAGTAAATTTGAGATACTTCAACTTTTAAATATAAATGCAGTATTTTCGTTTTTCTAGTTTCTTTTCTTATCGTTTCATGTGTTTCAAGTGATTATGAAAATTTTCGACCTCAAGATTTTTGCAGATATCCATGTTCTGAAGTCTCATGATACCGAAAAAGTGGTTTCTAAAAAATTTCTCTCTGACCACGATAGCGGCCAAACGGCTAGAGCTATCAATTCCTAATGCTCCTTCCTGTTTGGTCTATATATGTTTTAGGGCAGTCCATGCATGTCAATTTATAGAGTTCTAATTTTTTACCTTTACTTGTCTTTGTTTTACTGTTTTTTTTATATATTTTCCTGAAGAATTATTAGTTTTATATACTACATTTATATCTAATTTATGTATAATTTTTCCTATTTTTTCGCTTGCTAAGTTAACACTTCATAATTACTCGATTTCTCTTTTATTATTGGATAAACCATTCCTATTGCCTATATTCATGTTTTCTCAAGATTTGATCTACTATATTTGGGTTGTATCCATTGTTATTTTGCTATTTGTTTTATTATGTTAAATTTTTTAGAAAACAAGAAGAATGAGTGTGCTTAAAACCACACGGCAGAAGTGAAAACTTCATCAAGGCGAGGTTAATAATACGAAATACACGCGTATAATATTCAGTAACGTATTAAATAAAACGTGAACCTCAACCATCCCCGTATCTAAAACTTCACATTCATACGTCAATTTTCAAAAAATTCTTCCGCCATTTTGTTTTTTTGACATTTTCACTTTGGATTCGTGATCGGCGATCTAAGACACCCCCGTATCTAAAATTTCACATTCATACGTCAATTTTCAAAAAATTCTTCCGCCATTTTGTTTTTTTTGAGATTTTGACTTTGGAATTGTGATCGGTGACCCCCAAAACCCCCGTATCTAAAATTTCACATCCATACGTCAATTTTCAAAAAACTCGGCCGCCATTTTGTTTTTTTTTGGACATTTTGACCTTGGAATCGTGATGGGCGACCTAAGACACCCTCGTATCTAAAATTTCACATTCATACGTCAATTTAAAAAAAAAAATTCCGCCATTTTGTTTTTTTGACATTTTGACTTTGGAATCGTGATCGGCGACCCCCAAAACCCCCGTATCTAAAATTTCACATCCATACGTCAATTTTCAAAAAACTCTTCCGCCATCTCGTTTTTTTTGACATTTTGACTAGGGAATGGTGATCGGCGACCTAAGACAGCCCCGTATCTAAAATTTCACTTTCATACGTCAATTTTTAATAATACGAAATACACGCATATAATATTCAGTAACGTATTAAATAAAACATACTCGCACATTTATTACATTTACGCGAGCGGCCATTTCGTTTGGTCGGTTCGGACGTATGTGTATGTATAAATAGACGATATAAATACTCGCATACGGTCCCGCGCTTGGTCTGATGGTAACGTGTCGGCTTCATAGTACTTCATACCCGTGCGGCTCGGGATCGAATCTGTTCTGGAACATGAATTTATTTATTCATTTAAATTTCAATTTAATTGAAATTAAATACCTCTATATGATATATTTATTTATCTTGTTCCCTTAGCCGACTTTACCCGAACGAGCGTTACATATCCGAGCGTTGCAGTCAGCCTTGTTCAGCGCCTACAATCAGCGCAACGCGCCTAAAGAAGTTTACACTTCAAAAAAATTCATTATTTAATAGAACTTGTATCAATCTATAGATCATTATTTAAAGAATAATGTTAGTTTCACTTTATTTTTACTTCAACTTCGTCAGAACTATACCTTCACTTCGAAAACGTCTTGTATTACATCAGCCAGCACACGTTTTATTATTGGCTCGTGAGGTTTTCTGATATCGTTAAAATTAATTGCTAGCGCCACATATTGATTGGTATTGTGAATTCCATGGTTTCCGAAATCGAACGCAAGTATGTGGCTTTTCATTTCACCGTTCCGCAAGTGCATCAAGTTCTCTACCGGTCTATCTCTTCACTATGTACCAAACCAATTGAATGATGATCCGTGGAGAGTTCGCATGTTTCACACGGCAACGGCAATTCGAGCATATGTCAGATAAACGGACAGTATTTTCCATAGTTTTCGGATTAAATTATATTTTACAGTAACGTAAGCGAACAATTTAACAAAAATACATTCAAAGTCAATTTCTCCTCTATACTGTAGTACAAATGTAAACGAACTCTGTGAAATGTACTGGAACAATTACCATCGGTTGGTTCGCGTTTCTATTTCATATCGGTTTTTTTTTTTATGTAAATATATCCCATCAGCCCCATCGGATAAATAAACCGAATGGAGTTTTTTTTGTGTTTTACTTTTTGTCATTTCATATCGATAAAAATTAGCTGCTGCAGAACATTTAATTTAACAAATTAAAAAAGGGTTGCATTGTTCTAAAGGTTCATCCACAATTTTGTTCCATACTGATGACACCCATAGACCATTTATACATATAGACACGCCGTTTTCCGTCCCGCCTTGAATACGAACTGAAGCAAACATAAGGCAGGCATGTGACGTCACGGGTGGGTTTGTTTCTGCTGTTGTTGTATGTCTAACGTTTAGCTGCGAACACGTTGCAAACAGTTGTGAGTTTACCGTTACATGTGCCACATGTGTATATAGTGATCCACAACAGCGAATATTAGTTGAACCTGAAAGTGTTAGAACTCCCATGCATACATTTCCTTCGGGCATGTAATGTAGAGAGAGATGTTGACTGTCTGAGATCCGTAGAGCAACTGGCGCCTCTCGGTCGGCCGCTGCGTGATCGCTCAAACCCCAAGCAGCAATAGCTGCGACACCAATACTGTACATATTGTATATACCTGTATATAGTTTTATGTAAGAATAATTATAAGAAAATTCGCTCTAAAAACGCGAATAGCCCGCGAAGCCACTCGCGGCTTCGCAAGGCACGACCAGCACCGCGCAAATCAAAAATTGCGACACAAAAAACATCACAAAACACGATAACTCCGGCTAAAACCAAACATTTAGAGATAACTATAGAGGACACCATCGATTCCGACGCCATGAATAGCACGGAAAATAAACTAAGCCCTGACCAACCAGCAGAAATATCGCTGACTAACAATTTTGAGAGCATGGGGCCTCAAAATATGAAAACGTGGTAATTATATTACTAAACTCACTCTCAAAATATGAAAATAAAGATAGTATGAACGCTTTCATACAAGGCATCAACAATGAATGCAATATGGCACAACAAAATACGAAACAAATCGTTTCTACTCAAGATTCCACCATAAACATGGAAAGAATGGATACAAATATCACAACTAACCCAGATAACACCGGTTTCCAATTAGTGGAACGTAATAACAAAAATAAAAACAAAGACAGCAGTAAGAATAAACGGCCGCTCAACGAACAATGAGAAAACAAGAGAACAGACAAGAAGACTAAACAGAATAAAACTCAATACACAGATTCTCAACAAAATCTCCCTTCTACCTCCACCGGCAACAGATCAGACTATAATTTAAACGCTTTTCTCCCACCGAGAAAACAATTACCAATTCACAAAGCATGGTACGCAAATCCACAGCTACAGACAGAAGAAGAATTAACCACTGAGTCCCCAGGAATGGACTTAGATTTCACACAACAATATGTTAATAACCAAAGCCAAAACACCGAAGATGAAAACACTCAACAACAACCTAAAAATGTCAGAACCCCGCCTATTATCCTCAGAGACCACGAGAACTGGACCGAAATCACTAACGATCTACAAAGAAATAATATATCCTTTAAATCTGCAAAACTAGTTAAAGAGGGAATAAAAATTCACCCAACGGACACAGACGACTTTAAGAACACTACCAAATACTTAGAAGAAAAGAAGCTACAATTCCATACATTCCGCTTACAAGAAGAGAGAACGCTGAAGGTAGTATTCCGCGGCGTTCCCGAACATCTATCCAACGAAATAATTGGATCAGACCTGAAAAATCAAGATATTAACTTGGTTAAAGTATCAAGAATGTCAAACCCCTTCAGTAAGACACCATATCCGATGATACTCGTGGAAGTGCCACGAGCGGAGGCCAATAAAATATATTCAATCACACATATATGTCGAATGGTAGTAAGACCGGAAGCCCTCCGAAGGAAGGCAAGCCAAGGACAATGCCACAGATGCCAGCTGTATGGGCACTCCCAAGCCACCTGCAGAGCATACTTTAAATGCGTGAAGTGTGGCCAAAATCATCCCACAAAAGTATGCACCAAAAACATTAACACACCTGCCACATGCGCAAATTGTGGGGGTGCCCATACAGCATCATACCGAGGATGCGCCTTCGCTCCCAAGCCCAAACCTCCCCAGCAGGCGTATGACTCACAGCACCAACAACAAAGCCAGACAGCTCCAAAACAGTATCGTCCGGTCAACCAAAACATCAGCTACGCAAACATAACTGCCCCACCAACAAGCCACAACACATCGCAACAATCCAAATCAGAAAAAAATCACCACGGCAACCGCCGCACTCAGTGAGATACTATCAGAACTTGAACAGCTCAATCTGTCACTCCAAACTACAAAGACTTTCATCAAGAGCACACGAATTATATTATCACTTTTCCATTAAGAAAAACTGTTTATGCACACACAAAATAAAATTAATTCATTATCAATAGTTGCCTGGAATTGCAACGGAATCCTACAAAAGAAACAAGAATTACAAATCTACCTCGAACAAAAGCGCACAGATATCGCATTACTCAGCGAGACTCATCTTCTTCCAGCAAACAAATTTAAAGTCAGAAACTACACAATCTACAGGAGGGACAGAGCCACCCCAGGAGGAGGAACAGCGATCCTAATTCACAGAAATATACCTCACACAGTACTCACTACACCAGCAACAGAAAATCTGGAAACAAATGGAGCCATCATCCACACTGACAGAGGAGACATCCACATTTATTCAGCATACAACCCACCGCAAAAAGATCTCCGTCCAACAGAACTGGACTTAATCCTCAATTCAAACAAAAAGACTATTCTGGAAGGTGACCTAAATGCAAAGCACCCAGAGTGGGGGTGCAACAACAGCACCAAACAAGGAAGAACTCTACACTCCTACCATGAAAACCATCAATGCAACATAATATCCCCATACCAACCCACCAGATTTTTCCCCAACACAAGACCTGATATCCTCGACATAGCCATTTCCACCAACATTCCAGAATACATAGATATACAAACAGAATCCGTCCTCTCATCTGATCACAACCCAATACTACTAAAATGGGGCACCGAATCAAACACATTCACCAAAACTACATACCACACTGATTGGAACACATACAAGAAAACCCTCGCCAACATCATTCCGAAAATTACACCTTTAAAAACAGAAGAGGAAATGGAAACAGCCATCCACACGTTACATTCCAAAATTCATGAAGCCACCACTACCGCTACAGTAACGAAAACACTTAACCACAGGACCCAGCAACTACCAATACACATCAAAAACCTAATAAAATAGAAGAACGCAGTGAGGAGAAGATATCAAGATACCTTAGACCCCCAAGTAAAAACGCTCCTGAACCAACTCCAAAGGGAAGTCAAAACGTCAATCAGTGATCACAACCACTCCAAATGGACTAAAAAACTGGACGAAATAGGAGAAGACCCTGGAGGTATGTGGAAACTCGCAAAAGCCGTAAGAAGAACCGGAACAATCATCCCACCACTCAAAAATTCTGATGGCGTCAGTATCACCGACAGTGAAAAGGCCGAAACACTAGCCGACCACGTTGAAAAACAATGCACTCCAAACTGGACCAATACAGACATGGCGCACATCGCCCATGTCCATAAATCAATAAACAGAAAGAACAAAGAACCAACCATTCCAACTACAGATTTCATCACTCCAAAACAAATAAACTCAATAATCAAAGAACTTAAGCCCAGAAAAGTCCCAGGAGCCGATAAGATTTGAAACAAAATGATCAAGAATATGCCCTTCAAAGCAATAATGTTCCTCCTCAATATAATCAACACAATTTTCAAAATACAAACCTTTCCAAAGTGCTGGAAACACGCTACAGTAGTTATGATACCAAAACCAGGGAAAGATCACAGCCTTCCGAACAACTACAGGCCCATCAGTCTATTGTCAGCTACAAGTAAAATCGCCGAGAAAGCGATCCTATCCAGGTTGATCCTCCACTCAGAAGCCCACCAAATAATTCCCGATGAACAACACGGGTTCAGGAAACAACACTCCACTATCACCCAGCTAATGAGAGTAACGGAACATATTCATGATGGATTTTTCAAAAACCATTCAACGGCAGCAGTATTTCTGGACATCTCCAAGGCCTTCGACGGGGTATGGCACCAGGCTCTTATCTACAAACTATACTCAAGAAATTACCCAACTCATCTAGTCAAAATCATCCAATCCTATTTATCCCACAGAACATGTTCAGTTAAGATCCAAAATTCTTCCTCCACTCCCAGACTCCTCACCGCCGGAGTCCCGC
Organism: Amphimallon solstitiale; assembly: GCA_963170755.1. Classification (NCBI taxonomy): domain Eukaryota; kingdom Metazoa; phylum Arthropoda; class Insecta; order Coleoptera; family Scarabaeidae; genus Amphimallon; species Amphimallon solstitiale. Next base: position 110,813,273 of record OY720681.1, on the reverse strand, counting down.
AAGGCTCCGCACTATCCCCACATCTCTATGCAATATTTACATCCGATATCCCCAGAACCCCAAACACCCTACTAGCTACATACGCAGATGACACAGCCATCCTCACATCCTCAATCAGTCCTACCAAAGCAACCTCCACACTACAAAAAGCCGTAGACAAGCTTATAGCCTGGTGCCATACTTGGCGCATTAAGATAAATGAAGAGAAAACACAAGCCATCATGTTTAGAAGGAAAATAAAACAAATTCGAGGGAATGTGTACATAAATCACACAGAAATTCCTTGGCAGCCAAAAGTGAAATACTTGGGGATCAACCTGGATAGGAGGCTCTCCTTTTCATATCACATAAGAACCATTCTAAAGAAGACAAGAATGGGCAGGGGCAGCCTCTGGCCACTCCTGGGCTCTGCAAGCACCCTCCACCCGAAGCTGAAACTTAGAATTTACAAACAAATATTAAGACCAGCGCTGACATACGGAGCACAGATATGGAAGCACGCCGCCCCGACCCACATCAAAAACATCCAAAGTTTCCAGAATGTCTCCCTTAGGATGGCACTAAAAGCTCCGTGGTTTGTAAGAAACACCCAGACGCATGCAGAAACAGACACACCCACTATATCAGAATACATCGAAGACCTCTCGGAAAAATTTTTCAACAACATAGACAATAACGTAAACATAAGGCTCACGCCAGAAATGTCGTACGATCCTGACATATATCTGCCAATGAAAAGACCTAGGCTCTCACTAACTTAGGCACTCAACAATAACAGATTCCTCTGAAAGAGCTCATCACCCTCCAAGTCACATTCAGATAATATAATTCAGACTAAAAGTAAAAGGCCCAAGGCCTGACTTGACCAGCACAATAAGAAGAAGAGAAGAGTATGTCTAACGTCCGTTTTAACGTTATAGATACAGTGTTAATATTGATTAAATCGTTCTAATTTTAATTATGGTACAATCCTGTAGTGCATATAACTGCAACGAACGACACAAACGTGGGACAGATATATCATTTCATCGGTAGTATAATAATGTTGCTATTAAATAAAGAAAAGATTTATAGCGTCTAGTGTTGTGAGTGTGATAATTATCATCAATTATTGTTAATTAACTGTTAATATAAATGATGAAAAATGTGTTAATTATCATGATAATTATTACTTAATACTTAACGTATTAATTTACAACACTAGTAGCGACAAAGTCAGGAGCAAATAAAATTTAAACATTGACTTCTTCGAAATAAGCATCCACTGGATAAAATTAATGTGTTACAGATTTCCTCAAGATATAATATTGAAAAGCAATGGATCTCAGCATTGCGCCGTGAGAAGTTCAAACCGTCGAATTATTCTAGAATTTGTAGCAAGCATTTCACGTCAGATTCGTGCAGTACTAGTCCTTGGAGTTCAATTAAAAAACTTAAAAATCATGCTGTACTAAGTGTTTTTGATTTTCCTGATCTCCCTCTTGAGATCTGATTAGATTTTCAGCAAAATCGGCTGACCGGAAGTAGTAGTTTACTTCAGTGAAAAAATTGAATTTTGCCAATATTTCGTCAACTACTAAGTTTAAACAAATTTATAAAGAATTCATACGTACTCAAAATTATATTTGAGAAAAAAATTATTATAAAAGTTTTTTGAAATTTATACCGGAAGTAGGTCTTTTACTCTTATAGAAAATCAGTTTTTTGCAAATATTTCGCAAACCATGCTTTTTAGACAGGTACGTTACTAGTATAAAAGTATTTAGAACTTAGTCTCCAATACTTTTTGTATAAAAAAATTTTCAAAATTTGGACCGGCAGTAACACTTTTATCGCATAGCGATTTTTTGCAAATATGTCCTAAATTATGCATTTTATATATATTTATCTACAGCATAAAAGTATTTAGAGCTGGATTTGGAATATCTTTTGTATAAGCAAAATTTCAAAATTCGGACCGGAGGTAATACCTTTACTCTTAGGGAATAGCATTTTCTTGCAAATATCTCACAAAGTATGAATTCTGTGAGATTAAGAGACTAGAAGTACTTAGAATAGGATTTTAAATAATCTTTGTATAAAAGAATTTTCAAAATTCGGACACATTTACTCATTGGCGTATTTTTTTAAGAGGATAAATGTATTTGAAGCTTAATTTAGAACAACTTTGCATAATTTGAAATTCATCTATGTATAAGAAAGTCGTGTGGTGCCCACACCTCAGTTTTTCATAATAATACATGTATATCACAAATTTTATTGAAGTGTAAACTTCTTTAGGCGCGTTGTGCTGATTGTAGGCAGTGAACAAGACTGACCTGCAACGCTCGGATATGTAACGCTCTTCGGGTAAAGTCGGCTAAGGGAACAAGATAAATAAATATATCATATAAAGGTATTTAATTTCAATTAAATTGAAATTTAAATGAATAAATAAATTCATGTCCCAGAACAGATGTGAACCGGAGCCGCCTGGGTGAGAGGCCAGCACTTAACCATTAGACCAAGGGCGAGAGTCGAAAGCCAGTATTCATATCGTTCATTTATATATATACATGCGTCCAAAAATCTCCTTAGTAATGCTTGCGGCCGAGGCAAGACAATCTCGAGTACGTTAAAGTTTTTCGCGGACAAGATATACACAATTTTTTGGACAACCTTTAAATTTTTCAATCGATTTAATTTAAATTGCGACACAATTTAATTTAATTTAGTTCTAAAGGTGCTAAATTAAAGTGGTTTACTTGCTTTACATGCGTTACCATGAAAATGAGACGAATATAATAAATTACAAATACATGATAGTTGTCAAGATAAGTCGTAGAATGTGTGATTAAACATGTGTCAAAATGTATATTTACTTTAACGTCCGCTGCCATAGCAACGGCCGCGAAATTATATTTCGCGAACTGTGTTGCGTTCGCGAATTGGTAACTTCGCGGACGATTATTTAAATGTAATATAGAACGAAAATAAAAGTTGTATTTCGTATTATTAACCTCGCCTTGATGAAGTTTACACTTCTGCTGTGTGGTTTTAAGCACACCCATTTTCTTGTTTTTTATTTTTAAGTAACCAAAAGTAAAAGGAATTGACTGGTCTTTACAAAAATTTATTGTTATTTGAGGTAAGTGCGATAGGGTATAAAGGAAATTTCTGAGTTATATATTCAGATTTTGTTTTACAAAAATTCTTCAAATAAGAAGATAGGGATTTTTAATAAATTAAAATGAAGGATATTCTTTACTTTTGTAGTATCTATTATCCAGTTGTTAAAATCTGATAGATTGTAAATTGTATCGAAGAAAGCACGGACGTTCATATTTTATAGTAGCTGGACTGATAATATTAATTGCTTTATAAAGAAGTAATTAGAAGGTATTAAGAGAAATTTTAGTACCAAAATTCGCGGTTTATTATTCTCTTTCACCTTCTGTCATTACTAGAGACTGGAAGATATGCACTAAAAAGTTTGCCAAATATGCATGCAATATGCACTTAAAAAATCCCTAAATATGCACTTACAATATGCAATATGCACTTATGATGTGCATTTATTTATTATGTTTTATAAAATTAAAATACATTTGCCGTATTTACAAATTGTATATTTATTTATTACAATAAATTGTCGTATTTACAAATTATATATTTATTTATTTCTTGCGTAGAGCTGAGGAACAGGGTACATAAATGGGTTTATCATCGACTTTGCAATAAGTTTTCAGGAATTCTTGAAATATCGGATTATCCAACCCACAAAAAGATTACACAAATCTTTGGAAAATGCTTCTTGCGGATTCTTCGAATTATAGAGAAAACTTTCCTCCTAAAGTTGCTGCCGCGGTTTAATCAAATTTTCAGAAACCCTGTTCTGATGAAATGTTGTGTTCAAGTGTTGCACTACTTGAAATTTCTTCTGGCAGGTAATCTGTGTAACAAATATATATTTTTAACATTCAGTTATAATAATTATTATTAATTACTATATTACTACAAAAACTAGAAAAATAAATTGTCTGGTTTTGTAAAGTTCTCCAGTTGTTTAAATTTGATTGATTTTGGTTATTTTGGTGTTTCTGACAAAGAAACATTACAAAGATATATTAGCTTTAAACACAAAAAAAAATTCTCATAATTGTAGAACTTGTTATTGACAAAATATTTCAAAATTCAACTTACCCTTCTGTCGCAGAGTGTGCACAAAACACTTTCTTCGTCAATAATTTTTAGTGCACTGCAATCACTTATCCAATTTTTTTTATTAGAGATGACTTCGCTTTAGCTATCTTCGGCATTTTCAAAACTTTTTAATCACTTTTGTTTCACCAAATAGCACAGACCTCAACACGTTTACGAATGAACAAACTATGAAGGAAATTATTTCTTTTTCTTATATTGATATTAGTCGTACGGTATAATATACCTGCATTAATACCTACATTTCTGAAAAGGATTTCTTACGTAAGTTCTAATTGCCCTGTAAACCGATTATCAGGTGAGTTAAATCCTATTTTTGGGAAAGTTCATCCCATTATTAATGAGATGGACTTTTAATGAGTCATTATTGCAAAGTTGAAGGAATGCAATCCCTTCACGTTTACACAAACAAATTAAATATCTTTAAATATCAGATTTTATTATGGTTCTTATGAAAATGGCGAATATATGCATAAATATGCAAAATAATTATGAAATATGTACGTGCATATGCAGTTATGGTAAAGTGTCCAAATATGCATTATATGCACTAAAAAAATGGTAAAGAACGTATTCTGAGGGTGGAAAATGGATAAGTACACAGTATAGTAGGGATATACCAAAAAATAACAAATATGCATTTTGCATAAAATCCAGTCTCTAGTCATTACAATTTGTATCGGTGAAAATGGGGAACAGGAATATGCATATAGGTACATGATTTCCCATGTAAAAGGGATATGTTCAGACGTATGACCAACCACACGGTATATAATAAATTGTTCCGCGACGATTTCTTTTACAAAATGGACCACTTTGCGACACTTTCGCGTCAACATTCGGTCCCGCAATCGATTCCGAAATACCGCCACGTAGTTACATGTTTTCGCGTTCCGCCAGATTCACTTCCGTGTCTAAAAAAAGAAGCTCTCTTCTTCGTATACGCATGTAAAATTGACCCGCTGCGTCATCATTCCATTTCACAGTCATAGCGTTCCGCCATATCCGCCATAAGAGATGTACAGTGTGTCTAATGGCATTAGCGACAGGCAAATCCATCGTGAAAAGAAAAAAGGCTGAAGTTGTCTTGTCACTCAGCGTTGCATATTGGTCGTAATCGTACGAGATGCTCCCTTACTTATTTTTTTTTCCATAAAATACGTACTACCTCGTCAGGACTTATTGTGTGTAAAATTGTGTCACTTGAACGTGAACGTCTTCCCGAAAGATATTGTAAGGGGGAATGGGGATATTCACTCAGATGGCGTTCTATTAAATTGCGAGAGATAAACATGAACTACTTATTTAAAATAAGAATATGAACATGATTGATCGATAAGTGCAAGATGTAATGATTTCGTTGCTCATAATCAAAGCCCGCAAGTCATAAATAATAAAAATAAAAGTATAGAATCGATTTTAAGACATAGGGATTTTTTATAGCACAATGTTTAAGTTAAAAGTTGTTAAGGATTCAAAATCACACCTATATCCTTTTTATTTATTTTCTGACATCTTCTGGTATTTAAATATGATGTAGAAATGAATGAAGAAATTTAAATAAAAGTAACGTTAGTTACGTTTAGTTATATGTCAATTAAAACATTAATTTGACATTTTTTAAAAATAAAATAAAATATCTCGAATTCTTATATAGTGAAGTGGGGTAAGTGTGTATTCGGGGTAAGTGTGTAGTTGGTCATTTTTCTATGTTTAAGAAGGTGCATATGTGCCTCCACCTTTCAAAACAAGTGCATAACTCTTTCATCTTTGCGTCCATAAAGAAGGAAACTGTATTGCGCGTGTTTCATGATTTCGGTTGGTACGATAGAAAAAGTTCATGCTGTTACGCGTGATCAGGGAGTGTGTAATAAAAAGTTTATACTGTTATATTTATTGATGGATTTTTTTTCTACCAAAAAGCAATCAAAAGAAGAACGACTGTAGTTTTACATACCTACCCCATTCTAATATAGTATTATGCCTAATATAAAATATTATGTCCTTACACACTTGCCCTCTATTTGGGTAAGTGTGCAGTAGACTGTTTCTGAAATAAAAAAGAATACACAAAATAAAAAATATTTGAAATTAGTTATTTCATCTTTTGCAGACTTGTTAGTAACTTTACAAGCTTGATTCTGTCAAAACAGGAGATTAAACAATTTAATATATTCTAGATTAGAACATGTAGTCTATCTTAGCTTACAAATTTTTACTACACCCTTACCCCATTTCACCTTATAACTTGCTTTATTTTATAAAACAGTTGAACAAATTTAAAAGTTATAAAAAACTAACTTAAATGCTTAAATAAACAGTGCCCCAACATATTTCAAAAATGTATTCTCATATTAGCCAACTGATAACAAGTTACTCTACGGAGTTCTTGAATTAATACTAATTAATTTATAATATAATTTTCCACACTATCATAACTTTCCCCTTAGATCATTTAAACATATAGACACGCCTTAACTATCAACCAGTGAAGCAAACATAATTCTACGCGGGTGACGTCACGGGTGGGCACGATGTAACTACATACCTAGACTTTGTACTACAAAAGTAAAGAAAATCCTTCATTTTAATTTATTAAAAACCCTAATCTTCTTATTTGAAGAATATTTATTTAAAAACATTATAATCTTGATATTTTAAGAATATTTGTAAAACAAAATCTGAATATATTACCCGGAAAATTTGTTTATCGTACCCTACCGTACTTACCTCAAATAACTATAAATTTTTGTAAAGACCAGTCAATACCATTTACTTTTGGTTATTCAAAAATAAAACTCAAAGCAATTTGTGCTATACATTTATTATTAAGAAAAATAAGGTGTGGGCTCAACATGACTTTCTTATATATATATGAATTTCAAATTATGTAAAGTTGTTCTAAATTATGCTTTAAATACATTTATCCTCTTAAAAAAATACGCCTGTGAGTAAATATGTCCGAATTTTGAAAATTCTTTTATACAAAAATTATTTAAAATCTATTCTAAGTACGTCTAGTCTCTTAATCCCACAGAATGCATACTTTGTGAGATATTTGCAAGAAAATGCTACTCGCTAAGAGTAAAGGTATTACTTCCGGTCCGAATTTTGAAATTTTGTTTATACAAAAGATATTCCAAATCCAGCTCTAAATACTTTTATACTCTTGACAAATATATATAGAATACATAATTTACGACATATTTATGATGTTTGCAAGAAATCGCTACGCGATAAAAGTGTTACTTCCGATACAAATTTTGAAAAATTTTTTATACTAAAAATATTCCAAATCTAGTTCTAAATACTTTTATACTTGTAACGTACCTGTCTAAAAAGCATGGTTTGCGAAATATTTGCAAAAAACTGATTTTCGATAAGTGTAAAAGACCTACTTCCGGTAGAAATTTCAAAAAACTTTTATAATAAAATTTTTCTCAAATTTAATTTTGAGTACGTATGAATTCTTTATAAGTTTGTTTAAACTTAGTAGTTGACGAAATATTGGCAAAATTCAATTTTTTCACTGAAGTAAACTACGACTTCCGGTCTACCGATTTTACTGAAAAACTAATCAGATCTCAAGAGGGAGATTTTTTACACGTAGATACAAAATTTGGAATTGATATCTACAGCGGTTTGACTTCTATCGTGGTCACACACACAGAGAGAGACAGACACACAGACATATTTTAAAACCTACTTTTTTGGAATCAGGAGACCTCAAAACGTGGACATCTGCAAAAATCTGGAGGTCGAAAATTTTCATCATCACAATACTTCCTTATACTACGTATAAGAAAGTAAAAGAAATTGATTTATTTAATACTTATAAAAATGATTTTGTATTTTCAATTATTGTCCAGAAAACAAAATAGTTTTATTTAATTTATTTCTTAATTTATTAGTATATCTGTTCGTGCATTCACCTTGATGATATAGCCTAATTTTACAATAATTAAAACTAATAATTTTAATTAAATTTACAATAAGATTATTGTAATTGTTGAAAATTGTGCCATGAACTACGTACCTAACATAATATTCCGAGATTATTCGTAATTACAGACGGATGGATAGATTTATTTAAGAAATATTATAACTTACGTCCTATTAATACTAGTCATAAGCCATTTTCCTTGACTTATCCCAATGGTCAGTGTATTAATATTCCAATGGGTATTAATATTATAGGCAAAATTCCGAAGGAGATTGCAATTTTTTTGAAATTACCAAATCCAGAATTGTTTACATGACACTGTTTTAGAAGATCTAGTGCGACACATCTGGCAAATAATGGTGGTAATTTGTTGACCTTAATAAATCATGGGGGTTGGAAGTCCCATAGCTGAGAACTGAATCCTCCTTAAACAAAAAGATTCAAATATCTCATATGTTCGAGTCTCGGGGATGTTGTAGATTATGTTCGTTTTGTATATAAACCCTTGAAAACGAGATATCAGAGTTAATCAACTAAGTCTATCGACGAGAAAGTGTAATGTCCGTTGTTATTTCTCTCATTTAGATACTTAATCTTTCTACTCTATTTTCTACTCTTTTATACACCAAAGATCATTAGTCATTACGTTTATTAATTGTATATTTTGTGAAGTGAAACCATAAGATAATAGAAGGTATTTTTTATCTTTATGTTTAAAACACAATGCCGCAAAAATAATAATTCACTCACACGTACTTCCTTTGTATTTAGAAAGTTTCAAAATCCCCAACAGCACTATTCTTCGTTTTACTGCATTAACAAAGGAGAACGGACTTTTTCCTCGAGTAAGCAGCACATTACGTTCGTCTTTTTAATACTTCACGACGACGTTTTACACTCCGGAAAATACCTACTCCAGCAATAACCTTGCATCATTTTAATTACCACGACAACACTGTAATATTTCATATCCATCGCGGAGATTTTCCTGAATCATTTCGACGCTCCCGAGGGCGGGAAATAAATTTAACATGCATCATTTATTATGCCACTCATTCGGTTGTCACGTCGCCCTGCACCACCTCTTCCACCTTGTCGTCCTGACTCAGCCGGTGAAGTACCAGTAGCTAGTAGCATCATTTCGAAAAGGTGATAAAAAGATTTACTTATGTTGCCGTGAAAAGAATTACGATCTTCTGTGTGGCGAAGGCAGGGGATTGCCACCACTATAAGAGGTTTAATTTTAGTACTAGATGCTGGCAGTATTGATTCGATAAGGTAGAAGATACTGAGGACATTTCGAGGTTTTGTTACGCCCTGTTTACGATAAATATTACTATGGAAAGGTGAAGTAAAACGTAAATAATTACTTTGCTTTTTATGTTATTGGCAGATAACATTCCTTTTACTTTTTATATTCCCACTGTATACATTGAATTAGTGCATTATATTTATAGGAGAATATATATTAAATTGATGTAACATTTTTGAAAAGAGTGTTCTATTCTCTATTCAGTGTTGTAACACAGACCTGCCTCAATTTGCAAAAAAACGAAAATAATTTTTTTTTCGTATTTAATTTTGGAGAAAAATAAAATTAAGTTAGCTCTTGAAATGATGTTTTTAATCTATTGTTAACTGTTTGACAGCCTCACTTCGACTATAAATAATAAAAATAACGCACTTTACTAAAATTGAACCCTTATACATTTTAAGAACAACGAAATTGATGTTTAAATTAGGGTTTATACAAAAACCGACTTTTTGAAAAACCGGTTTTCGAATTCCAGATTTCCCCGGTTTCAGCCGGTTTTCAAATTTTTAATTACTTACTCAAAATAACGAAAACTCACAAAAATTTCAAATAATATTTATATTTATTTCACTAATAAATATTTTCAAATATCACTAATATAATAACACTGGGCAACAAATTTTCGAAAAGTTCATGCTTCCAAGCTGAAAATTGTCATTTCTTAATGAATTCAATGTGCTGAACACGAAAATGACTAAGAAAAAGCTGAATTCGCTACGGGTTTTCTGTAATATGTACGCATATTTCAGAAAAAGTGTACTTATGTCAATATTATAATACATGGTAAGAAAACATTTACGCATATTTCAGAAAAAGTGTACTTATGTCAATATTATAATACATGGTAAGGAAACATTTACGCATATTTCAGAAAAAGTGTACTTATGTCAATATTATAATACATGGTAAGAAAACATTTACGCATATTTCAGAAAAAGTGTACTTATGTCAATATTATAATACATGGTAAGAAAACATTAGTCTGCTTCCGGCTTTCGACTTCTTTTGGCCTGCCGTTTGTAGTGGACTTGTGGAGCATCTCTACTGATTGTCCAACAATAGTCAGCTAGCATTGACGTAGACCATTTGCCTTGGTACCGTTGCTCCATGGTGGCAAGGTCCTGATGAAAGCGTTCGCCGTGCTCATCGCTGACCTGCCCGCAGTTATCAGGAAAGAAATCTAAGTGGGAATCAAGAAAGTGGATCTTTAAGGACATATTGCAGCCGAATTCATGAAACAAAGCCAACATATCCTCAACCAGACACTTGTAATTTTCTGCCTTGTCATTCCCCAGGAAGTTTGCTGCCACTTGATAGAATGCATCCCAAACCTGTTTTTCTTTACCTTGAAGAAGTTCCTCAAACTTGGGGTCTCGGAAGAGCTGTCTAATTTGAGGCCCCACAAAGATGCCCTCTTTAATTTTGGCTTCACTGAGTCGAGGGAATTTGTCATGCAGGTACTTGAATGCTGGTCCATTCTTATCCATGGCTTTTACCAAGTTTTTGACAAGACCGAGTTTGATGTGTAAAGGAGGAATGATGATTTTGTGTGGCTGTGCCAATGGTGGGTGCTGTACATTCGTTTCTCCAGGCTTAAAAAATGCTCTCGGAGGCCAGTCTTTCTTGATGTAGTGCAAATCGATTGCTCTGCTGTCCCACAGACAAAGAAAACAGCAGTACTTTGTATATCCCTGCTGCAAACCCATCAACAGAGATACTACCTTCAGGTCAGAACATATCTGCCAGCCATACTTGCTGTAGTTAATCGTCTCCAGTAGGTGCTTTAGATTGCCGTAAGTCTCCTTCATGTAGACCGCATGTGCAATAGGTATGGATGGAAGCTGGTTCCCATTATTCAACAAAACCGCCTTTAGGCTCAGTTTTGAAGCGTCTATAAACAGCCGCCATTCGTGGGGATCATGTGCAATACCGAGAGCTTGTAGTAGACCATCAATATCGCACTGTCGAAGTCTTGCTTTTCGACAGATCCAAATCGCGAACAAGATCGTTCATTTCATCCTGGGTAATTTTATGTGGTGCAGATGTTTCGTCAAAGCACGAAAAGTCATCATCCTTACTGCCACGTTGAGGAGAACTCGCCGACGCATGGCCATCCTCATCGTCTGAACTGATAGAAAAATCTGTAGGAGGTTCTGGAATTGGGAGTGCTTCGCCATGAGAGATAGGTCGCAGAGCAGATGGTATGTTAGGGTATTCAACTGTCCACTTCTTCTTCTTGGTGATGCCTCCAGAAGCTGGTCGTACCATACAGAAATAACAGTCGTCAACGTGATTGGTGGGCTCCCTCCAAATCATGGGCACAGCAAATGGCATTGCCTTTCTTTTGCCATTAAGCCACTGTGAAAGATTTACGGCACAAGTGCGGCAGCATACGTGTGGGGCCCAGTCTTTGTCCTGGTCGCCTATCTTGTCACTTCTCCGCAAATATAACAGAAGTTATTTGCACTATTAACACAGTTACGAGGCATTGCTACTGTTTAGTTACTTTACACTATAGCAATCACTTATGTATGCTAGAGCTTCGAAAAATATGCGCGAATGAACGGACATTGCACGAGTTAACTGTCACATCGGCCATTTATAAATAAACTATAATTAGCTATTGCTTGATATTGCGCAATCAATTTCGCAACACTCTCAATGGAAACTTACAGTAAATGCTGCATTAACTTCTTTGCATGAAGGGGTGATGCAATATGACGCAAAATTTCGTAATTTCTCACTAAATTGCATTACATTATGCAATAGCATCTATACAATGGACAAAACGTCAATATCTCTTGAACGTGAGCCAATCAACTTTTTTCAATGTGATATTCGTGTTCAGCACGTTGAATTCATTCAGGATTGGGTACTTTCACCTAAGAAGCAATTTCACTGTTGACCAGTGTAATTTCTCCTAAGAAAATAAGATTTTAAAAAACATAAAATATCCACTGAACGGTGTCTAAGTTTTGTTCTTATTTTGGATACAATATTGCCTGAAATTGATAATACTCGGTCACTAGCTACTGAGCTTGGTTTAATAGTTTTCAGGGCATCAAATAACAAATCTTAGTTTTTGGTTCTTTTATTCGTTGCCTCAAATAATGAAAATTCAGCTTTGAGTGTCTTTGGATTTGTAAGCTTTTCTTCAGGGTCTTCAAGAAACTTATGAATTGATTTTTCCCTGGCTTCCTTTAAAAAGCATTACTATGATGAGTAGTTTCTTCGATTTGCTCATCATCAGAATCGGTTTCAACATAAAAACTTGGAAATATTCTATACAATATCTTTCCAGATAACTTAAATACTTTCGGTTTTTGAAGCTAAAGAAAGTACACTAGATTTCTTTGCTGAGCTGGTAATGTTTTGTGGATTTTGCAAATACAGCAAAAGAGTTGCTAATTCTACTTGTCTTCTTTCTTGAATTCGTTCTTCTAAAGCATATAATAATTTCAAACTTATTTCAGTGTTTAAATTTTTTAGTTCATTTAACAGAAATTCAAATATATCTTCACTTGTTAATAAATTGGCATCTCGTCGCCCTAATCCTTCAGCTGCTCGACGAATCGGTCCCAAGACTTTATGAAGTTCCAAAAGTATAGGATATTGAACTTCATTCCACATATAAGAAGAACCAATATCATTCAATGCTAAAACAACACATTCTTTTACTGCCAGAAATCTTCCAATCATATCCTCTATACTATTCCACCTTGTTTTGCAGTCAAGAATTAAATTTAATTCCTTCCCTTTTTCTTGTTTGATATAGTTATGAAGAATGGTGTTTCTTACTGGAGATTTTCTAAAGAACTTACAAATTTTTCTAATTTGTAAAACTGATTGTTTGTAATTGTCAGACAAAATAGGAATAGGATGTTCTCGGTTACAAACATAATAAAGAGAATCTTCATAATCGTTATATTCCTCTTCATTTTCATCTTTCGATTCCTCACTTGAAACATTTATTTCGGCTTCAGCTTCGGCCATTTCTCTATGTTTATATAACACATCAGTAACTGCTAAGTAGATGGCATGTGAATAGCATAGTTGATTAATTATTAATGATAATTTGCCAATTTTTTCATAACAGCAGCACCATCATTTGTTGCATCAACTATGTCCGTTTCTAGATTCAAGTTGAAATTTTGTAGCTATTGGCACTAATCCCAAATTGAAATCTTCTGCCAAGGGTGTACATTAATGTTTAAATATCTATGATTTCTTTTGCTAGTCCACTCGTCTAAAGTTATAGAGAATTTTTTCCTATTCTTTTTTATTGAATCTAATTCAATAATAGTTTCACGTTTGGCATTGTCATAAAATGCATGAATGAGTTCCATTACTCTAGAGTTGTTTCTTGGTAATTGATATCCTTGTTGTTGAAGGGACTCTCGTATGAATGAGCTATTTGTAATGCTATTAATAGAAAATCCATCCATTGCAAGTTTTGATATGATTTTTTCTAAACTACTCCTTTTCACTTTCATAAAATTCAAAATATTCGTTTGTTTTTTTGAAGAAGAGGAAAATCCAGGCGTTTCTTCTTCGCCGATCGTTTCTGATTTCTTTCCGATAATTATTTTATGAACTGCTTTCAAATGATTATGTAGATTGCTCGTAGATGATCATTTGCAGCTCAACATTTTATATCAATGATTGCAGATTGCCTTGTCTATCCCTAACTTTTTGAAACTATCCCAAACTTCCGACTTATTCATTTTTATCTAAAAATGAAATTAAAGTTATCATTATTTTATTTTTTAATATTTTTGAAGTTTATTTTACAATTTTATTATTTTAACTATTAATATTAATGTAATTTAAACAAATCTACACATTTTTTAGGAATTTTGAAAAAACACGCATCTTCTTAATCTAATTCCAAAGCTTGATAAAGACATAATTTATGTTGAAACGTTCCGAAAGAAAATATGAATTTAACTTAACACCCTGTGTTTTATTTAAAATCCCAATAAACAGAAGCCAGAACTTTTTGTTTCCAGTTTTCACTTTACAAGATTAAGCGAACCTGTTGTGACTCGTGACTGATTGCACATATATGCCGTGGTCTCTTGCATATTAAAAATAATAATAATAGCATTAAGAATTAATTTAAGAATAAAAAATATAAAAGAGACAGTAAGAATCAGTTTTTATTGTATTCAAAGTTTTCAACATAAGAGTATAGTAAGTTGCATACATTTAAGTATAGAAAACACAGACATAAAAATGAATTTATATTAACAATTTAGATATTAAACAGGTACAAAATAAAAGACGAGATAAATTTAAGCTATATATATTTCTTTTATAGAAAAGAGAAACAGGATGTATGGTTTGTGTATAATGAAAAACAACCTGACTTTAAAAAATGCGTGAAAATTGCACTGAACATTTTGAATAATGGACCGTTGTTTAAAAATAAAAAGAAATGAAAGGAAATAACCGAGAAAGGGTTATGCTTAAGGATGGAAGTGTGAAAAGAATTAGTCATCTAAATGCAATAAAATTGTATGAAGAAGATAAGATCCGATATGCACGGGAGAAAAATATAATTGAATAAATTATGTAGACTTAAAAACGTGCATAAGGTAATAAAAACTTTATAAAAGATATTAAAATAAGTCATGCTAAAAGAATAAAATTTACCTTCACTAATAACTATATGTAAATAAAATAAAAAAGGATATAAAGTTAAAATATTCCGATACCATACAGTCAGTAGTTTTGTTTTTATAAACAGCCGCTGAGCAAATAATAAAATACATTCATGAATTCGGGTGTGTAGCACTGTGTTTCATTGACTGTAGAGTCAACGGTTTACGACCTACAAAAAGAAAATATAGTACGGTTTTAAGACCTACAAAAAGAAAATATAGTGTAAACTTCGTTTGTAGTTTTTTACAGATAAATATATCACCATTAGAAAAATCTTGGATCGAAAGTAGCAATGAAATGGCAGGTCCGATGGGTTGTGATGTACGAGCAGCGAACGTTGGAAGAATACCTGTTATTTACAATATATTTCCAATTTTACCGAATACTGAAACAAATAAAAGAAAAATAAGGATTGTGTTAGCGAACGGAAAAAGGAAGTATGTGGCAAATAATAAAGAAGGTAACAAATTCATAAACAAATATAAGGAAGAATTATACTAATACGAATATACCTACATTGGAAGATACTGGATAATTTAAGTGAAAGACTCCTTTTTAAAATAAGCGAACAATTCTCAGTGTGTTGACGTTTAGGTGAAGGAACTGTCAAAGACAATAAGTGCGTGTATGTGTTCGTATCATGATGGCAATTTGAAGGCAGAGATATCACTGAAGACGCAGGGTGACAACTTAAATATTAGTTCCAAGGATGGCGTTGAGAGCGATCACGTGTCTTCCCGGGTATATAAATTGAAAAACAAGAATGAACAAGATTATTAGTTAGTTATTTGGAGAGAGATTAAAAGCGACTTAAAAAAGACATTAAATCGTAGGGTCAGATACACCACGATTATATTCATTCATTATTTCTTGTATTACCATATTAATTTTATTTGTATTTAAGTTTCATTCATTATTTTTATTTTAAACTTTACCGCCTTTATTGTTTTCATTTTAGATGCAGTTGAATTTTAATTAGCCGGTTCGCATAACTGTTCACTTATTCATATTTTAATATTTCGTTGTGTTTAACTGAAGTTTTGGTTTATTTTGTTTGACTATTTTTAATAATGAGTGTTACTTTCATTCCTTTGTATAAATTTGTTTCTATTATAGTTGAAGTGTATTAGTGTCAATTTTAGGTAAGTGTCCTATAATTGAAAATTAAGCTATAATATTTTTTGTACTATATTATGTAACTACATATTTATTATACCGCGCGATCATTTAAATTCTAAATTAGAGCAGGCTGTGAAATTTAAATTAAGTTGGTATATAAGTACTAATTTACAATTTGAATTGTCAAAGTGACGTTTCAAAATGTTAATTAATCAATAATTGACATTCTGGACAACCTAATAAAAAAAATCCCGCCTGCTATAATTTAGAATTTAAATGATCGCGTGGTACTTCTTTAATATGTTTTAATGTGTATTTTTGTTAAATGTTCTGTGATATTATTTTCCTTTTCCAATGTGTATTGCAGATTTTTTTTTGTTACTTTGAGATGACATTTTATGCAACAATAGTAGTTTATACAACGAGTCAATAATAATGACAGTTATTATTCCCGAGAGCCGAATTTACGAACCGAGCCGCGAAGCGGCGAGGGAGTAACTTGGCTCGAGGAAATAATAGTCATTATTGCCATATATTAAATAAAATATAGATACAGAAAAGTAATATTTAATAACTTGATTTGCAATATTCAATTTGTAACTGGCTTTCATTTAATTGTATTTTACTAAGAGAAGCTATTTATCCTGAAATATTAATTAGTTAAATTTTATTGTTCTAAAATTGTTCCGGTTGATTAGAATTTGTAGTGGTATTGAATTGTTCGTATTTTTGCTGTGTCGGTTGCCAAAACGACTCGACTATATACCACATGAGCATAAATTATTTATATAAAGCATTGTTTTGGAATTCTGAACATACCTTGCATGTTTGATTCGTTGGATGTTCAATTCATCTCAAATAAAACTTTAAATCAAAACTGACGTTTAATTAACATCATGCCGTGTAATCTAAAGTAGGCTATAGTCAAACAATCATGGCGGACAAGTTCTACATACGCCTTGTATACCGGCTGAGCGCGCCACTAGTTCCTGGTGATTGGTTTTCCACGCATGTTTTCTATTGACATCAACTTAACGTCACATGAAATGACCTTATTAATCTTCTTCGCAAAATCTATTCCTTTAACCGTTTTAATTATATAGTAGGTTTGACAACACCGTTACAGTATTATACAAGATGTCCCATCGTCGTAAATTAAGAGAATCTGTAACTACTAGACTCTAAACATCAACTTTTTAGAGTCTACATGAATTACAGATTTTCTTATTTTAGTATTCGACGTTTCTACATGCTTCATATAATTTGTAATACCAAATTACCGCGGAAAGCTTCTTCACGAAAAAAATTCCGTAGATGGTGTTCGATCGTGGTTGAACTGCTTTATCATCAACATTTCATTCTATTGCATTAGGATTGTATTTGTCTATGATTAACATGTAGAACCAACAACAAGCTGCACCTAGCAAAGATATTGATTTTTGTAACCATTGCCATTCCTTATCTAAATAATTTCTGCTTATATGGTATAGTCATTAAAAGTCGATTTAGGTATGTACATCAATTTTTCTAAAGAACGCAATACTCATCATTCTGATTACTAAAAAGCATTACCTCCTGTCTTAACAAAATAAATAATTCCAGAGCATAAGGGAAAAATACTTTCGATTTCCAGTATTTTGTCTCTTTCTAGTGAAATTTTAATTTACCAGATGGAATGATCAAATAAATAAAATGTCCTGTTACGTGGAATCGCTCAGAAAAAAATCAGGGCATTCACTTTTCAGATTAAAAAAGGAGCTCACGTCAAATACTCCTCACGGATATTGAATTAAAAGAGAAGGGAAGAATGTGTTGAAAAAAGACACTAACGTACGCACACGTGTACTATAAATACATCTCTAAGGCTTTGAAAGTTCAATTTATGTCTACTACGTAAAAAAATATGGTTATATGTATTACGCGGAACCGGGGTAAGAGATTATGGCCGCTATCAAAGAGCTTTTGTTAAGGTACTCAAATCATATGGAATAGAACACTTATCCACATGGATTTATCTTGAAAAGATCTACTATAAGTAATTCCGTGGTTGGCTTTGTTCTGTATATGAAGTGATATGATGGATAACGATACAAATGTGGATCCATTATAACGATATTTATATATTAAAGTCATGTGTATAAGAATAAAAGATAGTACCAATATTTATAAATTTAATTTAGAGTAAACTCAAAACTATGCAATTTAAGATACAAAGATTAATAGAATAATTCAATGTTAGTAAATATATTTGAATATATAAGAAATTATTAAAAAATTCAGAAGTTAATAAATTCCCAAAATTAAGGGAAAATTGAATAATATCAAGATGTAAACAATACTAGAAAATATTTTAGTTAGTCACTCAAAAGATTAGGCAACTTAATATACAAATGAATTTTAAAGAAAAAATCGCAATAACCATTGATAGTCAAGTGAAAAAAACAAAGGAAAATAAAATAAGATTTTGCACAGAGAAAAACGTCGAAAAGGACGCTCTTATAATATTAAGTAAAAATACATATTAAGTAAGAACATTATTAAATACCTGTGTGCTTATATAAATCTACTATGATTTTACTACGGAAATTATAAACAAAATAGTCCAAGAGTGTTAAAATAGAAGACTTTCATCGAATAAACTGACTCCACTACCTGCAAGGAAACAAGAAAATTAAATATTTGAATTGAAATATTAAAATTAATTTATTTACCTGAATAAAGAAAACCAAAACGTAGTACTCGAGGGATATGCTGTACAAATTGGAAAATTCACACCAAGATATCAGTTTCCGGACGAAAAGGCTCACAAGAGGACAGGAATGTACCAGATACACAACTCGGAAAGAATTAAACAAACAAACAAAAATATAAAACTCGAGTTAAGTAATTACATATATATTAATATCGAGAATTTAAGAATCAGAATTATTAAATACCTTAATTGCAAGACAATTACTATAGGAAATTTAACGTTAACTATGTTCATATTGTAAGAATTATTCTATTTTAACTATCATCACAATTTAATATAAATAGTAGTGTCATATAGGAGTTTTCACAACTGGTATTTTAAAGAATCTTTTCAATTAAATTCAATTGTCTGGTATGAGATTTGTTTATTTAAGATATGTTGAGATTCACAGATATTTTAATCAAAGTTATTTGAATTAATTGAAATTGTGTATACATACCTTTATGATTATTTGTTCCTGTTGTTTGTTTGTAAACAATTCAAATAATTAACATTTTCACTAACAGTTTAGTTGTAGGATGATGATTTGATTATAATCTAATTATGTAGGTCAGTGTACTTAATTTTGCGTCCGGACAGATAAGTTTCCATAAATGCGAAAGCAAACCTAGACAGTCCGGAGAAATTATGTAAAGCTAAGAAGATTTTATGACAGACTGTATCGAAATCTATACTGAAATCAAAAAGTGTTAAGATGGACCCATATTTCTGTTCCTAGCTGTGATGACGTCGTCTGTTATTTTTAACAGAGCAGTGGTGCAACTATGCCCTTTTCGGAACCCAGACTGGTTTACAGGCAGAATACCAGCAGTAACTATAAAACTTCTGAACTGTTCATTGACGATCTTCTCCAGTAATTTCAAGCACACTGGTAAAATACTTATCGGCTGCAAATCTTTGTATTCATTAGCCTGTCTTGTCTTTGCCACCGGAATAACAACAGCTTTCTTCCATGAAGTTGGAAACACGTTCATGATTAAACTGAAGTTAATAACATGAGTCAAGTATGGCAATATAGCAGGGCAGCAGAGATTCAACATTTCGATACTCAAACCATCGTGACGCGTGAAGTCGTCTTGATTTCTTTAATAAATTTAACAATTGTAATATTATCAACAGCGTGATACTTGAAATCCAAATCGTTGCGTGTTTTATTTTGTTTATCAGTTCAGTGTTGTCACGATATCTACTGTCAGGAATTCACTTATAAAGTAATCATTAATTTTATCAGCATTTCGCAAATGTTCCGGTATTTCGTTATGGCTCTTTGACCTAGTATTTAGAGATTGTACTTTCTTCCACACAGTTTTAGAATCAGATCGTTTAAGAGTGTACTCAAAGAACACGCGTTTTTCATTTTTGATGATGACGCGAACTCCATCCATGGAAAAACACTATACATGACGCGAGAAGCGTAGACAACAAAGCAACATACAAGACATAGGAAAATGGACAAGGCACCAAAGAAAATATTAGAATAAACATATAAACAGAATGGACGACAACAGGCTTACGAAAAGGGCTCAGCTAAATAATCCTGTCGGAAAAAGGAGTCAGCAAAGGCCATCAAAACGCTGGAAAGAGTCCTGGACATCCATATCCGAAGAGGCATAGGAAGGTAGAAAACAGGCACAGTCTACCTACTATGAGTAGAAAGAAGGAAGAAGAAGATGAAGAAAAACGAAGTAAAAGCCGACCCTAAACTGGCTTATACAAAATAAACATTTACTTTAAAATAATTGTAAAGTTTGTTTATTTTATTTATAACCCCTGATAACTTCTAAATAATCGCTTGTCGTCTATACATTGGTAAATATATTGAATATATCTACGCAGTGCTACCAACCTCGAAAATATTTGTTTTTGATAAAATTGTGGTGTTTCAAATTTAGTAAATCAATAATAATATATGTATGTTGCCCGAGTACACGTTCCAATTTTCCTCCCTCTTCGGGTAATATTGATGTTATTAAAATTTACAAAGTGCTTAACGGGAATCCGCCGTTCGGTTATTACTTTGGCGAATGTGCAGGTGTGCTTGAATTAAATATAGGAGATGTAGTGTTAATGTAACGCAGTGGCGTTTACGTTCATAAATTGCGGAGCATTTCTCCTTGATTACTTTACGAATATGCTATCTAATGTATTGGTGTGTAATTATTTTTTTATGACAATTTATTTTATACAGAAATGAACATTATTAATCTATTAGTACTAAATTATAAATAATTTTAAAATTAGTTTTAATTACTGTTATTTATTTGCAAAGGTATTTAATAAAAATATCAAAACCGAATGAAACGGTCTTGGCAGAACAAGTCGAAACGCAGCCAACGTCTACCGGCCAAGAAAAAGTGGTAGAAAAAAGAAACATATCTTCAAATGAAAATGGCAGTAACACTGAGTCTCACGGAGAACCGATCAAAAAGAAAAGCTACAAGCAAAAGTTTTCTGATTCGTGGCTGAAAGGTGAACAATTCAGTAGGTGGTTAATTAAAAATCCAAGGCAACAAGATGAGCCTTTTTGTATATTATGCTCCAAGGCAATTATGGGTGGAACTACTCATATAAATCGACATACTGCTTCTGCGATGCATAAGAACAAATTAAAGTGTGCTCAAGAAACTCCACGAGTTACAATGTTTTATAACAAAGAAAAGGAGCATAAAATTGCCACTCAGGTTAAAATTGCGGAGTTGATAATGGTAGCTTTCATTGCGGCACATAATTGCCAAAAACGTCAAGTTATGCAGAAAAAAAGGAACAAAACTATGTAAAGACGTCATGAGAAGAGAAAGTTTGTGTAATTTATCAAAAAAGCTGCAAGAATCCAAATTTTCATTAATCATTGATGAAACCACAGATGTTGCAACATCAGAAAGTTTGGCTATGGTTGCTCGTTTTTATGATAAGATATCTGAAAATTTTTTTGGCACTATTAAAAATTGAAGATGCAATACGCTCATTTAGTGCGCGTCATCAAATTCTGTTTGCATCCAGTTTAACAGACCTATCTATTGTGACGTATTTACTAAATGAGGGTTGTTTGCATCCACTTCATTGACTTATCTTATAGCCGTGCTTAACAATTTGGCGTTGTGACCTATTTACTAAATGAGCGTATAGCAAACTGAATATATAGTTATTTACACATTCTTTAAAGAAAAGAAAATTCCAGTGTGGAATTTAATTGGATTTGGAGCAGACAACGCTGCAACAATGATGGGGCAGAAGTCTGGGGCACAGCAAAAATTGCTGCAATTCAACCCAAATCTGTATGTATTAGGTTGTACATGTCATTCATTGGCCTTATCTAGTAGTTCTGCATGTTGTAAACTTCCAAATTCTGTTGAAGAATTGACAAGGGATATATGTATATTCCTATTTTTCACACAGCAGTAAACGACAAGAATCGTTCAAAGAATACCAACAGTTTGCAGAATTGCAACCGCACAAATTATTGAAGCCTTCACAGACGAGATGGTTAAGCTTAAAGTCAGTCGTTAACAGAATTTTTGAACAATGCTCGGCTTTGAATTTTTTTTCCAAATAAAGAGTTTGCTGAAAATATTGAAAAACCAAACATATATCGGCTGCGATGAACAAAAATATTTTCAAACTATATTTTACGATTTTATGGTATATTTTAGATATAGTTAATAAAATAAATGTGCAATTTCAAGCTGAGGGCTTTAGATTGCACATTTTGCTAAGTAGCATTGCCAGTATGTACAAAACTGTATTAAAAAACTTTATGCTTCGAAATTACGTAGGCCAATGCCAGCTAGGTAAAATTTTGTTTCATCCAGATAACTTTTTTACAATTAAAGGAGATGTTGGAGTTAAAGCTGAAATCATATTACTGAAAAATTCAGTTTCAGAAAATGAAATTAAGAATTTTAAGGTAAGCTGTTTGGATTTTTATGTAGAATTATGCAAGGAAATAAAAAAAATTCAGATCTAATAATCCAGTTTTAAATTTTGCCCAAAATCTAGACTCAAAAGTTATAACTGTGTCACCCTTATCCATTACACCAATGTATGTCAAATTTAATTCTGTAGTTGAAGATCTTGATATAGAGCAGTTAAGTACCGAATGGAAAAGCATAGCAACGTATGATATGTTATTGAAGAATGTTGATAAAACTATTGAAGAATTTTGGACTATGGTATTCAATATGAAAAACTCTCTAGAAAATTTAATGTATCCTAATTTAACAATCTTTGTTCAGGCCTTTTTTGCTTTACCACACTTTTTTTTTACTCACAATTTTGAACCTTCTGACCTTCTGATACAGCGTAATATTAATCCGAATGCGCAATTAGAAGATGAAGATGTTGAGGACAATGAACTCACATTTTAATGTTAAATATCATAACAATAAATTTTATTTTTTTAACCATTATTTATTAAATTATAAAGGCACATTTATTTTATTTGTAAGAATTTATTATGTTTTGTTTTGAGAATATTCTCATGTATTATTTATATTAAATTTTTATTAGATCCTCTAATATAAATAATTGCGTTTTTCTATACCTATACATATATATTTTTAAATTTCCCGCCCATATGATCTTGTAATGGTACAGCCTATTTTTACCTATTAATATTATAATTTTACCATATTTTGAATAATCTAATTAATCATACTTTTATTAATATTTTTAAACATATTTAAAATCAATGAATATATTATTGTAATGTTAATTCACATACAGTCGTAAGTTTTATTATGTATTTATGTATAAGTATCGTGGCGCCTAGACATCCGTGTTTATTTAAGATTGGTGTTGCGTTCACGCAGTGACTTAACTATGTGTGTGAAAAAGTAGCAGGAAGGCCCGGACTATTTAGAGAGCGGGGAATCACAGGCGTCCAATTATAAAAAAGCAAGAATACGTGTTGCGAGGAATGAGTCGAAAGCTAGACTTTGTGTCGAAAGGCGAACTCCGAAAATAGACTCCTGTAGTGAGTCGGCAACAGCCAGAAGTGTTGTTGTTAATTGTAATTTAAATAAAGACTCCTGTAGTGGGTCGGCAACAGCCATAAGTGTTGTTGTTAATTGTAATTTAAATAAATTGCATATACATATTAAATGTGCAAAGCGCTATATCTCTGTGATAAAGATACTGTGCTCCAATTGGCAGAGTAGGCCTATTCTTCACGTCTTGTTCGTGAACAAAGAAGATTCCGCTAGAAAGCAGCGTATAAAAAAGAAGACAGAAAAAAGCTTTAATATAAGGTATTATTTAAATGATAAATGATTATTGTATGTAAGTGTATTTTGATAAATAATTAAAGATTATAAATCAATTTCCAAGTAGAGACAGTAAAAATATTTATCTAGGTGAGCTAAATATGTTCAATAAATGAATAACGTTTTCAATGTATAAATTAAAATGTAATTCGATATGTCTTAGCTATGTTTGTATGTATATAAATATATATGAATCGTGTAGCATACCTTGTTATTTCTTGCTAAGTTGTCCGTTTTAATACAACGAATGTTACATTAAAATATTATTCAAAGTATCCATTATAAAGGCATCTAATCTGTTATTTTGTTTCTTTGTCGTATAAGGTAGTATATTGTATCAGATTTTTCTTTGTCTGTAAAACATATAAAATCATTGATTTAGAATATAATTATTGTTTAAATTTTAAAATGGTATTGTTTTTACATATACAGTATGTCCACGGATCGAGTTCCAAAGAGGAAAAACTTTTTTATTTCGCATTTTACAAGAAAAATGTATTCTTGATAAAAGTTTTTGCATGTCTCGAAACGGCCAAGTCAGTTTTAACCTTTTCAAAATTTCTTTTAGTTTAAGATAAAAATCGAAAAATTGGTCGTTTTATTTGAAAATTTTTTAAAGTCTCAGAAATTAAGTTGCGTTGTCATGGTAATTATCCATATTTAATTATCTAATTAAGTGTCAGTTAGAAAAATCAACCATAATAGTTGAAAATGTTGTCAAAAGACCAACGAATTTACCTAATGCAATGCTATGGCAAAGGTAATAAAGCGATCCGTCTAGTTGTCGAAGAATTTAATCAAAAGTTTCCGGATATTTACATCTCAAATAGAGGTGCACGAGCATTGGTCAAAAAATTCCTATCCACTGGTTCCATACTGGATGTAAAGAAAAAAAAATATAGCACGCGATGATGACGACGCCGCCACTCTTCTTGTAATGGATTCAGTACGGAACTATCCCAAACTTTCTTTGCGGCGCAGATCAGTCCATCTGGGAATTAGTAAATCGCTCATTCAAAAGATTTTGAAACAAAGGAAGTTCCATCCCTACAAGCCCATTTTTAATCATGCATTAGAACCCGGAGATCCTGCGAAACGTTTGTATTTTTGTCTGTGGATGGGCGCTCAAATTATGGATAATCAATACTTTTACCGAAATATTATTTTTTCTGATGAGGCCACGTTTTCTACTAATGGTACTGTTGCATCTCAACATGTGAGATATTGGAGCGATTACAATCCGAATTTTAGCATGCCTCACAATCGACAATATTCGGCAAAAGTTAATGTGTGGTGTGCAATTTCTTACCATGGTATCATTGGACCATATTTTTTTGATAATACTGTCAATCAGCATACGTACTTGGATATGCTGCAAAATTTTGTTGATGAACGTTTGGACGATCTACCGATTAATTACCTCGCAAGGTGTTATTTCCAACAAGATGGTTGTCCGGCTCATTATGCTAGGATTGTTGTTGAATGGTTAAATCAGCAATTTGGACAGAATTGGATAGGTCGAAATGGTCCCGTGATATGGCCACCAAGGAGCCCTGATTTAACAATGGCTGATTTTTATCTTTAGGGTCGTTTGAAGCAAATAGTTTATGCAAATAATCTTCCTCCGAACGTAGAAGATTTAAAGGAGAGGATTAGAGACGCTGTGACGTCTTTAACTCTCGAAGAAATTCGAAGAAGTTATAGAGAATTGCGCCGACGGCTAGAATTGTGCGTTGAAAAGGGCGGTGAATGGATTGAGTAAAATAGTTATTAGTTACATCATTTTTGTTTTTGAGTTTATGAAAAAATTTTCAAATAAAACGACCAATTCTTCGATTTTTATCTTAAACTAAAAGAAATTTTGAAAAGGTTAAAACTGACTTGGCCGTTTCGAGACATGCAAAAACTTTTATCAAGAATACATTTTTCTTGTAAAATGCAAAATAAAAAAGTTTTTCCTCTTTGGAACTCGATCCGTGGACATACTGTATATTAACATCTAATAAATGATTTACGAGCCTTTTCATTAATCATCTCTTTTAATCTGAATCGCCCTCGAGAATCCGATCTGAGCTTAGCAGGCAAAATTTATTTACATTTTATTTTAGAATTTAACGTTACATTTTTATATATAAATTTATTAATTTTATTTTGAGTGGTTTCAATACAATCTATTACATTCTCGCACCAAGTTTTAGTACAATCTACCAACACTAAAATCTCAACGCTGCTTGTCTTCATTTACACACTGGCATTAGTGATCTTCGTGCATGATCACATTAAGGGGGTAATGCTGAGGCCAATTTGCAAGCGTTTCGTATCGACGATATTGTGTAGTAACCATTGTATAGAATCGATTGAAACAAGGAGTAATTTGTTAATTAAGCTTAAATTGAAGTACCTAAAGAAAGAAAAAATTTGTATATAAAAAAATGCTACTGAATAATAACATTTTAAAAATGCTTATATTTATCGTATACTTTAAGGTGTCATGTTTGTCT
The DNA here is from genome assembly GCA_963170755.1 of Amphimallon solstitiale. Classification (NCBI taxonomy): domain Eukaryota; kingdom Metazoa; phylum Arthropoda; class Insecta; order Coleoptera; family Scarabaeidae; genus Amphimallon; species Amphimallon solstitiale. The sequence continues at coordinate 110,786,518 of OY720681.1, read as the reverse complement.
TTAATGGCAAAAACTGCCTGTGGGTACCTTCATACGTCTTTTACCTTTAATATACACTTTTTAGTACATCATTAAAGCTAACCGTTTTGTCTTAATCACGTTGATAAGAACGTATGTTTCTTGATACACATTGCCTATATTCCAGGCGCTTAAAGCAATATTCGTAAGCCGATCGCAGAGCAAGGCGCCAGTTGGTCGGAAGAACGATTTTGGTGAATCTACACTGCAAAAATAATTTTCCTGTTGGCAAAACTCCGTTTTCTTCAATTTATTCAGTCGCCGGCTTGCAACGGTGTGTAACGTTTTATACAATGTGGTTTATGTACGCATGTCGCTCATGTTGTATTGCTCATAATATTGTTAATGAATTAAAAATAATTTTAATTCATGTAATTTGTTTGCCATTTTTTATAGTTGTTAAGGACGTTTATCATTATTATTTTTGTTTTATTGGTTTTTATAAAGTAATAGTCTATGTTCTATGTAAAACGTATATATGTTTAGTTTTAATCTCAATTTGCTTTATTTTACAAAGGCACAATTAATTAGAACATGTATATTTCTCTGTATAAGTGCTTACAGTCATTTTATTACTTCATAATCGTAAAATAATGAATATTTAAAATTAAATCTGGGAAGACTCCTAATGTAATCTCTTTCTCAGAAACTTTTCTATTGTCCGTTCTAGAAAATCGGTAAATGCCTTGTCTAAATTACCACTTATTTTCTTGCTTTTATTAACATCATGCCGTTGTAGTACTAAAAAATTCATAAACATTAGCCGGATTTCAGAAAAATTTGTTGGCGGGAAAAGAGTAAATTTCAGCGGACGACGATCATATCAAACTCGATGCGAAGCCGCTTCAATTGCATTCAACTTGGAACCGGGTGATTTACCGCGCGTTATTCATAAAAAAGCTGTATACAGAAGTCCAGGAAAACACACAAAAAAGTTTATGACTAGCTAGAAAAGAGTAAGAGCTTGGAAAAAATGCAGTAAAAAGTTATTTGCATGTAAAAACAAGAAAAAAAGGGAACCGATAGTACCTGCTGACAGCGATTATGGTGACACAGAAATAGAAATGGTTGTCACATTAACAAAAGAGCAGTACGATATAAAAGAAAAAGAAATTTTGACTTCAATTGAAAAATCGGATTCTGAACGTGACGCGTTACAACATGCTACTATAGGGCAAAGCACTAACTTATTATGGAGGCAGCAGCGCTCTGTAAGACTGACTGCGTCCAATTTTGGAGCAATATGCAAAATGCAAAAGACGACGCATTGCGCAAATTTGATAAAACGTCTTTTGTACAATAAATTTTTCGGGACTGCAGCAACACGTTGGGGACAGGAACATGAATTTGTTACTCTAAAAGAATTGGAAAAAAGCTATGGAATTCGTGTACACGAATTGGTCTTTTTATTGACGGCAAATTGAATTTTTCAGCTGCTTCGCCGGATGGTTTAATAGATGACGATGGCATTATTGAAATAAAATGCCCGTCAGCAGCTGCATCGTATTCACCAACGGAAGCCGCTCGAGAGAAGAAAATTAAATTTGCGGAGATAGTTGATGCTCGAATAACATTAAAAAGTAAAGACAATTATTATTTCCAAGTGCAAGGCCAGGTACATGTAACAAATAGAAAGTACTGCTTGTTTGTTATATGGACACCTTTCGGAATTAGTGTACAAAAAATCATGAGGGACGATAATTTCTGGGATGCGAATATGAAGGAGCAGTTGGTGACTTTCTTTTACAGATGTTTTCTACCTGAATTGGTTGATCCCCAGTATCCAAAGAAAATGCCTATTCGTGATTTACGTCAGTAGAAAAAATAACAGAATATATATCAGATATAAGGAACTACTTTATACGGACAAAATTTAAGTGATTTTAAATTTTAGTTTTACTCTGACTATAAATAATCACGTCTTGGCTTTCTTATGGCGTTATGTATTGTTTGTTATCCTCTTATATTTCCTATTTTTTAGCTTTTTCAAGTTTATTATATTATTCTGATATTCTGCTATATACAGTTCTTTATGTCATTAATTCTGCAACTTTATTCTGTTCTATTCATTAATTTGTAGAATGCCAATTTCCTATGTTAATAAATAAATATGATTGTTATTTATTATGTATTTTTTTCTTGTATAATTATGGAAAACATAGTTTCTCTGACCATAGATGATACCGTCATTATTTTTTAATATGTCTGGCCGATACATGTATGTGTGACACTTTTAATTAAAAATAAATTCTGGACAGTTCTGATCTTTATAATAACATTTAAAAATGTATTCAAACAACAACGGGAAATGTAGCAGAAAAAACAGTTGAACAGACAATTTAAAGCAGTACAAGAATCTCCAAAAATATATAGGGTGAGTCATTTAAAAAACTTAAGTTCCGTGCATTTCCGGTGAAACCGGAAGTGCGTCAGAGCTTAAAGTATTTTTACAATATGCGCCACAAGCAATCATGGATCTTCCACTTATTGTTTTTTCTTTTATTTAAAACACAAAAGACCAATCGAAGACGCGGCTACTAATGACTCACCTGTATATATTTATTCCAAAATTTAAAAAATTCCAATGAAAATATAAGTGGTATAAAACAAATACAGAAACACAAATATTAACCCAGTAAACATTTTTCAAATTTCTCACAATATTATTTAGTAACATCAACATTAAAACTGAAAATGACCACTCATATATTATAAATAGGGAAGTTAACATGTAAATGTCGTAGTTACTAAATAATACTGTGGGAAATTTGAAAAACGTTTAATGGGAAGATAATGCCCCATAAAGGCGAACTATACGAAATGTAAAATCTATGAAATGAAACATGAAATAGTAAACATCCCAATAAGCATTTTCCAAATTATTAACTTTTTACTTTCTTATACGTAGTATAAGGAAGTATTGTGATGACGAAAATTTTCGACCTCGAGATTTTTGCAGATGTCCACGTTTTGAAGTCCCCTGATACCAAAAAAGTGGTTTTTAAAAAATGTTTGTGTGTCTGTCTGTGACCACGATGGTCAAACCGCTGTAGATATCTATTCCAAATTTTGTATTTACGTGTATAATCTCCCTCTTGAGAACTGATTAGTTTTTCAGTAAAATCGGTAGACTGGATGTAGTAGTTTACTTCAGTAAAAAAATTGAATTTTGCAAATATTTCGTCAATTACAAAGTTTAAACAAATTTATAGAGAATTCAAATGTACTCAAAATTATATTTGAGACAAATTGTCTTAAAAAGGTTTTTCGAAATTCCAACCGGAAGTAGGTCTTTTACTCTTATCGAAAATGAGTTTTTTGCGAATATCTCGCAAGTCATGCTTTCTAGGCAGGTACATTACGAGTATAAAAGTATTTAAATTATAATTTTAAATATCTTTTGTATAAAAAAAATTTCAAAATTCGGATCGGAAGTACCACTTTTACTCTTACCGAATAGCGATTTTTTGCAAATATTCCATAAGTTATGCATTCTATATATATTTGTCAAGAGTACAAAAGTATTTAGAACTGGATAGTTTTTGTATATATGAAATTTCAAAATTCGGACCGGAAGTAGCACTCTTTTTCGAATATCTTGCAAAGTATGCATTCTATAGCGATTTATTAAGAGAATGAAAGTACTTAGAATAGGATTTTGAATAATTTTTGTATAAAAAAATTCTTAAAATTGTATAGTTTGAAACGCTCATACGTAAAAGAAAGTCGTGTGGTGGCCACACCTCATTTTTTTCTTAAAAATATAATAAATTCTGTATAATGTGAACAGGTTCTTTTGTCTATTAATGTGAAATAAATGCATGAAATTTGGAAAAATGGCATTTTTGATTAAACGATATTATCGAATAAAAAATCGATATCAGTCGATATTATTGAATAAAAAAATATCGATTTTAATCTCGATTATCGAAAAGAAAATATCGATATTTTTTTAAAAACGATATATCGCGCATCCCTAATGTACGCTCCTGGGATTTTTCACCAAATGTAGATGTTTGTAATAAAATTAATAGCTGACTAAACATAAATAGTTTAAGTAGATTCCAGACTATGCCATAATATTTAATTTAAACAGATACTAATTCGTATTAAAATCAAAAAAATAAATTTAATCGGGAGTCTGAGGGCTTCCACCTCACACTCGACGTGACAATAATCGCACCTCATCGGTTACGGGTTAACTTATATAAGAAATACATAGATGCAAATCCTGGGCTTGTGGTAAAATTCAAATATCTTTAGATATCCGTATTTCTTTTTATATCTATAAAGAAACGTGTGTGGCGACCTCGATCCGAATGAATTACCTATTCATTCAAATGTATATTATATGCTTTATGAGATTGAATACACACTTTCCTTTCCGAATATCAGTGTAGTTTAAGTGCCCGAGCAAAGTAATGTAAACATTGGACACAGGTAACAATAGCATCTCTATCCCGAACGATATTTTCTGGCAACACGTCAACTATAATTTGCATGGCACGTCAGATGCACTGGGGTAAATGACAGCCCTAATTCTCTATCTCTTTCAGAACTTTATTGTTCTTGTCATCGAGTCTTTTTAAAAACGGAGCATGACCGCCTTAACATACTTGAATAAAAAGGAAGTATGAAAATATGATCTACCACTTTCCTCAATTGAACATTAACTTCACTTAGGTACTTTCATGATTCGGACGCTTAGTAACTTTCACAACTCACCTCAAAAACTATTTGGAACAGCGCCATCTATCTGTCATTCTGCGAACTTCTCCCTTCTACTTATTTCCAAAATAAATTATACAAACATCGCTATCTACTAGTATCGACTGCAGGGTATATAAAACCTCTTGCTGCTCATCTTCTAGACATATTTAATCCGATGGGGTTCGAACGGTGTAATGTTTCCGACATAAAAACGGCGGCTCGTCATTTTCCGATCGGAAGATCGGCTTCGCTACCAAACCGGAATGATAAAAAAAAGCAAAATTTCCGTCTGCTTTGCAATATTGAAAAGGAGAGTTTCTACACTGAAATTCCTGTTCTGCTCTATTGATGCTTTTCATTATCCATCGTCCTGCGTCGTTACGCTTAGAAAGAAGAAAAGGGAAAAGAAGAAGGACAGGCCATGGATCATATTTAAGTGAAAATATGCGGAAACGTCCTCGAAATAACTTTATACGTACGGGGAACTTATATATACACACATGCGCACATGGAAATGTTTGACGAGTAAATATGAATTTATGAAACGGTTCTCCCTTCGATTTTGAGGTCGGAGTAGTTTTCAGAGTTTGTTTAAATAACCGCCCACCGACGGGTGGCGAGGGTAGTTATAGCTTATTGACTATGATGCTGAGTACTATGTATATACATACATATGTAGCTGCGTGCTAGTATACACATACACATGTAGTATATACTGGCAAAAATTAATATTGAAATTTTGTTTTCGAATTGAAAATAAACAAACCTGTTTCAGGCGGGTGTACTAAGTATTTTGCGAAAATTGAAAATATACTTGCGTTGATGTAAAAATGTTGTTTTGTGCGAAAGAATGTAAACACTGAAAGTTGTTTAGTGCTTATTTTAAAACCAAACTGATATGTGTAATATACCTGGTGTCCCAGCGAAATGTCAAAGTCCATTATTGGTATTTAATAAAGTAGATAGCGAAAATGTTTTAACACAAATATTACAGATAATCATAAGTTCTACAATATAATAGTATATTATGCAATGAGCATTTAATGATAGCTATTAAGACACGAGTAAGAAAATTACAATACGAGGCGAAGCCGAGTATTGTAATGAATACGAGTGTCTTAATAGCCATTAAATGCGAGTTGCATACACTATTTTTTCTACGACCCCATAATAAAACATATGTTTTGAGCAATCCATTTCATAAATACAGCGTAAAATTTTCCGTACGTTTTTGCGAATTTGGCTGGTAATAAATTGTTCGTGGCTACTAAGGCTTGTTCCATAATTTCTGGTGGAGTCAATTATTACATTTCACTGTCATTATCCCTCATTCTTACCGTTTATATTTTCAAAAAAGCACAAATGTTAACTACTTACTTGTAAATTGCAGAGAACTGGCACATTTAATTAATTTTTATATGTCAGATATGCAGTCGCCATATTGAATATTGTTTGAATATTGAAATGTCGCATTCCTATTGGATATAAACTTGTATCGTAATGAAAAATCTGTATTCCTATTGGATATAAATTGTATCATAATGAAAATCTGTATTGTAATGGGCATCATTAAAGTACAGGTTTAGCATATCTAATAATAGAATTAAAGTATGGGAGTAGAAAAAATTATTTTTATTTATACAGAGCATTCGACACTGGCGTACCAACTAGGGTTGCCAGATGGAAACTTATAAAATCCGGGACAATTCTAGAACAACGGTATGGGGTCGTGGTAGTTCTTTGCCGCCCATTGCCGCTATGCATTTTGCACTCATACAAAAATGTGTATTTCTTATTTTCGAAGGATATGTACTTTAAATAAAACATTTATTTTCAAAAACATACATTTATTAATTATGTTTTGGTAGCGTATACAATAAGTCTTAACAAAAATAAAAAACTCTTATAAAAATAAAATTGCGAATAGATCATTTTTTTAAATATTTATCACTGGATTTTGCGACTTTTATTAGTTTTATTAAAGTGATAAAATTTCTGAACACGACTTGTCAAAATTGATACGAGTCTGCAGTTCGGATTTGATTAAATCCATGGACATTCGGTTTCGCTCTTTAGTCCATAAACTATTCAGTTGGCTAAATACTCTTTCGCAAAAGGCATTGCTTGTTGGAATTGAAAGAACAAAACAAACTACTTTCTTTAAATTTGTAAAGTTTGTGGATGTGTTATTTCTGAAGAAATAGGCCCATATTTCGTCGCTTGGCAAGTCTTTCGGAAGCGCCTTATGCATAATTTTCAGACATGCAAACTCTGTATAAAGGGAGTCAATATTAACAGAGTCCTCTATATTCAATATCTGGGGAAATTCGGAAAGCACTTCCCAAGTTAACTCTAATTCCTCCGATTTGAGCGATGAAAGCTCAAACTTTTTATAGATTCCATTGGGACCGAAATCATATCTCTCTTCTAAACATTTAATGGCTCTTTGAAGAAAAATCTGTGCCTGTGATGTGAATTGATTTCTTTCTTCTCCATCAATTTTTCTAAAGATGGTCCTGACTTTACTCCCAAAAGAATTATCAGCCATCCTACTTTTTAATTGATCGTGAAGACTTCGCACGGCATGATCCATTTCCAAAATAGTGAAGCTCTCACGTTCTAGTAGCAAAATCACTTTTGTAAATTCAGGCAACACATTACTTAAGAAGAAGAGGTAACAGTCATTCTTGCCTTCATTTTTACATTCTTCCACATTATTTATGTCACTGATACAGGACCCTTCTGAAATAAAGTCCCATAACACCTTGTGGCAGTTGTCTGAACCTTTTTTTAAGAAATAATTTTTCACAGCAGGCCAACTCTATAGCTGGCAAAAGTGACAACCATCTTGTAGGTACATGTCTTAGCAGCTCCTTATACTGTATTTGAGCAAACTTACCACATTTTTAATGCTGATGAACTGAACTCATTATAAATTTTTATGACTATGCTTTCTATATCAACATCGATGCCTTTTAATGCATATTTCACACAATTATTTATTACATGGCAATAACAATTGGCTTTAAATATATGTTTATTTTCTTCTTTTAATTTCTGATATACAGAATTATGGGCACCATAATTGACAGAATCATTGTCTGCACTATATGCACTTATTTGATCCATGCTGAGATTGGCATAAATAGTAATTTTTTTAAGGCATTTATATATATCTAGCGATGTTTCTTCAGCTTCCTCGTAAAAGTCTAATAACACTGGGCAACAAATTTTCGAAAAGTTCATGCTTCCAAGCTGAAAATAGTCATTTCTTAATGAATTCAATGTGCTGAACACGAAAATGACTAAGAAAAAGCTGAATTGGCTACGGGTTTTCTGTAATATGTACGCATATTTCAGAAAAAGTGTACTTATGTCAATATTATAATACATGGTAAGAAAACATTTACGCATATTTCAGAAAAAGTGTACTTATGTCAATATTATAATACATGGTAAGAAAACATTAGTCTGCTTCCGGCTTTCGACTTCTTTTGGCCTGCCGTTTGTAGTGGACTTGTGGAGCATCTCTACTGATTATCCAACAATAGTCAGCTAGCATTGACGTAGACCATTTGCCTTGGTACCGTTGCTCCATGGTGGCAATGTCCTGATGAAAGCGTTCGCCGTGCTCATCGCTGACCTGCCCGCAGTTATCAGGAAAGAAATCTAAGTGGGAATCAAGAAAGTGGATCTTTAAGGACATATTGCAGCCGAATTCATGAAACAAAGCCAACATATCCTCAACCACACACTTGTAATTTTCTGCCTTGTCATTCCCCAGGAAGTTTGCTACCACTTGATAGAATGCATCCCAAACCTGTTTTTCTTTACCTTGAAGAAGTTCCTCAAACTTGGGGTCTCGGAAGAGCTGTCTAATTTGAGGCCCCACAGAGATGCCCTCTTTAATTTTGGCTTCACTGAGTCGAGGGAATTTGTCATGCAGGTACTTGAATGCTGGTCCATTCTTATCCATGGCTTTTACCAAGTTTTTGACAAGACCGAGTTTGATGTGTAAAGGAGAAATGATGATTTTGTGTGGCTGTGCCAATGGTGGGTGCTGTACATTCGTTTCTCCAGGCTTAAAAAATGCTCTCGGAGGCCAGTCTTTCTTGATGTAGTGCAAATCGATTGCTCTGCTGTCCCACAGACAAAGAAAACAGCAGTACTTTGTATATCCCTGCTGCAAACCCATCAACAGAGATACTACCTTCAGGTCAGAACATATCTGCCAGCCATACTTGCTGTAGTTAATCGTCTCCAGTAGCTGCTTTAGATTGCCGTAAGTCTCCTTCATGTAGACCGCATGTGCAATAGGTATGGATGGAAGCTGGTTCCCATTATTCAACAAAACCGCCTTTAGGCTCAGTTTTGAAGCGTCTATAAACAGCCGCCATTCGTGGGGATCATGTGCAATACCGAGAGCTTGTAGTAGACCATCAATATCGCAGCAGAACACAAGGCTTTCTTCTTTCTTAAAGAAAGATTCGAAGAGCTGATGGCGAGTGCGAAATGAAGTCACTCGGACATTCTGTTCCAGAAGATTCCACTGTCGAAGTCTTGCTTTTCGACAGATCCAAATCGCGAACAAGATCGTTCATTTCATCCTGGGTAATTTTATGTGGTGCAGATGTTTCGTCAAAGCACGAAAAGTCATCATCCTTACTGCCACGTTGAGGAGAACTCGCCGACGCATGGCCATCCTCATCGTCTGAACTGATAGAAAAATCTGTAGGAGGTTCTGGAATTGGGAGTGCTTCGCCATGAGAGATAGGTCGCAGAGCAGATGGTATGTTAGGGTATTCAACTGTCCACTTCTTCTTCTTGGTGATGCCTCCAGAAGCTGGTCGTACCATACAGAAATAACAGTCGTCAACGTGATTGGTGGGCTCCCTCCAAATCATGGGCACAGCAAATGGCATTGCCTTTCTTTTGCCATTAAGCCACTGTGAAAGATTTACGGCACAAGTGCGGCAGCATACGTGTGGGGCCCAGTCTTTGTCCTGGTCGCCTATCTTGTCACTTCTCCGCAAATATAACAGAAGTTATTTGCACTATTAACACAGTTACGAGGCATTGCTACTGTTTAGTTACTTTACACTATAGCAATCACTTATGTATGCTAGAGCTTCGAAAAATATGCGCGAATGAACGGACATTGCACGAGTTAACTGTCACATCGGCCATTTATAAATAAACTATAATTAGCTATTGCTTGATATTGCGCAATCAATTTCGCAACACTCTCAATGGAAACTTACAGTAAATGCTGCATTAACTTCTTTGCATGAAGGGGTGATGCAATATGACGCAAAATTTCGTAATTTCTCACTAAATTGCATTACATTATGCAATAGCATCTATACAATGGACAAAACGTCAATATCTCTTGAACGTGAGCCAATCAACTTTTTTCAATGTGATATTCGTGTTCAGCACGTTGAATTCATTCAGGATTGGGTACTTTCACCTAAGAAGCAATTTCACTGTTGACCAGTGTAATTTTCTGCATATACTTTTATTACAATTAAAATATTGAACAGCATATGGAAATGTTTTCAAATTGCCAACATTTGATGTATCTGAGGCTATTGAAAAATAAAAACAAGATTTTAAATCAGAGATCACTTTTTCTTGAGAATAGGGTCCTAAAACGTTTCGAGTGATTGCCGATGCTTTTATACGTCCACATGTCATTTTTGCTGTTATTTGACTATCTGGAATTAACTTGCTAATATTTTTTGCCTAGCAGTCCAAGCTATTATAACTTAATCCATGTTTCACATTATGATAAACAAATGCTAATTCGGAAGTTATTATAGATCTTTCTTCTGATGTGTGTTTTTTAATTAAAAAATTATTCATGCTTTGAGAAGTTTTTTTTAGCCAAATACATTTTTTTGTGCTTTATACTATTGGCGTGAACCTGTAACAAGCATATAACAAAATTAAAAGGAACTAGAATGTATAAAAATAAATTACTGTCAGCGCGCGACGGCCTTCATATTGAATGGCAATTTCCGAGTTAATGCTTTACACATTGCAGTAAAGTCATTCTTTTTCTCTATCTAGTCTTTAAAGCCAGGATCGTTGGTCCACTTATCATTAAATCCAGTGAACTTTTTCTTACTTGTTGATGGAGCCGACAATGAATCCATGATAATTGCAATTAACTACTTATTGCACCTCACAGTTCGCACGTGTTTATTAGCGCAGTTGACAAGCGATGTTTATAGGTCGAGCAATGGGAATAGAATGATTTTACAATAATGCGCCCAGTGCAGAGATGTCAGATCGGTGACCAAACATACACACTCCATTGCGCTCGGCCCATAGTGCTCTATGGCTCGGTCCCATGCACTCAAGGTAAAGCTAGCGCGCGAATTTAGGAACTAACGAAGGAGAAATAAAAATAAAACTAATAGGTTTTCGGAATCCGGGACAATAAGGTCTAATTACTGGACACGGGACAAGACGCAAAATTCCTGGACAATCCCGGAATTCCCGGCCATCTGGCAACTCTAGTACCAACACAAACTTATGTTTTTTATTTTAATGGAATCCTATGCATTTATTTTCATTTTATGATAGTCCTTTAGTTGTTGATTAAACTGATATCAATTTGTATTAGTCGATTTTTAACTGTTTCTATAATTTTTCGCCAAACATTTTACAACATTTGAAAAATTACTATATGATTATTACTATAAATGATGAAATATCTATTATGGGTTCAGTTAATAGAGATATCATTTCAATATCATTGTGATTGAAAAAGCAATTGCCTTTGTAATGAACCCTCTGTGTGCGTGTTGTTAATTAATTCAATAATCAACGCGCTAATTATTATCGGTATCTTACTGACTATTAGGTGATTGTTGTGGGGACAATTTACGCACATGCGGATAGGCTTGTTTGCTCTTATCTGCAGAATTTACCTAAACGTTGTAGAGGTCGTTCATATATGAAATGCGTATGTTTTCGTTCTCACCTGTCGAATTTAATTAATATGATAGTGACTTATTATAATAGTGCTTAATTTACATACGTTTAAAATAAATTGAAATTAAACGACTTGCAGATAAATAAAAAATTAAGATTTAGATTTAGAATTTACATTTATCATACTACAAAGTAAACGAAAGAAAATACGGCAGTATTAATATGAACAATTATCCTACAGAAGTGCATAAACAGATACGTATGTTCGGTAAAATGATTTCGCGGAGTGTTAATGTTTATTTCTAAGGAAGAAATTTATATAGGTAGAAATAGCGGACTTTACAGAAAATGAATATAAATAGAATAAAGACAATGTGACAAATGATTTCGTGGGTGCGCAGACCTTTTGTTCGGGGGGGTACGGGAATTATCCATACAACGACGAGTGCGTTTTCATAGATAATTACATGAAGCGGGAACGGAATTAATTACTTATAACTGTGTGTGCACGTTACAAATAATTACGTAAATCGGAAACGGGATATTCTCGTCGGTGACAAAGAATATTATCGGGACAAAGAAGATTTGCCAATATCGATTATTGCTTGGGTGTGTAATTCGTTTTTCAATATAAGCAGAGTAACATGTTCCTCTGAAATAATTTCAAATATATTAAAATTCTGAAACATAAATGAAATAATAACATACTCTCTTTATACATATTATAAATAGTGTTTCGTACTTCCATCTTTGAAGATTCTCGCAAATCTTCTGTTTTGGGTTTGACATGAGGTCTTTTCTTACCGGGCGAAGAAAGTACTAGGTTTTATTCTTACGTTGTTTTATATTTCTGATAGTTTGTGTGGAGATTTTAAGGTCAAGGTGCACGACTTTGTTTTTCTCTTTCAAAAAAGTCCAGGACACTTAATACAAATTGTTGAGATTGTGAATTCAGATGTTTCCCAGGCATATCTCTGTAATAAATGTAAATTCTTAACCTATAACCAATAAATCTAGTGATTAGAATACTAACAGAAAATGTGTTAAATACAGTTTTTTTTTGTTCTGAAAAGAACAATTATTCGCAAGATAGAACAAAAACTAATTAGAAAAGCAATATAACGAAAATAAACTAAAACGCAGAGAACAATTTATTAAATTTCAAAATTTAATAAATTGACTAACGCAGTAACACAGTGTTATGGCGGTATATTTTCTCTGTCTCTCTTATTACTCTTACGGGGAAGACAACCCCACGTTAAAGTTTAAAATTTCTTTCCTTATTTAGTCATTGAGATTGGAAAGAAATGAGTATATATACATTCTAGGTGCCGATGTCCTTGATAACGCCACGCAATTGATAACGTGACCCAATATATCCGATGTACAGATTGTATAACAATTCAAATTAAGGCGGCCTACAATTGACAACATTGCAAAAAATAATGTCAATTAAATGAAGTGATGGGAATCTCTTGGTGAAACATGTCGAAATATAAGCAAGTAATAACAAATAAAACACTTGGTATTGTTTCACAAATATATATAATTAAATACTCGATGTACATTTCGCCTTGCGGCATCATCAGGAGTTCTAGAGAAACTAAAGTAAAATTTAATATACTGTAACTACCTACTTCAAACAAAAATGTAAATAGAAAAAAAATATACAAAAATAGAAAATTATGAAAAGGTCATGACTTATCTGGAAAGACCGTTTTTATAATGCTAGGGTTTATTAGCGGTGAATTTATGAGTTCGGTTTGTTCATTAAGAACATTGCCTGGTTGTAAAAGTAAACTTTCTTTTATAAAATAACCTTCTAGAACATTCATTTTTTTACATTTATTTAAACTATACAGTACTTCTAAATTGTCTATTGAAAAATGATGTCCTGTGCCTAAAATATGGTTAGCTACACTTGAATTTTCATAATTTAATTTAACGGCTCGCATATGTTCTGAGAATCTTAATTTGAAATTTCGCCCCGTTTGACCTATATAAAATTTACTACAATCACTACAATTAATTCTATAAATTCCTGATTTGTTTAGTTTAGGATTCGCTGTTTTATTATTCGTTAATTGACTTTTTAAAGTGTTATTATTATAGAAGGCTATTTTAAAATTCAGATTCTTTAAAACATTACTAATTTTCATACTTATACTACCTAAATATGGAATTTTAATCCATTGTTTTAATGTCAAGTCCTGGGACGGGGGAAATGCTGATTTTAGTGTAATTGATTTATTCATTCTATTGACTAATTTATCTATTAGAGATGAGTTATAACCATTATTTTGTGCAATTATTTTGATAGTTTTAAATTCTTTAGTAAAGTTAAATGTGTTCATCGGTACTTTCAATAGTTTATAAATCATTGAATTAAACGCAGCTTGTTTGACGTTAGTGGGATGATTGGAGGTATTTGGTATCAACGTATCGAAAAAGGTGGGTTTTCTAAAAATACTGTAATCTAACTTGTTGTTACTAATCTGGATTTTTAAATCAAGGAAATTTAAAGATCGATCAGGTGCTTCTTTCTCTATAGTTAATTGAATGTTATTATTAATTTTATTAAGTTGTACTAAAAAGTTATCTAGCTGTCTATCTGAACCTGACCACAAACAGAGAATATCATCCACATATCTAAACCATGCCGATACCGGTGACGTATTTGTCCTGTATTTATCAAACAAGTTTACTTCGAAATGGTCCATTAAAATGTCTACTAGTAATGGTGACAAGGGGGAGCCCATGTAGATAGAATAAATCAATTACACTAAAATCAGCATTTCCCCCGTCCCAGGACTTGACATTAAAACAATGGGTTAAAATTCCATATTTAGGTAGTATAAGTATGAAAATTAGTAATGTTTTAAAGAAGCTGGATTTTAAAATAGCCTTCTATAATAATAACACTTTAAAAAGTCAATTAACGAATAATAAAACAGCGAATCCTAAACTAAACAAATCAGGAATTTATAGAATTAATTGTACTGATTGTAGTAAATTTTATATAGGTCAAACGGGGCGAAATTTCAAATTAGGATTCTCAGAACATATGCGAGCCGTTAAATTAAATTATGAAAATTCAAGTGTAGCTAACCATATTTTAGACACAGGACATCATTTTTCAATAGACAATTTAGAAGTACTGTATAGTTTAAATAAAAGTAACAAAATGAATGTTCTAGAAGGTTATTTTATAAAAGAAAGTTTACTTTTACAACCAGGCAATGTTCTTAATGAACAAACCGAACTCATAAATTCACCGCTAATAAACCCTAGCATTGTAAAAACGGTCTTTCCAGATAAGTCATGACCTTTTCATAATTTTCTATTTTAGTATATTTTTTTTCTATTTACATTTTTGTTTGAAGTAGGTAGTTATAGTATATTAAATTTTACTTTAGTTTCTCTAGAACTCTTGATGATGCCGCAAGGCGAAATGTACATCGAGTATTTAATTATATATATTTGTGAAACAATACCAAGTGTTTTATTTGTTATTACTTGCTTATATTAATAAAGTCATACATTAGGCATGACGTACATAAACTGATTCCCTAGTTTCAGTATATCCGTTATACTAACTTATCATTAGATTTAAGCAAGGTAATTATTACACTTTTATATTATGTAACTCTAAGTAAACCATTTGATTTTATCTACATCACCAGTCTATCTATATAATAACAATGGCACTGTATTAAATTTCACTCACCATACAAAACAGGGACGACATAGATAGATTACCAATTTGTTTTTGCCTCTCGTTCTATTAGGGACAATTAGAGTCGGTCTTCAGGATGGTGCGACCCATTTCAGAGCGAAAAAACTCGGCTTTCCCCTATTGATTTCGTCCCTAACAATGCAAAACGATGCTCCGTGAGAGATCAAAAAAAAATTGCCCGTTTCCTCTATAATCTAATATTCGACGCCGACTCCTCGGGTCTCTCTCGCACGCGTCTGGTCTGATCGAGGGTTGGAGGTTCGCTTTTCTTACACTTTCATCGCTCACATGTTGGCGTAGTATCTCTCTGCTATTCCTCGCGAATGTGGCGGCATCTTATATATTTTTTGTGAATTTTTCCCTTTTTATTAGTATTATTCTCGTCGATTGTCGGTGGGAAAGTACCTCTCGGTCTGCTATTTGCACCTTTCTTGGGTTCTTATCTTTGACGGCAACTCATCAACACGATGATTGCGGATTTAGCTATGTTAATGCTCCCGATTGATTTTTGCTTTGCTACGGGCGAATAAAAGAATTCCTTCTTTTATCCAGAAAAACGCCGATTTAATAGATGATGAAAGCTATTGCATTCCAGATCTGGATTCTTATATTTCCTCTGCGGCGTCTATGGAGGAATATCGATATTGTATTAGAATATATTTAGTAAAGTTAACTCATTTATTAAAAACAATATTCATAATAATTTTGTTTTAAATTTTAACATAATTGTATTTAAGTGTTAAAACTGGTCATCAAGACCAATCATCAACGTATCTTTAATAAATCTGACCTACAATGAATATGTGTCCAACACTTTCACTGCCTCCATAAGCGTTCCGCAGGGATCTAACTTGGGCCCACTAGTATTTAATGTGTACATCAATGATCTCCTTAAGCTTCTTGATTGTAAGGATCTCGCATACGCAGATGACTTAAAAAAAATAATATCATATCTTCTCCTTCAGATTGCTTACTGCTGCAAAGAAATCTTACGTTGAATAACGAGTGGTGCACCAATAATCGAAATTGCTTAAGTGTTGATAAATGTGCAACACTATCTTCCTCTAAATGTTCAAGCGTTCTATTTTTTCAATATACAGTCTCTCAGATCATGATTGATATTTTTTGATAGTCATCTGTCTTTAACAACTTATGTTCTTCCGCTTCCAAGTTTCTGGGTTTCCTTATACGATCCTGCAGAACGTTTAATAACTTAAATATATTAACCATTTTATTATATTCTTTTGTACGTTGCACTCTCGAGTATGAGTGCTTAGTTTGGTTTCCGTATTACATATATCAACACCTTATGCTCGAGTATACAAAAACATTTTCTAAAGTATATGTCATTTAAAATGAATGGTATTGATTACGACAGCCTGTTGAATAGACATGGTTTCAATTCTTTAAGTAAAAGATGGGACGGATCAAGTTCTAACATCCTTCTAAAACTTGTTAAGAATGGCATTGATTCACCTGCTCTTCTTTCTCAAATTAATTTTTTAGTACCCAGTTATGCTGCTAGATCAGCTGATACATTCTACGTACCTACAGCTTGTACAAACGTTGTATTGAAATTCCCTCTCTATCACATTGCCGCAATCTTTATATTTCTAAGAATTATAAAAGTTAATACATCGTTAAGTTATAGAATAAGAACATTAATTTTTCGTTTAAAACGTATATTCTGTTATAATAAGTATGTTAAAAGTTTTACAACGAGTAAAATGGGTTGCCTAACCTTTAAGGGGCAATGTTATTAAGAAAATGTATATATAAAAATTAAGGTTAAATAATATTAATAATTTAAATATTAGGCACAAGACAAACACAAAATAAATAAATGAATTCTATATTTAAAGAGAGTAAATCATTTGAATGTCATTAAATTGTACGAGCAAGGCCAAACAAGGCAATCTCGAGATGAAAACATCAATTTAAATGAACAAAAATAGATTTCAGACATGCACAATAATCCCAATTCATGAGAGAGTTTTATGATCATATTTAAAAACATAGTAAATACCTTATATTTATATTTAAAAAACATAAAAAGGATATATATGGAAAAGTACTCTTCATCCGAGATGACACATTGATACGTTTATGTATATACTAAATGTATAAGTTAAAATATATTCTAGAAGTTTTGTATGCATAAACACGAAGGTTTCAAAAATAACAGAGCAAATCATGTGTGGTTTAAAAACCTGCAAAGAAGAAATAACATCAATATTGTTTGTAGTTGTCTGCAAATCGACATACTAGAAACAGAGAAAAACTGGATAGAGGTTGGAAGCAGTGCAGTGGATGCGAGTACTCGTTGTAATGCAGTTTTCTGAAAACTTCACTACATACTTAATAAAAAAAATTCTGCAAAGTATTTAAGATGTGTCAGTGGCAGCCAAAAAGAAACAAAAAATTAACAAAAATGTTCATATTTGGAATTTTTTTTCCCATTATTATGATGGAGATATTTTTTGAAACACATTCATTTAAATTATAATCAAAAGTTTAGCTTAGTTTTCCATAAATTTGAAGTTTAGTGGAAAACACTAAAATTCTATTTATAATTTTGTGAGTAGTGATGTGATTAAAAGCAATTTTTTGACAATACGCTATCTCGAAACTCATTTGAAGAAAAATCCACTTTTTATTCAATTGAGTTTCGAAATAGCATATTGTCACAAAATTGCTTTTAATTCCGCCTGCATTTTCCAAAAATTAGAAGCATTAGAAGTAGTGATGCGATTAAAAGCAATTTTGTGACAATATGCTATTTCGAAACTAATCCGAAGAAAAATCCACTTTTTCTTCAAATGAGTTTCGAAATAGCATATTGTCAAAAAATTGCTTTCAATTCTGCCTGCATTCTTCAAAAATTAGAAGCATTAGAAGTAATGATGTGATTAAAAGCAATTTTGTGACAATATGCTATTTCGAAACTCATTTGAAGAAAAATCCACTTTTTATTTAAAAAGCTTAACCGACCTAATACGACCCTGGCTTGCAATTTTGTTCAAAATAATACAACATACAATAAAACCAAAATTTATGAACTCCAACTATAAATTTTGTCATCGCAGTCCATATAGAAACTATCAACTTGAACTGCGAATATCACCGTTTATGTGATTGGTCGCCGAGAGTAGGGGAAGTAGGTGGGGTTGCTGGTTGCGTATTAATCGTAAAGTAATTGACATAACCACTGACATTCCTGTCATATAAATATTTAATAATACTCAAATGGATACATTTAATTTTAACTCCCAATACCCTCTCATATCAATAGGCTTTCGTAGTTCAAGTTGTTTACCTGTATATTGATTCGTTAAAATTAGCATATGGTTTAAATAAGTCATCAATGGCTGATATGTAGGGTTCTGGAACTAGGTTACGTTTGATAGTCTGCTTTTACGCTGGTCACCCTAATTGGTAATCTAGGAAAAATTCCAATGGCGGGACTGCTACCAGGCACCAATGATGTCTTATCGAAAACATCTTCTTTCTGATTTGTTTGTATAAAATACACGATCACAATTATCTTTCCGATGAAAGCCCCTAGCCGTACCACCATCAATTAATAAATTGTCTGTTGCTTGCCTTACCTACCTATATACTTGTTAGTTCGCCTCATACATTGCTTGTCAGAAACTACTGCATCCATTTAGTGAAATTGTTTGTTTAATGTAATGAACGAAGTTGTTACTTCACAATTTCGCCGTTAGAAGGAATAGGTGTTAAATTATATCCTTAACAGGTAAGGGAAGTAGAAAGCGTACAGATTTCTGTGCGACCAGGTTTATAATGCCGTTCGAAGACTCGAACCCAACATTGAGATACATTTAATCCTCCACTACTATTAGATTTCTTAACTTTATATTCATCAAATTAATGTTAATTAAAATGAATCTTTTGAACGGGTAGAATTTGACATTAATTTGACAATTTCGACGATTAATATTTCACGATCAAATAAAGTTCACCTTTATGTGTCCAAGATAGCCACGTTACATGGCGGATGTATCGTGTATTTCGCGAAATCGAATGAATAAATCAAAATTTTCATTTTGTTTCCCCTGCAAATTTATATTTATGTTAATTCGGATATATATTAACGTTCGGGCTCGGGGAAACCCTAAATTGAAATCTTTTCTCCCCGGGCGGTCCTATTTGGAGAGACTCCCGAAGGCGACGAACATCGACAGTTTTATCTAATCTCTGGCGGTTCTAAGAAAGAAAATGTATTCTTCTGGCTCGAAGTCATTCAATATGAAATTCAAATTTGAATTATAATAAATAATAGTTTCTGCGCTTTTACTACCAAAAAAAAAAAAAAAAAAAAAAAATAAAGAAAAAATAAAAACTAGGAATTGCAAATAGGTTATACGGAAGGAAAATAAATACATTGTAGAAATAATTGTTTATATTCAAAATATTTTAAAATTTCTTATAAATTTTATTATCTTTGAACAAAACTAGAATTTTGTGTAATGATGAAGTTATTCATGCAATATAGTGCGTCGAGAATAAAGGTACTTTATACTTTAAAAACACTTTAGTAATGACTTCAAGAAAATTAATCATAATAAAAAATAGTAGAGTGAGGGCAAATATTCCTCCAACGCCATTTAAAGGAATACGTCCTAAGAAAATATAAACACTTAATGTCTGTTCTTAACTGGGTTCCCAAAGGCTTTCATTTGTTGTACCAAAATTTGGAGCATTCAGAAAACGCCGATCGCGATTTGTATTATTTAAGATTAAAGAGAACTAAATTTTTGTTAATACAGGGATATCAACAAATAAATTGGTCAATGGTGGTCGTGGATTTTAAAATTATTGTCGTAGCGTGCATCGTACATTTAGGTATGTTATAATTTTTTGAATGTCAAAATCTGTCAAGTTATTGTGTTGAAATTTTCTAATCCTGCACGGTTTTTGAATCATGGTTCTCACCACAGAGCACAAAATTTATATGATTGAAGCCTATTTTCGAACGGGTGTGCTAGTTAATGGAACTTGGGAATACAGTCAACGTTTGTGTTTGGACAATTTTCGAGAGCACTTCCCAGCCGTAGCAGTATTACCGGACAATTTTTATGCAAGCCTTACAAATTGTGTTGAAGTGTTTCGCGAAACTAGTTCTGTGACGCATGAAAAAGGTGCTGGTAGACCAAGAGTTCATACAGAAGAAGTTATTAATGACGTTCGTCAACGTATGGAAGAAGAGTCTACAAAACCTTTAAAACGTCTCTCTCAAGAAATTCGGCTTTCTTATGGAACATGGCAAACGATTGCAAAGAAGGACCTGAACATGCATCCATATAAGATGCAATCATATCAAGCTCTTCGGCCTGCAGATCACCCCAGACGCCTTGCGTACTGCCATTGGATCATTAATAATTTAATGAATGACGACCTGCTGAACTTAACTTTTTTTTCTGACGAAGCTTGGTTCCACCTTTCGGGATACATCAATTCTCAGAATATGCGAATGTGGAGCACTGATAACCCGCATATTTTTATTGAAACGCCACTACATGCTCAGAAAATTGGTGTTTGGATGACAGTTTCTCGCAGAAGAATAATTGGGCCAATTTTTTTCAATTTCACCGTCAACGCGGAAAGGTACAGAAATATTTTTTTGACTGAATTTGTGCAACAGTTAGACGATTATGACCTTCAATAAGGTTATTTCCAGCAAGACGGTGCAACAGCACATACTACACGAGAAAACCTTGCTTTTCTCCGCGAGTTTTTTGATGACCGACTAATAAGTTTGCATACGGAAGTTGAGTTTCCTCCGAGATCACCTTGTTTGACAGTTATGGACTATTTTATCTTTCCTTATTTAAAAAATAAGCTTTTTGCAAATCCGATACATAATTTGCAAGAACTGCAACAAAGAATTGTTCAGCAATGTGCAACCATAACGCCAGAAATGCTGCAAAACGCTTTTCACAGCATGAGCGGGCGCATAAACTTGTGCATTGAACAAAACGGGGGACATTTCCAACAATTATTGTAATTTAATTTTTCTAGTTAATAAAAACGTTATTTATTTCATAACTTGTAGTTTATTATTATTTTACAGGTTATTGATAATGTCAGTGTAGCTTGACAATGATTGAATTATTTCAAAAGGATGATTTAAACTAAGACAAGCGTTTTACATTCCATGACCAATTTAATTTTTGATATCATAGTATTATGTTTGTTACAAAAATTAAATTGTGTTTTGTAAACTTATATTTTAAAATAAATCAAATAAATTATATATAATAGACTGTACACTCCTGCGGAGTAGTAGCCGTCTTCTGGGCCCTCCGATCCTTTTCTTGTGGGGGATCACTCCACATTTCCACCTATTCCCACTATAAGTTTTTGTGTGATGTTGCCTTTTCTACTATTAGCCTCCACTCTTTTCTGTTATTTGTTTTCATTTTCCAGTTTGTTCCCATTTTGTTCAAGTCCTCTTTCACTTGTTGTTCCCATCTGATTCTTGGTCTTCCTCTCGTTCTCTTGCTCGCTGGTGTCCAGTGGGTAATGCTGCGCACTGTTGCTCCTGTGCCTGCTCTGTTGATGTGTCCATACCATCTTATTCTTTGGGCCTTTATAAATCTAACTATATCTTTTCCTTTCACTAGTCGGTCGATTTCATGGTTCATCAGTATTCGCATTCCTTCTTCTTCTCTCTTTGGGCCATACATTGTTCTTATTACTTTCCTTTCGAATATTCTGAAGCTTTCCTCGTCTCTTTTCGTTAGTACCATCGTTTCTGTCGCGTATGTCGCTATTGGTCTTATAGTTGCCCTGTAGATTTTCATTTTTGTATCGAGGCCGATGTTTCTGTTTTTTAGTAGTTTCTTGTACCCGTAATACGCTTTATTATCTGATTGTATTCTGTGAGTTGTTTCGGCAGTTCTATTATTGTCTATATTGATTATTGTTCCGAGGTATTTGATAGTGTCTACTTTCTCGAATTCGTAGCTCTCCATCTCTTTGCTCTTCCTTCCGGCGTACGCCGTTCGGTTGCTTACCATATACTTTGTTTTCTTTTCGTTGATATGTAGACCTCTGTCCGCCGCCGTTTCTACGAGTCTTCCGAATGTCTCTTCCAGGCCTCTTTCGTCTCTACATATTATGACCAGGTCATCCGCATATGCTATAATTTGTACCAATTTATTTCTAATATTCCCTTCTACCCCTGTTTGTTTAATTATTCCGTCTAAGGCAATATTAAATAGGGTGGTTGAAAGTGCATCCCCCTGCCTAACTCCTTTGTTTATTTCAAAATAGTCTGATGTTCCTTCTTGCGTCATAATCGCTGCTTGTGAGTGTGTCAATGTCGTTTTCACGAGTCTCATGAGTTTTTTGGGTATTTCCATCCTTTCTGCATCCTTCAGTATGACCTCTCTGTTTAGGCAGTCAAACGTTTGCCGAAAACCTATGAATAGCATATGTAGTGTGATGTCATATTCATTGCCCTTTTCCAGTATTTGTTTCAAAATATGAATTGCATCGATTGTAGACCGTCCGCCTCTGAAGCCTTGTTGGTAGTCTCCTATCGCTGTGTCTGCATAGCTTTTCAGACGCTCATTGATTAATGTGGTGAAGATTTTGTATGCGGTGTTCAGCAACATTATCCCTCTGTAGTTTTTGCAATCCCATTGATCTCCTTTTTTTAATATTCGCACTAGCAATCCTAATTTCCAATCGTTTGGCATTGTTTCATTCTCCCATACCTCGCTTACTAGTTTAAATAATCTTGTATACAGTTCTTCACCTCCATATTTTAATATTTCATTATTTAGTCCATCTGGTCCCGGAGATTTGTTCCGTTTCAATTTCGCTACTATTGCCTTGAATTCTTCTATTGTAGGTGCGATCACTTCTCTTTGGCTTGGTTCATTCATAACCCTCCAAGTATTTTCTGTGCCTTGCCTCTTCTTGTCACTCAACAGCTCTTGAAGTGCTTTTCCCATTTCCTTCTGTCAATGTTAGCTGAGGTTTGTTTCCTGCCTGTTTGCTTCTTCACCATATTGAACAGTTTCTTGTTATCTTTATTGCTTTTTTCCATTTCCTCCATTATATCGTCGTACCATCTTTCCTTTTTTGTTCTGAATATTTTGTTGTTTTCTGCCCTTATTTCTTTGTATTTCTGTAGGTCTTCTTCATCATTCGATTGTATCCATTTGAGCCTGGCTGCTCCCTTCTTTTTTATTAGCGTTTCACATTCGTTATCAAACCAGGAGTTGCTTTTGTCATTCGCCTTATTTCCCAGGATTTTTTCAGATACTTCCACCATACTATTTTTTAATTCTTTCCATTCGTCCTCTATTCTCTTTCGCTGTTTTTTCCCTTGGAGTTTTGTTGTGATTTCTTTCCCTAGTCGGGTACCTTATTTTTTCCGAACTTAACTTTCCAACATTCCAGTTTCTTCTTACTTGGTGCTTTAATTTTTTGTTAGTCATATTTAATTTGAGTTTTGCTATTACTAAATAGTGGTCTGTGCCCACTGTTGTTCCTCTGTAAGATCTTACATCTTGTATTATTTTTAGTCTTTTTCTATCTATTAATAGGTGATTTATTTGGTTTCCTTCTTGCCGTGTAATTATTCGTATGGTACTAATCCGAACTCACGGCACAACGAAAGAGTACGCGTGTAAGAGTAACATTGGCTTACCCTTGCTTGAAGGCTACTAATAGCCTGCGAAGCCGGCGTATCGGCTCTGTAGCTTCTCTAGGAGGATGAAATAAGTTTTTAAAGATATCACGATCTCAAGGATCGTTACTTTCTACGATATTTAGTTATAAAAAGCTAGATATGCTATTGTAAGGGGGGGAGGGGGTTGACGTTTTTTAGCCAATTGTCTGTTGTTTTATTGCAGGTACATATTATAGAAACCAGACAAGACAGAGACAAAACAAAAATACAAAAGACTAATGATCCGAGTCTTTACTTTTGTCTTCCCTATATATTTTGTTTTCGTCGTCTGCAACAGAATCATGCTCTGGATTGATATGAAATCAGAAAAGAATCTAAGCTCAATAGCAACCTATAGAATAAGTCTTCATTGATTTTAACTGGGATGATTTTTTGCGTGTGTCTGTTCCAATACATCCTTATGTCTTTATTTTTTGACTCTTGGGCTTCTTCTGATAATTAACCGATAGGCAATAGAACTTCCTTAATAATTGCAGCACCATGAATAAGAATTTTAGGTACTGTAGGTAGCATGCAGTATTAATTGTACAAAGATACATACAATTCTGCAGTGGCCTTACAATATTCGTCAAACTTGTCAATATTATTTGAACATCCACTATTAAAAACACGCAAAATGACACCACTTTGTAAGGTATTGCGGGAAAACGATTATCTCATAAAATTCTCGAGCGCACTAGTTATAACTTCATCCCCACCTCTTTGAAAATATTCTCTGAGATAGTCCAAAACACAAATTTTGGTATCGTTGTTGGGTGTTCCATCCAGTACACTTTCCAGGTTTGTGTAGAATTCTTCTTTTGGTTGGTGCATTTACCGAAAATATCGATAGGTTAAAGAATTTCATTCTGATTCTGATGTAGCATATTCTCTCATTTATTGGTTTAAATTCTATGATTTTGTTCATTAGGCGCTTCCCTATTATGAACCCTGTTCCGAATTCATGCCTTTCACTGTTTGGTTCACTATAGTATGTATGTGCTGTTCTTCCCTTGTGAGTCTTCCACTTCCAGGCCATCTCATATTTTGCACTGCGGTCACATCCACTTTGTATTTGTGTATTTGGTGAATCAGTGCGTCCAGGGCCCCTGGCTGGTATATGGTTCTTATATTCCAAGTTCCAATAATCAAATCCTTTTCTCGCAGTTTCCGTCTTCTTAGTATCCGTCCTGGTTTTGTCCGAGGCTCTAATTGGGTTTTCGGCAACAGCGTCTACTGGGCTACTCAATCCACCCAACGACCACTGCAGGCGGAGTTACAATTATTATTAGTTTGCTATTTTGTACCATTTTACTAAAAGGTATTTCTTCTCATAAATTTCTTGATATTTAATATGTAATCTTCAATCTATTTCATCTTGTAAAATTGGTTACTGGCGATGGCGATTCAGTATAATACAACCGTGACGGTTTTACATATTATGTTATATATCACTTCACCGTAGTGAAAGACTTACTCAGTTTGCTTTATAAAACTATCTAAATCGATAGTGCTCAAACAGGAGCGAACATTTGCAAACTGTCGACTCTACTTTCAACATTTTTCTTTTACGAAAATAGATATTCGTAATATTCTTTGAGAACGGATACGGTAAAAGTTCCTTTATCGAATCAGGGATTCCGATTTGGATTATGTATTCCATTTGATGTGCTGCCATTACGTTTCTCGTGTGTTATCGCATGTTACATACGAAAACGTCGTCGACTTTAAACTTGGCGATTTTCATATTTAATTTGACTACCAAAGGAGATACCAACATGCAAAATACCAACGTGGGATCATAAACGATAAATATTCTTTAAATTTTATTTGAAAGATGAGATCTCTAACCGTGAATAAGAATATTATATATATATATATATATATATATATATATATATATATATATATATATATATTAAAATAGGTATGTATACTTACTGACTTAGACGGTCAGAATGTATGGGCCGGGTAATTAAAATAATTAATGTGGCAAAGTCTGAAGATGGAATAAAGATTATTTACGAAACGTCACCAGCCACAAATACAGTATTTTAATTACCCAGCCCATACATTCTGACCGTCTAAGTCAGTAATTATACATACCAATATACCCCGAAACAGTGTTCGACATCACATCTTTCAATATATATATATATATATACATCTTTCTATCAAAGTCAGGCCAACTAGGATTTCATACAATTCTGAACCATCTATTTCTAGTAACCGTAGACAAAAAATTCTTACATAGGCGGACCTAAATGACATATGGTACACATGGAAATCATTATATACAACACTTTTTCTTTATAATAAAGTTTTTGTATATCGTCTCAAAAATACGGCAATCTCAAGCCATTGGCTTTTGGTAGCAACTCAGTCCAGTATATACACAAACATGTAATAGCACCGCTTTTCCTGAACCAGAGCAGGGTTGCCGTAACTTAACACATGAGAAGGGTGATTTTAACTTGCGAGTGCAATGTGGTTTACATTTTGTTGCCTCGTACAAAGCAAGACAGAGTAAGAAGCGGTATGGAAAATGATTATAGGTTGGGAATTATAATGGAACTTTAAATAAGTTATTTTTTTTGTATTCTACTACAGTTCATGTTTAGTTCTATTTTATTAATTAATGAAACCTATTTGAATGCTAAAGTTATTAATTTCGATCATAAGGCATCTCACAAAAATTGATAGAAACAGTTTCTGACTGATTAATTTATTAATATCGAAATGATTAACCCCGAAAGCTCAGATAAGAGTTACGCATTTGTAATGCTTGCGTTTAATAGTTTTCTTTTTCAAGCAAAGAAGTTTCTTAATTCAAACAAATTAATTAACAAATTAAAATATTATGTACATTAGGACTGAATTGCTTGAATAATGTATGTGTATGTAGACTTAATGCCGAGCGTCAACTATCGCGCAGTGTTCCCAATTCCAAAAAACTTGATCAAAATATAAAATCTTTATCAATTTGTTTTAAATTTGATGACTAAGCATTTTTGATTCTCTTATTACGAATGTAAGAACACAAAGCTGATACAATATTGCGGAAAAGAAATGTTAAAAATTTATTTTACAATAGGTAGTGATAATAATGGATAAACTGCAGTTAATATATACCGTAAAGATAAACAGAATAATTACAAGTAGTATATTTTCAATTATCGCAAACTTTAGTAATACTATTAGGGCTGAAATGAAACGTATAAAACGTGTATAAAAAATATATTTATAGGAGAAATACTTATATAAATAAAGTACATTGTTAGAAATATTTATTTGTAATAAAAGTTAAGTAAATTAAAGCTTTGCATATACCGAAGAAAATATTTTCTTGTTTTCGTTTTTTTAAATTAAGAAAATTGGTATTAAAGTAAGTAAAATGCTTTTCTTGCGTGAGAAATAGATTTATTCAATTTAAGAAAATGGTAAAATTGGTTTAAGTAAATAAGTTACTTCAGTAGTATAAGTTGGTTATCACTTTAAAAAAATGGGATTTATTTCCTAAAAGCAAATATTTATTTGCGCCAATTCAATTACACATTTGAACTAAGTAACTTGGCGATTTGTTATAGGAAAGTACTTTCTTGATAGAAGCATAATATTTATTTAATATAAAAAAATATCTATTCATCACACATTCACTGAACTAATATTTTTTTTTTTGTAAATGACTACCATGTAAACATCCACTATAGACTAAATGAGCTTAATCTTGGTCTAACCGAAGTTACAAACTGTTTTGAAGTTTATAGAAAAATATTCTTTTATCACAAAACTAGAGAAGGGAATACCTATACTTTTTATTGGATTTATAACCCGCACGCTTTAGATAAAAAGATGTGTGAATATTTTCGCCTTAAATAACTTAAAAACAACCATTCTGAAAAATAATAGAAAGAAATCCTCACTATAAGTTAAAATTGGTTACAATATCGAAACAATAACAAATACACTTGTATACCATTGTGCAAAACAACACCCCTTTTTCTGAAGTCGAGCTTGTCGAACTTAATTATTTATGAATGGCGAATATAAAAAACATTCCTGTTTTAATAGATATAAAGGAACTGTCATGTCGTACTTAGATAAGTAGTTTTATGATCTTTTTCTTGCAACTGAAGTTAGAAAAAAAAAACGGTCGCCAATGTTTTTTTCTGACCTTTTTAAATGTATGACTGCCTGCGAAGAGAGCCATAAATCTTAAAGGCTTATTTTCAAGCTATAATTATTCCTAAACTCTGTGTTAAATTAATGTAGAGGTATTTTCCTGACATCGTAAAAATTATAATAATACTGTGTAGGCTATTGATTCATATATTACATAATAATGCATTATTTTTTGAAATGAAAGAACAAATAGATAATTACAAAAATTATTTCAAAAACGTTTCTGTAGAAGGTATAGAAAATCTCATTCATCTAAACCTTATATTTAATCTTGCCAGTAATTTTTATTCATAGGTACTGAAATAATTTTAAAAAGTTATTGGAATTCTTTTCTTAACTCCGTAAATGATAGACGGGGTATTTCCGTGTTTATCGCAAGTTAGTAAATGCAAGAAGTAGACGCCTTTCTTCTAGTATATACTTTTTGAGTACGATATAGGAAAAAAATGAGGTGTGGCCACCACACAACTTTCTTATACGTATGAGCGTTTTAAACTATACAATTTTAAAAAACTTTTATACAAAAGTTATTCAGAATCCTATTCTGAGTACTTCCATTGTCTTAATAAATCTCTATAGAATGAATATTTTGCAAGATATTCGAAAAAAAGTGCTACTCCCTAAGGCAATGTGTTACTTCCGGGCCAAATTTTTAAATTTCATATATACAAAGAATATTGCAAATCCAGCTCTAAATACTTTTGTACTCTTGATAAATATATATAGAATGCATAATTTACCATATTTGCAAAAAATCGCTATTTGGTAAGAGTAAAAGTGGTACTTCCGGTCCTAATTTTGAAATTTTTTTTATACAAAAGGTATTGAAAATTAAGTTCTAAATACTTTTATACTTGTAACGTACCTGTCTAAAAAGCATACCTTGCGAAAGATTAGCAAAAAACTGATTTTCGATGCGAGTAAAAGATATTTCCGGTAGGAATTAAAAAAAAACTGTTTAATAAAATTTTTCTCAAATGTAATTTTGAGTACATTTAAATTCTTTATAAATTTGTTTAAACTTAGTAATTGACCAACTATTGGCAAAATTTAATTTTTTCGCTGAAGTAAACTACTACTTCCGGTCTACCGATTTTTCTGCAAAACTAGTCAGATCTCAAGACGGAGATTATACACGTAAATACAAATTTTGGAATTGATATCTATAACGGTTTGACCACTATCGTGGTCACACACAAACACACACGCAGAGAGAGAAATTGTGTCTGGATGAAAATTATTGAAGCGACCTTTATCTACAGTTCTTTATAAAATATATTATTAAAATTGTTGGTTGTTTTTATTTACCTAATAAGGATTTTATAAATTGGTTTCAATAAATAATAATTAATAAATAAGTTTACTGGCTTTCATATTAAAAAAAATGACAATTTCACTGACAGTTTCTAACCTATTTGCAAATATAATCTCAAGATTCACATTTACAAAGTACAAAATACCTAAAAAGATGATTGCTTGATTTTGAAGTATACGAGATTTTTCTGCACACAATTGCACATCGGGTCTAAAATTTGCTGAAGAGTAAATGTTTCTAAAGAACAGACAATTACATATGTATTAACGAATTTATTAAGAAGAACTGGAAGTTAGAACGCAAATGTACCTAGTTACGTTCCACGTGAGCGATCTAAATTAGATCTTGCTATTTGTCCTATGTCTCCTATGGTTTTAGTTTATGGGGCAATTCTAAATTTAAAGTAGACATAAATAGGCCCAAAATCTCAAGATAATCATGTAGAGACATGTAAAGTTTTTCTAAATTGTCCAGGCAACATTAAGAAAGACATTATTGTATTATCAAATCATTAAATGTCAAATAATGTCATTTTGCGCAATTTTGATTCATTTTTTTATCTCCTTTTGTTGTTAAAAATATTGTTTAATTAAAATAAAACGCTTTCCTTTAAAAAATTTTTTAAAAGATTTTATATTAAAAATTTCAGTGATTTGTAGGTATTTAATAATAGACATTTTCGATAAAAACATTCTTTACATTTACTAATACCGCGCAATAAATACCGCGTGCATGTGAATAAATTAAAAAAGAGAGCCCTATGTTTCAAAACGTAAATGCGCGGTGTTTTAAGCGCCCGATAATCACCTCTATTTCTAAAGCAATGCGAAGGGTCACAAAGTCCATCGTTCCGCGCCGCTTCATTGTGGAAATACTCGTACAAATATACAATATACCACGCAATGGCAATCCGCACGGAAGCAATCATGTGGTGTAAAAGTGAGGATAGCAGGTAGTAAGAATCACGATGCATCTAGACCTTTATGTTAGAAAACAAGCATTGTTGCCAGGCTTAATTGGCTCAGAATTGTGCATATGTAACTATATACAGTATATTACAACAACGACTTCAAGCGGCATAACCTAGAACTAAACAAACGGTTATTCCTACAAAGCTGAACCATCATAAATGTCCATTTTTTTCGTAACCGGCAAGTACTAAACAAAGACAAGCCTGCCGGGTGACCGCGAAATTGAAGGTCACTTCAAATTGTATTGGTATGTGTACTGTACGGCTTGAGTTAAAGAAGTTATATAGGGAAAACGATCCTGAGCCATATATATGGTTCAGGTTTGTTTGCCTGGCTCAAGATTGTGCATTCATCGTGCTATATTTGGCCTGACTTTGTATGAAAGATTTATATATACATATATATATATATATATATATGATATTAAATTTTTATTGACCTTTAATTCATATATGTAAATATATATTAATTTTATTGGACGATTTTTAGGTCGTTATACAAGTTTTAAATAATTTTAAAACTCGCTAATTTGCAGTGTTTGAAAATTATAATTTTCTAATTTTACCACTGACTATTAATTAATTAGGTAATTTTTTTTAAAAATTACCGACACGGCTGAGATTCGAACTCAGGACATACCGATTACTAGCCGGTTGCTCTACCAACTGAGCTACCGTCGCACAGTGGGGCCGAATCGCCAAAACGTGGCCAAAACCCAGAAAAAACAATTATCGATTCTGGGAATTTGAAGGTGTGGGTTGAGTAGGGGAGGGATTGATGCATCTAATCTCAAAAGGATAGGTCCCCAACTTCGATACCTGTCAAATTATTGCAATTCAAAGTTGACCTTCGTCGAGAGCACAAACGTTACTGTCAAAACTAGGAAAATTTACGCTCGGTTTGTAAGTGGATAATTCGGTAGTTGAGTAAATAATTTTAATTCTACAAAATGGAAACGATTGCTACCGGTATGTAGAAAATATTCATACACTAATAAAGTCTAAATCTCATAGTTATCCTATTTATTTTATACCTTTTCCGATGCTTGTACAAACATATCATGATTTCTGAACTTGCATTTTCAAGTAGAGCAAAAGTAGCTTATACCGCAATATACCGCGGAATTACAACTCCCAGACTATAGATTAAGCAATTATCTAATGACATTGACTAGAATCAGCTGCCTAAATCTGCCTATTCTCTTGTATAATGAATTTTTCTTCGGGCTCGTATCACAACATGGCGCCGCGCCGCGGACGATGTAGCGCGCGGCGCTACATCACAGATTCTACGGTCAGTGAGGTAGAATATATTGAAAACTAGATAAAGTCACTTGTTCCCTTTGAAAATATAATGCATGGAAAAATAATCTCAGTTTCGTACAATTTGGCATTTACAATGATCGATGGCAAAGTATGCAACGCATTCACATCCACAAACTCTACGCAACGATGCTATTTATGTGGAAGTACTAGTAAATAATTCAATAACATCGATGATATTTTACAAAAAGAAGTCAACGAAGAGAATCTGAAGTTTGGACTATCAACATTACATGCTTGGATTAGGTTTTTTGAATGCTGCTTGCATTTGTCACAGTGCTGAAGAAAAGAGACGGTAGAAGAGCGGAAGAAGATCATTCAAAAGGGATTCAGCTCAAAACTGGGACTTATTGTTGATCGTCCGAAACCTGGCTACGGAAGTACCAAAGATGGAAATACAGCTCGACGCTTTTTTGAAAATTCGAAAACATCATCTCTCATAACATCATTGGACATAGATTTGATAGAACGGTTTCACGTCATCTTACAGGTTATTTCTAATGGACATGATATCAATATTGATAAGTTCCACAATTATACGCTGGCAACTGCGAGAAAATTCGTTGAGCTGTATCCATGGTATTATATGCCCACTTCAGTGCATAAGCTATTGATTCACAGTCCACAAATAATAGCTCACGCATTGCTACCAATCGGTCAATTATCCGAAGAAGCACAAGATGCGAGGAAGAAAGATATTAAAAGATATCGCGAAGACTTTTACAGAAAGTGCTCACGAGTAAAAATAATGGAAGACGTTT
Source organism: Amphimallon solstitiale (assembly GCA_963170755.1). Lineage (NCBI taxonomy): Eukaryota > Metazoa > Arthropoda > Insecta > Coleoptera > Scarabaeidae > Amphimallon > Amphimallon solstitiale. The sequence continues at coordinate 110,753,851 of OY720681.1, read as the reverse complement.
TCAAGCGGCTTCTGGTAACTTCCGATCCATTTATTTCCAGTATTAGAAAACTGTCACAAAATAAAATTAAATTTTTGTCGAAGGAGGCAATACAGCTATTACTTTTCCCTGAAATCCCAATCACACCACGACTGACCATGGAAGATGCTGATGTGGATTTTGACTCCGAGAGCGATACTAATTCGAATTAATAGTTATAAAACCATCATGTCATTTTGTATGCAGCAGATTCACCTTATCCATATTTTAAATACATTGTTCTACAATTCTAGGGCATAAGGTTAATCAGATTAAGTTTTGAATTTTAAGTACGATTTTCTTCAATAGCTGCTCTTATTATTATTATCATCATTATAACGATTACTTTGATTGTTGTTTATACCATTACTTTTATTAGTTTTATTTAATCACCGACTTTAAAGATTGTTCCATTATATTATCGTATGACATTTGTGGTATTGAAGAATTTTTATTCTTCAATACATTTTCGACAAATATCCTGTTATTTAGATTTAATAAATAAATCACGTTTTCAGTCTGTTAATTGTTGTAATTATTGATCTCCAAATCTTCTATATACGCTGTTATTAATAAATTATGACGGATTTTCACGCGCCTCGTTGATATATTGGATCCGCCATTTTGTTTAGACAATTTTTAACTTCAAATTCGTAATCAGCGACCTTAAAAACCCCTGAGTGATGAGTTTCGTCTGAATTAAACCACTTCTTGGGGTTTTGGCCACGTTTTGGGGATTCGGCCCCACTGTGCGTCGGTGTCTGACTTCGAATTTCTAAATCGTACTAATATATATTTACATATATGAATTAAAGGTCAATAAAAATTTAATATCACATATATACAGCACATGGACGTTCAGTGCTTAATATATACATTCTCATTTCCATCTGTTACTTGATATACATATATCAGTACGACTTAGAAATTCGAAGTCAGACACCGACGGTAGCTCAGTTGGTAGAGCAACCGGCTAGTAATCGGTATGTCCTGAGTTCGAATCTCAGCCGTGTCGGTAATTTTTTAAAAAAAATTACCTAATTAATTAATAGTCAGTGGTAAAATTAGAAAATTATAATTTTCAAACACTGCAAATTAGCGAGTTTTAAAATTATTTAAAACTTGTATAACGACCTAAAAATCGTCCAATAAAATTAATATATATTTACATATATGAATTAAAGGTCAATAAAAATTTAATATCACATATATACAGCACATGGACGTTCAGTGCTTAATATATACATTCTCATTTCCATCTGTTACTTGATATACATATATCAGTACGATTTAGAAATTCGAAGTCAGACACCGACGGTAGCTCAGTTGGTAGAGCAACCGGCTAGTAATCGGTATGTCTGAGTTCGAATATCAGCCGTGTCGGTAATTTTTAAAAAAAATTACCTAATTAATTAATAGTCAGTGGTAAAATAAGAAAATTATAATTTTCAAACACTGCAAATTAGCGAGTTTTAAAATTATTTAAAACTTGTATAACGACCTAAAAATCGTCCAATAAAATTAATATATATATATATATATAAAAGAAAAAGGAATTATCGCGGATACATAAAATAAAACAAGAAAAAGAGGCCCAATATTTCTCTCTCTCTATATATATATGAATGCATGAAAATACGAGTCTACCCGAAGTTGGGATGTTTCGGTACAAGTAAAGAAGGTGTGCTCTTCAGAAAACCAAAATTAGTCCACGCCGCGCAGGTCGAATACACGTCATAGTTAACAGAGATTGGGAGCCATTTATATTTATGTTTAAATGTGTGTACGATGTGCTTTTTGTTATTTTGTGGTTATTATGTGTTCCGTCGTACGACGGTGTCGTCATATGATTAGTAATTATATATTATTATTAATATTAATTTAATTATTATTAATGTTTCATTTTGTCAGTGTGGGTCATGCATATTTGTGTTTCTAGTTAAGAGCCGTATATTGACCATATCTATACCTGTGCGGCAAAGAGACAGCATCTTTCACATTTTATTGTATGTACATAATTTAAACTAAAGAACAAACCAGAGGATTTTCAGGAATTTCCGTTAGAACATTGCAAATCGGTACGTTATTATTAATACGTGAAATGTTTAGGTTGACGTCAACAAATAGGGTGATCTACCAATAGCATTTCGTTTGGTGGGAGTAACTCATATTTTGAAGGTATAGTTCAGTCACTTAAGCAAAAGAAAAAACTAAATTTGCGACAAATTTAGTTTCAAACATTTTTTCATACGCTCAACCTGGGGGGACACATTTACGGGGCAATTGGGTTTCGGTTTTGAGCGTCATCTGACGAGAAAGCAGGGAAATATTCGTGATTAATTGTAAGCTAACATTGTAGATCACTCTGTAGAGGAATTATTTGATTTATTTGTTCAGAAGTGGTTTGAAGTTTTTTTTAATTTGTTTTAAATAGTGTATTATTTAAAGACTTATTATCTTGTGTTAGTTTATAAGTTTTATTTATTGATTTATTAGTTCAGAAGTAGTTTTTATTGTTAGTTTGCTTTAAATAGTGTATTGGTATAAAAAGACTTGTGTTAGGTTAATAGTTTTCTTAAATTATTTTCGCCATAAACGTAAGTAAGCCCATATCTAATGAATATTAGCTTACAAGCAGTTATTCCATACAATGAATTTGTTTCCTAAATTTTTGAACGTTATTAAATACTAGTATATTATGCAATGAGCATTTAATGATAGCTATTAAGGCACGAGTAAGAAAATTACAATACGAGGCGAAGCCGAGTATTGTAATGAATACGAGTGTCTTAAGAGCCATTAAATGCGAGTTGCATACACTATTTTTTCTACGACCCCACAATAAAACATTATTTTTTGAACATTCCATTTCATAAATTTAGGTTAAAATTTTCCATGCACCTTTGCGAATTTAGCTGGTAATAAATTGTTGGTGGTTACTAAGGCTTGTTCCATAATTTCTGGTAGACTCAAATTTTACATTTCACTGTCATTATCCATCATTTTTACCGTTTGTATTTTCAAAAAAGCACAAATTTTAAGTACTTACTTGTAAATTGCATAGAACTGTCACATTTATTTAATTTGTATATCTGTCATATATGCAGTCGCCATATTGAATATTGTTTGAATATTGGAATGTCGCATTCCTATTGGATATAAACTTGTATCGTAATGAAAAATCTGTATTCCTATTGGATATAAACTTGTATCATAATGAAAATCTGTATCGTAATGGACATCATTAAAGTACAGATTCGGCATATCTAATAATACAATTAAAGTATGGGAGTAGAAAAAATATATTAATTAATAAATAATACAAATTATCCATTGTTAATGATATTTTATTGATTTAATAACTTTATACTAGGTATTATTCACCGAGATTCACAATTGACCTTGCATTCAAATAGAAATAAATTGTTCACGATAAAAATACCCAATGCTTGTTTAATATTTGCTGTTTTTTTATCATAGTCATCTTGATTTTATTGATATGAATTGCTGTACAAAATAGTGGATAACTGCCGCAACTTTCATTTTTGGCCAATTTATAAAAGCTTTCTTTTTTAAACTAATTCCTTCTTCGATATAAGCAAAAATATACTGGTTGTTCGATTTAAAAAATAGTAACTTTTGTAAATAGTGCGAAAATTAGAAGTTCAACTGTCTTTTCGGTTATGCCATCATTATTCACGATAAAAATACCACTACTTTGCTAATTTAACCGATACTGTAACTTCATTAGTAACAAAGTTAGCAATAGTGCCGACTTTATTTATAACACCCTGTATATATAAAATTGGTCTGCTCGTTAAGTAAAATACCATCCAATAATGAGTGGAGATTGTTGCTAAAGATCTGAAACAAAATGCGAAAGGAAAAATCCCTTACCCCAAAAATTTTTGTAGTGAGGGATTTTTTCTTTTGCATTTTCTTTCAAGTAAAAGACTATCTAAATTGCGGAAGGCTTTGAATATTTCGAGGCCCTCTAGGAGGTTTATTTTCTCACCCTTCTCTAGATTATACTAAATAAATCACAGGATAATTAGGGTTTGTTTTTTAAACGTTTTCTCCATGGAGCTCTGATTTATTATAATTCAATTTGTCGTTGTTTTTACTTCTATTAGCTTCTTTTGCTAAAAATTTTCTAACTTTTTCTACATTAAATCCTCATTCCAGCTACCTACAGATAAATAAATATATACAGCAAATTTACAAAGATTGATTATTGGACCGTAATACAAGGTAATGTCCGTACTGTGGCTTGTTAATGGGATCTATACTGCCACAGGATAGTAGTAAATAATGCCTAGAGGGAATAATAGAACATTAATATTCCCAATAGTACTATTTTTTTCTGCAGACTAGGCGTAGTTACTCTTCTAGAAGAAATAAACATTAGGAAACCCGACGATCAAATAGGATTAAATGAAATTAATAATAGTAGTTCTATTTCTATTCCTTTATCGTGACTAGAGAAATAAAACTGATGATTAATCTAATTTTATTAGTATGCATTTTCATAAAAAAAAAAGAAGGACGTGGACAAAATATATTGCAAGTTTATAGGATGAAATTTAGCACTGCCATACAATTTATAAATAAATTTTATAAATTTGTTTCATTGCTGAAAATAGGTGTTTGCCACTGTTTACCGAATTATTTACCGGTTTCGCATTCTGTTGTATCCTGGAAGTGTTTGTAACATTGTAAATATGAGATAGTTTTTAATTAAAAAATCTTTATCGAACAAATATCACTTTTCTCTACAGATATATACTGTGTGGAAAAATGTCGACGTTTTTGGATAACTATAACAAAAACAGAAAAAACTGAACTGCTATTCTCTATCGTTTTTTTTTGTTTTTTGAAAGAAGGCCAATGGTGGAAACCAAAATTGACTATCGTTTTGTTTTCGAGCTATTTACAAAGAATCGATTTTTTAACTCTCGATTTACGGCTATACCGCTTGATCCAAATTTTACCGTCACCACCAAAATGGATCTTATTTATAGAAAAAAAAGAATCAAATTTTGTTTAAAGTTAGATTGAAATGTACACTACATAATAAAAAAAAACTTTGCAAGAAGTTTAAAATGTGTCAGTTGTAACGAACTTTGTTTTGTTAGAGCATTAACATTCCGCTGATGTATATATTAACGTTAATGACCAACTTCCTCTAAGTCACAGTTTTCCACACGAGATTGAAATCTACGGGTCTCCTATACTCACGTGCTGTATGAATGTCCGAATGTTTTTCTGTACGTACGTAGGGGCTCCGGCAACTATATAAGCCGCTAGACTTTATATGTAAAATCACTTGTCCTCCTGCAAGTCAAATCAGACCGAGGTGTCCTGATGAGACACTTGTCTTCCCGCGACCAGATCTAGGTATCATGGTAATCCTGAGAACCAGACTGAGGTGTCCTGGTAAAGCTCTTGTCTTTACGCGACCAGATCTAGATATCCTGGTCATCCCGTCCTTAATCTATGACGACAGCCTAAGATGGCGTGTCACAAATAGACTCGTCCCCAATCAGCATAAACAGACTGACATGTGTTAGGCCAATTGCTCCACAAACCCGCTAAAGAAACCGTACGAATGATACTTCAATGCATACATTTTTTCATGATAATTTAATTGCTTAAATCAGGTAAAAGAAAGTCAGTTAATTGCATTATAATTTTGGGAAATCAAGAAATCCGCGTGATAAGACTAAAACGTATTTATTTTAAATTGTCAATAGCCTGTGTATTTCGTGCGCTGGCATCCGTAGCTTAGTTGGTCAATAAAATTAATTAAAATTTATTTAATTTAGTATTTTAACATTTCGTTAAATCCGAAGGCACATTTAAACTTTACATATTATTTTTGATGTCTATAATTTTATTAATCCGTTAAATGTATGAAGTAGAATTAAACAATGACCATTCGTATTCAAACATTTATTACTTTGGAATTTGTTAAGAAATTCCGTTAAACGTCACAAGCAAAGAGAAATGCTGTTTAAATAAAATTTGTACTATAATTTATGTCTCCCCGAATTTAGATATGTATGTTAATTAAACGTTTGTGAAATTCTAAATAAGGGACATACACCAATCAATGGTAAGAACCGATGGCTTGACGAATAGTTGTAAATATTCGTAATAAATAACTTTCTTTTGTTCTTCCTTGTTGGTGTATTCTTAAACTCATAGAATTTTGATTTTATTTACCTCTATATGTATCTTGTAAACAGATACGAATAATTTAAATTTATTTTGAATAATAAAAAAATTTAGAAACAAACACCATGAGTTATGTATTTTATTCTTGTTTCGACAAAATAGAAATAATTTGGTTAATAATTGAAAAAACCCTACCTGTATAAATCTCTGCTGTAGTTATTCGTTTTGGCAATTATTTAAAATACACCGAGTGCACATCCTCACAAAATTTAAATACAGAAACAAAAGTGTCTTTCTGTCCAAAGTAAGTGCGGGCGTTTTAGTGTACTTGGCATACCTATCCTCAATACATGTCCTAGTTAAAATTACACAGCCCGCGATGTCTTCAAGATAGGCTATTCATGTGTAACTAGATCAAGTCTGTTAAGTAAATATTGAATAAGAGAAATAATGCCGTGGATGTACGCAGGAATAATTAAATACATTTTCTTTATAACGTCATGACCAGTCGCGCGCAGCCAAAAAAACAAAGCATTAACAAACATTTTTTGAATCGACTTCTTTTTCATTATTATGATGCAGATATTTTTTAAAACATATTTATCTAAAATAAAATCAAAAATTTAGCCTAGGTGTTATTGTATATTATGAAACTACATGAATTTATTTTTACAACGGTGTATCACATGTGCTTATTTCGTTAATTTTTTTAATTATAAATGTTGATTATCGTTAAGCCAGTTACAAAATATTAACCTCCTATCAGAATCACCAACTATTATATTGTGAATCGATTTAATTTTATATGAAGTCATTTTATGTTTTTTTTTTGTTTGAACGCCTCTGTTATTTATTCTATTATTACGTCATAAATTAATGAATTACAGTATATGATATACTGTTGTAAAGATAAATTCATGTTGTTTCAGAATATACAATAATAATACTTTCCATTTAAAATATTAAATTTATTTGCTTTATTTAACTTATTTGATGTTCAATTGTTTTTCCGATTTTGACACATTATTAAAAATAAATAACCTAATAACTTTCTGCCATTTTTTAATCCTTCATACAATAGCAGAGATGTTTCCTGTGACACATAAAATCTCACACACTGTATAAATAACGGTAAATAAAAAGGTTGAAGCTTTGTAATATCAGAAGTAGAAAAATATGCCGTAAAATATACGAAATAAATATTGAAGAATTTCCGATATTTGGCATCGTTGGACTCTTCAATTACTTAACCCTTCTACATTTCTGTTGACACTTTGACATTAGCTTCGATTATTTAAATGCATGGTCTTTGACATTTCTAATCATTAATAATAACAAACCCATTTTAGATTTCAACACGTTGTCCAAGTTTAATTATTACTTGCAAACTCCTTATAAGTATGAACCAATGTAGTTGACATCTGTGTGAGAATCTGACGTAAACTCATTTAAGTAATACCGCTTTGTTTCCGCATACGGTATAAACACAAAATTTGATGTGCTTCAATTAGCAAGTTGACACAATCATATTGTCACCATAAACGCACGAACACATGCATCATGCATTAACCAATTATCACCTGCAGAATGACGATGTGTCAGGGTTTCATGCATACGTAGAATATACGTTACGATTTCCAGTGTGGCATATTTGTCCAATTAATTTAGGACAATACATGTACCTAATTATAGACATACATAAGCTGTCATACATTAATATGTAATAGGAACAAAATGCATAGTACATACTAAATTAAGAGGGGCGTTTACTAACAAATAGAACCTTATGCAACTTATATTACTCGCGGGACGGGTAGACGCAAGGGGGTGTGAGTAGGTGGAGGTAGACGATATTCGGTTCTGTCACAGCGCTTCGGTTTTATTCACAGATTCTGTCATAGATAAAGAAATACTATAGATGGGAAACATAATGTAGAAAGAATGAGTACTTACGGAACTGTTGATGTTGTTGATGTTTTATAATAAGCCAATTTTCGCTTGCCCATAACTTATATTATTAAACACTCAAATATTATAGGTATATACGACATTTATTTTTAATTACAAACTGTCACTCTGACTTAAGTCTGGAATAGCCGACCGATTTCGATAGATTTTCGTCTTCGCTAGGACCGGTAGAGATACCGTAAAGTGGGGATAGACGACGCAATAGCTTGGAAAAACCTCGTGTGAAATGTGTGTGACAATGTTTACTATTTAATGTTTTTTTATCTACAAAAATAAATACAGAAAGTTTTTTATTTATTTATATTTTTCATCAAATGTGCAGCTGGCGCGTGGAGGTTGTTTTTTTCTTTTGTGTATCAGCCTTAGTTAGTAGACATTAATTAAATTCATGCATTTTTGTCGTTATTTTTAAGACACATAACTTTTTTAAGAAAATAAATTAGTTCAAAAACTGACCTTGACATTATAAATTGATGCCTTTTGCATCACTAAACCAAAATTGGGGATTCTAAAATTGCAAAATAAATTCAAAAAACGCGAAACGGCGGTGCCTGAGTTTTCGATAGGTAAACGCTCCTCTTAAGATATTTTTTTTAATTTATTTACCTAAAACTGGACGTTATAGACTAACATATAGTTTAACTTTATCCTTATCAGTCGAAGTGTCCCAGCAGTCTCAGCTTTCTATTATTCTTTGTAATATTAGAACACTTTTCACTTGGACCGAATACAGATTCACAATACTCTGCTTTACACTACTCACAAACGACAAGAATTTGTTTCAAAATAATCTATTATTTGCACTTTAAGTGTTTCTTCAAAAATTTAAAACAAGGAAGAAACCGAAATATGATGTTTTCAAAGAGACAGTTAAATGCTTTATAGTAATTAGGTATATATAACTTTCGAGAAAAAATCGTTTCTTTTTGTATTCAACTACGGTAGACCGAGGACAAAAGTAACATTTTTTGTTTTAAGCACATCTGAAGCTAGACATCAATAGGCTACAAATTATGTAACCAATCACGTGCCCAAGCTGGAACTTACTTACAGTCGTCGGAAATTCCGGGATGGTTGTAACAGCCAGATTGTTTTTTGTGTTTATTGTCAGTTTAGATGAAAAACAGAGGGCCTAACTTTGAAAAGTATGGAAATGGAAAGTATGGAAACCACCACACAGTTTCTACAAGGTGTCCCAAAATTACCGAAGGGGTTTGAATCCCTTATAACTTTTATTATATATATTTTTTAATTTCTTTTCAGTATTTTGTAAAGAAGACTTGGGGAATTTAAAATGAAACAGTACACAATTGAACAACGTGCCGAAATCGTTGAACTTTATTTCTCAAATCAACGGTCCATTGTTTTGACTCAGCGCGCATATCGTCGTTATTTCAATGTGCGGGTTGGATCCTCAGAGTCAACAATAAACCGTCTGGTTGCAAATTTTCGACAACAGGGGGCAGTAAGGAACCTTCCTGGTGCCGGCAGATGACGAACACGGATGACAATATTGAACGGGTACAGGAGAGTATTCGGGAAGGTGGAGAAACATCAACCAGGAGACGTTCGACACAACTTGGCCTCTCACGAGGGTCGTTGCAGAGAATTTTGCATGCAATAAGAATGTTTCCATACAAAATTCAGCTTGTCCAAAAATTGAAACCGACAGATTACCAGCAACGACTTCATCATGCAATTTCTTTCCGGCAAAAAGCAGAAGAAAATCATAATTTTATTCATAATTTAATTATGAGCGACAAAGCCCATTTCCAATTTAACGGGTTCGTTAATAGACAAAACTGCAGGATATGGGCTACGGAAAATCCAAGAGTAGTTCAACAGCGACAATTACACCCACTTAAGTGTACTGTTTGGTGCGGTGTTTCGTCGGAAAGGATAATTGGCCAATATTTTTTTGAAAATGAACACGGTGTCGCCGTTTCCATCACTGGTGTTCGATATCGGACAATGTTGGAAATTTTTTTAAGGCCAAACGTGGAAAACCATGTGCAAGTATGGTTCCAACAAGATGGAGTCATTGCACACACTGCGAGGGACACAATGGCTCTTTACGCGGCATCTTTGATGAACCAATTATTTCGCGTACAAGCGATTTTAATTGGCCCCCGCGTTCACCGGATTTAACCGCTCCAGACTTTTTCCTTTGGGGTTATTTGAAAGAAAAGGTCTACATTAATAAGCCTAGAACCACCCAGCAATTTAACAATATACGCGACGAAATCAACAATATAACACCTGAAGTTTTGCGAAAGGTTATGGAAAATGTTTTGGAAAGAGCACGAATATGCGAAACAGAAAATGACCACCAGTTGCGAGATATAACTTTCATAATCAACTTAAAAATATTCTCCATTAAAATACTGTTTTTAAAAAAAAGTAATAAGTATGTCTTAAATAAAAAGTTATAATGAACTTAAACCCCTTCGGTAATTTTGGGCCATCCTGTATTTTTTGTCATTTTATAATAGCGGAGAAAAGTTCTTTTTTATTTATTTTTTAGGAGGGGAATTAATACATAACAATAAAAACAAATCTTAAATTAAAATACCTACATGTTTTTTAAATATGTATTAAAAGCTATAATGTATCATGTTTCCCACCTTTTAGAAAAGTTTAAAAATAAAAAAAAACATTCCATTAGAAAAATAGTGTAAAAGACAAAAAAATGATATTCCTTGTCCAGTAATCTTAAGAAACGTGTTACAGTTAGAGAAAAATCAAGATGTAGACTACTATTCAAATTCACAATTATGACACATTTAAAACAAACATTTTTTGGTGCACCCTTCGTGTGACCATCTTTTGAACTCAGTGCACAGCACCCACTGTTCTTCAAGCTTACTTGAGCTGTATGTTTCTAGGCACACCAAACAATATGTTTTGTCTTCTTCATGGCCTGTCCTGGTTTATTTTCTACAGTAGTAATTTTTATAACAGTTTTAACTTAGTCTTTAGAGCAGTGTTAATATTAGTCTTAACAGCCGCCTTATTAGGTTTATTATTAGAAAATTTTAAATTTGTTATTACCATTTTCTTATGTTTTTCATTATGTTTACATCTTATAGCCTCTTTTTCTGGTGTGTCGGTGTAGATACCAACATTTCTTTTCTTTTTCCCTTAAGCTGTATTTCTTCTGACTGGAACTTTGGGGTAGTGGCCGTACAGTTTCAGGAGAAAATGTATTGTCAGCATTACGACATGCTTTCGATGTTACTCTTGTAGAAGGCGAAGGATTTTCATGGCTTCATAACAATGTACCTGTTTGATTTGCTACCGTACTGGTACTTGTTGAAGGTGTAGGATTTACATGACTTACCGAAATGGAGTCCCAAATTGTAATATCTCAAGAGAGACGGTGCAAACTCTAACTCAGTAAACATATCTCGGTTAAAAGGCATTATACCAGTAGTAGCGCTAAATCCCTGAATGTTACTCTGAGTCAGTGCTAAAGGAAGAGCTTTTTTTTACTATATATTATATATAGTCATTGTTTTGCCCGGGTTACTTCTAAGCCAATTGTCAGAGGCCGAATTTACAGATTTTTTAAAATGACCATAGGCCGAATTATCCAGTGGTTGAATCGTATTGGGAAGAGTGAGGCGGGAAAAAGAGAATCATAATTCCATTTTCTTTGCAAAAATGATTATGAAGAAGCAGTAATACTTTGTGAGTGATTGATGAATTGATGTGTTTCTGAAAATATCGTAGAAATTGCATAAACTCTTTTTCATTTATCCAACCACTGGCATTTCCTGCTCCTATAGCTCCTATTGGGCCATATCTTATAAAATGATCTTGATAACGGAGTCGTGGAAAAATGGACATAGGTGGTACCAAATTTCCTAAGGCATTGATTGCTACTGTAACTGTGACAAGACTTCCTCGTTGAACTGAAGTTAAGGCTCCAACTTGTCTTATTCCTCTTCTGGCTCTCTTGGGTTTTTGAACAGTAGTCACCCCTGTCTAATCTATGTCATAAATGTCTGCATTCAAAATGATTCCTGTCCAAAACATTCTGTAAATTATCGAAGACAAGTTTAACATTTGCAGCGTTGAAACTTGTCGCTTTGAAGAGACTTGTAGGTTGAGCAGCTCTTATTGATAACTCTGGGTGCCGTTTCATAAACGATGCAAACCACCTCTCTCTCTCCAGCTAAACCGATTTTATTCCACTCGTTGGGCTTTCTTATTTCATACTTCATAGCTAATTCATGCGCTAATTTTCAAATTTCTTTGGGCGGAAATCCATAGTAAAGTTCTGCATCTTCTTGATCCCGGGATCCCAGGATTAGACTATGTGGTTCCTAATTGGGCTCAAATAAAAAAAAACTTAAGTAATTTCTTAAAAATTATTTATTAATATTGTTGCACAACACAATACACAATATACTAAAATAAGGAACAAAAAACTCCTCCATTTTCGAACAGGCTCATTTGGGGTCTAATACTTTTTACCAACCCCAATTCATTTTGTACTTCAGGATCTGGGGATTCCATGCTTTTATTAATTTCCAGCTGTAACTTTTCCTTTAGTGTCAATTGGGGTTTGGAGGTTTGTTGCGATCATCTGTTTGCCATCCTGACCTTTCTTCCTCTTCCGTGGCATCTCGACTATACTCTTTATTTGCTTCATCACCTTTTCGTGGATTTGGTAAATAATTCAACACACCAGTTAAATCATCACTTCGTCGTTGCTTTATACGTTCCATGTTTTTTTATTGGCGAGTGCTGAGTTATTGCTAGACAATTGTTTTATAAGAAACTTTAAAGCGTCATCAGCTGCGCATAAATTAGCATCTCGCCGACAGATTGCTTCTACTGTTAATTTAATTGGAGTCAGCACATCAACAATTTTATTTAGAAAGTCAAAATCAGCATCTTCGAAATGGATTGGATGATTTGATGATGAGCTATAAGAGCCTTTTGAATGCAGGTTTTTAAAAGAGAAAACGTTCCAGCATGGTTAAAAGACTATTCCACCTGGTTTTACAGTCTAAAAGAAGTGACAGATCTGTTTCATGTTCAATCTTCACATATTTTTGAGGTACTGTTTCATTTTTCGATGGTGATCTTTTGAAATACACTAACACTTTGCGGATTCTCTTTATCAGCTCATTAATGTTTTCATCTTTTTAACTCTGCTATGTGTTCTCGCTCGGGATCAAAAAAACCACCGGTTTCCCGTGTATTCTCTAAGCGTGACTCTTGTATAATCTGGATCTTAGAAATCTCTTTAAAAAAATGCGAAATCATATTCGATATTCCACCAAGGAAACAAGATCAAAAACAGAAGTTCAATCTGTTCGACTAATATACGTCAGTCCATTACGTATTCCGTACATTGTAAATGGCACATCTTTATGCTCCAATTGCATCCGTGCATTAAATCGAAACGCACAGATTCACAGGTCACCAGGCACACGGTCAATACTTTATATCGTAGTCAATGTTTGCTGGCCGCTGAGAACTATTCTGTGCTGTAAGGATAATAAAACTAAATGAAATCCAACCGTCCAGTCGGACGGAAGATTGCGGTTAATGCTGCGGTGATTTCTAGTGGATGTCTGCTTGCCTGGTAGTACGCTGCCGAATGATGAGGACGATGTCCTTTGACACTGCTCTAACGTTAGGGATCCGTTTTAGGGCGCGGAGCTGTTTGTATGTATGCAATACACAAAGATTATTTTGAACGTGCGAGCGCACGCTTCTAGCGTGGTTATGTCAAATATGCAGTAGGAGTGGGACACAATAATAATGAAAGGAGGTATTTCATCGCTGATTTGTGAAAATGCACAGTTAAGCGCGATATACTAGTTCATATTTCCCTACTTTTCGTAGATTGTTGTCAGGCGTTCGCGTAGAAAGAAGACAAATTGTTGGAGTTTATGAAATAATAATAAGTATTTAACATCTATATGACTATTATACAGGGTTGCGATACAGCTAAATATTTTGAAAGTGGTTTATTGGAACTCGTTAAAATTTGGCACACTGTTAGAAGGATTTAGACTACATTATTTGAGTTTTACATCGTCGTTTGTTTCCGAGGTACACGGCTAACTTGATGTTTTTTTTTAAATAGCACGGGGGTCAAATATAATATTTTTGAAAAGGGTGCACTTTTCTCTATTCAGCGATGTAACACATGCCTACCTTAATTTGCATAAAAACCGCTTTTCTGTTTGTTTTTACGAATTCGAATTTGAAGAAAAGTAAAAGCAAGTTAGCTTTGAAAATGCTGCCATTAGCCTTCTTCCATTTGCATTATATTCAAAAAATATGTTTATGTCATATAATTAGTAAAAAATGGTGCATTTAAGTGAAAGGGAGCGTATATAAATCCTAATGATGGTTGGATATGGCGATAGAAGACGAAGTTGTGCTGAGGTCGTAACTTTTTTAAATGAAATATATCCCAATCGACAGTAAAACTGGAAGCACAAAAAATCGTGTAAAATCCGGACGGCCGAAAGCTGTTACAAACGAAGAATGTTATATTAGATGTTAAAGAAAATCCAAAAACTTCTTTACACCAGTTGCCTCTAAATCATAATATGAGTAGAAGAAACAATATAATGAAACGCGAAAAATACCATCCCTACAAAATCCACCTGTTACAGGAACTGAGTAAAAATGATTTTAACCGCAGAATCGAATTTTGCGAAACAATGATGAACAAAATAAATCAAGATGGTAACTTTATCAATCACACTCTTTTCTCTGATGCATCAACTTTTTGTTTAAATGGGAATGTTAACCACCATAAGTGTAGATATTGGTCTGACAGAAATCCGCACTGGATGGTGCAAGTTCATACGTAGTGTCCCCAAAAAATTAATGTTTGGTGTGGAATTATTGGTCGGAATATTATTGGTGCTTTTTTAATTAATGGTAATTTAACTTCTCAAAGATACTTACAACCTTTACAACAAAACATTGTTCCCCGGCTCAGAGAAATCTTCCCAAACTACAACAACGAGGGTGCTTAACATCACGGTTGGTTTAGATAACTTAAGCTAATGGCTCACACAAAGTCTTCAGGACAAAATGGCGGACGATGCCACGAAGTTAATGTTTCCGTTCTTATGTCGATAATATGTAAATTTCTGCATAAGAATAGTAGCTAAAAGGCAAGGGAAACGACACACATTACTAATAATTCTAATTAGTGAAAGATCAAAGAGAAAAAAAGAAAACTTACCAGATATAGGCTTTAATCGATCGCTTCTATCGATTATCGGACGACAGGTCAGAAGGAAAACGTTTACGAAGAACATCCCCACTAGAAACAACGCCAGACGGACTATTCCAGAACTATGAAAACAATTAAAAATGAGACAGACGATAGTTACAACAAAAGAAACTACTAAATACAAGGACCGAGAGGAGAAATTATTATAAGAGAATACTTAAAGCCAAAACACGAAATAAAGCATTAACTAAAAATTAATTCCGAGTAGTCGAAAAGTAGGTACATGCTAACAACTGCTCATCGTCGACAGATATCGGGACAATACAAAACTTAGAATTTAGCTGAAAATAATTAATTTAATTTGTATTTATTTTAAAACACAGAAATGCATACCGCGTGAAGGATAAACATAAATCAAAAGAAAATTGCAAACGTCAGAGAACGAAACAATAATTCTACGAATATAAATAAAGGAACAAAATTCCGGAGTATACAGTTTTTCTCAAAAATTAACATAACAATTTATAGTTTTAGACTTGCTGGATAAGCTAAAAGCTCCACACATCTGCGAATCATGCACCATTGCTTGGCCATACCGTGTAATGCACTTTTTCACGAAGTATCAACCTTGTCCCTTATTCTTCTTTTCTTTCTTCAATCTTCTACCTAACATTGATTCATCCCAAAACCCTTGTTAGCGTCATATAATGGTCTTTATTTTTTGGTGGAATCTCTCGCCGTGTTTGTCACTTTCGTCACTTTTATCACCAAGATTATTCCGAGAGAAATGATTTTGAGGGACATATATACGCCTGTTAGAAATAAATAAAATGCTAAAAAGAATCCAAGAGGAAATGAACAAGAAAAAAATGGAATAATGGCATTCTGTCCCCATATTTGTTGTAGTTCTTCAGCAAATCGGTAATAATTGCCTCGTCGCTAGGGCTTTTATTGTTCTTAAGAAAATTAGTAACAACCAGTTGAAATGAATTCCAAGCCTAGTTTTAAACGTGTGCAATATATGTTGGACGCTCTCTGCTACTGAGCAATTTTTTTATGCGTGGACCATCAAAGACGCCTTCTTTGATTTTTGCTGTTAAAAGCTGCGAGAAAGGGTTCTCAAATAGCAGAATACTTGGCTTTCTTTGGCTAAGGTCTTTACAAATTTTTAATGCGGCCAAGTTTAATGTGCAACTCTGCAAGAATTATATTTTCTTGCTCGACAAGAGGCACGTATTTAATATTGTCTTTGCCCACTGTGACGAGATGATCACAAGCGCGGCTAATCCCACGGCAAAGAAAGCAGCAATGTTTTGTATATCCACTATGTATTCCGCACAACATACCGACGACTTTGAGATCGGAACATATTTTCCATTTATTATGCTCTTATTGAATGTATTTTATGAAAGTGACCATCATGGGTTGGGTTGGGTTGCGAGAGCACAAAATTCCAAGATTGCGTTTTGCAAGAAATCATCAAAATTGGACTCTTATTGATTGGAGGACGAGGGTTAGCCTTAAATCTCCTGATGGACGTGAGCGTGTTTGGCGAAGGCCAGCTGAGATATTTGGTAGTTGCAATGTCTCTCTCCAAGAGTCCCGTTTGGTAGTGGCTCTGTAATGTTTTGGGGAGGCATTTGTTTCGATGGCCGCACAGAGTTGGTTCCTATACGTGTTAGGTCAATGAATGCAGATTATTATCTTGAAGACATCGGTCCTGCCCATGTAATGCCATTTGTTCCTTTTGTGGGGCCGAATTTCTTGTTATGTAGGATAATGCTCGTCCAGGGCACGTTATTCATTACTTAAATGCTATAGCTATTCCGTTCTTGGAATGGCCAGCGAATAGTTCTGACACCCCCTACCCCCTACCAACCCAATAGAGCATTTATGGGACGATATTAAAAAAAGGGTTTAACGTCGTACACCGCCACCCGTCAACCACAATCAACTGATAGACGCAGCAATTCAAGAATGGGAAAATACTCCTCAAGAAGTCGTTCAAAATTTGATCTCCAGTATGCCAAGACGCATGGAAGCAGTAATTAGAAATAGAGGAGGACATACACGATATTAAATTAGCCCAAGTTCATAAATTCTAATGTTTTCGTTTGTTTACATATTTGCCTTGTTTTTAAGAAAAAAAGTTTTTTAATAAAAGAAAATGATTAAAAATAACGCCATGTTTCGCTGATTTCATTTACAAACTACTAGACAGTACCTAACAACAAGCTTTCATGAACATTTTTTGCAATATTAAATTCAGTATTTTCCATCGATTTCTATTTTTCCGTGGCCACAGAATCACCTTAATTGTTTTTTAAATCTACTTTCATCTATCATTTGAACCGCTTAACCAATGAAAGATTCCAAGATATATGTATGTTCAACATTTCATTGTCTTTAATTTCTTACCAAAAACAATAAAATCGGACATATCTAGCTCGAGATATGGTTTTAAAGCAAAAAAATGAAATAATTACGTCTCAAAAATAGTCCCGTAAAAAAATGTTAAACTTGATTTTCGAATTCAGCGGGAGAAATACATAAGAAAAATCACCTTTCATCAAATGTACGTTTTTAGTGCAAACCATTGTACCGTATATTCCGGCGTATAAGCCGCACCCGTTGTATAAGACGCGCCCCCGTTTTCCAGCATTATTGTTTGTATTTTCATATATTCGTTGTATAAGACGCACCTAGAATTTGTAACGGTCAGTTGTTTTGAAATCACAGACGTGAGACGTGCGCAAAAAAAGATGGCTCCTACAAAACGTTCAAAATATGAAGCAAGTTTTAAGTGTACTGTAATACAGTGCGGAAAGAAACACAGTAATCGAGCTGCTGCAAAATTGTACAACGTAAACGAATGTATGGTACGACAATGGAAAAAAAAATGAAGAGAGCATAAAATAAATGCCAAAAAGCAAATGTGCATTAAGAAAGGGACAGGCCAAGTGGCTAATATTAGAAGAACATGTCAAGCAGTGGGTTTTAGAAAGTCGTAAAATGGATTAATTGTAACAAGAAGCTCTATTTGCACTAAAATAATAAAGAAGAAAGTGTAAATTTCGAGGCATCTCAAAGTTGGTGTGGAAGATTTATGAATAGAAACAATCTAGTGCTTCGTGAAAAAACCAAAATTTCACAAAAATTGCCAGACAATTTGGAGGAGAAGGTACGAAAGTTTCAAACATTTGTGATTCAGGCAAGAAAGAAAGAAAATTATTTATTGTCTCAAATTGGCAATATGGATGAAACACTAGTGATGATGGACATGATCGGCAATAAAACAGTCGACCTGAAAGGAACTAAAACAATTAATATAAGGACTACTAGCAATGAAAAAAATAGGTTTACAGTTGCGTTATCTTGTCTAGCATATGGTACAAAATTGAGGCCAATGGTAATTTTTTAAAGGAAAACTTTACCGAAATTAAAATTTCCTGTTGGGGTTTTTGTTCATGTCCACGAAAAGGGATGGATGGATGAAAAAGGCATTGAGTTGTGGATAGAACATGTCTGGGTAAACCGACCCGGAGCTCTAGGAAAACCATCTCTTTTAGTTTGGGACATGTTTAGATCTCATTTAACCGAAAAAAACTAAAGAAAATGTAAGACAGTGTAACACTGATATGGCCGTTATTCCTGGAGGATTGACGTCCTTGCTGCAACCATTAGATGTGTGCATAAACAAACCATTCAAAGAAAATTTGCGGAAACAATGGAATATGTGGATGTTGGAGGGAGAGAAAACTTATACCAAAGGGGATCAAATGCGTCATGCTTCATCAGATATTATCTGTGAATGGATAATTAATGCATAGAAAGATATTCCAACAGATGTAGTGATCAAGTCTTTTAAAAAATTTTCAATTTCAAATAATCTCGACGGGACAGAAGATGTCTTGTTGTGGTTAGATGAAGAAAAAGAAAATGATAAGGTGATATTCATCAAGATGACGTACCAGAAAATATTACAGAAAATGAGTATAATGAACTTGTTATGTCTACTGATGTGTAACTAAAAAATTGTATAATATAGTGTACCTACATGACCTATTAATAAAATGAAAAAAAAAACCATTACATCCGTACCTAAAGAAGCCAGTAAATACTGGTAATAAAGAAATAAAACATTCTAATGAACAAATTTCTGGAAAAAATATCGTAGCTAAAAAAGGAGAAATAACGTAAAAGCAGTTCTAAAACTTAAATAATACATTCTTTCAAGAACTAAACCGAAAAATATTTCGCGGGGTAAGTTTAAATAAATGATAGGGTAAATTATTATGGTATTAAATGCTCAAAACGATCTCCTGACGCAAAGAAACAATATCCTATTCTATCGAAAAAGCTACTTTGTACATTTGCAATTGTTTGTGGTGGAATAATTTCCATACGATGGACAATTTGTGCTCGCAATTCTTCTATAGTATTAGGCCTGGCATCTCGAAAACCATAAATTGAAGTTTTCAGATACCCCCATAGATAAAAATCGTTTGGAGAAAGATCAGGTGATCTAGGAGGCCAGCGAATAGCGCTCCAGGTAGTTAGCAACCTGTTATCAAATGTGTTGTGCAAAAATTGTTGTACTGGTGCAGCATTATGCGCAGGACATCCGTCTTGCTGGAACCAAACGACATTTACATCTGCTACAGTTCTTATAGCGGGAATTACACTATTCTGCAAAAGATCTAGATATTTTACTGCATTGAGATTTCCCTCTATGAAAAATGGCCCAATTATGTGGTTACCTAACAGGCCAGCCCAAACATTTAGTTTTACAGGGTATTGTGTTCGAGCGTCGTAAGTAAGATGTCTATTCCTTTGTGACCAATACCTGGCAACGCTTGGGTTATGGCGGCCATGTAACGGGAACGAAGATTCGTCTGTAAATACTATTTTTGCAATAAAGTCGTCATCATTGTTGCGTTGTTCAATAATTTTCTCACAAAATTCTAAGCGTTCGTTTTTATCATTGGGAAATATTTCAATCGTTTTGCCTAACCTATAGGAGCGGTACTTATTTTTTTTTAACACTCTGTGAACCGTAGTGTGGGAAACATCAAATTGTTCTGCTATATTTTGTAGAGACTGCTGTGCTTGCTCCTCTACAGCGACACAAATTAAAATGTCGCGTTGCTCGTTTTGTGGCATCTTCTCTTTTTTTATGTTTAAGCGGATTTAAACAGCCATAATTCTCAAAGTTATTAATTATGCGACGAACAGTTTCAAAACAAATATCAATTTGGAAGTCATCGTCAAAAAGATGTACAATATCTCTTACTGAGTGACCTAGGTGATACTGTCTTATCACAAATTTCTTGTGTTCAAGGGAGAATATATCCATAATTAATTAGAAAACAAACAGTAAAATAAAAAAACAAATAATCGCAAATATGCCAAGCAAATATAGAGAGTACCAGCGTGTTATATTTACGAAAACATCAACTACACTACTTCGTCAACAGAATGCAACTGACCTTCTATGCTAGAGCGCTTACGTTGCCCAGCTACTATTTTTCCGAATCATTACGACATACGATGCAGTGACTTTATGAGTGGTTTATAATCTGTATACTAGCGTATAACCATGTATGTATAATAAATCATTAAAAAATATTAATTCATTAAAACTTTACAAACGCACATTTAACGCTAATTTGATTTTATACGACAAGTTACAAAATAACAATACAGCACGTCCACATGTGGTAATTATTTTTTTAAAGTAACCTGTCTGAAGAGAGAAAAATACGATTTATCAAAAATGTATTATACCGACGGAGAGTGGGCGGTTACAATTCATAAAAGAGCAAACAAACTTTTCCCAAAGCTCAGAAAACAATTTCATTTCGGTCTTGGAATAAATTACGCGTGCCCTAATTCGTTTATCACATTACGCCGTTATTTCATTAATATCGCCCTCATCAGGAACGAAGCGAAACCCGCCTCTTTTTTCTACCTTGCTGCCATTTTTTGATAAGTGCTTCCACCAACCGATATTCACACCTCATCGCGTGAATCTCGACTTAAACGGTTCATTTTTCTTTCTGTTTTTTTCGCCGTTGGTGTTGTTGTCGTTGTAATTATATGTATTTATACGTGGTAGCTACGTGATAAGAGTGGCTGTACGCTTACATTGTGTAATACACGTATAAATTATAGATATCTGAGTCGCGCGAGGAAGCTAATAGAAAAATGTAGTTCATATTTCTATTGAATTCACTAAATTGCTTGATTAGTTTTAAGATAACTTATTGATACATATACTACTATGTGTCTGTTAATGTTTGAACGCCAATTAAGTTGGTAGTATGGATTTTATTATTCTAAAGTTGGTGAAATCCAGTGGCGGAACATAGAAACGCAGCATGCCCATATTGTTCTGAATAATGATAAGCACTAAAGCAAAATGAGGTTATATTGTACAGACTTGTTAATAGACATATTAAAAATGCTCTTATTAAATGAAAATAATACTGATAAAAAGAAAATAAGTTTATTTATAAAAATTGTTGAAAGTGTTTTCCATTTGTTTGTAAACACAACATTTGTTATAATTTAATTTCCGTACCTAACGCATATTTTTCTTGTACCTATTATTTGGAGGTACTCTGTATATACAGGGTGGGGCAACTCATTTCCGTCGGTTTATATAAGAAAAGCGGTAATATGTTTTATTTTTATTTTTATTAAAGGTTGTGTAGGTTAATTAGGGGCACGTTTTAAAATTATTTTGAAATATACAGAGTGTTCCAAAAAAATTTGGCACACCAAAGTTATGAAAATTTAAATGGAACAGCCTGTATATTATGAGATATTTTGATGCTATAGGCCAAATTAAGGCCACTTACTGTTATATTCCTTATACCTAACTCAACTTCTTTTCGAGATATTTCACTATTTTTGAAAATGTAGATCAAAATTTCAGAGACATTGCTGTCTTCCACATTTGAGCGAATTATTTTAAATTGTATTTAATGTATACTCAAAGCATTAGACTCTAAGATAAGCTAAAGTTGATATTTAAAAATTATACAGGGTGTTTAAAAACTACATTTGTGTTTTGACTAACATTAAAGGCAAATAACTTTCTTATTTTAAATGGAACAGCCCGTATTTATTGCCATATTTAGATTCTAATTTTAATTGTTTTTAAAACTGTATTAAGGTTTCCTATACCTATCTCTGATAGTTTTTTGGTAATTTAGGATTTTCAATTTGAAACACTAATTTCTTGCAATTTTTTCCAAAAGTAGGCTTTGCCGCTGCTGTTAATACTTCAAACAGATAAATTATTTGACAGTGACAGTACATATTAGTTAAGACATCAACGCTATTCGACGTCGTTTAAATAATTTTAATTATTTAAAATGAGAACCTACTCTGAAAACGAAAAGGTGGATATGATTTTAGTAATCGGAGAGTGTGGCGAAAATTGCTTGATAGCATCAAGAGTTCATGCTCAAAAATATCCTAACAGGCGTCATCCTGACAGGCGGTCATTAGAAAATTTATTGCAAGTTTTTCGAAGAACAGGAAGTGTGCGTTATCAGAAACCAGAACGGCAAAAACTAATTACGAGAAATGAAGAAAATGATTTTGTTGTTATCGGATCTCTGGCAGAAAATCCGCATACAAGTCAGCGAAAAATATGTGAAGCCAGTGGAATAAGCAGACGGAGCGTCGGAAGAATTATAAAAAGGCAAAACTTCTTCCCGTATCGTATTCAATTACACCAAGCACTTTTGGAAGTAGATTACGATAGACGACTCGTATTTTGTTTATGGGTTTTAGAAAAGTTTAGTGAAGATGAAAATTTCTTCGATTTTGTACTTTTTTCGGATGAGTCATCATTCCACAATAACGGATTAGTTAATAAACATAATTTTCATTACTACAGTGACGAAAATCACCATGTTTTTAGAACTATTGATAGGCAACACAGATGGTGTGTCAATGTATGGGGTGGAATAATTGGAACGCAAATGGTAGGCCCCATTCTTTTTTGGTGGTCACTTAAACGGCGCCATGTTTCTTCGATTTTTAAGGGACAATTTCCCTGTACTTTTGGAAAATATACCACTTAAAATTCGTCAAAGGATGGGGTTACAACTAGACGGTGCGCCAGCGCATTTTCAAGTAAATGTAAGCAATGAATTGGATTTGCAATATCCCAATAGGTGGATAGGACGCGACGGTCCACAGAATTGGCCAGCAAGATCCCCAGACTTAACGAGTCCCGATTTCTTCTTATGGCGATATATACGCCATATACCAAATATTTTAACAAGAGTTAAATAGTCCTTTCAAGAGAGAATTCGATTATGCATTGAAACAGATGGACATCATTTCGAGCACTTGTTAAAACATTAGTTTTCTTTTACAATTTAAGTTTGTTGTTTGTTTAATAAAGTATGTATTTTTTATTTACCTAGTTATGACGCCTTTTAATTAATGTGAAACAAAACCAATCAACCCGATAGGTTAATAAATATTAGCATTTTGAAAAATATTTTGCAAGAAATTAGTGTTTGAAATTGAAAATCCTAAATTACCAAAAAACTATAAGAGATAGGTATAGGATACCCTAATACAGTTTTAAAAACAATTAAAATTAGAATCTAAATATGGCAATAAATACAGGGTGTTCCATTTAAAATAAGAAAGTTATTTGCCTTTAATGTTATTCAAAACACAAATGTAGTTTTTAAACACCCTGTATAATTTTTAGATATCAACTTTAGCTTATCTTAGAGTCTAATGCTTTGAGTATACATTAAATACAATTTAAAATAATTCGCTCAAATATGGAAGATAGCAATGTCTCTGAAATTTTGATCTACATTTTTAAAAATAGTGAAATATCTCGAAAAGAGGTTGAGTTAGGTATAGGGAATATAACAGTAAGTGGCCTTAGTTTAGGCTATAGCATCAAAATATCCCATAATATACAGGGTGTTCCATTTAAATTTTCATAACTTTGGTGTGCCAAATTTTTTTGGATCACTCTGTATATTTCAAAATAATTTTAAAACGTGCCCCTAATGAACCCACACAACCTTCAATAAAAATAAAAATAAAACATATTACCGCTTTTCGTATATAAACCGACGGGAATGAGGTGCCCCACCCTGTATATATCTCGTTCACGTAACATTTAGAATTGCTAGTTACCCTTTTAATACTTTTATTGGTAGAATTTCTACTTTTCAGTTTAGTGAAATTTATTCTTGTCTTTGTTATTTCTTTAATTGGGAGAACATTATTTTTGTTTCTATATTTAATTGCCATTGGTAGATTGTTTGTATTGATTTTCTTTTATTTATCGATGTAAAATCAATGTAGAGGGAATATTACCGACATCTGTGGGGTAAGGTTGTAAGTGCCGAACTTTCGAAGGGTGCTGTATTCTTACCAGCGCTGTAACTCCTGTTTAACAACTATAGATGGCGCGTGCCAATTTATATTTAAATATTTATCGGAAATTCTTTTTGGTATCGTCTTGTTGTTTATTTTAAGCTTGTTTTGGGGTTTATAAATAATTATATAATTACTCTGCTTTTAGATTACCGTTAGTGAGCCAAAATAGTTGTTTTAGTCAGTTGTTATTATGTTTTCTATGTTCGGTTGGAGGGCGCCTTTGTAATTTTATGTTAATTTGTTCTGGAACGTTCTAAATCCAGCTTTTGTCTTAACAACACCTATCGACGCAAAAGTAGATAATAGCTTCTCAGTTAGCCTTGTGCAAAATTAATTTTATATTTAGTGTACCGTTAATTTGAACCCATTTATCTGTGGGATTAATTACTAATTTTGCCAAGCATTATATTATGTATGTCGATTTAAATCTCGTTCGAGGTTGTAATTTTTTTTGGGTTGCGAAGCTAAACCACTGCTGTAAGTATATTTATTGATGGGTTTTATTGATCCTAATTGTGTTATTTTCTCCCTATTCCATCTTTTAGTTTGCGTTTATTGTATGTTGAATTTTGAGACGCTGGCCGTTTCATGTATGGAAATTTCGAAGACACCTGCATGTTTTTTTGATATTGAAGACTGTGTCAGCCATTTGTAATTTGGAAGAAGGCATGTGCACATTCTTGTATTTTAATTATCTGGGAATATATTCTAACGTTCCAATGATATTTTAATGGAAGATTTTTAACTGCAGTCCTGCACATAGGGGGAATCCTATGAGGTTATAACAATTGAGGAAATCGTGTCGAGTTTGTGTGTTGATCTGTGTGGACCGATGCAGGTATTTGTGATCTAGTTTTTACGTTTTCTAAATGTATTTCGTGTGCCTAGAACACTACCGATTAATTTAATTAGGGACAGCCACATGTGTGTTGCCTGAAGTAATAGTTTTCCGGGACACATCGGAGTGTGTAAATACTGTTTTCATTATCAAATCATAATTTCAATTATCGTAAACTAACAATTATAAATTTTATGGCATTTGGTCCTCTGCTTAATTTCAATTCAATTATATAACGTTCAATTTTTAAGATAATTTCGGATTTCGAGTAATTTTTGCCCAAATATTTTTAATACATTGAGATTTAGCGAGCTACTTTAATTACCACACCTAGTATTATATTTTGTAGTTTATAAACCAGTGTAATTTTGGTACTTTTGGTCTGAGTTATCGGCCAAAAGGGTATCACTTTTAACGATTTAATTATCAAAGTGTATTACTTAAGGTTATCTGTTTCTCTAAGGCGAAGATATCTAAGCTACATTCAATACCACCTAGAATCTGGTCTATAGTCGTCACACGGCTTGGCGTATTGCCTCTGATATACAGGATGTTTCATATGCTTGTGTTTTGGTTCTGCAATTTAGCGACCAAGCTGCTCGACAACTATCGGTTTAGCAATAATAGTTTGTTTTCGCATTTATTTAATCTCATTTAACATGAATTTTCAAAATTAATTAAGTCAAATCTTTTGTAGTTCGTTTTATCATTTAAATTAGTGTTTTAATTTTATAATTTGACTAGGACTGCTTACACGTTAATTGCATTTAGATTTATTGTTATTCAAGCACAAGTTTTATTTGATGTTTCTTAATTAAGCGTCCTATCTGTGTGGGAATTTAAGAAGTTGGTAATTGACTTGGGTATTTTATCTCATATTTTTGTCTGTAGTTTTCCTATTTAATAATTTTTGGTGACTATTTCATAATTTTGTTGTACTTAATAATTTTGGGTGACTATTGCATAATTTTGTTGTTATTTAATAATTTTTGGTGACCCTTTCATTAAGTTTTTGAAACGAATAAATAAATTCTGGTATTAAATTTGAATGTGTGTGTGTTTGGTTTTGCAAATCATTTTACCTGGAGTTGAAGTATTGGACCTTATCCGGGGTTTAAAGTAACAGGTTCGTAGACAGCAGATTACTACGGACTGGCGCCTTGACAACTTATGACCTTCGATTTGTATAGTGATTCGAACCTGCGCTAGCGACTGTAGCTGGCGGCACTACTGTCTGTCATATTTGACACCGACCCTTGGAAAGAGTGAAAGGTAAGACCATAAGTGTCGTATAAGCTGGCAATAAATAAATATTAAGATATTTGAATTTGGTCTCTGATAATTTCGGAAGAAGGTTAGTTACCGTGGTGGCGTCATACTTTCTGCCTCCTTGTAATTTTAGAACAAGTGGGTAGCACATTATTCGTCATGTTTTCAAATATACGACAAAGCTGTTCTTGTGTTATGTTTTGAATTTCATACCTAATCGCTTGTTGAAGTTCGTCCAAATTGTGCAAGCAGTTTTTATAGACATTATTTTTTTCCTGTCCAAAAAGAAAATAATCTGGTGGTGTTAAATCTGGACTTCTCGGTGGCCACAGGCCTTGGTTTATAATACCATTTCCATAACATTGTTGCAAATAATCTATGGTGGTCCGTGTAGTATGAACAGTGGCGCCGTCTTGTTATTTCATCATCATGCAGTTGATTAATAAATTCTGTAAAAATAACAGTTTGTATCTCTCTGCATTCATTGTTTTGTTAAAGAATATTGGCCCTTGAAATTGCAATCCAAATTCCTATTTTTAATGGATGCAAATCTGAGGTTTCTCCGTAGCCCACGTTCGATAATTTTGGCTATTTACATAACCAGATAAATAGAACCATGCTTCGTTAGTGAAGATGGTTAGGTCCAGTAAATCATTATTATTAAGGTGCTTGTTAAACCATTAACAGTCCAGTATACATTGTTGATAATCACGAGGGTACAATTGCTGCACAACCGAAACTCCATAGGGATGCATATGAAAAGTTTTAAGTGGAGCGTTTGCACAACTAGCTCTACTAATACCTGAAAAGAACACATAATTAAGCACTTGCGCTCATTTCAATAGTCTAGCTCGCGTACCTGACTATGCTGATAGCCTTCACAGTGATTTGTTGGGGCTTTAATTGATTCGTTCTTCAAGATCATTAACAACAGCTTCAGTTAATATTCTAGGTATTCCAGTTAATCTATCCTTCCAAATACAATTTTCTCTCTCAAAACGCTTTACAATCTCACGCTTGTGATGGCCGAAAACCTTATAGTTGACATTTTCATTAGGAAACGCTTCTACAAACTGATCGAAGCAAGACTGTAAACTGTACTTCGAAAGTGGGCCATAAGAATATGTGCGTCTTGTTCAAGCGAAAACGTTTTTGGCTTTCCAATCAATACTGTAAAAAAGTTAAAATATTACGCCGTACCTTCCGCCTTCTGCACGAGAATGCTCCTGTGCATAAGGCTACAATTCCGCAGGCTGCTGTGCAGGACTGTGGTTTTGGAAAACTTTTGCACATACCTTACAGTCTAGATCTGGCCCCCAGCGATTATTATTTTTTCTCAAAACTGAAGAAACACGTGTAATGTTATGTTTGTCATTACTTAGATTAAACATTAGCAATGTTAGCACATAGGTGTGGTTTTACAGGTACTTAGCGGTATCTATGTTCAGGTAATAATTCTTATATTTTGGTCATAGGTATTATATGTGATATTTAAGGATGATATTAACTATTTCTGTTGTATCAAACTTCGTTTATTTGTTAGATGCATTTGTATTGGTAGTACCAATAGATTTTCTATATATATATATATATATATATATATATATATATAAAATATATTACAATTCTTTGCCAAATATACAAATGTATTGAAAAATTCAAAAGATTCTTGGTAGTAGTGGCATACAATGAAGTAAAAGTAATAACAATATGACAACTGGTTGTCAATTAGAAAACAATGACAAATATAAAATGCAAATCACAATGTATAATTGAAAATGTAATCAATAAGCAATAGGACAGTCGGGATTACTTATATAGTCACATCAAAAGGCTTGGGATTTACCACAAACTGCAACATTTTTTAAGACTTAATAATTGACACTTAATTATAAAATAATATAAAAAAAAACAAAAAAACAAAAAAAAAACAAACTAAAGATCTCATCATCTATCATTAATTTAAATAAAAGAGCTTTGTGACGTTTCGGCTGCTCTTTTCAGCCTTCTTCAGACCTGTTTATTAGGAAAGACGTATGTGTTACAATTTTGTGGATTTACAAATCGTTTAACAAGATTCACTTATCAATATTTTATTATTTTATTATTAATTTGTTCTTTTATATTCTGTTAAAGAAATAAAACGATACACATTCGAAGAAGAAATTTGAGAGTGATGAAGAAGTGCAAGAAGCGGTTTTAGATCATTTTGCAGATAAGAATCCAGAGTACTTTTCTGATGGTATTAAAATGCTAGTTTCAAGATCCGAAAGGTGCATTGAATATATATATATATATATATATATATATATATATATATATATATATATATATAGGAATAATAGGTTCTTGGGGAATCTAGCAATCATAAACTGGTTGTGCTTTAGTTCTTTATTCTTTCTGCTAATATTTCGTACATACGATCGTGTACTTCATCAGGGCAACAACTGTGGAAGCAGATCACAAGAATTGAGTGTGTTGATATATTAAAAGTTTACAAATGTACTTACAATGCGAACTGTTTATGTGGACAATATCACATGATACAGAAGTGCATGTTTCTTTAGGATTGATTTTCATTAACATTATTGGTCTTAACAGTGGTTATGATAATGATGTTCACAGATTAAAATTCATTAAAAACTCTAGACGGAACACAACAAAAAAAACACGTTAAAATTATTCTGGTTAACACCTCGTTACATTTTTAAAAGAATATAATTTTTCTTTTTTGAAAACACTGTAGTGTAAAGTGTATCATTGAACGGTCAAGAACAAAATGTCAAGTAATAGATGGATGTCAACTCGATCATCTGTGCGCATCAATACCAACCCCCAACATTGTTGTCTAGTGAGAAACACAACAGCATCGAAAACCCTATGTGTATTTTAATTTGACATATCAAAGTATGCATGAAAATATAATTTCAAAATAAACCGCGAAATTGATGATTTAAAGGTAATCTAAATTGACAATACAAAACTGTGTAATAGAATGCATGATTAAAGTTTGTGTTATCGTGTGTGAATGTTAACTCTTAGTTCTAAAACAAGATTATTCATTGGTTGACTGCAAAGTTACATTTATTGTTCTGTTGCCAGATGCACCAAGTGTTAAAAGAAACGCATATACTGAATTGAGGTTATCAATGTCTGATCTGAAATTCATAGTGTTACTTAACTTATTAATCTCAACCATTCCTAGAAACTCTCTGCATTTCTTGCTCCGTACTGTTCTCAGTATTTTAGCGTCGTCAAAGTTAGGTACATGTTTATTGTTTTTCATATGTAAAGAAAGTGCACATCTATCCTTCTTAGTTGCAATGTCACTACGTTGCATCGTGAGACGTGTCTTTAACCAGGTTGACGTTTGACCTATATATATTTGTTCACAATCCTTACAGGGCACCGAATAAATGACATTAGAGCGGTATTCTAAGTCCGTTTTGTCTTTGATTCTGCTAAAACACCTACTTATGGGGTTGCTGTTATAAAAACTAAGAGCTGTGTTTTGGGGTTGTTAATAGAGGGGAAAGTCTTTCTGAAATGTGTTGTATATATGGAAACCGGAAATATCTAACATTATTCGTGACGTCGACCGTACGAGGGGTCAGGACAGAGTCCACCGGTGTGTTAAACATGACTTTGTGTACTAAACTTCTCGGATAACCATTATTAATGAAAATATTACTAAGTATTCTAACATTCTTTGATGATAGAGAGGGATGACTAATCCTAGACACTCTATCTTTCATAGCTCTTAAAAGATTTAATTTTTGTTTCATAGGGTGATTAGAATGAAAGTTAAGTAATCTACTGGAGTTGGTCGGTTTCATGTACCAATCTGTGATGATTTTATTGTTATTGTCTCTAATTACTCTAGTATCTAGGAACGGTACACCCCTCTCAACCTCCATTTCTAAGGTGAATTGGATGTTAGGGTGGAAAGTGTTGAACACGTTTAAGGTGGAGTGTATCTCCGCCCCCGAAAAAGCACAAATAATGTCATCAACGTATTTATGTATAAATGCAAATTTAAAGGGCAAAACTCTGAGTATGTTGTCTAAACAGAAATCCATCACTATGTTGGCTAGAATCGGGCTGAGGGGCGAACCCATCGGCATGCCTGACACTTGTGTATAGTAACCTCCATTAAATGAAAAATAACTGTTTGAAATAATGAATTCTATTAATTTAAGTAATGAGTCTTGTGTGAGGTCTGTATGTTCTGATATTGATGTCCAATTTTGCCGAATAATGTGTAAGACTACGTCTTGTAGAATATTAGTGAAGAGTGAGTGATACAACGTCAAGAGAAATAATTTGATAGTCATTAGGCAGTTGAAAATTTTGATATTGTTTTACAAAAGTGAAAGAATCAGGTATGTCATAAGGACTGTTATCTTTGAAGGCGTTTGTGAGGATGCCAGCAACGTACGAAGAAACTCCGTATGTGGGAATGATAATGAATTTTAATCTGTGAACATCATTATCATAACCACTGTTAAGACCAATAATGTTAATGAAAATCAATCCTAAAGAAACATGCACTTCTGTATCATGTGATATTGTCCACATAAACAGTTCGCATTGTAAGTACATTTGTAAACTTTTAATATATCAACACACTCAATTCTTGTGATCTGCTTCCACAGTTGATGCCCTGATGAAGTACACGATCGTATGTACGAAATATTGGCAGAAAGAATAAAGAACTAAAGCACAACCAGTTTATGATTGCTAGATTCCCCAAGAACCTATTATTCCTGTGTTCTAACGGCAAAGACTTCTTGCTTTCTCTTATATATATATATATATATATATATATATATATAAATATATATATATATATATAAATTTGACGAAATTCAGTTTTTAACTGATGCTGTATTTCACTATGTACTCAATAAATATATTAGTTTACCATTTCTAGGGAAATGGAATAAGGGTTTGTAAAAAACTTTTAATAAAAAACAACTCTTCTTAGCTTTGTGACGTTCCGGCTGCTCTTTTCAGCCTTCTTCAGACCTGTTTATTAGGAAAGACGTATGTGTTACAATTTTGTGGATTTACAAATCGTTTAACAAGATTTACTTATCAATATTATGACAGAAAAACAACATTTTTTAAGACTTAATAATTGACACTTAATTATAAAATAATATAAAAAAAACAAAAAAACAAAAAAAAAAAAAACTAAAGATCTCATCATCTATCATTAATTTAAATAAAAGAGTATTTTGACAATCACTAATTATAAAAGTCTGTCAAACATCAGATTTGTAATGGCTAGATCGCTAACAAACATCGAAAACAGCACTCTGAATTCAGTAAAACAAACATATTACTAATTTTGGACAACACATCTAAAATTTCACGAAATGGCAAATACAAAAAGAGCGCATTATCAACAGCAATGGAAACAGATATGAAACCTCAGATTTGTTTTGTTTATATCAGATAAATTGAAATTGTAAGTTTTAGTAAATAAAATGTTGTTGAAACAATATGTATGATTTTAATAAATATTATGGTTAGTTATAAAGTATTAGGCAAAAAATTTTGAATATGGGTAAGAAAGTTATTTTAACTTTTGATCTTATTAACAATCTTATCAGTAATGAACTGTTTCAAAAGAACGTATAAGTTACTGAAACTCCTGCAGTCAGTTTTGGAATTAATGTTAGGTTCAATAACGTTAATGCACAAAGTCTCCAAAAACAGCCTCTTAGTCAAGTTATTTTGATGGTACAAAATCTTGGTCAAGTCATAGTCGATGGTGTGACCCGTATGAAACACATGGGCTTGTGGTTTGGCAGCCCATGTGTTTCATACGGGTCACACCATCGACTATGACTTGACCAAGATTTTGTACCATCAAAATAACTTGACTAAAAGGCTGTTTTTGGAGACTTTGTGCATTAACGTTATTGAACCTAACATTAATTCCAAAACTGACTGCAGGAGTTTCAGTAACTTATACGTTCTTTTGAAACAGTTCATTACTGATAAGATTGTTAATAAGATCAAAAGTTAAAATAACTTTCTTACCCATATTCAAAATTTTTTGCCTAATACTTTATAACTAACCATAATATTTATTAAAATCATACATATTGTTTCAACAACATTTTATTTACTAAAACTTACAATTTCAATTTATCTGATATAAACAAAACAAATCTGAGGTTTCATATCTGTTTCCATTGCTGTTGATAATGCGCTCTTTTTGTATTTGCCATTTCGTGAAATTTTAGATGTGTTGTCCAAAATTTGTAATATGTTTGTTTTACTGAATTCAGAGTGCTGTTTTCGATGTTTGTTAGCGATCTAGCCATTACAAATCTGATGTTTGACAGACTTTTATAATTAGTGATTGTCAAAATACTCTTTTATTTAAATTAATGATGATGCTGAGATCTTTGGTCCATTGTGTGGCAATTATCTGATGAAGGAAATAAATATTTCCGAAACGTTATGAGCTACAATATAATAGTGTTTTCTTTATACCTACTCATACATTCTGTTTTCGGAGTTACGAAACAGTAATTAAACTGGTTTATTGGAATAAACATAGATCTCTATATGAATGAAATTTTACATAATATATTGCATATTTAAACTGTAATAAGAAACGCCTACTCCAAAGAAAATGATATGTCAAATGTTTTGGTTCAATTGCTTTGGAAACCAGGGGAGAATATTATTGATTTTGAGGATAGAAAAATATCAACAGAAAAATTGTGAAGTGAAGTAAATAAAATGAATGAAAGTGTTAAAACTAAATATTATATGAAAGAATGTGATAAAGAAAGAAGCATTAATACTAGTCACAATTCAGAAAGGAGCAACGATGAATTAACAGTTACATAAAGAAAATCACATCTATTTGGAAAGGATAGAAGTACAGATTTGGAATACACAACATTTTAAATTAGTATACAGTGAACAAAGAACCATTGAAGTAGAAGTTACATGAAAGAAAGTAACCACAACATTTAAAGGAGGACAGAAGGATCATAATTTCACACACAAAATACACAAAATTTCACAGTAAGCTTAGTTAATTAAATTTTATAATAAATTGGGGGGAAATTATTGTCAATGTAAAATATTTAGATGGAAAATAATCATTTAAATTTCATAGTAGATTAAATAAAACTTTATATATATATATAAATATATATACATATAAATTCTTATATATTGTTCTTTTATATTCTGTTAAAGAAATAAAACGATACACATTCGAAGAAGAAAATTTGAGAGTGATGAAGAAGTGCAAGAAGCGGTTTTAGATCATTTTGCAGATAAGAATCCAGAGTACTTTTCTGATGGTATTAAAATGCTAATTTCAAGATCCGAAAGGTGCATTGAATTACTGGAAGATTATATTGCGAATAATTATCTTTTTATTTATATCCCTTCTAGAATCTATCGGACAGCGAAACAAATTCTGTCCTACAATTACTTTAATGTCGGTAAGTCCGGAAACATTACAAATATCTCTCGTAGATCACGAGTACTTTCAGGCTCTACCCTTCCAGTTAAATTAGAAATTTATTGAACCACCCGCAATTAATTAGACTTTATTATTAAAAAAATAACGTGACATGACAGTTTTGTGTTACGTGTTTTTTTTTTGATAAAATAATGTTATGCTATATTGTATCCCTACACGCATTCTAATATTATTTCGGAAACTTCAGCTATTGTTCTTCCACAGCCATCCGTCGTATTTCTAGCTACCGCACAAAACTCCTTTCGATGTTTTCTCTAAAGCCCATCAATCATTTTCAATATATTTCCGTTACTACGGATATTGCATTATACTCCGGCAAAAATGGTGGAACGCTATTATGTAGACGCGTCGGTGAAATCGTCCGTTCTTGTTACAATAATATCATTTGGATAAAAACAAGAAAAACAACTTATTGTAATGGAATGGAGGAGCCGAAACGAACCTTCTTATACCTTCAGTTTACACCGTCTAAATATAAAAAACGTTGACATGTAGAATAATAACAACGGTACAAAAAGTCCATCAAAATGATTATTTAATGCAAAATGTGCTAGCAGACGAACCATTTCAACATTATTAAAATAATGAATATTAATGTAAAATAAGCTGATAGTAGTGGTGACTGGTCTGATATTTGATATTTTCACCGTCATTTAACCTCACATATTTAGCATTTTTGCTAGTAACTAGTTGGTCTGGCAGATATTGTTCTGTCCTTTCCGGTAGATGGCGCGATCAGTTTGATTTGGCAAGGCCAACTGTATCTGCTATCGCTGCGCTGTCATTTAGTTCTTATAAACATAGTCTGGGATAAAAGTCAAGTAATTCGCAAGGTACTTCGGAAAATGAGAATTGATTATTCGAAATGTAGCATTAGGAAAGTTCTTGGTAAGTAAGTTAATGTTTAAACTGTTATTTTAATAGTATATTACGCAATGAGCATTTAATAATAGTTATTAAGACACGATTAAGAAAATTATACGAGTGTCTTAATAGCCATTAAATGCGAGTTGCATACACTATTTTTTCTACGGCCCCATAATAAAACATTATTTTTTGAAAATTTCATTTCATAAATTGAGCGTAAAATTTTCCGTACATCTTTGCGAATTTACCTGGTAATAAATTGTTCGTGGCTACTAAGGCTTGTTCCATAATTTCTGGTGGAGTCAAATTTTACATTTCACTGTCATTATCCCTCATTTTTACCGTTTATATTTTCAAAAAAGCACACATTTTAACTACTTACTAGTAAATTGCAGAGAACTGTAACATTTAATTAATTTTTATATTTGTCAGATATGCAGTCGCCATATTGAATATTGATTGAATATTGGAATGTCGCATTTCTATTGGATATAAACTTGTATCTTAATGAAAAATCTGCATTCCTGTTGAACATAAACTTGTATCTTAATGAAAATCTGTATCTTAATGGACATCATTAAAGTACAGGTTCGGCATATCTGATAATACAATTAAAGTATGAGAGTAGAAAAAGTTTATTTCAATAAAAATTCGGAAATTATTTCTTTTGTGTATTATAAGAAGGCGTTACATAAGGATCAATATTTCGAGGTTACCAGTATCAAATTCGTCAATGTAAATCGAAGTTATGTGACGGCCTTATATCGCGCAGCGATATTGATACAGTTGGCCTTGGATTTGGTTAAACTCCCTATTTAAGAAGGTCTGGACAGAAAAGGTAGTTAGTGTGATTGCAGGTTAGGCATGGGGACCGAGAAATGATTTTTATATGTGAAAATTCAATTCTACAAAAAGAAAATAGCGCCATCTGTCCGACGAGAGCATAAACCAAAACAATTTTGTTGACCACGAATATATTGTCTAGATACGTATATAAATCATTTCTGCTTATAAATATAATATTTATTAATAGCTCGCCCACAGCGCCACCTATCGCGTCCAGATTTTATGATTTTCTTTTTTATCACTAAACCAACATATATATGTTGGTCTATAAATATAGAATTTGTTAATAACTGGACTTCAGCGCTACCTATTGAATGTTTTGATAGCCTATTTTACGCGCGTTGACGATATATATATGGTCTGAGAATATTAAGAAGATTTGTTGAGCCATTAATGAGTTATTGAATAACGTACAGACGCACTAACGATTATATGTATATAAATATAAAATTTATTAATAGCTCGACCACAGCGCCACATATCGCATCCACGTTTTGTGATATTCTTTTTTGTCACTAAACCAACATATACAGGGTGGCTGACAAAAAACGCCCCAAGCCGTAGCTCCGTTATTTACTATCCGATTTTAAAAAACAAAATATCAAATAAAATGGTTAAGTGAATACTATCAATTGGCGTAATCGAAATATTATTAGGAACAAAAAGTTTGAACAGGCGATAGTCAATTTTTTTTTTTTTAATGGCAACGTATATTTTTAATTAATGTTTCGGATAAAGAATGTTTTCCTGATTTTGATGATGTATAACACGTCAATTTTCAACATAAGTTTCAAGTGTGCCGTGGTTAATATCATTTTATTGGAATGGAAATTTTAAAAAAATACAAATAAATACGAAACTTATCTACAAATATTGTTCAAATTGTCTGCCGCCTTGTTGAAGATATAGTTGACACCTTCTAATTACTCCATTAGTGGCGTTGAGTATAAAATTAGGAGGTATTTCGCGGCAAGAATTCAGAAGTCTTTGCCGTAAAATGTCTATCTTTTCCGCACTAGTAAAATAAACCTGATCTTGAAGATAGCCCCATAACCAAAAATCCAGCGGCGTAAGGTCGAGCGAACGAGCAGGCCATTGAATTGGTCCATTGGTCCCTATCCACCTCTCAGCAAATGTCGCATTTAACCATTCAACATTTATTAAGGCATTATGAGGAGGGGCGCCATCTTGCTGAAAGTACATTCTGTTTAGCTCGGCAATTGGCAAATCATCTAAAAAGTTTGTAATGTTTTCACGCAATAGTTGATGGTATTTTGCTTGATTTAAGATGCCATCTATGAAAAATGGGCCAATTAATCGATCACCCCAAAGACCGCACCATACATTTAAACTGAATCTTTGGTGAAAATTATTCTCAATTATAATTCTTGGGTTTTCTTGGCTCCAACATCGATTGTTCTTTCTAATAAAAATGCCATTATTACTGAAACTGCATTCGTCCGACCAAATAATTTTTCGATAAAAATTACGATC
This sequence comes from Amphimallon solstitiale, assembly GCA_963170755.1. Taxonomy (NCBI): domain Eukaryota; kingdom Metazoa; phylum Arthropoda; class Insecta; order Coleoptera; family Scarabaeidae; genus Amphimallon; species Amphimallon solstitiale. Next base: position 110,716,204 of record OY720681.1, on the reverse strand, counting down.
TCGTTGTGTAACATTTAAGAAAATGTTGCAAAATTGCATTCTTCGACCATGATCATTTTCCAATAGTGCTTGTACTTTTTGAGAGATGTATGGTATGAACTTGTGCTTTTTGAGTATCGCTTGTGTTGATTAGTGCGATACGCCGACCTCATTTGCAATTCTCCGAGTAGAAGTCCATGGACTTTCTTCCACGCATAAAAGAACATCCAATTCTGTATTTTCCTTAAACTGTCGACTCTTACTTTTTGGCATTTTGAAGGCTCCATATTTTCTTAAATTCTGTTCGATTCTTCCGAGTTTACGACGGTCTGGAACCTCTGTTGTCGGATAACGATAACTGTAGAGTCTCACAGCTTCAGCACTATTTCGATTACATTCAAAGTATACTTGCAACATGTCGGTCAGTTGATTGCTATCCATGTTAATGATGAATTAAACTCACAGAAAGAATCAGAACGTTGAACTAATGTCACACCGATACACAAATGTCACAATGACAGTATTTATTAACATTTACATTCTAATTGACAGTATTTATTACTTGATGCATTTGATTGCTATTCACGGCACACTTGAAACTTATGTTGAAAAATTGACGTGTTATACATCATCAAAATCAGGAAAACATTCTTTATCCGAAACATTAATTAAAAATATACGTTGCCATTAAAAAAAAAAAATTGACTATCGCATGTTCAGACTTTTTGTTCCTAATAATATTTTGATTACGCCAATTGATAGTATTTACTTAACCATTTTATTTCATATTTCGTTTTTTAAAATCGGATAGTAAATAACGGAGCTACGGCTTGGGGCGTTTTTTGTCAGCCACCCTGTATTCTGCCCTCCTAAGCAAGAAGGGCGTATCTAGCAATTTAATAGTTTTGAGTTATAAGCATTTTACTGAAAGACTTTATGCCGTCCATAATTATGATTAGATTTTTCTTAATGTTTGCATACTTGCTAATCTCTGTGTTTACTGCTTATCCCCTTACTCATCTATTCACAAGATTTGATTTTTATGGAAAAAATGTTAGATACGACCTTTTCACTTAAAGAAAGTATAGTTGATGCTAAACAAAATGGGCGTAACTACAACAACAATTGAATCAATAGGACACTATTTATAATAAATATATATATTGCAACTTAAATTTTACTACCATTTAAGTAAGTTATAATAGGTAAATAATAAGTAATTTTATAATTAATATTAGGTAACTGACAAATTTAAAAAATGTTTCTTTATGTATCCTGTATTATTGCTTCATCCTCTTCTACGTGTCCGTCCACACCTTCGTTGACTGGAAGATTTTCCCAAAATGCTAGTCTATTTGTTGGTAAAATAGAAATAAGTTTGGCTAAAAGGGTGTATTTTCTTTCTTTCGCGACACCTCGTGCTTGGAGTTTAGTTGAGGGTTTTGGCAATGGTTTTTTGGTCCATTTAGCAGTTAGAAAATTTAATTCCACAAATGTAGAATCTGAAAAGGAATTTCTGTATTTCATAGATCTTTGTCCTCTTTCAAATATCATATGCATCATATTTTGCAGCAATGGACGTGGCTCTATTTTGTTTAGTTTGTATTGTGAACTAAAATCCACCCAGTTTTTGAAATCTTCAACTTTCATGTCATTCACAAACCCTTTCTTGTTAGCATTTTCGACGCATTCTCTAAAATCATTAAAATCGTATACTTTTCTTTTCCTTTTCAACTGCATCTCCACCTGATGGTGGAAGGAGTCCGCCGACATGAAGGTGTGTCCAGGTTCAAAGAATTTTACTTCCAGTTTATTCAAATTAACTTCAGCAGAATTAACTATATATATGAAGAAAGAAAGAAGAGCCCAATTTTTATTTTGTGCTGAACAATTATCCAGCCAAATAATAAGTTTTTCTTCATCACGAACTTGAAGAAAAAAATTATAAAAGGTAGATATAATATCTTCCTTTTTTCTGCCGGACACACCTTCATGCCATATGAAAGCATACGGTCTTGATCGCTTTTTCCCGACAGGAACGAATGATTCATTAAATGCTATGATCCGCGGTGTAAAAATGATCTCTTTGTACATGTCACAGCGTGGAAGCATGATGACCTAAAATTGAAAGAAATCGTTTTCAACAAGAATTAAAAATTGTTTTAGTTTTCTTGCCTTTTGTAGGTCTGCAGAATAAACAATTTGTTCACTATCCCCGTCTCTTGTATATTCTTCTCTGGCTCTAGTATAATTGACATGATGAAGTGTCCACTTCTGACAATTGCTGCAACCGTCATCCAAGTTATCTTTATTGTGGGAGGTGGTTTTTCCATGAACCAAAAATTGCTCGCAAGCCCAACACTCTTCATGCCCTAACTTCACAAAGCTGAGATTTTTTTTCGCCACACATTTACGATATACTTCGTAAGACATTTTATACTCTGGATTTAGACTTATGAAGTTGTTATACATGCTCGTTGTCGAAATATCACTAGGCAAATAGCGCCTATTAGGCGCATGTTCCCTTCTGTAATGAGAAATGCAGGGGTTGAAGGACTCTATATGTTTGTTAATAATTTCTTCATCAATCTTATTGCTGGCCGGAGTTTTCCCTCGTCCATCTGATGCAGCGACAATTTTAGAGGCGTGTTTTCTAGATAGAATATTTCGCAACACTTTGTCATTTTTTCTATCGTATCCTAGAGTTCCGAGAAAAAAACTCTTGCATACAGAGTGAGAATTTCCCAGTTCACACTTAAGATAGTAATAAAAAGTATTATTTCTTCTAGAATTTTCAGCTACTGTCTTCCTTTTAACAGTTGTAGTTTTGCTGTTGTGCAACATAAAGTTTCTTTGTTCAGATAGACTTAAAGCCCAAAATTGTTCATTAATATTAATCTGCCTTTCTTTAGAAATTTTCTTGAAACACTGCTTCTTGCATTTTTCCCCACAACTTTCTTTTACTTTATGTTCTTCGATTAGTTTATTAATTTTTCGCTTTTTTCTTTCTACTATTGATTCATCATATAGCCTTCTTTTTCTAATATTACCTTTCTTTGTATAAAATTTAACTTGTTCGTTTTCACAGACCTTTTGAGTGACTGTATCTAGAATTGCTTGCAACAAAGACTTGATGAAAATGTTGGTTTGGCGCCTTTGGATTATTATCAGAGGGACGTTGTTGTCCGAAACTATCGTGGAAGCATCGGAATCGCTATCTTCATTTAAATCACTCAAAGACGGGACATAATGTTTATCAACAACTGAATCATCATCCAAGTTAGAAAAAGCTAATTCTAAATCATTAGCACAAATATCCAGGGCTATGTTATTTTTACTGAAATTATCATGGTTCATAATATTTTGGTTGGTTAATAAACTATTCTTGAAATCGTGACTACTCGTAGAATCATTTGCTTGAATAATATATTCATTTTCAGTAGAAGGAGAGTCAATTCGCTGTACAATAACTTTGGACGTTGAATCATCATTAGTAGTATTAGTAGTAACACAAGAACGTTTAACTTGTCCAATTTGTGCAAGGGAAACCAAGCGTTTTCCTCTAGAAGACATGATCTAAAGATTATTTTTTTGAATGTTAAGTGTGAAATGCCAAAAAAAGATTAGGAAACTTACTTGATATCTTGAAATTATGTTTTAAATGTGTTCTGAAGATAAACTCGTGCCACAAACTTTACAGTAAAAAAATTTACCAACCTAAGATAAGAGCTACAAACAAACTAACAGTGTCTTATTCTCATAACCTAAATGTTTGGAGTCGTATGTGGTAGCAACACTAGCGTCATCATTCCGACATTACTAAACAAGAAAGACGTATCTGCAGTAATTCAATTACATTACTAAGCAAAAAAGACGTATCTGCTATAAAACTGTAGGTACGACTTTCTTGCTTAGTAGTTGTTAGATACGACTTACTTGCTTTGTAACATGCTAGGTAGCGGCACATACGCCCTATTTCAGAGGTAAATAATTCACACTGAACATTCAGTTACGACCACTGGAGCTTTTCAGTAGATGGGCAGATACGCCTATTATATAACCATACTGAAACATTTTTTTTTCAAAAATTGCAGATACGCCCTTCTTGCTTAGGAGGGCAGTATTGTGAATATGAGTCATGTTGATCCATAAATATAGAATTTGTTAATAACATGACTTTAGCGCTACCTATCGCGTGTTTTGATAGCCTGTTTTACTCGCATTGACGATATAAATATGATCTGGTAATATCAAAAATATTGGTTGAGCCATTAAATTGTTATTGAATCTCATACAGATGAACCAACGAACGATTATACATATAAAGGTTATAATATTGCCGTCATGTATATTGGCATTACATTTATTTCCTCTTCTTATTTTTCTAAATTTGATTACTAACATTGCAGTAATATATTTAATTTATTTTCTAATTTTTGTTATATTTTGAGGCTACTTGACACGATTGTACCTCAGACTGGCGTTTTGGATGGTACTAACTGGTACAAAAAATCGTCTGCTTCGACTCTCAATCGTATGAGGAGGGAGGTAGAAAATAAACCTCCCCACCGTTATCTATAAAACCGCAGGGGATGCATATTTCTGTTCGGTTGCAGTTGAAAAACTAAAAATTAGTCAACAAAAAGTCTGAACCAGTGTGTAGTTCGACGACGCCATCAGTAATACAATTAATTGTCCAACCAAAGTTTATTCGAGAACAACCGGTAATAAGTGATTTATGTCGACAAGAATAATTTCCGAACTGATGAGCTCATAGTGTAATGCAAATGAGGTTGATTTGAATGTGAAACTTAAAATAAAACATTATAATTTCGAAATTGTTTTTTAATTTGTAAACATATTTCGCTTCAAGATTGATATACTTGGACGAGCGGCGCTGGAGTACATTCTATCAGGATTTCTATCATCAGCCTCACGGTCGCCAAAATACTGCTCTACTTCTATAATAATTTTGAGAATTTTTGGGAATAAGTGGAAGTCTTTAGGGGTTAGATCTGGTTAATAGGGCTGGGTTGGGTTTCTTGTCATTGTTTTGTTGAAAAAATAATTTTCGGCGAACAGTTTTTCTCCGTTGATTAAAACACTTTCAGGCTGGAATTGACTACAAAACATTAACATATCTATCAACCATTTCATTTCATTTAATTTCAATATTTAGTTATCGTTTGCGACAAAAAACTCCACCCAACCATATTCACCGGATCTAACACCTAAAGACTTCCACTAATTCCCAAGAATTCTCAAAATTATTGCAGAAGTAGAGCAGTATTTTGGCGACCGCGATGCTGATGATTGGAAAAACTGGAAGAATATACTCCAGCACCGGTCGTCCAAGGGTATCAGTCTTGAGGCGAAATATGTTTACAAACTTAAAGAAAGAATAATATTTTAGTTTAAGCCTCATTTGCATTACACTCCGAGCTCACAAGTTGGAAAATTATTTCTTTTCGACGGTCATTTATCACCAGTGGTTCTCGAATTAATGTTGTTGGATAACTAATTGTATTGTTGATGGCGTCGTAGACCCACACACTGGTTCTGACTTTTTGTTGATTAATTTTCTAGTTTTTCAATTGCAACTTAACAGAAATATGCATCCCCTGCAGTTTTATACATAACGGTGGGGAGGCTTATTTTCTGCGTCTTTCCTCATACAATTGAGAGTCGAAGCAGACGATTTTTTGTGACTGTTAAAACCATCCAAAACGCCAGTTTGGAGTACAGTCGTCTCAAATGACCTCAAAACATAGCAAAAATTAGAAAGTAAATTAAATATATTACTGCAATGTTAATAAAAAAATGAGGTGTGGCCACCACACGAGTTTCTTATACGTATTAGCGTTTCAAACTATACAATTATAAGAATTTTTTTACACTAAAATTATTCAAAATCGTATTCTAAGTACTTCTGTTCTCTTAATAAATCGCTATAGAATACATACTTTGCAAGATATTCGAAAAAAAGTGCTACTCCCTAAGAGTAAAAGTGTTACTTCTGGTCCGAATTTTGAAATTTCATATATACAAAATTATTGCAAATCTAGCACTAAATATTTTTGTACTCTTGATAAATATATATAGAATGCATAACTTATAACATATTTGCAAAAAATCGCTATTCGATAAGAGTAAAAGTGGTACTTCCGGTCTGAATTTTGAAATTTTTTGATACAAAAGACATTTAATATTATGTTTTAAATACATTTATACCCGTAAAGTACCTGTCTAAAAAGCATGACTTGCGAAATATTCGCAAAAAACTGATTTTCGATAGGAGTAAAAGATCTACTTTCGGTATGAATTTCGAAAAACTTCTTAAATAAAAGTGTTCTCAATTTTAATTTTAAGTACATATGAATTCTTTATAAATTTGTTTAAACTTAGTAGTTGGCGAAATATTGGCAAAATTCGATTTTTTCACTAGTAAAAATGCAAAATGTATGGGTGGGTACGATAAAAATATCATTATTAGAGAAAATAAGTACTTCAATAAATAAAGCTTTTGGTATTTTTTTCAAATGTTATTAAAAAAAGTCGACTTAATATCCTTAATTCAAGATATTTTACCTTTCTCCACAGTTCTTTTCCATAAAATAATTTACTGCAAGAAGCAGAATTCTTTGTATCCTAAAATTGTCTTTGTCGCTTATATTTATACCATAAACATCCTTTATAACGATAAATGAAGGCATTAAATTAAATAATTACACACGTATGTAACAATCAATTAAAACTCAGTAAGTTTCTTGATATTCTTCGAAATTTTACTTAAGTAATAAATAAGACGTGACTAGAACAAAAAGCAAAGTGAAATTTTATTCACGTATTCTTTTCAAACAAATACTCTCGTATGTAAAGCCAAATTGAAGAATTGTTCCTTCTTAAAACTATCTAGCAAACTTCACACGGTAACATCACAAAGTTCAATCAGCAAACTTCTAACCTCGCTGCATTTTTCGCACGAAATTGCTGATTTTATCGTCCAGGATGAATGTGAAGTTTGTTTCAGGGATTAGACCTCGCAGACGTACATATGTCTGGCAAGTCCAATGTATTTTGATAGTAATACATTTGCGGCTAACAGAAAGAAAATAACCGAGAGAATTGAAAGAAAACGTACATTTAGAAGAATCAATTCTTCTTTTATCAGTTTTAATAACAAGCTAATATATCGTAGCTAGTCTGCAATGCTGCATATAATTCTTTTGATGGGATATTATGTCGTTACAATTCTGATTTAATAGAAAGAAAAATCCTGTATGAAATCACGAGTTGTTTAAACAGATGTTTCACGTTTCATTTTTCAACAAATTCGTCTTATAATACATTATTAGTGGTGATATTTCTGTCGTTAAAATTTTTTTTTTGCTTGACAAAAGCATTTCATACAGTAAATCATAACATTCCTTTGTATAAAATGGAATATTATTCATATGAAGGGTTTTGATTCCGCCACATCTAACTGGCTCTCAAAGTGAAGGCACAAAAGAAACACGCACTCTAGCAATATCTTCCCAAATTCGATTCCATGAACGCTTGTGTGTCATATAGTATATTTTTAAGTAGTATCCTTTTTATTTGTTTTTCTAAATCGTTGTGTATTGAGGCGTTTCAGAGCATCGGGCATCCTGTTGAACAAAGTCAAAGCCTGATGATTTGTCGACACCTATGTTCTTGTCAGGGTTACGGATAAGCTATAAAAATTTGTTCCCTTGTGTTGTAGTTGTGAATGTCACTGTTTGTTTAATACACTTGTCACAAAAAGTATCGCATCATGTAAAAAAGTAAGATTTTTTTGAATTATGGAATAAATCTCAACTGAAAATATTGTACTTATTTCGTAAATGGCATACTTTACTTATTTTATCTGACAGTTAATTTTTATCAGATGTTTTTTCTTTGTTAATGTCAAAAAACGTAAAAAGTGGAAAGTGTGAGAAAAGGCGTAGTTCATTAATTCTGTTAAAAAGTAAATTTGCTTAGGCATTTGTTAACTGTTTTTTTATTAAACAGATTTTGGACAAAAATGAGTAATTTGACACCAGTACAAGCAGCTCAAATTGTGGCCTTAAGTGATGATGGAAGATCGCAGCGAAATATAGCCCAACTTATGAATATCAACCAATCGAGCGTATCCAGAATATTAATAAGGGTCAGAGAAACGGGAGTTTACCATAGAAGACCAGTTCCAGGACGTCCAAGATGTACCATCCTTGCAGATGACCGTTTTCTACGTCTACAAGCCCAACGGGAACGTCATATTACTGCACGAAAACTGCGCAATGATCTTTCCAGAGTCCGTAATGTCCAAATAAGCATTAATTCTGTTAGAAACAGGTTAAGGGAAGTTGCAATTAGAGCTAGAATGCCTGTTACTGCACCATTGCTAACCAGAGCACACCGTGTGGCACGTTTGAGATTCGCAATACAACATATAAATTGGAATGTAAACGACTGGGCTAATATCCTGTTTACAGATGAGTCCAGATTCTCAATTTTCGGGTCAGATAGACGTATTCCAGTTTACAGACGCGAAGGCGAGCGATTTGCACAGTGCAAGGAATTTTGGCGGTGGCTCTATTATGGTATGGGGAGGCATTTGTTTAGAAGGTCGCACAGAGTTAGCTGTATTTCGCAGGGGATCTTTGACAGCTGATCGGTATATAAGAGACGTTCTAGAAGAACATGTGGTACCATTTGCTCCTGTTATTGGAATAAATTTTGTTCTAATGCATGGTAACGCACGTCCGCACGCTGCAAGAATAACAACCGATTATTTTCGAGAAGTAGGTATTCAAGCTTTAGCATGGCCAGCAGTAAGCCCAGACTTGAATCCAATAGAGCACGTTTGGGACAACCTAGAACGCCGCATAAGATCTCGTAATATCGCTCCAGACAGCTTAGATGACCTTGAACACGCATTATTAGAAGAATGGGAAACTTTAGATATGGAGTTTGTAAGGAATTTGATAAGAAGCCTTCCACAACGGATGCGAGATGTTATTAGGACCAGAGGTGGCAGTACTAGATACTAAAAATCGTTTACTTTACTTTAAGACATTTTTTGTTACTTTAAAATTTTCTTGTTTTGGAGAATAAAAATTATCTTTGCAATTTCCTAAAAAATTTTCAAATAAAAAAAACCAAACATCTTTTAAACTTAACGAAAAATCATTATCATTTTTTGAAAAAATGTATGTATGTATATCGTGAGAAGCATTTTGTCAAAATCCATTTATTTTGAAATGATGCGATACTTTTTGTGACAAGTGTATTTGTTTGATTTGTGAATTTGTGTGATACAGGCAGAGATGTAAACCATTGGTAAGATAGGTATTTTTGCCCAGACTTGAATCCAATATGGCACATTTGGGACAACCTAGAACGCCGCATAAGATCTCGTAATATCGCTCCAGACAGCTTAGATGACCTTGAACACGCATTATTAGAAGAATGGGAAACTTTAGATATGGAGTTTGTAAGGAATTTGATAAGAAGCCTTCCACAACGGATGCGAGATGTTATTAGGACCAGAGGTGGCAATACTAGATACTAAAAATCGTTTACTTTACTTTAAGACATTTTTTGTTACTTTAAAATTTTCTTGTTTTGGAGAATAAAAATTATCTTTGCAATTTCCTCAAAAATTTTCAAATAAAAAAAAACCAAACATCTTTTAAACTTAACGAAAAATCATTATCATTGTTTAAAAAAATGTATGTATGTATATCGTGAGAAGCATTTTGTCAAAATCCATTTATTTTGAAATGATGCGATACTTTTTGTGGCAAGTGTATTTGTTTGATTTGTGAATTTGTGTGATACAGGCAGAGATGTAAACCATTGGTAAGATAGGTATTTTTAAATTCCTGAAATAGTCTTTGCAACTTGTGTATCTTGTGATGCCAACCACTACTCTAATAGCTTGTTTCTGTAGCAACTATATTCTCCTTGCTGTCCCACAATCATCTAGCCAAAGTATGCTAATTTTGCACAGCAAAAATGGATCTTGCTAGTTCGTGTTGCAAGAAATCCACATGCTCATTCCACAAAAGATTACTCGATTACACTCCCAGAAACTTGAGACCTTTATTCACAGGGGCGCCAGTGGAGAACACAAGGGACCCAACCAGAACCACTCTTGAGCTTCCTTCGCCACTCTCAATCTGATTCTCGCCATCAATACCATCCAGAATGATTAAGAAAGAGGCATCATTTGCATACAGGAAAGAGCCACCACAATTCACATTAGGATCGTTGATGTATATGATAAATTACACTGGTCCCAGTATTCACCCCTGTGGAATACCAAGCTTCATTTCCGCTTCACGACACACCTCCTTCGCCCAATAAACTCGTTATTACCTATCTTCCAAATAACTAGTTATAGCTTACTGATGATAATATGTATTAGTAACTCGATATATACAAAAGATTACATATAAAATTCTGGTAACTACATAATACGTTTAATTCTTAAGTCAGTCCCATCATTCTTGAATGGGTATAACAGTTTTATGTATTGACACTAACGCTTTGTAAGATTATGCCTGAAAATGGAGTGTGGCAACTTGCACTACCCCATTAAGTTACCAGGATTATAACAAGCGAACCGGGTTATTGAACCAAGTTACTTTTTCGATTTTACAAACACGGTTGTTTTTGCCCAACGCATTTGTGCCAACGGTGTGGTAATCCCAATACCTAAAACGGCTTTGGTATCGGCAACAAGCCAAATAATTATACGAGAGCCATAGAATAGCGTGTCGATAGGACATTTTGTTGTCTTTCTAATTTACAACAGGCAGGAGACATACTTGCGCGCAAATGGCGCATGTCAATAAGCACGGAAAGAAACACACATGATTAAACTTAAGAAGAAAACAGTAGAAATGAAGGACGAAGAACGTTTGGTAATTTAAAATTAGTAAGATAAGTTTAGAAGCAAAACCGAGCAAGAAATCAATTAAAACAGAAAGTTCAAATAAAGCTCAGAAATCTACAATATGTCGGTAAAAAGCGACAGATGGCGCGAAATTTTCCAAAAGGAAACTAATTAAATAATTAATTTGATAAGTAATAGCAAAATTTAAAATTAAATATTGACATTCTAATTTGAAATTAACATACACTGGCCTCCAAAATTAAGACCAAGATATTTCACTTTAGAAATAACAATAAAAAATTAAAAATGTAACCCGGGCAAGAGTTAATTAGTTCTACAGAAGAAATATTATGTAGGTTTCAATTTTATGTTGACACTACTGAGGAAAATGGCACTGCAAAAAGCTTGAAGTCCAAACAATATTCATATGCATTATGGCGCACCACATTTCTGTCCTGTCAAGGGTTGTAGTGGCAAGTTTTAAATTAATTTTGAAATATAGAGAGTGATTTAATAAAATGTTGCGCACCAAAGTTATGAAAATTTAAATGGAAGACCTTGTATATTATGGCATATTTTGATACTACAAATGAAATCTACTTACTGTTATATTCCCTATACCTAACTTCACATATTTCCGAGACATTTGACTATTTTTGATAATGTAGATCAAAATTTATGAGGCATTTCTGGCTTAAAAATTTGAGCGAATTATTTTAAATTGTATTTATTGTTTACTCATAGCATCAGACTTTATGATAAGTTAAAATTATACAGTGTGCTTAAAAACAAAATTTTTATTTTGACTAACATTAAAAACAAGTAACTTTCTTACTTTAAATTGAAGAGTCTGTATTTATTACCATATTAAGATTCTGGTTTTAATTGTTTTTAAAACTGCATTAAGGTTTCCTATACCTGGCTCTTATAATTTTTTTTAGTAATTCACGATTTTCAATTGAACACTAATTTCTTGTAATTTATTTTTCAAAAGTAGGCTTTGACGGTGTTATTATTGCTTCAAACATATACATTATTTACTATTATTACTAAAAATCTATTTTAGTAATTTAGGATTTTCAATTCCAAACACTATTTTCTTGCATGTCATTTTTTAAAAGACGTCATAAATAGATAAATAACAAATACATACTTTATCAAACTTAAGAAAACTAATGTTTTAACAAGTGCTCGAAATGATGTCCATCCGTTTCAATACGTAAACGAATTCTTTCTTGAAAGGACTGCTTAACTCTTGTTAAAATACTTGGTGTTATAGAACGAAACGCTATTCTTATTCTTTCTCTTATATCGTCGGGTGTGGTTGGTGGTGTATCATAAATGATATTTTTGAGATATCCCCATAAAAAAAAACGGGACTCGTTAGGTCTGGAGTTCTTGCTGGGCAATTGTGTGGACCGCCGCGTCCTATCCACCTATTGAGATATTGCCTATCCAATTCATTTCTAACATTTACTTGAAAATGCGCTGCTGCACCGTCTAGTAGTAACCACATTCTTTGCCGAATATTAAGAGGTATATTTTCCAAAAGTGTAGGCAAAGTGTTTCTTAAAAATCGAAGAATCATGGCGCCATTTAAGTCACCATCAAAAATGAATGTAGACCTATCACTAGCGTTCCAATTATTACACCCCACACATTGACACACCATCTGTTTTGCCTATCGAGAGTTCTAAAAAAATGGAGATTTTTGTAACTGTAGTTGTGAAAATTATGTCTATTAACTAATCTGCTATTGTGGAATGATAGGAGGGTGTTTTTGACTCTAGTTGTTTTGTTAAAATGCTTTTTATCGTGTCCATCGAATATCCATTATTGACCGCTATCGTAAATATTCTATTCTTTTCTAATTCAAAGTTTTCTTGACTCTTAACAAAACAACTAGGGTCAAAAACACTCTCCTTAATTTACCTCAAAACAAAAATCATACCTTCTAATTACAATCTTATCACATACTTGGGAAACATTTCAAATAAAGTAGGGACTATTATTAAGAAAACGAATAATGAATCTATCTCTTTCAAAACGAATAACTCAATACTAAGACCTCTTAACAATAAGAAAGACAAAACGAACAAAAAATTGAACTCAGGAGTTTATAAGTTAACATGTGAAGATTGTGATAAAGTTTACATCGGACAGACGGAGAGGACTTTAGAAGCCAGAATAAAAGAACTTGAAAGAAGCTATAATGATAAGAAAACAGATTCGACCTTTGCTAACCACTGTCTGGAATTGAATCATAAATTTAACAAACAATTTGAAATTTTACATATTCAAGAAAAAAGTAAAAAACTTAACTTACTGGAAAGTCTAGAAATAAATAAATTTAGTAAAATAGGTATAATATTAAACGATCAGTTGGACCTAAATAGCTCCCCCCCTACAAAATTTAAAACTGTAATTGAATACCGCTACCTAACAACAATAATTGTGTCATCTATTATCTGTATTTATAAGTGCCATTGTAACAGAAATTGAATATGTATATTTTCATCACCTGATGAAGCCACAGTGTGGTGAAACATATGTAGTGTCTACATTCAATATTTTTGAAACTAAAATTTGTGTTTTTTACTTATTAATTATTAAAATAAAGTTTCAACAAGTAACTCTCCAATCAATCAGTTATTTACTGAACCTCTCTAGAACCCATAAACAAGTTACGAGTCGACGATTGTAATCTACTTCCAAAAGTTGTGTAATTGAATACGATAAAGGAAAAAGTTGTGCTTTTTTATAATTCTTCCGACGCTCCGTCTGCTTATTCCATTGGTTTCACTTATTTTTCCTTAACTTGTAGGCTGATTTTCTACCTGAGATTTGATAACAACAAAATGATTTTCTTTATTTTCCATAATTAGTCTTTGCCGTTCTGGTTTCTGATACCACACACTTCCTGTTCTTCGGAAAACTTGCTATAAAATTTCTAATGACCGCCTGTCAAGATGACGTCTGTTCAGACATTTTTGAGCATAAACTCTTGATACTAGCAAGCTATTTTCGTCGCACTCTCCAATTACTAAAATCATATCCACCTTTTCGTTTTGGGAGTCGGTTCTCATTTTAAATAATTAAAATTATTTAAACGACGTCGAACAGCGATGATGTCTTAACTAGTATGTACTGCAACTCTCAAATAATTTATCTGTTTGAAGGAATAATAACACAGTCAAAGCCTACTTTTGAAAAATAAATAGCAAGGAATTAGTGTTTGAAATTGAAAATCCTAAATTACTAAAAAACTAAAAGAGATAGGTATAGGAAACCGTAAGTTTTAAAAGCAATTACAATTAGAATCTAAACACGGTAATAAATACAGCGTGTTCCATTTAAAATAAGATAGTTATTTGTCTTTAATGTTAGTCAAAACAAAAATTTTGTTTTTAAACACGCTGTATAATTTTTAGATATCAACTTAAACTTATCTGAAAGTCTGATGCTTTGAGTAAACAAGAAATACAATTTAAAATAATTTGCTCAAATATGTAAGACAGAAAGGTCTCCTAAATTTTGATCTACATTTTCACAAATAGTAAAATATCTCGAAAATTGGTTAAGTTAGGTATAGGAAATATAACAGTAAGTGGCCTTAATTTGGCTAATAGTATCAAAATATGCCATAATATACAAAGTGTTCCATTTAAATTTTCATAACTTTGGTGCGCAACATTTTATTAAATCACTCTGTATACTTCAAAATAATATCAAAAATGTGCCCCTTATGAACCTACACAACCCCTGATAAAAAGATTTTTTAAATATTTTGCTACTTTTCGTATATAAACCGACGGGAATATGGTGCCCCACCCTGTATATATGATATATAACCTTATTAACATTAATTGCATATTTGATATGACGGTTTTTGCTTTAACTCCTTTACGGAAAGTTGGTATAAAGTTGAACATCTCCAGTCGGAATATATTTCTTACTTAAAAAGTCATCTGTTGCTAATTTCACAACGCGGCCATCGTCATCGTCGTCACAGAGAGAGTATGAAATGTGAAAAGTTGTCTAAGTGGTGCGCAGTTGTCTACTCCGAATATTTAATTAGTTAAAATTAATTAACTCAAAATCTACTAATGGGGAGTTTATCAAATCGATATCAGGGTACCGAGACACTCGACAACCAAAAGTTGCACGTTCACTCGAGACAAGGGACAGACGTTCGCTAACTGAGTTTCTCTTGCCACGAAGACATGTTTTGAATAAATATCTATACGCAAGTCGGTGTGCGAAACTTTCAAACTTCACATTTCCCTCGAGGAAAATAGTTTGGCAAATTATTGATGATTGATAGTACATATAGGTAAACGTTTAACGATGTGCTGAACTTTGTTCGACATGAAAGAATTTAAGTTTTAAAAAATGATTGACTTAACTAATTAAAGGTTCACCTTTAGAAGATGGAATACATATTTTTGTGCGTGCCTATCAATGAGGTCGCAATATACCTAGAGGAACAATTTAATAATAATAATAATAATAATAATAATAATAAAGCTATTTATTCAGTAATACATACAGTGTTGAACATGTCAAAATATACATATAAAACAGATTCACAAATTCACATTTATACGCGTCAAAATTTAAAATTAAAATACTCATCTATGCTATAGAAAGCTTCTTTGATGAGTATTTCAAACAATACAGTTTTTTGCCTTTTTTGAGGTAAATATTTTATGTGTGAAGGTAAATGATTATATACTCTTATTATTTGGGTGACACAACTCTTTTCCACAATACTTTTCGTTGTTTGTAGAGGCACCAAATGTGAACAGACTATACCTCTGGTCTCGTAATTATGTTGTAATTCTTGTTCTTTGAAAAACTCATAATTCTCCCTTACAAACTTCACACACTCAAGAACATATAAGCCCGTCAATGTATGTATTTTCTGTCCCTTAAAAATTTCCTTGCATGAATGAATCTTTCTCACACCAAAGACACTACGCAGGCACGACTTCTGTAGGATAAACACTCTGGATGCATGAACCGATGTTCCCCACAACATGATGCCATAACTAAGTCTCGACTGCACATAAGCATAATATGCCGATAGACCTGCTGACTGATTTACAGATCCCGCTATGATACGCAATGCATAACTGAGTGATGATATCTTTGTTGCCAAGTGGTCAATATGCTTCTTCCAGTTCAATTGAGGATCCATCCACAATACCAGGAACCTAACTGCCATGTGTTCCATATTTAGCTGTTGATCTCCATAAATAACTTTTATTGGGTCCTTCTTGAAATAGCCAAAGTTCAACACATTGGTTTCTTCAATATTCAGCTTGAGCCTGTTTCTGTCAAACCACGAACCACAATCCTCAACAGTAGACAGTATTTCATTGTTTGCTGCATCTGTTTTGGTTCTTACAATTACCGAAGTATCATCAGCGTACAGTATCGTTTTATGTTTAGTCTAGCAAGGGAGATCATTGACATATATTAAAAACAATAAAGGACCCAGGACGGAGCCCTGGGGCACTCCTCTTTTCAGCGTCCCCCAATCAGAAGCAACACCCGCATCACCACCGACCATGCACTGCTTTCTATTATCCAGATAGAACCGTATCAACTGCAAACTATGTCCCCTTATTCCAACTCTTTCCAACTTTTCAAATAACACACAGTACTCAACACAGTCGAAGGCCTTACTAAGGTCGATGAAGATACCAATTGTGCACTCATCATGATTCAGACTGTCAATAATCTCATGTATGGCTTGATAAGCAGCTCTGATCGTAGATCTGCCTATGATGTAGCCATTCTGGTATTCACTAAGTATATCATGTTCCAAAAGGAAATCCATTATACGTGTAAAAATAATTTTTTCGAATATTTTTGAGAAATGTGTCAATATAGATATCGGTCTGTAGTTTTCTAGTTTTGTAATTTCACCTTTCTTGTATATTAATCTAATTTCTTCAATTCATTTGGGAATATTCCCGACTCTATACATTTATTGACTATTGGTTCTAGTATAACTGCAAGTTCAGGCGCACATTCTTTTATTATCTTTACAGGTATTTCATCACAACCCACGCAAGAGCTATCTCTTAATTGTGCAATAATGTTACATATTTCTCCTACGTCAGTAGGATGCAGCATCAATGAGTGGTTATTATAAGGAATATTGTCCAGATCTATATCTTTTATCTTGGTTATATTGTTACACATTTCTATCAGTTGTCTGTTGATTGTAGACAGCCTTTCTTCAATTGTTGTTCCTGCCACTTCAATGCCATCAACAGAGATTTCCTCAGCTTTAACAGAACCCGTGATTTTTCTTACCAGCTGCCAAGTAGCCTTAGTCTTATTATGTGATTCATTGATGAAATCACTGTTAGCTTTGTCTTTCGCAATTTTTATCTCTTTGTTTAAATTATTGCGATAATTGTTATAATCTTCTATACTTATTCTTTCGTTTAGCATGTCCTCGTACATTTGTCTTTTAATAATTGTTTTCACCTTAATTTCATCAGTGATCCAGTTTTCTTTAATTTTTTTTTGTTTTATGGTTTTACTTTTACATAAGTCATTATATTTCGTTTTAATTTCATTAATAAAAGTTTCATACAAGACATTAACATCCAACGCATCACACAAAATATTCCAGTTATGTTCCATGAGCTATTGTTTAAAAGCAACAATATTTTCTTCATATAATATTTTAATTTTAATTGGTTTCTGTGGTGTAGCACTCCTGAACCTCGAACTAAATGTAAGCTGTTGCCCCAAGTGATCCGACAGTGCTGTTATCACTACTTTACTAATGTAGTTTGTTATATTCGTCATAATATTATCAATTGTCGTCCTTGCACCCCCAATACGTGTGGCATCATGTATTGTTATATGCAAATTGAACGCATTCAGCACATCATTCAGTCTTTTTACATGAATATTTTCTTTAATATGAAATGGGACATTAAAATCACCCGTTAAAATGTGTTTTGGTTTCAATTTTATTACTGATGAGAGTATTTCATCGAGTATATCTAAAAATTCATTAAAATCTCCGTTGGGCGGTCTATACACATTAACCACAATTGTTTTATGCTCAGTCAGTTCAACAGCACTACATTCTACTATGGATTCTTGACTCTTGTCTCTTAGATTTTTCATTTCCGCAACAAGAATTCCCTTTCTTATAAAAATGCAAGAGCCACCATACCTGTTTGTAGTTCTACAGAAACAAGATGCCATAGCATAGTTCCTTAAATTTATATATTGTAAGTTCTTAGTATCAATCCAATGTTCTGTAATCGCCAGGACATGAACCACCTCCTCATAAGTTTCTAAAAACATGTCTATTGAATCAATTTTGTTATTAATACTCTGAATATTGTGATGTAAAATATTTATTTTTTCCTTTTCTTGCTCATTTATTTCGTCTCCAATGACGCAACGTTCGAGGCTCTTTTCCCTACTAATAGTCCCTACTACTACCAAATTACTGACAAAAAAACCGACAATTTGGAAATCCGGTTTTAAGTGGACTACGTGTGCAGAAAATATCTTCTTCAGATCACTTTCTTCCACTCTCTAACAATTTCCTTTTGCACTGCTTGTAAAAAGGCACAACGGACGTTCAATATGGATAGTAATTTATGATTCCCCCACTATCTATTCTTTTAGTATCTAGATATATTGAGACATCTACAGTACTCAATGCAGTACTTACGACTGTGTATATAAATAAATATTAACCTTGAAACAGCATTATTTAAACAATTATTATCATTCATTTTTCAGACGATAGCAAACGCATAGTGATATCATTAAATGAATTAATATTAAACATCTTATAAAAATCGTAATTTAAATTGAAAATATTTAGTCTTCATTTTAAGTTGTTTATTTATCATAGTTAACATTTCTTAATTGTGAAAGAATTATTATAAAAAATAATATGCACATGTGTATGCAGATCATATTTCAAATATGGTAGCGTCCTAAAGTAATTTACAAATGAAAAAATACCACAATATACCGGGTGCGGGTTAGCATGTAAACTAATAACGTTGTAGCAATGAGACTTTACGTACGTATGTAGTAGACTACTGTGCATTTTTTAATTTTATTTACAAATATACAGGCTGTTTCAAATTTTTGCAACCACCTTCAACTTTTTTATTTTAAATAGATTGCTATACTTTCTAGCTATTATAATGATAGTTCCCCAAATTATCTTTGCAATGATATATGGATATATGCATTCACGACTGTTAGTTTTGGTTTTATTAATAATTTTGTTAAAATCTTGACAGTTGCAGCATCTAACATTTTAAGCCTTAGTCTGAGCATGCCTCACGTAACTCTTGTGTTACTAATTTATGGACTAACACGTTATTTGTTTTGAGTTTGAATAATGTGAATAAATATAAATGTTAAATATGTCGTGTGAAAGTTATCAATCTTTTTTATTAGTCATCAAATTCCTTATAAAATTGCCGTTAGAATGATACCAATAACATAGTACTTATTTCTAGTATTTTTAAAGTTATAACCCATTAATGGGGTATACCCATGTTTTTATAATATTGTAACGTTTTCGGGTTCGCAATAAACAACTCGTGCAATTTATTTACTTAAAACAGTCTGTATTTCACACACGTAAAATTAATTACAATATAAAAATATAAAACTAATGTATCACACTTAAACTACTACGATTTAAATTAGCACTTGTATTTATTTCTATTAGTAATATTTATGTCCGTATATTTAAATCACTTCTATTTATATAACACGGTAATATTTATGTCTTTATTACACTATATTTATGTTTATTCTTCGACTACCACTCAAAGAACTATTTATTTATTTCTTATATTTATATTACTGTTCCGCACGAGACTACTTAAGGACTTTCTTATTCCGGAATTATTATTCATCGGTGACCCAGCCGCCTTATTTACACATACGAAACATCTGGAAGCATTCGCGTAAACTTCATCTTCCTCTCGATGTTTGTAGAACATTCGATAGACATTCTGTCTCTTCTCAGTACATAGAAAATGGATGATTTATTGCTTTATGATTTTTACCAGTCGCGGCGAGATGATTTACAACCTCTTTTTATTGTCGCTCGGAAGTCTGCCTTTCTTTGTGCACTTGTTTCGTTATAATATGCAAAATACGGGGCATCTAATAGTTGGTTGGCTATGAAAAATAAAACAAAGTAACTATAACTAACACCTGTTCTTTATATGCTTTATCATTAGTTTTAGAATTACATTTTGAATATTTTCCATATATACAGGATGTTCTATTTAAAAATTTGATGCTTTTGTGAATATCTCAGAAACTAGCTCTTTAATTGTTTCTCTGTTTTGACTAACTTAATCAGCAAAAAAAGTCCTACTAGTTTGCTAACTTAACCGACTTCGTAGCTTCAAGTATAACTAAGTTAACAATGGTGAGCACTTAACTTTAGACACGGTGTAAATATATTGATATGGTTTGTTTAACTATGCAATATATTATATCTATTTTAATTCGTGTTCTTAAAAAGAATGGTATTTATATTGGTTTAATGTTTATTCAAAAGAATTCAAGGTTAGAAAAGTGGTATTTATAGAATTAAATAATATGGATCAACTATTTTATGTTCACTCTGTATAATGGTAGAACGTTTAATTTTCTTTCCTCTGTATGACTATTGTAAAATCTGAAAGGAAGAAATCAGAAATATTAGTTATCATTAAAAAATGTTATGTATTATAAATTTGTAGAAAATTGTTTAATTAACGTTGATATGTAAAGTAAAATATAATAATGTATGGGGAATAGAGTATAGTAAAATTTGAATTAAGATTCCCGGCAATATTTGAATAAGAGGATGTGACATTTTGGATTTTGACAGATCATGTTGTATATAATCGAAATACGATTTTAAATGTGATATATTCTTTTAAATAGTAATGTTTCCCGTGTGTCTCTTTAAAAAATACTTATTGAAGTTTAGAGGAATATAATTATTCAAAAATGTGCAAGTAATCGTTGTTTATGAATAATATCGATCAAACCAAACATACACATGTATTCAATATTATTTGTTATGATGTTTCACCTGCAATTTTAAAATAAATGTAACTACATAAATTACCATAAGTCGTATATTGTATTATCCAAATAAACATGATGTAAACGATTTTATTTTTAAAATTTTTTAACTTATATTTTTCTGAGGAAGATATTATAAATAGTATCGAAACGTTAAAACGTTTTTTAATATAACCTAACAACCTTCATATAATACTGGAAGCCAATATTACCAAAATTTTGTCTATATATTTTACAATAAAAACGGCTAAAAAAAAGAAGGAAAAAGTAATAAATCCTTCACACAATTTTATATATATAATAAATGTACGAAAGTAATGTGTAAATCATGTTATCGTAGCGACTGTGTTTGAAAAACACATAGCAAACTAATTACAAAATCAGAAAATAGGAAAAGCAAAGCCAATTTGTAGCTTTTGTCGAAAATTCTGCAATTTATTGCAGATAACAATCAACTTAACTATAAGGTAGACAATGCTAGTCTATGCGAAAATGACACAAAACTGACAAATATGGAAATTAATAATGTGAAAATGCGTAAGTAAAAATGAAAGTGGAAATCACCCAGTGTGAGTGGCTACTACAGACATTCGTGTTTCAAACTCTCAGTTTTCTTCAGTTGGATTTGCAAGATTTATACCTGTCAATATAAATTTTAGGCCCGGCCCGTCTATTACAGAAGCCAGGCCCGCCCAAATCCTCTCGCGATCCGGCCTATTATTAAGCTAAGCTATTTAAAAGTAAAATTTTCATTCTAACATCTTCTTAAGTGGTTTTACTCCTATACCAACTTTCTTTTTTTTTTTCATATTCCACCCTCAAATACAGCTGCTTATTTGTACTAAAAAAACATCTAAAGAAATGACGAAAAATATGTTGTCTTAATAGCTAATAATAATAGTAAATGATACTTACTTTCAGAAATAAATAAAATATTATTTTTATTACTAACGTTCTAATTAACTTACCTAATTTCTTTGCAAATAACATAATTTATTTAGAGTAATTTATGTGGATTATACTTTATTTTAATTCTTAAAATCCAACCTTTTATAATACCTTAATTTATAAATACAAACTTAAATAGATTTTAACTTTTAAGTATTGTTTGCATTTCAAACTTGTTCTTTGGTAATTCTTTTGATACAGCAGATATTTATCCGATTTTCTCTGTGGTTAATATTCTATGAATGTATATAAGAAGGACTTTACTGAAAGAAGGCAAGTACTCCTGAGTTAAACCTGGGGCAATTTGCAACAAACTTTTCGACTGTGGAAAGATAAGTAACTTTTTCACGAGAGTTTAATATTAATGTCGTTTTTGGAATTCCACTGATACTAGCAAGGGGCATTTCCTAAAAATTCAAACAAAAATTATAACAGTAGTCTATCCTAATATGTATTTAGATAATTTTCTTTATCTGCTAAAAAATAATAATAAAATGATATTTTCCTTTTACCGTATATTTGGCTTACACAGATGTGGAAATAATAAAATAAAAATGTTCATGTTATTTATAAAAATATTTGTTTTTTCTTAATGTTTGCTTATTTTTATATAAAACTTATCATTGTTTTTCTCCCTTTTCCAGTTCCTGCATTGAATAAATATTTATGTCACTGCTGCATAGTATTACACTAAAATAGGAGAAAATCGGTTTATATATCTTTCATAAAAGACAAGATATACAAAACAATTATTAAAATAGTGCGTTGCTTATTGGCTCTAAGTATATTCAATAAATGAGTGTTATAGAATTTACTTTCTTAAATTAAAAAACATTTCAAGTAGATCGGTTATTATTGTGTCTTTAAAGCAGTGCACAGTGGAGTGATTAACTCATCCTCTAGGAACAAGCTTAGTTAAATATTTAATATTATAATTTTGTTATAGAATTGATTGGAAACTAAAATAATTAATTTTGGAACGAGTGTCAGATTTGTTAATGGAACAATATATTTCAAAATAATCACGAGATATAGGTTTTATATTGTACTAGCAGTCCCGTAGACGTTGTTCTGCCCCGAAATAAAACAAACTACTAAGAGAGAGAGACGACAATTATAAGTAGAATGAATGTTACGAATTATGTACCCATTAATATTAATTAAAACGAAAGCTTACCCGATTCATCGCGAACCGAACCTCACTAATTAATAATCCGGCATACATATCCAGCAACAAAATCAATCAAACACATATAATAACTTCTCGCTACTTATCTCATTTAATAAGGAATAGGCAACGGCCCAAAAGTAATTATTCGAGTATGCGAAGGATAAATGGCACTTGGAAATGGTGTCTTTGCGACGATGACTAACACAAAGTGAAACTTAAACTCTTACCGATTGGAGACACGAGTGAGCTTTGCGCGCAATTGTCTGACACACCATCGGGAATGCTAAGATGATCACAAAAGAACTGAAGATGAAAATCGTACGATAAGAATTAGTTAAACAAATTTAGAAACAAAAACCGTGCAATAAACAACTAATTAAGAAAGTAAAAATATAACTCATTAATCTACCATATGCCGATAACTTAAGGGAAAATTGACTATAGAATACCAGCGGAAGATTGCGCGATATATCCAGCAAACTAACACCAAAGAAACCAAACAAGTAATGCGAAATTCCTAATTCAAAATGAAGATTATGTATCGAATTAATGTAGATAAGCTTCCATAAGTAAAAGACGGAATTACGCCGTAAAGTATCAAACCAAAATTTATAATGTAACAAAGACTGAACATACACTCGTATCACAAATATTTAACAACGTAACAAAGGAATTGAATGAGTTCGTGTCATTGTCGTTACTGAAGTGATCTGTGGTGCACAGCGAACTTAAAGATTAATAATAGTTTTAAATTTAGTAGGGGGACAAGCCTTTGTGAAAACCGGCACAATAGACATGGATGAGCAAGTAAATACATTCTCGTAGATTAATGGTGGGAGAACAGAACTAGAAGGAAAATGGGATTGAGTTACTCTTTTTGATTTATATCTTGTATTCCCTTCATGTAATTCTTTTTAAATATTAGAAAATATGTAATCATTTCTAATTGAATCTATGCAATAATATAAAAAAAATCTATGAAGATTATGAAAATAACCGTTTTAACTTTTATATTAATTTATTTCCTTTCCGCAACTATCTCTATATATCACTCTTTCTAGAATGCTTTTCCATTACCAAGCATTATACAGAGTAGAAGATAACATGGAAGTATATTTTACCCTCGCTAATAAAACACAAAGGCGATGTCAAATAATATCCCGGTACGTTATTTATACATTTGGTATACATATGTATGTACTGCAGGCTCCTCCACCAAAGTGAAACTGTTATAACTTATAATAAATATGTCAGATACTGGCGAAATAACGTGAAGAAAAATAGGGTTTACAGGAATCTATGCGTGTATGTTTTTCTGACGGAGCGTGTGTTTGTATTATGCTCAAGTGAGCGTTGAAATTTATGACAAATGTTTGTTTAAATTGAATCAATGTTGGGGGTATTTGGAATACTGTAGTTCGATTTGCAGATTTTCTCCTTTTTTAATTCTAAACGAAATGAATTGTATACCATTACTATTTACTTTATTATTTGTAAGAAAAATAATATTTCTTTTGTTTTTAATAATTAACAGTTGTTTTATAAAAAAAAGACATTAGAAATACAATTAAAATATAATAATGCAAAATTCCATTTTAATTACATTTTATGTAATTGCAAATTTTCGCTCTCCGAGCATAAGATGTATCGTTTAAGAATAATCATTCAGTATTATTCGTTATCAAAAAGTGACGAGTGGGCATCACACGTATGTGCGTTTCAATCTGTTATACAAAATGAACCAAGTTTTGTATAAAAAATTCGAACGCACATTTAAGTTTCAAAATCTTTTATTTTTTGATAAACCTTAGAGTAAAAGTATTACTTTCGGCTAGAATTTTGATTTTTTTTTAACAAAAATTACTCTCAGTTCAACTTTAAATAGTTTTATAGCCTTATAAATCTGTACAGAATGCAAAACTATTTTTCGATAAGAATAAAGTCGGCAGGGTTTTTGAAGACCTTTTTTATACTGTAAAGGAACCACTTATTTGAAACTTAAAATGCAATTAAAAAGCCCCTAAGTTGGGCGAGATAATGAACAGGAACCCCTATATTCAAATTAATATATTTTAATGTAAAGTTAAATTTGAAGACAAAATTGTGAAATGTTGTTTAATTGCCAGCTAAAACTCAGATTCTCTCAGGGCGATTCGGATTAATTAGAAATGCTTAATTAAAAAGGTTCCTAAACATTAATTAGTTTTAATAAAAAGAAAAATGTCATTTTAAACTTTAAATAATACTTATATTCAAAATCAATGAATCATATATCTATTTTTACAAATAACGAAAGAAATATAACAAATTTAAAAGACAATCCCAATACACTTTTACAAATAATAAATGGACATAAATATTTATGTATAATCTTCGTTATGTTAAGCCGTAAACAATAAAAGCAAGAATTTACTACGTACGCAGCATACACGTTTTATGTATGATTATATAAATGTACAACGATGCTAATACAGATCAAGTTACATTATACCTTATAGTACAGAGACGATATTTATTTAACAATTGTATTTAGGCGATTCGTCTCTATTTAAAACTTATTTTACAATCTAACTCTTTATTATCAAAAATACCTTCATTTACAATAATCTTTTAAAAATACCTTATAATCAATTATTGACTGCCATTTCTCATGGGAGGAAGAAATAGATCGTATATGCTAAAAGTTGAATAAGGGTTTTTACGTTATTTGTACTTTAAAGCGCATGTTGTGCAGTGAAACACTGGTACAGGTGTATTATGCCCTCGTTTATTCGGCAATCTCATTTAATATTACTGTTTGGGGACAGTGTAGTAACGTTAGACGGGTCTTTATTATCCAAAAACGCATTATTCGTTTAATATTTAATATAAAACCAAGAGACTCGTGTAGAGATGCATTTCTGACGGGTAAGATCCTAACGGTGACGTCAATTTATATTCTAAAGCTCTTGACATACATTTTTGAACATAAGGATTCTTTTTTCAAAAATTCTGACTATCATAATTATAATACTCGCGCTAAAGCAGATATACGTTTGGACAAAGTAAATCACAAGTATTATAAGAAATCACCCATAAGTGCTGGATGCCGATTATTTAATCTGCTTCCAGAGAGGTTAAAGTCAGTACAAAATGTTAATGTGTTTAAGAGGAGGCTAAAGGATGTATTGCTTACTAATGTCTTTTACAATATTGAGGAGTTTGAAAATTATTTTAAAAATAACTGACTTGGCTGTGCTCAGCGGACATTTCTATGCTACTCTGTGACAAATGTTTTTAATGTTAACTTTCCGTCTTGATTTATTATTACTTTAGGTTTGAAATGTTATTTATATTTACATATGTGTACCTGTGTGTTTTGTACTTACTTTTGTAATTACATACTTAATTATTTGTGACTTGTTCCATGTATATTTGTATCTTTAGGAACGAATAAACTAAACTAAAAACTAAATAAAGCTTCTTTTTCCAGTTTCTTTCTTCTCTCTTCGGCGCTGTATATCCTCAGCGAAATCTTCTTTCTTTTATGTTGTCTTCAACGGAATTTCCTTGGTGGTCACGATCCTGACGTGACGAATCTACTTGTTCTGCCTAATAGAGCACAAAATATTTATTACAAAATTTATCACTTTGCACATTTACTATATATGTGCCACATTAATCACTTTTTATTATTTTTTCAAATAATAACAATTCTTATGATTGTATCTGACTCACTACAGGAGTTTATGTATACTTTCAGTTTGCCTCTCGAAACAAAGTCTAACTTGCGACTCTTTCTAGCCTGCGACTCTTGACTTTGAATGCGTATTTTCCTTTTATATAAGAATGTCTGTGAATCCCCGCTTCCTACATAGTCAGGGTGTTTGCATTCACATTGCGCACGTACACATTCTTTTAACTGTGAGAATGTATATCACTATCGGAGTGTTTATCGCGTTAATATAAACTTTTGGCTCCACAATTGTTATTCATAATAATATTACTGAAAAAATATACTTAATTAAATTAACTACAATAACATTTTTCTCAAATTCACTTTCGATTATATTTGTAGTCTCTATAAATTTGTTTAAATTTAGTAGGTGTTGAAATATTCTTATTTATAATATATATACACCGGGTGTCTGTTTAAGCTCGGTCACCGGCCATATCTCGGCAACCGTTTATCGTAAAACCAGGCGGAAAAAACCTTGATAGTAAAACAGACCAGGGGAATTTCAGCAAATTTATTTTCAAGTTTCCAAAATTATCGCAAGAAGGCGCAATTCTTAAGGTGCTTCAAAAATTCGATAATTTTTAATTCAATTCAAGTTCAAAATAGGTATACATGTTTATTGGCGGATTTTTATGTTTTCATACAATTTGCATTTGAAACTTTTCAATCCAACTCTTATACGAAGTGGGGGGGGGGGGGGGTATGTCTGCGTCAATGTTTCTAGGCTCATTAGAGAATTTTACAGAGAATTAAAATGTATGTAATGCGAAATTATGTGGTTGAAACAAAAAAGTTATAAGTTCTTAATTTATGTACATTACTTGTAATTATTCAAAATTTTAAATAGAACGATATATTTCTAATATCATAATAATGAAGCAAATAAGAAACCGAAGTGAATGATGAAGACCGGAGGTTGCTACAATTTTTCTTGACGAAGATATATACAATCCGGAAAAATAAAATTTTGAAATATAAATTTATTTATTTATTGCGAGTAATACTTTTATTTTTATTTTAAGGGATGACTAACCACTATATAGATTGCACTTCCATTATACTCTACCATAAAGGTATACATTTCAATCTTCTCCAACACTGAAATAAAATAATAATAACAATAATGTAAGTAATTTCTACCATTTAGGTGTTAGGTATTAATATTTTTAATTGTATTTTATAAACTGTCGTTTTATATTTATCTTTGTCATCTATCGGGTTTCCTAATTGCAATATTTAAGACGTGAATGTAATACTATATTTAGTATTTTACATTATTTGACAGACAGTGTTATTTTCCAAAGCCTACTAAAAATCATGAATATCGATTGTTATTTTCACATCCATCTTAATATTTTTCTGATTCCAGAGAAAAAATCATTATAATGTTATTTGTTGTAAAACTAGAAAACACCAATCTCTGTACGATATTAGTTAATTGAAAACTCATTCAACGAATCGAGATATTGGATCATAATCATTTAATCTACTTGTATGGGTAAAATTTCACCTGTCCTCCTCTTTTCTTCTTGATATATTAGTGCATTGACATTATACGTGGTACCCAAACATACTTGCATATTAATTCTAGGTTACAACATTCTTCTTTGCCGTGATAATGTAGTAAATCAAATAATTTCAACTATTTAAATTATATAATCTTTTGTTCAAAAATTCATAATGTGCCTGTCACAGAAATATGTAATATTTATATATTCCCAAGTTAATTCTTTTTATTTTTAACTTGTCCCGAATTAGATTCACCTTTCCTAAATGCAATCGATTAATAACAGGAATTTCAGAAGCACCTTGAGATTAGGTAATCCGTCGCCGGATCGATGGGGTTGTATAAATTGGTTCGATTTAATCGGAATTAGATTAATTTCACGAGTGAGTTGGCGGGAAATATCATCAACGAATAAGGTGGTGTGAAGTTAATTATCTACGAACATCTCCATTGTTTTCCCGCATTGTCAGACTCGGAATGAAAAAAAGCTTACGAAATGGTGAAGTAGGTAGTTTCCTCGTTGTGATAAATATCCGATTAGCAAGAAATAATGTCGAAGATTTGGCGAAGTATTTAAAAAGTAATTTTAAACATTCATTGCTTTTTGCGATTCTGAGAGAATTTAAATATAAATGCCTTTCTTACAGTATCTCAGAGTGTTGAATACGATTATTATCTAAACTTGTATAATATATTCACATACAAGTAAATACAGTAATAATAATTATAAATTATTTTTCCAACTGTAAGATAATTTATCTTACAGCATAAATCTAAGAAGAATAACATTGATAATAATATTAGTAACAAAAATCATGACCCTACCAACAAAAATAACAATGCAGTTATAGTAACATCTAAGCAGAAGATCTGACGACATCAAGAATTCCGTCTTGGAATATTAAAGTAACAGACGGTCACTAATTATACCTTCCAGACTTGTATAAGCATAGAGTATTTTTGACATTGAGATTCTGTTGCTTAAGGACCTATTACATTTTCTAGTGACACTGGTATGTTTACGGACGTACCACAGGGCTCTCTCTTAGAACCATTGTTATTTTTGATTCTGACTTCTGTTAATTACCTAGGTGGTATTGTTAAGGTGATGCCTATACCTGTATATTTCATTGGCAATAATATTAGTACTGCTGGCGTTGTTATGTTTAACGTGAAAAAGTTGGTAAAATTTAATAGGATTGTAGTAAATATCTGGAAAACACAATGTATGCTTTTTTAAATTTAAGAAAATTTTTAACTAATTTTCAAATTGATTCAGTTAGTGGAAGTTATAAGTTGCTTAGTATAATTGTTGATGAGGACTTACATTGGTCCGAACACGTTGACCAATTGTGTTTTCAACTGAAAAAATCTTGTTATTTGTCCACACTGAAAGGTTTTGCTATTCTGACTTTTATTCAAGAATGTGTTATGGAATAATACACTGGGGCACTGATAGTGACGTTTTTTGCATTTTTATCTTACAGAAGGCACATCAAAAACTGTTTTTCTCAGACCTGGTAGGATCGTCATGAAACGGGCTAATACCATCTTGTATTGTACTTTTGTATAGCCTTGTTAACCCTGATAATGTCCGAGACTTGATGATGCACATACACTTTACGTATTGTTGACGTGATGTATTTAGTGCTATCGGTACAGCGTATAACATTGAGGTATTATACAAATACTTTTATTATTACTACTTTAAGATTAAATATAAGACTAACATATTTAAAGATCTTACTTGCTATTTATATACCTTAATTAGGGCACTCTCCTAATAATTAACCTACTCAGCAAAACTCACATAGTCGGATATGTTATGTTTATTCGTGATGTACATAAACATGACCTTGTCCTAATATCAACTAAATTGCAACAACAGCAATTGCTGGAAGTTACACCTTCTATATCACTGTATAAATCAAAAAGTTGCTACTCCATAAGAATAAAAGTGTTACTTCCAGTCCAAATTTGGACATTTTTTTCATACAAAAATTGTTTCAAATCCAACTGTAAATACGTTTGCACTCTTAAGAAATCTGTACAGAATGCATAATTTAGAGATATGTATTTACAAAATAAAAAAAACTGCTATTAGATAAGAGTTAAACTGTTATTTCCAGCCCGAATTTTTGAAGTGTAACTTCTTTGGGCGCGTTGCGTTGATTGTAGGCACTGAACAAGACTGAGCCGTCACGCTCGGCTATGTAACGCTCGTTCGGGTAAAGTCGGCTCGAGTCGACTAAGGGAACGAGAGGTATTTAATTTCAATTAAATTGAAATATAAATGAATAAATAAATTCATGTCCCCGAGCAGATTCGATCCCGAGCCGCACGGGTGAGAAGCCGGCACTTTAGCATCAGACCAGCGCGGGACTCGTAAGCGAGTATTCATATTGTCTATTTATATATATATGCATGCGCCCGAACCGATCCTGAAGCGTATCGGAAAATCTCTCCGTCGAGGAACCCTTTAAAGTTGTCCGTACACCCACGCGATTATATATCGCGGCCGCTGCCATAGCAACGACCGCGAAATTGTATTTCGCGGACTGTGTTGCGTTTGCTAATTGGTAAATTCGCGGACGGTTAACCAAAAAATTTGTTGTGTGTGTATGAGACATTATCTCTATAATAATATAATATAATATTTCGCGCTCAAGTAAGTTTTAGCATGTTTATTAAAATGGTATGGATGCCTCGGAAACTGATCAGTATATTCCGGGTGTTAAAAAACGTCCACACGCATTTACTATAATTTGTATACCAATACAAAACAGAAACGTTGAGAATAGAGCATTGCTTTAATTGCTTATTATACACGAAATCAAATCGATGACAAATTAAAACGAAAAAGGGAATTGTCTAATGCGCGCGTGAAGAAATATCGTCAAAAGAAGCACACTAAATTCGTCGATGCAGGATAACCCTAATGTAATATAGAACGAAAAAAAAAAGTTGGATTTCGTATTATTAACCTCGCCTTGATGAAGTTTTCACTTCTGCCGTGTGGTTTTAAGCACACCCATTTTCTTGTTTTTATACTAAAGTTTTTCAAAATCAATCTCTAAATACTCTTAAGATATCTATATAGAATACATAACTTACAAAATATTAAGAAAACCAGTTTTTCAGTAGGAGTAAAACACCTCCTTCCGGTGAGAATTTTGAAAAACTTTGTTACGAATTTTTTTCTTAAATGAACGTCCGTAATAGTTAACGATGTGCTGGCAAATGAGAGAGAGAGAGAAAAACTTTAAACGTGACATCTGCAAAGAGAGAGAGTCATTGTTTGTTGATTACTAACAAACAATGATAGATTGATCAACCTATTTCAGGTCAATATTGGCAAATCCAAAGATTAGAAAGACATCTGTCACTGAATATTATAATTTGATGATAAATACACGGTTATTCAAAAAGAGGGACGTAATTTAATTAATTTGTATTTAAAATTGGACATGTACAATCTACATACTAATGAAAATAGGGGGTTTCAAAGGTTTTTAACACGTTATAAATGTAGAGTAATTCACAAGTAAAAATTGAAATAAATTCAAATTGAGTTCAAAACAGTTTTATTCAATTTACTACAATTGTTTCACCCTACTAGGGCTTCATCAGGTGATGAATATTATAATACAAAATATTTGTAGACGTTCTTATTTATGTCTTTTCCTAAATGAAGAGGGGGGGAGTTTGTGACATTAGGTTAAGAGCGGGAGTAACTTATATATTTAATGTAATATTTAATATATATATACATAACAATATGATTAAGAATATTAAAATTTTTTTTTTTTTTTTGAAAACTGATTGTTACCTGTTATTATAAAATTAAACAATTTTTAAATATATATATGTTTAATTTTATAATAACAGGTAACAATCAGTTTTCAAAAAAAAAAAAAAATTTTAATATTCTTAATCATATTGTTATGTATATATATATTAAATATTACATTAAATATATAAGTTACTTCCGCTCTTAACCTAATGTCACAAACTCCCCCCCCCCCCTCTTCATTTAGGAAAAGACATAAATAAGAACGTCTACAAATATTTTGTATTATAATATTCATCACCTGATAAAGCCCTAGTAGGGTGAAACAATTGTAGTAAATTGAATAAAACTGTTTTGAACTCAATTTAAATTTATTTCAATTTTTACTTGTAAATTATGGAGTTTCAACACGTATCTCCGTCTTCAATCAATTATGTAGAGTAATTCCTCTATAGTTAGCACATGCTTTTGGGCTACCTTTCTTATATATTGGGACTATTATTCCCTTTTCCCACTCACTTGGCATTATTTCTTTTTCCCAAATTTGAATTAATAGTTTAAACAGTCTGTGTTTTAATAGATCTCCTC
The DNA here is from genome assembly GCA_963170755.1 of Amphimallon solstitiale. Taxonomy (NCBI): domain Eukaryota; kingdom Metazoa; phylum Arthropoda; class Insecta; order Coleoptera; family Scarabaeidae; genus Amphimallon; species Amphimallon solstitiale. The sequence continues at coordinate 110,683,496 of OY720681.1, read as the reverse complement.
CATGCTTTATCAGTTCGTTTCCCCTGTTTTGTTCGTCTTAAGCTGTGCTATTACTTCGTTAAATTCCTCTTCTGTTGGTGTGTTCAATTCGTCCTCTTCTATGTTGTTTTCTAGGTTTTCTATTTCACGTTCTATCACCACATTGTTGTCTGTTAATAATTCCTTAATGTGATTTCACCATTCTATACCGCTTATGTTTGTTGTAATTCTTTTCATATTTTGTTTTTTGATGTATCTATAAAATTTCGTGTTATTCTTGTTATCGTTCTCAATTGCGTTCATTGCTTCCTCCAGATATCTTGTCTTCTTTGCTTTTATTAATTTCTGCTTTTAATCTTTTCTGATGTCTCGGTATGTCTGTCTTATGGTCCATTACATGGCCTCTTCTTATCCATTTTATTCTGGCGGTCTTCTTTTTCTGTAATATTTCCTTACAGTCTTCATCAAACCATTCCTTCACCTTTTGTTTTGTTTTTTTTTGCCTAAAACTTTGTCCGCGGCGTCTTCAATACCTCCTTTTATAATCCTCCATCGAATGTATATGAACTTAAAGATCGAATACGGGAACAAATTACCGTCATCGCTTTAGCGCCCTGTTAACGATTTATTCTAAATGCACATCGTTTAGACGATGCATAAGATGTCAAGGGCAACATTTAGACGACATTGTTCTTAAGGTTTAATTTCCGGATGATAGTATAATTTATTAAAACGTTTAAAAACCATTTAGCTATTTTATTTTTAAAATCGAATTTCATTTACGTATTTAAAGAGTTGTTTCAATTATCAAATGCAACGTATTTCTCCACATGGTGCTTATATAATGACCAGGAACTGTATAACCACAAATTACTGCCATTTCACTAAAAGAAATACAAGCAGAATCCTTACATGGTCATTTAGCAAGTCCGGCCTGGCACTCTGTTAATTTATTATTTAGATAGCGCGACATGAAAAATGACTCTAGTACAGCCAATATACTGAAAATATAAAGAGAAAAGCTTGGCAAAAAACACGGGAGATAGCGTTGACATCACTTTATAAATGTATGTATGTATGTAATATATGTGTGTATCTACTATAGAAACGAGAATACAAGAGGAGTTGAATGCACTGGAAATCTAGCAACAACAAAAACTTATACAAATACAATTTCACATTGAACGTACACACATATATGCTTACAATACAAATTCGTTCCCTGGCATATAACTACAGTATTCACCGAACTTTGCCAAAGCAAGGGTAATAAATTACGCCCTATAAACTGGAACACTCATCTGGCGAATTCTGTTGTTAAATTTTCGGAGACTTGAATCTCTGTAACATCTAAGATTTCTTCCCGGTTCATTCAAAATGCACATACATTTACGTTCATCTTTTTGTAGAAGAAAATAGACCGACTTAGCGAAAAACACAAGCAATTCCCTGATATTTATCTTAACAACAGTTTATTGGCGCCCTTTGTTTTCCTGCAGTTCTAAATCGAAAATTACCAGCTAGTAAAACGTGTGTCAACGTAGTACGTGGAACATTGCACGCGATCCTATGATCTACACCACTTCTCATATTACGAGTCTGCATGTCGTACGTGTATTGTTTTTTTTTTGCTGTTAAAGTTGTTTTGTTTGTTTGTTTTGGTCTCCGGAGAATACGCGAAGCTAGCAGAAATTTAAATTCGCAATCTCTATTTTGTTTACGTTCATCGTGCATGCAATGGATATTAGTTTTGTTCTTGAGTCGGAGAGGATTTTGCACGATACATTTGCTGAAGTATTATAATTTAATTAGAAAGTAATTTGTTACTGAATATCCCAGAAGATGCTTATACAGGGTGAGTTTTTTTGAATGTTTAGCATTGGGATCTCAGAAACTACTGAAGATAGAAAAACGCTTAAATGGGGAAAGATGTGCAGTTTTGCGAGTTTGATTTAAAACTGCTTTTGTTTCTCCGATAACTTTCATGGCTTATTAGATATTCAAAGAAAACTAAATTTTACTATTTTCTTTAAACATGCTTAGCATCGTTAATAGTAATTTTAGAGAAAGAGTGTTCAGACAAATGTTTTAGATCATTTTACGCCAAATGCTATGTAACTATTTTTTTTTTTCGTTCACCATTATCGAGTTATGACACAAACTTGTGTTTTTTTAAATGGAAGCCATAGTTGGGTTTGACATCATTAAAAATCTTATTTTTTGCTGATTACAATGATATAAGGTTTGATATTGTTATTTTAAAAAATAAAGAGGATATAGACATTTCTATGATTGTTCACTTTATAAGATATAAACTTATAACATGCTTCGATTGTTTAAATAATACTAGTAATAAACGAAGCAAATGTTACAAGACTAGTATTCTGCATATCTTGACCATGCAACGGAAAACACAGTCCTGAACACACGTACCTTGGGTTGCCTATGCATACAGGCACCAATGTCACGACATTTTCAGACGTCCTCCTTTAGTAATATCATATTTCGCGACTTCGCCCGGTTGGCACTACTTATAAATGTAAATATGGCAGGTGAAGTGTTGTGACTTTTAGACATGCGAATACAAAACTCTACGGCTAGCAAAGTGGAGATTGATCGTAAGTATTTTTGTTTTAATATTCTTTAGTGCTTATTGAATTAATTCTACATTTATTGCATTCATTACTGACGGACCGGTGAAAAGAAAACAGTACAAAACACGTGCGGGAACTTATTTAAAAATAGACTTTATTATCTGTCAAAAACAATATCAATCTTCATACACATTTCTTTATTTACATCTATGTATATACACAAAGTCATTTTATATGTACATGATTAACTATAACTCGAATTTGCTTTATTGACATCTTTAAATCATTACAAAAGAAATTTCATTTATCGTAAACTAACATAGGATCAAATATGTAATCAAATTTATCCCCTGAAATGTCACTAATAGATTCCAATACATTTCTATTATTCTTAATAAATACAAGATATGTCTCTGTCAATTTGAATTAATATACGTAATCAGGTTAATTTAAATTGTTCTATAAATTATCTCCATGTCACGGCATGCTCATTTAAAGAATATTTCGATCAATGATAAAATTAATGTTTATCTTAGTACGGGTCCGAGTAGCGCGGGTATCAGGTCAATAGCTTTGCGGTGAAATATAAATACGCGGCGCGGATTAATGCAAAATATCGCAATTTAACGGTCGTAAAACATCTGAAATAAATAATTAAGATTAATTTCGGATTTATGTAGACCACGACATCAAAAGTCTGATCTTGACGGAGTGTAGGTTCTTAAGCGGTAATACTCAATCTTCCCACGGCACCTGGCCTGAGTAAGAGAGAAATATGCGGATGAGAATAAATGGATTTAGAACGTCTGTCCCATGATACAAAGACCTGAATACAGAACGCTCTTTACGGAATAACCTGGTCTTTTCCACGCCATTAGAGGCTGAATAAAGGCAGGTATAGGAGTTGAGGCAAGTCGGGGATCTAAGTGAACGAGGCAGGCTCGATGATGGCCTTTTATATGTTAAAACCCCCTACGTAAGTAAGTAAAAAACCGTTCAAAATATAAAATTTGCACACGATACTGATATGAAATACGCGACTCTGAGCATGACGTAGGCATTCGGTATTTTTCCATTTAAAAATAAGTAAATAACAAGAAACAATTGATCATACATACAGGTCGACTCATTTCACACTATACAATATTAACATTTGAAGAAAATAACATTCATACAGATAATTTGATATTTACAAATAAATTAATTATGAATTCAAAAATGTTATTTTGATACAATTAACGAAGGAACTTCGTTACAAACTTTAAAGAAAAATGTTTGGTGTTTTGTAATTCAAAAAACGAAAAATCTGAATTACAATAGTGTTCGTTGGAGCAGTCGAGATAAATATACTAACATTGCTTTTACGTTGAGTCACAGAAGTGAGAGCTGTTAATTTTTACTTTTATGTCAAGTTAATTGTCAAACATTGACAATTAACTATTAATTAATTTAATTGTAACTTAACTATAAGCGGTGCAAACGGCCGTTAATCATAAGTTTGCATTGGCTATGGAATTTTCTAACGTAGAAAAGCGTTATATGGTTGAATGTTACATTCAGTGCCAGAAAAATTCTGCTAGAGCTGCTAAAGTTTATTTTGAAAATTATTTTGATTGACGTCAGCCGTCGCTACCTACTTTTAAGAGATTATGGGATAATTTAGCAGATTATGGTTCGTTCGTTAAACCAAAATCAAAAAAAGAGATCGATGAAGATAGAGAAATAAACATATTAGCATGTGTCGCTCAGAATACATCTACATCGACCCGACAAATTTTAACAGAAATGGGCTCCTCTCAACGCACTATTGTCAGAGTGTTGAAGAAGCATAAATTTCGTCCCTACAAATTATCAGTATCACAAACTTTACATGAAGGTGATAACATCAGACGAATAGCTTTTTGTAGATGGTTTAAAGATCAGTGTTAAAACGATCCACACTTTTCAATGAAAATATTATGGACTGATGAATCTCGTTTCACAAATTGTGGAATGTTTAATAGGCACAATGAGCACATATGGTCTCAAACAAATTCACTTCACGTTGAACATAGGAGACCACAAATTAAATTTGGGTTTAATGTTTGGTGTGGTGTTATAGGATCAACTGTTCTTCCTCCTTTTATTTTTGATGGATCACTAACTGGCAATTATCTTAATTTTTTACAACAAGATTTCGAGGAAATGTTAGATAATTTAAATTTAAGAACCCGAGCAATGCTGCAATGGTTTCAACATTACGGAGCGCTTCCGCACAATCAACTGAATGTTAGAAATTATTTAAATTTGAACTTCCCTAATCAATGGATAGGATGAAATGCACCCATTGAATGGCCGGCTAGATCCCCTGATTTATCAGTTTTGGATTTTTTCTTGTGGGGTGTACTAAAGAACATATGAAACAATCGACGATTTAAGAGAAGCTGTCTTAGTTGCTTTTAATAACATCGATATGCGTAAAGTATGCAATGCTACAAATTCTGTTGTGAAGAGATGCAATTTGTGTATTAATAATAATGGAGGTATCTTTGAACATTAATAATGTTGTGTGCCCTTAATAAAAGTTCTTATAGTTTTCATTTTATTACAACATAAGATTTCAAAATAAGTTTTCGTTTGGTTTGTATTTTATCAGTTCGAAATTCAATTGTTAAAAAACCATAAAAATGTCTATATCCTCTTTATTTTTTAAAATAACCATATCAAACCTTATATCACTGTAATCAGCAAAAAATAAGCTTTTTAGTGATGTCAAAACCAACTATGGTTTCCATTTAAAAAAACACAAGTTTGTGTCATAACTCGATAATAGTGAACGAAAAAAATATATTAGCTACATAGTTTTATTTGACGTAAAATTATCTAAAACTTTTGTCTGAACACTTTTTCTCTAAAATTACTATTAACGATGCTAAGCATGTTTAAAGAAAATCGTAAAATTTAGTTTTCTTTGAATATGTAATAAGCCATGAAAGTTATCGGAGAAACAAAAGCAGTTTTAAATCAAACTCGTAAAACTGCACATCTTTCCCCATTTAAGCGTTTTTCTATCTCCAGTAGTTTCTGAGATCCCAATGCTAATCATTCAAAAACCTGTAGATATGTAACATAATGCGATTAAAATTGATTGAAATGATCTTATTCTGTTTTCCTATTAATCCCACTTTTAATGTGAAGTTAGCGTTGTACTACTAAATTTCTCGTTATTTTTAATTCAAAATTATCATTGGCGTCCGTTATTATATTTATTACAGTAGTAATTATGCATTTGAGACATATTTATATTTAAATAATTGAGTATACAAGTTGCTTGAGAGGTTCGCTAAGCGAAAAGAATGCGTAATTCTAAAAATTATTTTATTCTTCAATATAGTCTCCATTAACTTCAATACACTTATCCCAATGGCTCTGCAATAATTTTATTCCAGGGTTTTAAGTCTGCGAAATACCCTTCTATGACTGCTATAGCTTCTTCATTCGATAAAAAATGCTTTCCACTGAGGAATTGTTTTAGATTTCGGAATAGATAGAAGTCGCTTGGAGCCAAATCTAGCGAATACAGTAGCTGATCAGTCAATTCGTACTTCAATTCATTGGATTTTGACATAGACAAAACACTTTTGTGAGCTGGTGCGTTATCTTGGTGAAAAATGTTTTTCTTTGCTGCAAACCAGATCTTCTCTCACGAACTTTTGCGTCCAATTGATCCAAAGTTAATTGTTTTATCTTTTGCCGGATAGTCAATGAACAAAATCCCATTAGCTTCCCAAAAAACTGATGCCATAACCTTTATTGTTGATCTTTCAGGCTTTATTTGCTTTGGAGCTGAACATGCGGATCTAATGTATGATAAACGTTCCTGTTTCATTTTAGAATCATACTGATAGATCCAAGTCTCATCCATAGTTATAAAACGACGCACAAAATCGGTTTGTTTCGTCTTAAAACGATCCAAATAAAGGTGAGAAATTTGCTTTCGAGCGGGTTTATGCTGAATTGTTGACATGTGCGGCGCTTTCCAAACAGCTTCTGCATTTGTAATTCTTTATGCAAAATATGTTGTATTCGTTCATCTGAGATGCCTATGGTAAGAGCAATTTCATGTGTGGTCACACTTGGATCTTTACAAAAAATAAGGCGTATTTGCTCAATGATTTCTGGTGTTGATGCGCTTTTTGAACGTCCACTGCGTGGGTCATCTTCAGTGTTGGCATCATCACGTTGAAACTTAAGTTCCCATTTACAAACCCTTGTTTTTGAAGGAGAAGATTCCCCTAACACTGACAGCATTGGCAGATGAAAATGTTGAAAGTCGACGGCAAGAGGTAATGCTCTGCATTAAAATTGACCGGTGTGTTTAAGAGCCATGATATACCAGATGCATACAGTTGTACGATTACCACCATATCAACCCAATAGAGCATATCTGGGGAATATTCAAAATATATTATAATTGTGTTGCGTTTTCGGGGTCGAAATGAACAACTCGTGCAAATGTTTTGAAACAGTCTGTATATTTACACAAACTAATCACAATATAAAAATATAAAATAAATGTATCGCACTTGAAACTACTACAGATAAATTAACACACGTATTTATTTCTATCACTACTATTTATGTCAGTAATATTTATTTTCTTCTTGAACTATAATAAAACTGCACTACTCACATATTTATATTATTTCAACTGTTCAGTAAATACCGCGCGCGACTACTACTGAATGAATGAATTCTTTATCCCACCGGTGGTATTTATATCTGTAGACAAAGGGTCTCAGGACAAAGGACAAAGGACCAGCAAATTCTGGCTCTCTTCTACCATATTCCAGACTTTCTGTCGCTGACGTAGTACATGAGTGCAGTTGATTTACGACTTGTTTACCGGTACGTTTTTTGTCGTCGCCCGGAGGTCTGCTTCTTTTGTGGGCTTGTTTCGTTACAATATGCACATTGGAGAACAGGGTTATGGGGAAAAAATGCAGTTAAAATGTGGAATCATGCCCTAGAAATGATCACACCTGAAACTTAGGCGAATACTATTAGACACACTAACAGTGAAAGAAGAAATTGGTGGAACCGAGAATTGTTGCTTGGCAGAAGAAGTAATGCAATTTATTATAAACATAAATCAATGTTCAGAATCTGAAGACAGTAGAAATAGTGATAATGAACAAAAATGTCTGTAAAATCTACTATTATTTTCTGATAATTTTTTTATACATTCCGATAATTAATTTGTAAAATTGAAGATTAATAACTTGAAATAAAAAAGACATGATTTCTCTTTTTTTACAGGAGTAAAATATTTTCGGCATATATAGTTATTATACAATATAGCAATGTGAGTGTACTTTAGACGTTAATGATCTAATTATTGACGATTAGAGTTAGTTTAGTATTAATCATGACACGTAATTATTAATGATGTAATATAAAATGATATGTAGTTTGTGTGAGGGAAATAGCACAAACAAAATGTAAAAAAATGTATAAAAATATGTAAATATTTTAAGTATATTTTCCTTACAACTTAGAGAATTTTAGTTTCAAGTCAAGGATGTAATAATTTATTTAATTGTTACTTCTAATTAAATTTATATGATAAATACATAAACAGAAAATGTACAATATATGATATAATAATTGGCTAGATATACTGATTTTAAAAATGTGTACTAATTTCAATTTTGTACTAAATGTTATCCGATTATAAGAAAAAACACTAAATATAAAATAAATATCTAGATTTTATTACTTGCTTGTTACATTTGTAACTTTCTTTGTGTTGTATTTGTGTATGTTCTAAATTGAAGAGTGTTATCATTAATAATTTCTAACAAATTTGGATAAGTGACGAATTAATTTGTGTTAAGCTGTACCATACTTTGAAACAAGTTAATTGTGAAATACGACATTAATATAAATTGAAATCCGGTTTAAAAAGATATTTTAAATAATGAAAAACTATTGAAAGAGCTTGCTTCCTAAAATATACACTTTACATAACCATTGTTTAAGTTTTCAGTAATAAGAAATAATTACTAGAATAAAAGTACTAAGAGTTTGATTTTTTATTTTTACTATTCATTAAGTGAAATGATAAATTCGAGATGTAGTTTTATTTGAATATATTCACAGAATACATTGTTTTACTTTAACAAAAAGTACTTAATTTACATTAAGAAAATTTGGCAAATTCTGATGTAAATATAACCTTAAATTAAACATCAGAAATCTTAAATTTTATTCGTCGATCACAATACTAACATTAATGTACAACAACTATTACATCATGCATTTTGATGACGAAGATGGATTGTTTGGTGCTTTCTAGTATATAGCGTAATACAGTCGCCGAACATGATTGATCGTGTTTGAATTAGTGTTGTTTAACAGCTTGCATATATTTCCCATACATTTAATGGACGGGCCTCGTGAGGCCCACCAGGTATACTTACCACCTTGATACATAAACAGGTAAGGTTTGTTCTACGAAATCAATGTAAATAATCTTTAGCTGGTTTTGTTACGTTTAGAAACATTAGCGGTAGTAGGCATAAAATGTTTTGCCGCTCAGAGCTAAGGAAAAAAAATGGCGACTACTCAAAGTCAAAATGGGCATCAAAAAGCCCAGTTGCACATCCTAGGGTTAAAATAAAAGTTATATTATTAGTATTGGACGTTTACACGAGTTGACTGATATCATAATACTGCAGGTAAAGAATAGTAACAGTTTTCTACAAAACTAAAAGATTTCATCGATTTATTTAATTAAGTCGAAAACTCTCTTTGTGGCGTTATCTCTTTCTTGTAGCATGTCCTCAATTTTCAAAAAATTTTAAAGAAATAAAATCAAAATATCTGTGATATAAATAAAAACGTATGAAAATAATAAGCACACTTTAACACAGTATCCCGTTCAAAATACGAAGTTGGAATATAGTTTCATAGGATTTAACGCGAAACAAACATTTTCACTCGAAAAGAAAAACACTTGAAATGATAAATAGCTGGAAGAACACAAGAGATCTAACGATACAGAGAGCCCTTCACATCGCCTCACTCAACTTAAAATATATCCGGGACGTTCGAAGCAATAGAACAATGTAAAATATTCCCGTAAACATACGAGTAGGGAAAATTTAAAAATATTCTTCATATATTGAATGCCATGGGTAAAACTGCGCCTTTGACAACGTTTCAAAAGGGGTAGAGATGTATACACGGGGTATGTATCAACCGTTGGTATTTCGTAATACAAAAGAGTATTTATCGTCGCAAAACCGGATTGTTTCAGTTGATAGGAAAATGCCGCGTTTCGAGAGAGCTCGGCTTTTTATACATTAATTGAATGTTATTGAATTACTACGAGACAAAAACAACGATACAAAATTTGTAAAAGGAATTTTTAATGTTCTTTTGACGGTTTACCTGTCAAAAGTTGGGCGCCAAAATAATCCCAAAATTAAATTGTTTTAAAATAACATTGGTTGGAAAAATGTAAATTAAAATATGGCCTTGAATAAGTCGCCTCTACTCATATATATATATATATGCAGACTTACAAATTATTGATTTTATTACATGTACTATTATCTATCCAGCAACTTGTATTTGGTAACAAATTGATTGTCTATGTTAGTATATGTTTTTAAAAGTGAAACTTACAGGTAAAAAGTGGTATCAAGTCGTTTTAAAATTAATGTAAATATCCGTTATCACCAGAATAAGAAAATAAAGACATTTCATGACGATAGAAAGACAAAACTATTACACAGGCCTGCAACCAAAGAACTGTTTTGAAACTAATCGCTGATTTTGACAGAATCTTCGATACTGATTTCATGAAAAATATTCACAAAATTCCATCACGTACCATTTTGTCACATATTGAAATGTTGGTTTTTGTAGCCACTAATTCTTTGCGTCATAAAATCTACTAAGGAGGGGGATGAACATTTACTGTTTTAAGTCATCATTACTGGCGAAAACTGGAGATTTTTAGGACAGTTTGTGGTGCGAATGAAAAATCTATTTTTAAGTAATAGTATGTACCAAACATTTCTTTGGACAGATTTTACATCAAAATGGCTCTTATTTGTGGAGAGCCTTCGCTAAAAATTGGCAAAATTCACCAGCGGTTAGCATGAGGAGAATTCCAGAAACACCTTACATGAGATAAAATGAGTCACTTGATAACACTTCCTTTTGTTCCTTTCGCCTACTTGCGTAATTTCCGCGCTCCGCTCAGTTATTATATGATCTTATAGTGAAAAGATTGTTGTAACGGCACCGTAAAATTCAAACATTTTACATTTTTAAAGATGAATAAAAATTACTTTTGCTAACATGTGTGTTAGAAACTGATTATAAATTTCTTTAAGATGTTTATTTAAATGTATATCAAGCGATGTACAGGGTGAGTCATTAGTAGCCGCTTCTTTGATTGCTCTTTTGTGTTTTAAATAAAAGAAAAAAAATTAATGGAAGATTCATGGTTGCTTGGGGCGCATATTCTAAAAATACTTTAAGCTCTGACGCGCTTTTTTGCTTTTCTAAATTGAGCCATTATTTTTTGAGATATTAATTTTTTTTGAAAATTTTTGACGAAAACACGTGTTCAGAAAAAAAACATTTTTTAATTGTTTTTAAAGTAAAAGCATTAACTTTGGTGATGTTTGTAGCCAAGACAATATCTCAAAAAACTGTTTTTTCAAAGCCTACTTCCTGAAATTTTCACATACCAAAAACTTTTTTTTTTTTAAAATGGAACACCCAGTATTTTATTGTGTCATTTTGTTCCCTCTTTTATTCTGTTTCGTTTTTGTCCACAATGTCCTATACCTATCTTTTGTAAATTCTGAGATAATCACTATATTAGCAATCAGCGGCCAAACAAAGAACTACGAGCGCTGTTCTATGCACCCAAATATTCGTCCAATAAAGGCTGGAATGCGGCCGACTGCCTGAGTCATCTGTTAAAGAATGTCGGTAAACATTTATGTCAAACTTATAATAGCATCGCTATTTAGTTATCATGAATTATTCTTATGAAGAATTAATAGATACGTATGATTGGCGTTTTGGGTGAATCTGAAAGAAACTCTTTGCTAGCATCCAGACTTTATGCACAGCGATCCCTGGTAGAAGTCAACCGAAGCCAGAAACTTTCGAAAGTATAAAGAAACTGTTTGAGTGAACATAAAGTATTGAATATGAAAAAAGAGCGGAAAAAGCAACAACTGGTGAGGATAAGACATTTATGGTACTTGCGAGTGTAGTCGAACACCCCCATACTAGTACTACGAAAATTAGTCGTCAGTTAGATCTAAGTCAAATTTGAGAATCCAGAATAATTAGAAAATATGCAATTTATCCGTAGCATATTCATACACAGGGTTAGATGAAAGAAATTTTCAGAATCGCTTACATTTTTGTCAATGAGCAGTAGATAAATTATCCTGGCTTCCTCATTTTTTTTTTATTTACCGACGAAGCCACCTTCTATTAAAGTGAATACGTCCATCATCACAATTTTCGTTATTATAACACATAAAAACCTTCACTTTATCACACCTGCAAACTTTCAAAATCGTTGGTCGTTAAACGTGAGGGGAGGAATAGTGGGCAGTTACATAATTGGACCTTATTTCTTTGATGTAAATGTTAATGGAGGAGAGTATCTTCGCTTTTTACGGACGGATTTTCAAAATTTTCTGAAAACATTTTCAAATATGTCAGTAAATGTAACATTTATTTTATTTCGTTGTTAACCAACAGTGTAAAAAATGAAATACTGCAACTGGACATTGAAATGCGATGCTCTTCATTCTGTAAAATTATTACTTTTGGAATAGTTGGATTTAACATTTACTTCGTTTGACAGTTGACTAAGGAAGTCAGGCCTGCCTTCCATTGGTTGAACGAATATTTTGGTCCATAGAACAACAGCGCTCGTAGTTCTATAATTGACAAAAGATAGGTATAGGACATTGTTAACAAAAATGAAAGAAAATAAAAAAAAGGAACAAATACTGGGTGTTGCATTAAAAAAAAAGTTTTTGGTATGTGAAAATTTCAAGAAGTCGGCTTTGAAAAAACAAAGTTTTTCGAGGTATTGTCAAGTGCAACTTACACCAAATGATGTAGAATTTTCTTGGCTACAAGCACCACCAAAGTTAATGTTTTTACTTACTACTACTACTTTAAAGGCAATGTGAAAATGATTTTTTCTGACCAAGTGTTTTGGGCAAATATTAAAAAAAAAATTAATAACTCAAAAATCATTGGATCAATTTTCAAAACGACAAAACAGTTGAACAGACAATTTAAAGCAGTACTAGAAAATCTAAAAATATATAGGGTAAGTTATTTAAAAAAAATAAGTTTTTTGCATTTCCGGTGAAACCGGAAGTGCGTCAGAGTTTAAAGTATTTTTACAATACGCGCCACAAGCAACCATGAATCTTTCACTCATTGTTTTTTTTTTTAATTTAAAGCACAAAAGAGCAATCGAAGAAGCGGCTACTAATGACTCACCCTGTATATGTTACGCATTATTTAGATAAAAAAATATTTGCTTAACGTCCCCAACTACATTACCGAGCTGCGAGAGGAGTTTCAGCAAACTGGAGATAATTAAAAACTATCTCACACCAACAATGACTCAAGACAGATTAAAAAACCTCGCAATACTGTCTACAAAAGGCCAATAGGCTAATTTAATAAATTATGAAGAAGCCATTAACTCATTTTCTGAAAGAAAATCAAGGAAAATTTTGTAAAAATATCTGCACACAACACATTTTCTAAAGCATAATGAAAGGTAGCTGCGATGACCATCATTGTTTGTGCCAGAGGATAGTGGAGGGTTTTATTTTTAATGTGTTATAGTGTGTTAAGTGAAAAATATGTGTTTTTATTTTAATAAATTAAGTATGGCACACCATTAAAAAGACTGTAACTTTCTTCATTTTATTGACTACTGCATTAAATAATGAAAAAAGCCCCAGGGGCGGCATGAGGCTGACTTGGGGCTGACTTGCCGCCTCTAAGAAATTTCCTAGATCCGACACTACTATTGCTTCATAAAAAGAACGGTAACGTATATATCCCAATTCAGATCCTATATGAAGTGTTATTAATCACGTGCCTTTACCAGAAGGGTTGTATAATCTTTTCGGGAAGCTTTCAACAAAAGCTTGTCGTGCAGTCATTATACTTTTACTATACATTTTCCTTTGTACGAGATATCCTTCATTCACCATGTTTCATCTAATTAAATATTGTACGACCATCATCATCTGTACCGTTTTTTCCCCATCTGACAACTTCACCTTTTTAGTAAAGGTTTCTTGTTACGTTTGACATACCTGTCTGAAATATAACATGTATATGAACATGTAGCAATACAATTAGTTTTTGATTAACACTTGAAATTAATGTGTTTCAAGAATCTGTGTAGTTTTCTCAGTTCATTTTTGGTAAGATTTTATAAAAGATACTGTGCACTGCCGTACAATATTTTTGACAGACTAATCAAATTAAAATTTTCAAATACCTGCTCATTCGTTCTTTAGGTCTTAATTAGTTCTTAAACCTTCTGATCACAAATTCGTGTTCTGCTTAAAAGTACGGATTTTATTTATTAACACAATAAAATATAATAAACCAAAGCAAAAGTGTAGGAGAATAGGTTATGGCTTGGTTATAAACACAAAATGTTAAATCCGGCGCAATTATTTTTCCATCTTAAGCATGCCTAAGCAAGAACCAATAGAATCTCTGAAAAATGTATACTAATTAACCGTGATCTTTGTATCACTCCTTCTTATTCTGAGGCAAGCTATAGTAACAATTAAACAGTTCTACACTGGAAGTATTAGCAGTACAGTGCAATACATTCAGCTCGTTGCAATTACATGCAAGTCTTACTAAACTAGAATACGTATTTCTGATGTATTTAGCCTATTCTGGAACATATACATATTAAGTCTCAATTGTTATATTATATGGTGTATTGTGTTATGTATTAACAAAATGTGAAATTTCCTATATTATTTGTGTTATAATTAATCGTTAAAAATAGATTCTAGTAAGTAAATCGATTTAATTACTGGTTTAGATTAACAAGTAACCTTTGACTTTTAGACCTCAATTTAATAATAAATCGACATCATCTGGCATAGTAGACCAAAGTATTTTGTTCCAAAAGTACACGATGCTCATTTGCCTTAACAAGACCCTTTCCATGTGCACGCACGTAAATGGACCAGAAGAACATTACTTACAACCGCTTTGTTGATCAAGACGGAAAGGTCAATGAATACGCCAGTGTTTTTTTCTAATCATCTCCTGACGGTATCTTAAGAGTGTAGAACGCCTTTGCGCTGAATAAACTTACACCCGAAGGATTATCAATTCCCAACGCCCACACTTCACGAGCCATTCCCGGGATACGTACATACGTAAGCGCTCCTACACTGACACGTTTACAATAACCCATGTTAACCAGAACAAATACCGGGATGTATAGAATGCGCAAGAGAAGTAGTCCTCGACAGTTTAATGTGAATTAGGAGTCATGTTCAAAAGGGCGTACATAAACGAAACTTGGAAGTTATACATTTACGGAAGATAATTCATCTTAGCCGATTAATTCTTTAATATTCGCATTTTGTATTATACATGAAAATTATAATTTTTATTGTTTTCTCATGAAGTGTGCACTCACAAATATAACATCTATACCGTATGTTTTATTTTACATGAATACATATAAATAGGGTAAAGTGGTTAAATATGCCCCACATTTTGAAAAAAAATTGTAACTTCAAAAATAGTAATATATTTTAATATATTATTTCATGAGTATAACAAAACATAAGTACTCTTCTAGTAAAAAAATAAATCTTTAGAAAACTTAACATCTATATTCTAAAATTATTATTTTTTTTTTAAGTCAAGGTGGGGCGTTTTCGCCTGTAATCATGTGAAATACGCCCCGATGCAAATAATTAAATTAATTGCTTGGTTTTCTTTTTTGGGGATGGTCCACATCCATTGCACACATCTCCATAGCTCGTACAAGTTTCGTGGAGCCATTTTGTGCATTTTGTGCACTGAATCCAGTCAGCACGAGACTTGGTCGAATAATAATATTCACCACATTGAACGCAACAGTCTTCTGCTTCATCAGAAAGCTCATCAGAGCCAGATGGACTCATTTCTGGTTCACTTTCGGAACTAGAGGAGCTGTAATTTCCTTTCCTCTTCTTTCCATTTTTCTTTGATCTTTCTTTCTTGTTACGACCAACTACAGATGTAGAAGCTTTGGCATCACCTTTTGCTTTAGCGCCGGATTTCGTAGGACCAACTTTCTTTTTCTCTTGAAGAAGGCGTCTCTTTACTCGATTTATTGGAGATGTTAATTCTAACGCATGCTGTTTTCGTTTTGGGGGGTCTAATGGGATGAGAGGAAGTGGATTACTTTCTTGAAGAAATTTTGAAGGTGTTTCTTTTTCCTCCTCATCAGCACTTGAATTTAATAAGGCTTGTTGGTTATTTCGATTTTCAGAAGTGATCTTAGGGGTTGGAGTTGACAAGATTTGCTGGTTCATCTGGTTTGTAGAACTGGATGCCACTGGTGAGTCTCTACCAGTTTGTGGATGTTCTTTATTTACCGCCGCTGTTGCTGCGTCAGAAATGGAGAAAAAATGGTCTGGAATAGCTTGCGGATTGTAGGGGAAAATTCCACAAGCCTTAAAGCCAGAGACTGCATTGGCTACAGTTGCTGCTCTAACCCACGCATTGCCAATCAATGACGAAATCACTATTCTAGAGAGTTTTCTGTTTTTGTGTTGTATCATCCAGTTTTTAGCCTCCTGGGAAAAGTAGGTTTTTAGGGGACCAAAAAATGATCTGTCAAGTGGTTGTAGTGCCTGTGTGGTGTGGCTAGGCAAACATAACAACACCACGTTGTTTTCTGAAGCTAAATCCAACAATTCGATTGTATTACAATGAGAAGCATGTCCGTCCAGAATCAGAACAGCTTTTCCTTCGCCTTTTTTTGGCAAAAAATAATCTTTAAACCATTTGAGGAACAATTCACTATTGATGTACGACGACTTAGGGTTCATAAATACGTCGGAACCAGGCGGAAGGCCGTCTGAGAACTCTTCTTTTCTGTTTTTTCCCTTGAATATCAAAACAGGTGGCATGAAATAACCTTCTGCGTTGCAACAACCAATCAAAGAAATGTTTTCACCTCTTTCGGTGCTGGTTATCGAATAAACATCTTTGGCACCTTTTGTTGCCACCACCTTTCCTGGTTTATTATTGACTTGAATTCCCGTCTCGTCGACGTTGAATATTTTTCCAGGTTTATGAAGCAAATCATTTGTAGTCAGAATTTCCAATAACAATTGAAAATAATTGTTTACATCATTTCTGTTCATACCTTTGGCTCTGGCTACCGACAGACCTTCTGACTTGCGTATTGAAAGATCTTTATTGCGGCGCAGAAATGCTCGAAACCAATCATCACCAGCTGATCGTTTTTCTCTTGAAAATCTGTTGGTAATTCCAAGTTTCTCGGCAAATTCAAAAGCCATTTTTTTCACTCCAGCAGCATCGGGTGCAAAACCCACTTTTTCAAGTTCTTTTATGTACTTGACAAGCCTTTGCTCATGCTGAAACCCCAACTCTGGACAGCGCCCCAAACGTACTTTTGCATCTGCTTTCGTTAAATGCCTTCTGATAGTACGCGAAGCTATTCCATAGACTCTGCTAGCCTCATTGGTGCCCATTCGACCAGTAGATATCATCTTCATCGCCTCTTCCAAAGCTTCTTCGCTCCAGTTGGCTCTTGTTGTTTTCCTCACGTATTTTTTCCCCATTTTGTATGCTAAAATGTAGAAAAACTATGTTGAAAAAGTGGGGCTTATTTCCCTAGGTTTTGATGGGGCGTTTTTACAAAATGCTGGTGAAAAAGGCCCCACCTGTCCACCAAACAAGAAGAACGCGCCAACAATGCGATGCACAGCGTATTCGATAGGTTATGTTACCAGTTACTCACAACACAGTTAGGTTTTGGATAAAAACATTTCGCTGAAGATAAATTAATAAATAATGGAACTTACCCACAAAGTTTGCTGACTTCCTAAACTATATTTTCACTTGAAAACTTTTTCCAAAGCAGAAAACAGATTCAATGTGCTTGAAACATTTATACATCGTTAGTAGTGTCTGTCTACTTTAGTTTTTACAACTAGTGCTTCCATCTATGTCACAGAAGTTGGACTTTGAAGTAGTGGGGCATTTTCCCCACTGGGGCGTTTTTCACCACTTTACCTTAAATGGTTTATTAATAATGCAATTAGTATAAAACTTTTACTAGTGATACGTTTACTTGTAGGAATGACTTGTTTTACTTTTTTACTTTGTAATTCATGCATTCTTTTAATTCTAATATTTCTATTTTGCATCATCATGCTTAGTGGTGAGAATACATATTATAGTTGCCAGAGTGGAATACTTCCCTCTCGACCGTTTTGATCGATAGCTGTCGTAGTGTAGGCACGAGAAATTATGTCGTCCAGTACTTGGGCTGTGCTGAATTAAATGTAGTAGTAGAAATTTGGCTTGAAAATTCAAGGATGAAATTGCACTGCTTAATATTTTATATGATTTGGATAAGGAATTGGTTAGAATATTGGTCTTTGGCTATCGTTCAGTGGATGAACGTTATCAAACAATCCTAAAGATTAACCTTTGCTACATCTTACTATTTACTTACTGGTGCCATATCTGCTTCCATTCCGGAACCTAGTTTGATGGATATGAACGTAAATACATTATTGACGTGGCGATATGTTCAAAAAATAACATTTTTTGAAGCGATGACATGGGGAATACCTGATCAAACTAGAAACAAACAAGAAATAAGTGGAATATGAAAAGTAACTACGCCTTGGGCACTTGGTAATCGTCCGAGATGACAATAATTCCCCTTGCCAGTGGACCCTAGGCCGAATTCGAGAAAAGAAACCAAGTGTATGCTGAGTAAGTCGCGCGAGTACTACGTCTGTTGACTTCAAAGATACATTTTATTGTCATATTCTTATTAATGTCTTAATACATACATATGCAGACCGTTACTGATGTTTATCGGATAATTTAAATAGAAGGGTATTGAATTTTTAGCTATTACTCCTATTCCATAATTTCTAATAAAGGAAAATCCAGGGAATTGATACTTTATAAATTAATTGTTTACTATCAACATCGATTTCTTTTTAAATGCCCCAGAAAGACAGAGTTTTTTGCAATTTATACATTCGAGTTGATCGTTGCATGCTCAAAGGTCACTTTAAATGCGGTGAATACAAAAAAAGTATATAATAAAAAAATAGTAGCAATAATAAATTTATTTAAACCATTCAATCATATAGTAATATCGGCTACGTCATAATGTACAAAGATATATCACATACAATTAGTACATACAATAAAAGAAGCACTAAATGAATAAACAAAATAAAACAAACATTACAAAAATTGATTATAGTCTTCTAAACAATCTTCATCAATAGATTTTTCACCTTTTTTTTAAATATTTTTATATTATTTATTATTGTTATTATTTGTTGTGGAAGACCATTGTACACAGATCGACAGCAATACATGAAGAATCTCTGAAAAGCCGATTTATGCATCGGTACACTAAAAACTCATCATGCACTGTTAAATCTTACAATTATGGCTAAATGCTTTGTAAACGAGTAATCTGTTGATTCATCTACTAGAATTGAAAATTGAGTTTTCTGAATAGTTTAGAATAAACTATTAAATGAATATTGACCAATAACATTCTTCACGATTGCTGTACATTTAGTTCTTCTAATAAAAATTGCTTTAGCTGCTTCTGGTTCTTTCGCAAATTCTTTTAACCAGCCTTCGAGATGATCAACGCTGTTGTATGAAATATTGTGATCTACAATAAAAGATGCCAGACGAATCTCCAACTCTTTTATTTTTTTTGTTTAGATACAACACCCGAAAAATTCGACATATTAATGCTGCATGTTAACGCCTTTGTTTAGTTTTATATGTTTTTCAACTCGCATACTTTAATTGTATTATTAGGTATGCTAAACCTGTACTTTAATGATATCCATTAAGATACAAGTTTATATCCAATAGGAATGCAACATTCCAATATTCATCAATATTCAATATGGCCACTTCATATCTGACAGATATAAAAATTATTTAAATGTGACAGTTCTCTGCAATTTACTATAAAATTTGTGCTTTTTAGATAATATAAACGGTAAAAATAAGGGATAATGACAGTGAAATGTAAAATTTGACTCCAGCAGAAATTATGGAACAAGCCTTAGTAGCCACGAACAATTTATTACCAGCTAAATTCGCAAAAACGTACGTAAAATCTTACGCTCAATTTGTGAAATGGAATGTTCAAAAAATAATGTTTTATTATGGGGTCGTAGCTCGTATTCATTACGATACTCGCTTTGGGCTCGTATCGCAATTTTCTTACTCGTGTCTTGATAGCCATCATAAATGCTCATTGCATAATATACTAATAGCTTATAGATATCAATTACATACCTCTTTGCTGTATGTAAACAACGACTGCACTGCATGCGCTCATGCGTACGACGCAACGGTATCTACTTATCTCTGATTTACGTTTTCAGGTGCTTAATGTTTTATATTCTTGGAAACCAAGAAAAAAATTAATAGTATCAATAATCTCCAGACATTATAATAATTTAAAAAATAATCACCAGGTAATTTAAAATTAAGAAAAATAACCAGAACTGGTGATAAATTACCAGCATTGGTAACACAGGCACCGGCACAAGATGTTGGGAAATTCTCCTTTCTCTACCATCAAATTAACAAATTATGTTAGTGGCTTTACAATGTCTGAATGTACACATCAATAAAATTGCCGATATTTATTAAATCAATCACGAATTCGAATATTTTTTATGGAATGCTTAAATTTTGCTGTTTAATGACAATGTATTACCTTTTAAATGAAACTTAACAGCGAATTCGATATAAACTAGGATTGATATATTTACTCATAATATAACCACTAAAAACTGTTTGCAAACAATTTTTATGTAATATACCTACTTTCTGAGTACAGTCTGCATATTGGTTGAGGATTATTGAAGTAATTGGGATGATAAAGGGTAAGAGTTTCTACTACACATATTTTTCAATCAACTCACATACTTCTTAGCTACGCCGTACTGTTAAAGACCAACGCGTCTGCAAAGAACACGTGTCTGCGGTTGTACTATATCTGAAGTTTTTAATAATTCATTTTTTATAAGGAAGTATTGTGATGATGAAAATTTTCGACCTCGAGATTTTTGCAGATGTCCACGTTTTGAAGTCCCCTGATACCGTAAAAGTGGGTTTTAAAGAATTTCTGTGTGTCTGTGTGTGTGTCTGTCTCTCTCTCTCTGTGTGTGTGTGTGTGACCACGATAGCGGCCAAACCGCTGTAGATATTAATTCCAAATTTTGTATTTACGTGTATAATCTCCCTGTTGAGATCTGATTAGTTTTTCAGTAAAATCGGTAGACCGGAAGTAGCAGTTTACTTCAGCGAAAAAATCGAATTTTGCCAATATTTCGTCAACTACTAAGTTTCAACAAATTTATAAAGAATTCATATATACTTAAAATTAAAATTGAGAATAATTTTATTTAAAAAGTTTTTCGAAATTCCTACCGGAAGTAGGTCTTTTACTCTTATCGAAAATCAGTTTTTTGCGAATATTTCGCAAGTCATGCTTTTTAGACAAGTATGTTACGGGTATAAAAGTATTTAAAACATAATTTTCAATATCTTTTGTATAAAAAAAATTTCAATATTCAGACCGGAAGTACCACTTTTACTCTTATCGAATAGCGATTTTTTGCAAATATGTCGTAAGTTATGCATTCTAT
The DNA here is from genome assembly GCA_963170755.1 of Amphimallon solstitiale. Classification (NCBI taxonomy): domain Eukaryota; kingdom Metazoa; phylum Arthropoda; class Insecta; order Coleoptera; family Scarabaeidae; genus Amphimallon; species Amphimallon solstitiale. The sequence goes on along the minus strand of OY720681.1, from coordinate 110,661,925 downwards.
ATATATTTATCAAGAGTACAAAAGTATTTAAAACTGGATTTGCAATATTTTTTGTATATATGAAATTTCAAAATTCGGACCGGAAGTAGCACTTTTACTCTTAGCGAAGAGCACTTTTTTTTATAATATCTTGCAAAGTATGCATTCTATAGCGATTTATTAAGAGAATGAAAGTACTTAGAATAGGATTTTGAATAAGTTTTGTATAAAAAAATTCTTAAAATTGTATAGTTTGAAACGCTCATACGTATAAGAAAGTCGTGTGGTGGCCACACCTCATTTTTTGTTATTAGTCTACTGCTGTGATTATTAATAGAACCACTAAGTCAAGATGACGTTTTAGAATTGCCTTTATACATTTTACTGATATTTATAAATATTCGAATTATTGTAGAACATAATGGAATAAAAAATTCTTATTAGTGCCCCTTTGAATAAAGTTTTTAATTCTAAGCAATCTTTAATAACAATTTTCGTTATTGTCGGAATGTTATTTTAATGTTGTTCATATTATCTGACAAATGTCAGTATATGATGGATACATTTTGATGTCTGATAGCTGCACTTTATTCTTCAGACCAAACTAATGGTGGGATTCTGAAACCTTCTCGGAAGCTGCGGTTATCGTAGTCTCTGACAACGAAGTGACGTTATATGACGATTTCCGGAATTTTTACAGTTAGTGACGTAGAAGTGTCAATTTACGATTTTTTGTACATAACCTTTATGTTTAACATGTAAACAGACATATCATCTCGTAAATATATACCATATATACGAAAATTGTTTGAAATATGATATAAGCGATTGCTAACATTTTTTTTTTAAGAAAATGTACGGAAAATTTTGTAATGCCAAGACATAGTATAAACATATGTTTATACTGTGGCCAAGGTAGCATGAAGCACTTTGGAAAATTTCAGCATGAACTGCTACCATTAACAGAGTTTAAAAGGACGTAGTATCACAGTAGTCTATAATGAATTTGCAGATAAATGTCTTTTCAGGCACATCTGTGGATGATGAAATGTGATTTTTCTATGAAGCCAACAAGAACAGGTATTCCTATAAAGTGGACATTGTTTTTCTTACAAGAGTACCTAAACACAAAAAAATACATAAACCCAGCAGACAATATCCATACAACATAACTGGCAAACTTCTTAAATATCTCATGTGTATGCTTTGTTTACTATGTAAATGCACTGAAGTTGTTAAATTTATATGGTAAATTTAATATTTTACCAAATACTTTTAACGGATTTTCAATATAATCCAAGATTTTGCATAAATCCTGTACACAAGTTTCATATCCTGCTTCTAATATGTTTAATATGTACATTATATACATTAAAAATGCAAGTGCATGCTTTGTGATGCATCACATTCTTCCAATTTCCAAATAATTTTTCTGGTTTTGAACTAAAAGATGTATATATATATACATAATAAAATATAGAATATAATATCACAATTTTACCTGTAATATGTTGTTCGTCATTGCCTTACGTAATCGAAAATTACTCTTTAGTGCCATGATATATACAATATGCAATATTTGTAAATTATACTAGTTATTTTAACAGGATGGTACATTCATGTGCAGAATATGGAGCGACACCAATAACAACTTTACAAAATAGCATTTGTCATTTCGATAATATTCAATTCAATATTAAGCACGCTTCTGAGGAATTATTGATTGGTTTGAATAACCATAGTTCCATAAGATAACCAATATCACCTGCATTGAAATATGTAGCTTACATTATTAGAATGTTATCGTACAACATAATTACCCTTGCATAACATTTTCTGATTCACAGTTTACGGGCAATTTTATCTGCTCAACAAATTTCCTCATGTGATCTTATAAATTACACAACTAACTGATATCTGACCAAATAAAACAAGCTATTATTCTGGTAGCTGCCAAATAATGTAAAATATCAATTAACTAAATATTGTTTAGACCTGTAACAAAGATATTATGTACACTGTATAGGTATAGGCACTTCAAGTAATCTTCAAATGTAACTACATATATGTATGTATATTATTTACCTGGATAAGGCTCTGAACTCCTAAACTTTCGCTTAAAATGCCTGTTAGGGATTTACATGACCGATTAACTGCTTTCGTAAAACGGCATATAATTTCTGGAATAAAGCGAATATAAATAATAATAAATAATAAAGTCATATTTATATTTGCAAACAAGAACGATAATAAGTATAAAATTATAACCTACAAAACCTGTATTTATGCTCCTAATGACACTTCTACGTCACTAACACTAAAAATTCTGAAATCGTCATCGCAACGTCACTTCGTTGCTAGGGCCTACGATAATCGGAGCTTCCGAGAGGGTTTCAGAATTCCACTATAAATATGGAATGCGATATAAACTAGAAATTATTTATCTTACTCGTCATATAACTATTGAAAATCGTTTACAAACTTGTAGTAAATTCTGTTAAACTAGCGCCGCAATATTCTATTTTCTATGAGTTCTATTAATTAACTCCTTTCCTGTAAGAAAACTTTTAACTTACACAGTGCCCGTGCAATTTTATTTATGCGCAACCCTCTGGGAAATATAGTGACGGTGATCAGACGAAGAATTGCGCAAAAACCTTTATACCTAACTCGAATAAACCAATTTTACCGACTGTTAGACTAACACTCCGAGAAAATTGACTGCATCTACTTGACTTTCACTTCATTTGCGAGCCTTTTCCTTAGACTCAGAGAAGAAGTATCGCTCGATAAAAGTAACTACTTTTTCGATCCTCGGCTATCAGGAACACCATCGCCTGGAATTAAACAAGCCATCCAAGAAACAGACGAGGTTGTCGTTTTACACATAAACTGCAGCCGTCACAAATTACCTCGGCGAAACCGAGTCATTATACCCCCGACTCTAGGCTTTTAGCAACATTCAACTTTAACTCTTCGCTTTGTCTATCTATGTGTGAAGCGCCGGGAAACACTACGGCTGAAATAATTTCGACACTACAGAGGGAGAAATACAACGAGCGGGAGTAAAATACAGACACCGAGAACTCCTAGTATTTGCGGAAACTAACGAACTTTCATGATTAACACTAGAACGTTGCATATCATGTTTATAGTTCATGGAGAAGCTGGTAAAACGGTCTTTTCGTTTCGCGTGTGTGCTGGTTGCTCTTTATAAGGTGGGAATTTCGTCAGACCGATCTCGGGAAGATGTGTGAACATCTGGGAAGCTTCCTAATGATTAAATGTTTGGTTAATGTTGTAGTAATCATAGGTGTCGTCAGTTTATTAAATTCACAAGTCACAAAATGATATGCTTTATTTAACATAGGAAAATATCAAATACAACTCCTGAGGTAAGAATCTTGTGCAAAAATTACGAGATAGGTTAATTTTTGTTTTATGAGAGTCATTTAATTTTCTTATACGACGTGGAATAAAGTATTGTGATGAAGAAAATCTTCGACCTCGATATTTTTGCAGATTTTCACGTTTTGATGTCCCCCGATATCGAAAAATTGATATTTATAATCATGCTTGTGTGTCAGTCTGTGCATGCGCCTGTGTATGACCAAGATAGTTCCTGAAGATATCAATAACGAACTTTATATTTAAGAGTACAGTGTTCGTCTAAAGGTCTGTGTAGATGGTCAATTAAATCTGTGGATTTGCGAAGAAAATCAAATTTTACGAATATCTCTTGAACTATCAAGTCCAGACGAATTTCTAAATTATACAAAAGTACTCAAAAGTATACATCTAACACAAATTTACTAAGAGCAAGAAAATATCTAGAAATTAATTTGAAGCAATTTTCGTACCTTGATTCTTATATACAATAAAACACAATTGTTTAGTTTCAAAAAATTATGATGTTCATACGACATATATTTCGCTACACTGTGGCTTCATCAGCTGGATGAAAATACAAGAAAAGTACGTACCTACCCTCGAATCCAATCAATAAATATCACAATGACAATATTAAACGCAGAAACTTAAGAAATCACTAATATTACACTTAATTAACAGAAACAATAATATTTTAATTTTTGACGTTTGTTGACGTTTATTTGTGTTTGTTTGTCAAATCGTTCACCCAGTACACTAAATCGAACCGAAAACAAATAATTTAGCGGTTTGTAATAAAAAATTAAAAATAACTCCGAAATTATTGGGTTTGGGTATAGGACATTATTAACAAAAATTAAGAGCAATTAACGCTTCATTCCAAAAATTTAATAATATACGGGGTGTTCTATTTGAAAAAAATCAGTAAACGCTCTTTGATTATAGACATATTGATTGCATCGAAACAAACACCCTGTACCTATAAATAATAAAATGAATGTTTGATTATTTTGTAGGTTCAACACATCCCTTGGCTGCATGCTTACTAAATAATTTTGTCTTAGATAATCGTAATACTACCGCATAGAATTATTATGGTAAACATTGTCGCGACCATTTTTTTTATAATTTTCGTTAATATCTCAACAATGCGTCATCCAAAACCAAAACCCCAGATATCGATAAAAACACAAATTAACATAGATAAGGAGAAACAAAAGATATACAGGGTGTTTCATTAAAAAAAAATCGAATGTGTGCCATTTTAACGCATCACCCTGTATAACTCAAATTATTTTCAAAATGTGTGTTTTTTTGTTACTGTGCCACTTTTTATAAAATAAATTTCTTCAGTACTATTTAATAACGCCTATATTGGACTTTGACGCACTAATGGGCAACCCTGTATACATATAATTATTGGTATTTATTTAATCAATCAGTTTGCTTAAAAATCTACTTACACATGAATAAATTTCCCCTCCCCTATTATAAATAATATTTATTTATAGTGCCACGACATAAATATATGCGTAACATAAAAAGCACTTTTATAATTTATTATTTTCAGGATTGTACGGCGAATATTTATTCGGAGAGACCGTCGGGATTTCTGCAGAAAAGATAAAACTACATGCCGAATGGAGGAAAACATTCCAACGCTTACGATTATCCTAATGGAAGGACGACCAAAATAAAAGTATAAAGTGGGAATGTATATTTTTCGATGTGCGTGTGTATTGGTGTAGTGTAGCTCGGGGTGACATTTGACCAACGTGTGCTGTTCGCGTAATATAAATGTTTGTTAGTCGTTTTAGTGTCACTGTAGTTTCCAAATTTATTGCTCATTTCGGTGCACGGCATAAATCCAATCGGAAATGTAAAGTTTTATTGCACGGCGCTATTCCTTCGGAAAGCAGCGGATGTAATAGAAATTTGCGTTCGCTGGGTTGAATTATTGGAAAGCATATTATCTTTTAAGGAATGTCGGTATTTAAATTTTTTCATAATAATTATAGGTACGTTATTAAGATTATGGTATCTTTTTTATTGTAACATTTTATGTACTTATGGTTAAGAAGTACTATTGCCTAGTAATAGTATTTATTTTAAATCTAGGAGTTCCTATTTATATTTTTATATATGTTTGATCAAATTCCCCTCTTTAATTAACAACTTGTGGATCCGTCACAAACGTTACTTTCTTTATAATTGAATTATATCGGATGATTCTACGGCCACTACAAAGAATCCAAAAACCGAACGGTTCATATTCTTGAATTACGGCCGACTGCACTATAATGTCCACAAAGTGCAAGTCATTCTGTTCATTGTAAAATCGTTTCTTCATATTATCTCGGTCAATTATAAGTTTTTCTTTAAAATATTGTTGAACAATTTAGAATAAACCAAGAACAGCCGTTAGAATTTTCATTTTCGAAAAAAGGGAGGCTGGCAAAAAATCGTTTTTTGCCATATTTTCTGCCGATTATATTTTTTTTCTTCAAAATAAGTTGGAACAATTTAATAAACCTAGAACAACCTGGAACAGCTGTTAGAATTTCCAGTTTCGAGAAAAGGGGTTTGGCAAAAAATCGTTTTTTGCCATATTCTCTGCCGTTTATGATTTTTTCTTCAAAATACTTTGAAACAATTTAATAAACCTAAAAGTATCTGTAATAGCCTTTATAATTTATGTTTTCGAAAAAAGGGGGGACTGGCGAAAAATCGTTTTTTGCCATATTCTTTGCCAATTATGATTTTTTCTTCAAAATACTTTGGAACAATTTAATAAACCTAGAACAACCTGGAACAGCCTTTAGAGTTTCCGTTTTCGAAAAAAGGAGGGCTGGCAAAAAATCGTTTTTTGCGATCTTTTCTGTCGATTATAATTTTACCTTCAAAATGCATTGGAACAATTTAATAAACCTAGAACAACCTGGAACAGCCGTTAGAATTTCCGGTTTCGAAAAAATGGGGGGCCGGTAAAAAATCGTTTTTCCCATATTCTCTGCCGATTATGAGTTTTTCTTCAAAATACTTTGGAACAATTTAATAAACCTAGAACAACCTGGAGCAGCCCTTACAATTTCCGTTTTCGAAAAAAGGGGGGCTGGCAAAAAATCGTTTTTTGCCATATTCTCTGCCGATTATGATTTCTTCTTCAAAATACTTTGGACAAATTTAATAAACCTAAAACAACTTGGAACAGCCCTTAGAATGTCCGTTTTCGAAAAAAGGGGGCTGGCAAAAATCGTTTTTTGCCATATTCTCTGCCTATTATGATTTTTTCTTCAAAATACTTTGGAACAATTTAATAAACCTAGAACAACCTGGAACAGCCGTTAGAATTTCCGATTTCGAAAAAGGGGGGGGGGGGGCTGGCAAAAAATTTAATAATTAATATTATTATCAGTTAATCATCGCAAATAATGTTTTTAATTAAGTGTTATATATTTAAAAATTAATATAAAAAATGTAATTGTTTGTTTATTAGGTACACTAGACTCTTAAACTTTTGGATACAAACACTTCTTTTCCCTTAAAATAATACACCTCAGAATAGCTCAACTCGATCTGCAATTAACACACAGCAAAGAAGAAGCTCAACTTTTCCTTATTATTACACCCCTTGTAAATAACGGCAAAACATAAAATCTTCACTTTGAGGGTTTCTTGTTGTATTAATAATATGTTAAAGAGTTTTTGTTAAATGGGTAAGTCGTCTGCCTTAATTTCACCTCTCCTCTTTCGCTTTTCGTCGTCGCAGTTGCGGGGTAGTTATGTCGAAAAAGTGGAGGGTGAAATTATTTTGGTGGGCGTTATAATGAAACTTCTTTGTCGTAACATGGGGAGGGGCAGGGGCAGAAGAAGCAGCTTACCACCGTCATGTCAGTAGCATCATGCAAAAAACACGGAGGCTGCCGGGGAATCTTTTCACGACATATCATATTTTCTTACATAAATTTTCAACAGGAATTTAATGAAATTAATTTTCAAGTGGGTAGAGGGACATGGCATGCACGAGAAAGAAGGAAGCAGCAGTGAGGAGCTCAGCAGTCCGCAAAAAATTAAAAATGTATAACGATAACAAGCTTTTGAAATATAATTTTCGCGTTTCAGATCTCGTTTGTTTTTACATACTATGTCGTTTGTGGTAATGAAAATTCAGAACGGTATTGAAAACAAAAGAGCTTTTGTATTATTCTTTTATGTTAACTTAATATTTTGTCTATGTAATAATATATTTTACACACTCTTATTCCTGTGGAAATTTTTAGAGAAGACGAGGTAACAATACATCTAATTTCAAACTGTAATTAAATAAATATGAAAAACATAATTTTATGGGAAGGGTTCATAGACATTTATAAAAGTAAAAATATTATTCAAAAGATATATCTATGTACCGAGTGTTCATTGAAGATTGAAAGGTGTTTGAATTGTTTGTAAACATCTTCAAATATAACAAACACTTCAAAACGTTGTTACCTAAGCAGTAAGTTTCAACAATATGAAAGAAAGTGTCATTAACACTTGAATTTAAATGGATAACACTTCGATCATTTATAATTTTAGAACTTGAAGTGTTAGCATAATAAAAGAAACTGTAATTCTATAGATTGTTTAATTAAAATAATATAGTTTGAATAAATTTTGATTTATTTGTGAACTGTAATATCAATAAAAATGTACACAAAAAACGATAGCAAATATATCAAACTCCCATCAGTGTGATAAGTAATCGCTAACAGAGACGAAGCATTTCTCATGTAGTTACGATACTCATTTTGGTCAAAGTAAAGTTTTTTCTATTGATAACAAACAGAAGTTTATTTGTATGATTTTTATTGAACATGGCCAAAAATTGTTTCAATATGTATACAACAAATGTCTGAAAATGCTATATTCTTAACTCTAAGTAAAGGGAAACATCCTAATGCAGATTTAGAATGCACTGGAAGAAGAGCTGCCGCATACCATTCAAGTAGGTTGATCAGAAGGTCTAGATTTATCTTAGACGAACATCTAATCTTGTCACACAAATAATACTGACTATGTGTCGAAGATATATAATGTAGAATTCTGGTAATCAAACATGAATGTGTAAATTATGTGTTAGTAGCTACATACATATATGTTTCCACCTTATATGGTATCTTCAGTGCAGAATAACCAAGAAGGTATGTGGTAATTCAAATAATAATAAAATAAATAATAACAAACATATCTTTGTTGGCCGTCTTAACCTATTCAGACCAAATTTACCTTAAAAAGTAGGTTCGCTTAATTAAATATTATTGAATTTAATATGGAATACATTTCTATTGTTTATAAACATATACAATAGGTTTAGCTATTTTATATTACCATCTGTTAAATTGACATTTCACACGAATAATTGCGAACATAGTTTAATTCTCGTATTATTTCTGCAGTATATCCGATCCTAGTAAAATAAAACAAGTTGCGATTGTTTAAATATTGCCTATCTCCTATTACCTAGTTTAATAATAATAATAATAATAATAATTTGCCTTTATTTGAGAAAGTAAACCATTGATGAAAACTGGCGAAGCCTAGCTAAAGCTACTCATACTCAACCAGAGTCCATCAACTAATACAAAATAAACATAAAATAATAATCAAAGTAATAGACGGCACAAACACAAAAAAACAAAAAAAAACACAAAAAAAAACAACTCGGACATCAGAGCATGTGAAACTGTGCTACTGCAAAGAAAAAAGGAAAGATCTAAGGGCACGACTGAACCCCGCGCAACTAGAGAGGCTTTTAATGTCGTCCGGTATAATATTATAAAGCGTAACGGCGGAATAACTGAACGATCGCTCAAAAAGAGATGTATGATGACGCGGAACAGTGAGCAAATGTTTGAAACGCGTATTGAGAACATGGATGAAATGCCGTGGAATCAAGAAGCCACTGAGAGGGACGGGCGGAGACGTCGATTGAAGCAGCGCATGGACAAAGTTTGCCAGATGAAGTTTACGTCGGTTTTCCATATTTAACCACCCAACAGATTTCATACTGGTTGAAATGTGTTCGTACTTCCTAAGATTACAAATAAGTCTTCAACAAGAGTTCTGAAGCTTTTGAATTCGCAACCCATCCCGCGCAACCAAACATGGACCATAAATGAAATCGCAATAGCTAAGCTGAGACAACACTAGGGATTCACATAGTCGTCGCTTCAAAGAAGAATTTAAAATATGTCTATTCGCATATAAAACTCTCAAAACTCCATAGGACTTTCCCAACAAATAAGAAACATGTTCACTGAAACGAAGTCGAGTATCGACTAATAACCCAAGATCTTTCGCAACATCGGAAAAAGGTAAGAGATTACTCGAGATACGTAACCGCGAATTAGATTTTAAAAATTCAACATGACATTTAGAGCCAAAAATTAACACATTAGTCTTCTGCGAATTAAGTATTAAATTATGTTCAAGAGATAATTTGTTCACCATAGACAAGTCTGCATTAATATTATCAGCCTCCATTTGGTATTCATGAAGAGGAAATGAATGAAATAGCTGTGTGTCATCTGCATAGGCTTGGACGTTACAGTGATCCACAAATGATAAAATGTCATTAGTGTAAATAATAAAAAGCAGCGGGCCCAGGATTGAACCCTGAGGAACACCGGATAAAATAGCGGAAGTATTTGAAACATCACCACGATACATGACTCGCTGCGTTCTTCCAGACAAGTAAGATCGAAGTAGAACAAGCGCATCATCACAAAATCCATAATATTTGAGCTTAGAAATAAGCAGCGGATGACAAATCGTGTCAAATGCCCTCGACTAGTCCAAAAGAATAAGCACAGAAGTCAATCCGTTATCCATAGACGTCATTATTCCATTCAACACATAAGCCAACGCCGTGGTCGTACTAAAGCCCTTCCGGAAACCAGCCTGATAATGGGAAAGAAAATTATTGGCAGTAAAGAAATTGAATATCTGATTATAAAGAACCCTCTCCAATATTTTAGAAAGAACTGGCAATATACTTATTATTCTAATGTCAGAGAACGTCGTAGGATTTTTTTTTTAGGCAAGGGCATACCCAAGGCCGATTTCCACATTGCAGGAAAATAGGACCGCTCAATACAACAATTTATAATGTGAGTAACGTAAGGATCAATGAAAGGACTGCAGTATTTGAGCATGGTTGCCGAAATATCATCACACCCATTTGCATTAGTCTTAATACCATTAAGAATTGTATGGATTTCCTCAATTTAAGACATGTAGATTGCATTCCAAAACTTATTATGCGAAATAGACAAATGTTTTTAGTTTGTGTATGCTTTTGTCCTTCTCCCTTATATTGAAGTTGTATGAGATGGGTTCATTGACGTTATAATATAGTAGCGACTATAATATAATTGTTCCGTAAATTAGCGGAAAAATTGCAAAGAGGTATTGGACAGACAATGCATAATTAGTAAATACGCCTACAGTTTGCTGAAACAATAAAAAAAATTGTAGGAAATTATGGATTATGGCACTCATTTAACATTAAATTTTTTTTAAAAAATATATAAAATAGCTGATTAATACTGAAAATCTAAGGGAGGTCAAGGACAAAAGAGTTAAACGAGGATTCGAGCTGGACAGTGATCACTTTCTACTAACTATGAGCTTGGAAAAAAAAGATAGAAATAGGTGGGAAGGTGAAAAAAAGGTAAGATAAGAACTGTTATAAAAACCCAAAATGAAGCAATAAAGAGAAAATATCAAGAAAATGTGGAGAAATATATTGAGCGATATAGTCATAAGCTACGGTATTGAGATACTGAAACGCTTTGGGAATGTTTTAAGAAAATATGTGTTGACTCAGCTGACGAAGTATGTGGTAGAATGAAAGTATCAGATAACATAAAGAGGTGGTCAGAAGAAATACGAACTGAGGTAAAAAACTTAAAATGGGAGGAATTTGGAAGAAAAATGCAGAAGGATTTCAAGGGAAATCAGAAGCTTTTCCATAATGTAATGAAGGGATTCAGAAAAGGGAGCAAAAATACAACAAAATTTATTAGAGATAAAAAAGGTAAACTAGTCACTAAGGAGGAAGGAATTATAAATGTATGGCAAAATCATTTTAAAACCATACTTGGAGGAGAAGATAGACGCGTCGGGAAGAAAAGGACAGCGAGAGCAGAAAGGGATAAAGTAATAGATGAAATAGAACTTTGGGAAGTCGAGAGAGCGGTAGCTAGAGCAAAAACTGGTAAGACTCCAAGAGAAGATGGAATTGGGATGGAGCTGATAAAATCCATGGAAGTAAAGGGCATGTGGTTACTACATAGGATATTTTCTGCAGCTTGGCCCGGCGGAGGTATCCCCCGCGATTGGGAAATAGCCATAATTATTCCTATATACAAAAAAAGGAGATAATACTATATGCGACAATTGCAGAGGTATATCTTTGTTGAGTCAGGTGGGAAAGATATATGAAAGAATCCTGGAAAGAAGATTGAGAGAAAAGATAGGTGAAACACTGATTAACAATCAATATGGATTTAGAGCGGGTAGAGGAACCCAAGACCTGATATTCTGCTTGCGTCAAGTAACATCTAAGACGTTGAGGTACAACAAAAACCTGTGTACGTGCTTTGTGAATTTGGAGAAAGCTTTCGAGAGATATGATACGGGACGTACTACGGAAAAGAGGTGTAGAACAAAACTTAATAAATGCAATTAGAGCATTTTATAATAAATGCATAAATGTTGTGAGAACTGGTAATATCACGTCGCAGGAGTTTCATACCAATAAAGGGGTAAAAGGCAGGGTGGGGTTTTTAGTCCGTTATTATTTATAATAGTCATGAATGAATTATCATACAGGGTTGAAAATAAATTGAAAGGAATACAAGTAGGTGTGAGAAAATTAGAGACAGTGATAATAAGTGAACACATGTATGCTGATGACATGTTGTTAATGGCGGAAAATGAGGACACATTGCAGAAATTGATAAACGAGTGTAATAAAGATTTTAAAGAAATCGGATTGAATGTGAATATTAATAACACGGAGGTAATGATTGTATCAAAAGTTAAAATAGAATTAATTATCAATATCGATGGAAATAGGTTAAAACAAGTAGGTTTGTTTAAATACCTGTGATCAAAAATTAGCTGTGAAGACAAGTTTGAGTACGAAATTAACAGCCGTGTAAGTAGTGCTTCAAGGGCTTATTACGCATTTGGGAAATCCATTTTCGAGAAGGAGGAAAGGAAACAAATGTGAAAATTTTTAAGTCCGTAATAGTTCCCTGACTTACGGAAGTGGGGCATGGATACTTACCGACCAGCTTAAAAGTAAATTACAGGCACTTGAAATGAGGGTACTCAGAAGATTAGAAGGTTTGACGCGTAGGGATTGTATAAGAAACGAAGAAATTAGAAGATATTTATCAGTGAGGTCAGTTAATGAAACAGCAGAAAATAATCAGTTGCGCTTGTTTGGCGACTTAGTACGTATGCCTAGAAAACGAATAGTTAAGAAAGTGTGGGAAATGGGTGTTTGCGTTGTTATTATATATGTGACCCAGCCTGTATATCTAGCTCAGAGCTTGAGATTACTAAAAGATGTTAACTAATGCCCATTTGCGCCACCCATTTTATAATAATCAAGGCAGAGTCACTGTTGTTACAGTATTGTACAATAGAAATGGGAAATTTTGCACTAAACCGATATAAAGGCCTACCTCAAAGGAAACACAAAAGTAATTAAAACAATAACAATTTATTAAATAAAAACAAGAGAAATGTGAAATAAAAACTTTAGTACAGTAAAGATAATAATTATAAAATCGAAATATTGACATCACGAAATATTAGAGCACAAATATGAATGATTATTAAATAAACAAATCAGATTAACTTTTGTTGTCGTTGAAAATTACTAAATTTACACAAAATTTATCTGAGACTAATAATTGCAGTTCGTTACAAAACAAAGAAACACTGAATTTTACAGAGACGGTACATAAATAAAAGCAAACAATAGGAACAGAGTTAACAAATGATCTATAAACTAATCGATTAAATTCGGTGCACCTATTAACCTAATAATATTCATAAACTAATTAAATATACTAGAAATTACTTGATTAAATATATCAAACAAAATAAACTGACGATGTATACAAAAAAAGAAAAAAAAGAAATAAAAAGAATGAGTATTCTAACACAAGATTTAATGAACATATGTAAATATAGATAAACACAAAAAAGACTTGATGTACGTGCTTTGTTGTAATATTTTACGTTATTATATAAAAATAAATTACTGACAGCTTGGTAGTTAATTAATTTCGCGGCACTACAAAAGGTTGATAATGTAAATACATGGCAGGTGGAGTTTGTAGTACTCGCAAGGAGTTCCGAGTTCCAACGGATGGCCCCCAATTGCCGGTTTGATCCATGTATTGAGGACTAGCGCTGGCTGGCCTTGGCGTGGATGGTATCGGTGAACAATTATCTCTTAAATCCGGATTACTTTCCGTGAATTGGAAGACACTAAATGCTCCACAATTATTTTATTTTAGAAGGAAGCAGATCGCATAACAGCGTATCCTTATACTTCTGGATATTTAGACCTCGATCTATAATAGATATATATTATCACCGGAGCCTAACGGACTTTGATAAAGGGGACCGGTATTTATAACTTTTACTACCATTTACTGTGATGTATCGTACTAGTTTTAATTTAATATGTAATAATAAATGAAAGATGTACTTATAATGAATAATTTTGGACGTGATTAGCCCTTTTAAAGACTCGGAGGTGAGCGAAGAATGTTCTAGAGAACTATAGGCGTCAATCAGACGGATCACGTTACTTAGAAAAAACATAATACGCAATTCCTGCACACAAGGAACTGTGAGAACTATTTAGATAACTTTAGACGGACAAAAAAAGCCTACGTCGCCAATCTTAAATTTGAACAAAGAGTCCTTCATAAACTAAATATTTTCAATTGAAATTTATATGCGACACAGATTTTAATGTTGAAAATTTTAAGACGTAATTTATTCAAAATTTAAAATACAATTTGAATAAGACTGATCTAGAAACATTTAACAATATACAGGGGTGAATGAATTAAATGTTGAATGCGTCTTTTTAAACGTAACAAAATATTAAGTAAAGTTAAAATAGCTGATTTTGTCCTCTATTCTCACTATTGTGGTTTTATGATGTTATCGTATTAAAGATGCATTTATTACCATATTGCATCGTTCGTCAGTAAAAATTTAGATTAGTAATAGGTACATTCTCGCTATTTTGTTTTTTGGTGCATATATTATAAAGCGTAAGAGTGGTTGTTCGTGATTCAGTATCAACTAAGGTTTGCATTTGAGGTTTTCAATGAGAGCTTATTAGTTACTTTTTTGTGTGATTGAACTCTATTTGATCATTTACAATGCTGGTTTCCAAGACGTTAAGTATTGTTTACTAGTTCCTACAAATTAAACTCGAGGTAGTTAATTTTACCCTTCTACAACCGTAAGGAAATTAAGATATACATACATTATTTGTATGTTAATTATCTTTTTATAAAAACATTAACTGTACAATTATTGCAAGTACGACTTGTTTTATATAATGATGTTTGATGAAGAAGTCGCATTCTATAACGGTCTGCTGTAGTGAAATTTCTTTAAAGCTGCTTATTTTGTAATTTGAATTATTAAAAGTTATTATTATTATTATTATTTTGGTAGTTTTATACTCCATTTCAGCCAATCAAATTCCGAATCCTTATAAACCTCAATTTCTATTTCGGTTAAACAACAGGAAAAAAGGGCAAAATCCATTCAGCCTCAAATCCCCGCCGTAATCAAATCAACATCAAAATAAAATTAGTACAATTCTTCGGTAATTTTTTCCACTCCATTTTTTGCACCTCTTTCACTTCCCAGCAAAAAAACGCTGTTCGCATACTAATTTAATTTTACGAATGGTACGGGTCTTTCTCTACTACTTTTTCCTCTCTCTATCTCCAATCCCCATTTGTATTTTTATTTCTTCTTAATTAACAATTTAACGGAAACAGTTCTCACGGTTGAAGAGTGCAGACATATCTGGATGAATTCGATGCTGAATTGTCTCTCTAGCGGTGTGGTGTGATACTTGAGTTTTGTTTCAGCGCCGCGCTCCACTGTGCACACTTACCGGTGGGGTCCTGTTGGCGTGAAATGTCGATTTCTGCTAGCCTGAAATTTCTCGAATTAGCACAAGAGTTAGGGACAGCATCCCCTATCGACAATGGTACCTGCTCAGGTTACACGCCCTTGTTCGAAGGGCTGAAATACTCTGCGGATGTACGGAGCTTGACGAACGTTCTCGTATGTGTACGTGTGTAAGTGTGCGGAATACAAATACATAGGCACTAACCTGTGTTCCCATACAGAATTCTATTTTAACTAAAATTCCATCGGTATCTCATTAAGTGAGCGGAATAATTTAGAAAATGAAAATGCCATTTGGTAATTTTTATTTTCGTGGCGTGTACAAAAGGTACGGTTGAGTGTGTTTCAGAAGTTATAAATAAAAATACGAATACAAGGGAGGCATAGATTTGCGTGAACACGTGAATAAATTATCAAGATAGCCATAAAATTAAGATAAGACTATAAAGCCTCTGTCAAGTTGGCCCCCTCCTCTTATAATTTATACAGAGTGTCCCAGAAATAAAAAGACGGAGTAGCAGGAATGTAAAGTCCGAACAGAAACGGGCCCAAATATACTGCAATAACGAAGAAATTAATAATTTAATGTTCTATGTTGTTTTTTAGATAAAAAAATTACATTACGGACCTGGCACAGAATGTATGTTTATAAATACACGTAAAAATGCTCATTTGTAAATAGAAACGAACACGCATTCATATAAAACTACGCTTTTATTTGTATAAAATGGGAAAAAAACGTTAAATCGTACTCATTCATACAAAACATATTTTTTGCGAGATGGGCGACCCACTTTATTGCAGACAATAAAAGATCGTCTTTATTTTTAAAATAGAAAGGTTGTTGCTCTTTAATGTGTTTGTAGTCGGAAACAGCTGATTATTATTATTTTAGAATATTCAATAAATCGTAGTTTTTCTAGATTACAGTAAATATCAAGAATGTGATTATTTTTTTCTAGCAGGTGTAAAATTAAAGTAATTAATGGTTTGATATTTATTATGAAGTATCTATTCTTCCTCCTTTTTTTCTTAACACAAGTAATATGGTGGTCCTGAAAAGGACCGATTGTGAAAGTGAAGCAGGTGGATATTTAGTCCAGGGTCGGCGTAAGGCCAATTGAATTCTTTATTATTTTTTTCTGCCCTCTGCGCACGAATAAAGACATATATTTTGAACGTACGTTTTTACACAATCTAGCTTCCGATTTCTGCTACTCCGTCTTTTTATTTCTGGGACTGCCTGTATAGTATAAAATGCGTGTCAATTGTGCTCAATTGTGTCGTTATTAGTTTCACTTGAGCTCTTCGGTTTACAGAGATTTTAAAAAAATAAAGCTCCTCCCCCCAAATCTTGAAATTCTTTTTACAGCTTGACGATTGCTATTGCTATTTAAAACTCGGTGCCTTTGCAAAATACGCCAATTGTGCTCAATTGTGCCGTATAGCACCCCCCCCCCCAACTACTCACTTCCAAAGCTAAAAAAAACTATGTTTGAGATATTAGCAGCAACGCTTTCAATCATTTCAGTTTTTGAAAGATTTTTAAAGTTTATTTTCTCCACGACCAATAGTGAATGTAATTATTCCGAAATCATTTTTAATAATAGAATGTAAAAATTCTCACTTTTGAGTTGCATGTATCTCATATTCTATTACAAGGTAAAGAATGAATATTCCGTAATCGAACTAAAGGAACATAGATAACCATGGTTTTCAAATCTGTCATTGTCAGATGTAAATGACGGCATCGTAATAATTAATTTCAGATAAATTTTAATTTAAATGAAATAATGAATGAAAAATCTGGTCTTGGAGAAAATATAGTCTGTTACACGGTTAGAATGAAAATTCGAAATTCGTGGTTCCTCACGCTCGCTTTCGGAATCTTCCACTCGTATCTAATTTGTCATGCTAACCTTGTTACAGAATCTACTATTATAGTCTACACAAGATTTATTCTATCATTATTAATGATACAGAAACTGACCTGCTAATACTCTTTGTGACTAGTTTCGGTAGGTCAAAATTTTGACAAATTTAGCAGTAAAATTGTACAGGCTGAGTCATTAGAAGCCGCGTCTCCGATTGCTCCTTTGTGTTTTACATAAAAAAAAAAACAATTAGTGGAAGATTTATGGTTGCTTAGGGTGCATATTTTAAAAATACCTTAAGCTTTGACGCACTTCCAGTTTCACCGGAAATGCATAGAACTTAATTTTTTTAAATGACTTCCTATATATATATTTGGATTTTCTAGTACTAGTTTAAATTGAATATTCAACTGTTTTTCTTTCTCAAAATTGAGCCCATAGTTTTTGAGTTATTATTTTTTTTTGTAAATATTTGACCAAAACACGTGTTCAGAAAAAAATATTTTCATATTGTTTTTAAAAGTATAAACATTAACTTTATTGGTGCTTGTAGCCAAGAAAATTCTGCATCATTTGTTAAAGTTGCACTCGACAATACCTCAAAAAACTTTGTTTTTTCAAAGCCTACTTTCCGAAATTTCCACATAAGGTAAGTGTACAATATTCGGTACTACTAAGGATTTTTTCGATGATTTATTTTTTTTGCGTCTGAGCAATGACATGAGTAAGTGTGAAAAAAATTTTCCCATGTAAATCGACTAGTTACGATTAGTTTTTAATATTCATTTTGGGATAATAATGCGGATTGTAATTTATAATTAAGATATTATTGACGTCTGCTGATGTCTCTAATTCGGTGCTACAAATTTCTCAATGTCGCTAATTAGGTGTTAAAGCGTCCCTAATTCTGTAGTACCGCGACCTAAGGAATAAGTTTTCAATTTTCAGGATAATAAAAAACTGATATGCTTAAATTAAATTGAAAAAGTAATTCTTTTAGAACGTACATAACCATTTTTTATTTATCAGCTTCGGAATCTTAAATAAAAACATAAAATAGAATTATAAATAAACTAATACAAATTTTCTATAAAATACCGAAACATTTTAAGAATTTAAATTTTTAAATGCAAAAACTCCACGGTTGTTGTATGTTACTGGAGGGTCCAATTTTTTAAGTACATCTTCAGCATCATATACGAGCATGTCCAGTTTATCAGGCCAGCGCCAATTTGCTCCGCTCATTTGCATTGTCTTGACTTCATATTTTACTTCTGTATTTTTCTCCAAAAATGGATAGAAAACATTGACGATGTACTCGTAGAAAGTTTGGCAAGTCATCCATCCATTGTTCGACTTTCCAATGGCCCAATCCTTAGGGTACTTTGCCAAAATATTTTTTTGCATCCGTTTGTAAGGAAACAATGCAAAAATTGGCATCAATTTGCCGCTTGCGGAGGCTCCAAGTGATATAGTTAAATTTTCTTTTTCGTTGTTACCTGAAGTAACGTACACCGTCTTCACTCCTTTGGTGGTCAAAACTCCTTGACCTTTCGGGCACAAAAAGAATGCGGATTCGTCGCAATTGAATATCCTAGTAGGATCCTCTAAAACGTCGAGTAAGTTATTTTCATTGAGGTACTCGTGAACTCGAGCAAACCATGCTCTTATTTTCTCTTCGGTTGCTGAAATGCGTGCAGTTGTAAGCACTTGCGCGACTCACCGAGAAATTGAAGGATTTCTTGATAGAAATCCTTCATACCAATGTCTCCCAGGTACCTACACCATTTGTAAAAGTATTTGGACGGCCAAGTTCTTGCACTAGTTTTGTTACTGAAAATAACAGCTGTTGTTTGCTAACGGGGAATCCACCTTCAGCAAGTTGCTTCACCCACTGCGCAAGAAGCTGCTCTTCTGCGGCAGTTAGTACAGTTGGTCTACCTGATGATTCTTGTTTGGTATACTTCTGTTTTATTTTGTTCCGGAGGGTCTGTGCCGGTATTGAATATATTTTTGCAGCTCTATAGATGCTCATTTTTTCTGTATTTATGTCATTGAGAGCTGCTGACAGATCTTCTGTTGTATATTGTTTGTTTGGCATTTTTGCTGAAACATATAATTATAAATAAGTATACTTAATATTCACTAATTTGAACGCAAAAAAAATTTATCATGTTGCTATTTTCGTTTTTCTTTATTTATTTGTCATTTAATTGTCATCCTGTCAATGTTCTCTTTTATGACAGACACGAGAAGAGATTACCTTATGACGATTTACAATTACAATATTAACGTTTGGTTTTAAAAAACCACTACCACCGAATTTGCTCAATGTTTTCTCTGGGGTTTCATTTAATGAAAAAAGAATTAAATTAGAAAAATTTATATAATCATTTCAGAAAAAAACAAGACAAATTCGAAGTCCTGCAATTTCAAAATTCGGTGATATACTACCGAAATATGTACCACGTTAATGAAATATGCACATAATTCGGTCCGTTTGAAAAACCGATTTTCATGGTAAAAGAAAAATTTGCCATGGGCACAAGTGATTTATTTAACATAATTTTATTTATTTAACAAAACTAGGCATTCTTTCATACTAATTAGTCATATTTAATGAAATTGAAACATTGTCAATGTGCTCTTAAATGACAGAATTTCACAAGAACTTAATGCATTATTGAGATTTACAATTAATATATTAACATTTAGAATTGGAAAAAGGCTAACACCGAATTAGCTCAATAGTTTTTTAATGTTCCACTTAATTATATCAAAACTGATTTAGATAATTTTTTAATGATCATTTCATAAAAACAAGACCAATTCGAAGTCCTGGAATTCCCTATTTCGGTGGTATACCACCGAATTAGATACAATGTGAAAAAGTATATACTTAATTCGGTGCCATAGAAAAATCAACTTTCAGGTTAGAAAATAATATTGTCTTGGTCATAAGTAATTAACAGAGGTTTATTTAATAAAACTAAACATCTTTTATTACTTGTCAATCACATTTAATGAAATTGTGACGCTGTCAATATTCTCTTTCATGCAAGAATTTCACATGAATTTAGTGCATTATGAAGATTTACAACGGAAATCATAACATTTAGATTTATAAAAATACTAACACCGAATTAGCTCAATTGTTTCTTTAAGGTTCCATTTATTTATATAAAAATTAATATACATAATGTTTTAATGATCATTTCATAAAAACAAGACAAATCTGAAATTCTGCAATTCCCTAATTCGGTAATATACCACCGAATTAGGTATCACCCTAAAGAAATATGCACCTAATTCGGTGCCACTAAAAATTGATTTTCAGGTTATAAAAATATATTGCCTTGCATTTAGCAGTAACGTAAGTAATTACTAGATGTATATTTAATATTAATGTGAATTTGTACTCAGAAAAATACTTACGATGTAATTTCTACAGCCTTATGAAGATTCACTAGGTGCCTTATCACTTCACCTGCAATATCTACTCAAATGGCGGCCGGTCGCGACATGTCCGCTTGACATCTAGGGTATGTTCCGCATAAATACGTTTCATAGAACAGAAGCGGACGATATTGGTCACGGAACTATGGACGTTTATGTCAAAATTTTTCATTGGGTGAAATATGTTACACATTTCTTAGTTTTCATGACTGAAGCGGAATAGAACCGAATTATGTACTAGCACCGAATTGTGTACACTTACCTTATTAAAAACTTTTTTTTTTTTAAATGGAACACCCGATATTTTATTGTGGAGTTTTGTTCCCCTTTTTTATTCTTTCATTTTTATACCTATCTTTTGTAATTTCTGAGATATTCACTATCGAAGCAATTAGCGCTCAAATAAAGAACTACAAGCGCTGTTCTATGCACCCAAATATTCGTCTAATAAAGTCTGGAATGCTGGCGACTGCCTGAGTCAATTGTTAAAGAAAGTCGGTAAACATTTACGTCAAATTTATAAAAGCATCGCTATTATTTATCATCAAAATAAATTATCCTTATTAAGAGTTAATAGATATGATTGACATTTTGGGTAGATCTGAAAGAAACTCTTTGCTAGCATCCAGACTTTATGCACAGCGATTCCTGGTAGAAGTCAACCGAGACCAGAAACCTTCATATTGATATTTATATCTATATTTACATTTACTGTTATTTTATTCTTAAATACATTAATAAATATTGACTATATAAATACTGTTTAGCTTGTTACAACCCATATTATATTCACGTTTAATATTAGATATATTTTTACTCAGAGTGATAACTTGTGGTGACTTGTTTTAAAATTCAGTGACGTATTATTTTCTTGACACCAGGTAAGTATACCGTTAATATCTGCTTGAAGCTTCAGACAACCAGATAGTGAGGAAATAATATGAAATAATATTAAATGTCATATTGGTCCCATAATTTCCTTACATACATGCATTTTACATCTGCAATTTTTAAGTTCTACGTTCTACACAAACATTTAATTCCAAAGTCCGAGAGAAGTTTCCTTTAACTCCTCATAAATCGCAAAACGATGGAGCGAATCGAGAAACTTTCAATATGTTATGGGCTTTATTGATTTTAATTAAATCGCACAATTTTTGAGACGTCAAAACGACGAATTGATGGATTAAAAGAGTGTGGCACTTGATACATCCATCATCCCTTTAATTTCAAGGTAAAGTTTCGTCTAAGAAGCGCATTTGTATTAGCATAAATGACGGCTCTAATTAAAATGCATTGTGCTTCTTTGCGGTTGTATTTAAGCAGATTGCTTGAAAAGACGAAGTTGCATTTTAAATTCCTATAGATATTTATGTAATTTTGTTTTTTTTTGCCTTTCAAAACTGTTGAAAACGCTATTTTTAATAGATGTCCATTTCAGTTGATCATGTTAAAATGTAAGCTATATTCCGCCCTTCTTAATTTTAACGTCACATGAATTAACATTTGGTTTCTTTTTCATTAATCTATTAGCACAATGATCTTAACTAGTAATTCCTAACCTATACTGGACCATCACCCTCTTTAGAAGAGAATAAAAATTTCAACGCTCCCCTAGTCCATAAATTTTATATGAAACTATCGATACCTGGCGCGCATTGTTACGTCCAAAAAAATTTTTTATCGGCACTAAACTTTACAAGAACTCTCTCCAGACTATGCTAGAGTTTTATTGAAAATTCCATCAAAATAGGTACAGCGGTTTCGGAGTCTAAAGGGAATACACACACAAACACACACTATTCTATTTATTTGACCGCTATTTTGACTGCCTCAACGCCCTCCATTTGCTTCTGGATCAGCTACCACCCCATTGAAGGCTCCAGCTAAGTGGGGGGGGCGGTATTGCTCTCGTTGCGAATCACTGGTATAGACTAAAGTTTTTAATTTTAATTTAAATTTATGCTCTACTAAAATAAAACTATCTTTGAAGTATAACATAAATATTCTTTATTAATCCCTCAAATTTTACTGACGCATTCGTAGATACGGTTGACAAAAGAAAAACAACAAATGGATCAAACTACACCAGAAAACAAAATGTTACAGTAAATATTAAAATAGCGGTGAAGCCTCGAGGAAGATTGGGTTCGGATGGCTCGCAGGTTGTCAGTCTTTCTCGTGTCGATGTTGGAATGTTGGTTGTTATCCTCAAAGCCGTACTGATGACGACCAATGAGTTAAAAACACGTGTCTATGGTTAGTCTACAGCGAACTTTCCACGATATTCATTATTTCTTGTTTTATACAGCGTGTCCAGAAACTCTCCTGACAAACGAAGACCGGAGATTCCTCAGATAATTTTAAGACAATTTAACCCAATTCACCCTAGTCCGAAAATGCTTCCTAATGGAGCTACAGCTCTTTGAAGATGGCGCCTTGTAATTAGTTTTTTTTAATATCTCCCGAACGCTTTTATTTAGAAAAATAAAAACTGGTATGCTTATTTATCCTCCAGAGATGATTCGATTCCATCAATTGCGAATTTCTAGTACCGGTCATAGGCGTCCGTTTTGGGTAGGTAAACGGTTATTTTAACGCATAACTTTTTTGTCTTTAACTTTTAAGAATTTGTGACACTAGATTATTAAATTTTCAGGTATTCTAGTACTAAAAGATACTCTTACTTTAAGTCGGTAAGATACACCGTTTTCTAGAAAAATCGATTTGAAAATTTTTCGTATTTTCGTCATTAAAATTCAATTTATTATGTACCTATTTATTTTTAGCGACGAAGTTGGCTAGGACTATCAAGGCATGGATGAAAATTAATTTAATAAATCGTCTTTTGTGTGCAGTACACAATTCGTAAAAAAAGTTTGGGAAAGAAGCAAAAATCAATTTGAAACAAAATTTTAGCTGAAGGTTTTTAAAAACAAAGTATTTATTACAATGGAACGAAACTAACAAAAAAAAGAACACTCAAAGATAGATAGTTACAAAAGATGCTCGATGTGATGACCATTAGTCTCTATGCATAAATTTACCCTTTTGCTTAGAGAACGCCGAATTCTTGCAAAAATTCCAAAGTTATTTCTAAATTCGTTGCAAGCATCTTGCATCCTTAGCCAGAGTTGTGCACGATTTTGTATCGGAACGGAATAAACAAATGCTTTTATGTATCCCCAAACACAATAATCGCAAGGATTCAAATCCGGCGACCTTGCTGGCCAAGCAACTGGACCGCCTCTTCCAATCCAATGGTCTTCGTAGTTATTATCTAGAAAGTCTCGTACATTCCTGCTAAAGTGGACCGGACAGCCGTCCTGTAGAAACCATAAGTTTTGCCGAATATTTAAACGCACCTCATCAAATCAGGTAAAATATTTTGCAGGAAATGTAAGTAATCAACACCATTTAAACGAGCAGGTAATTCCACAGGTCCAAGTAGATAATCGTCAACTACTCCAATTCAGACGTTTATGCTAAACCTATGCTGATGCTTAAATTCTTGAACAACGTGGGGATTGTCACCAACGTACGAATAATAGTGTGCATTATGTACATTAAAAATTCCATTTTTTGAGAATGAAGCTTCGTCACCAAACAAAATGTACCTGAAAAATCTTCATCTTGATTTATCTGATTTTGTAACCATCTAGCGAATTCTACACGAGCAGGAAAATCTCCTTCTAGCAGTGCTTGCACCTTTGTAAAATGAAAAGGATATAAATTTTCTTTGTGTAAGATATTTCCTACGGAAGATTTTGAAATTGTGGGCTACATGGCAGATAGTCTTCGAACGCTAATTTCTGGATTTTCCTCAACTTCCATTAAAATAACATCTTCATGGTCTGCTGTTACATCATTATGTCTCCCTGTTTCATTTTTTTTGGGACCACTGAACCTGTTTCTCTTAATCGTTGATGAAGAGCTGTAAATGTTGAGTGAGTGGGATGCTGACGATTGGGAAATTTTTCAGCGTATCTATGTTGCGCTGCTCGAGCGTTACACCTCATTTCGCCATAAACTAAATGCATATCGGCGTATTCTTCATTAGTAAAAACCATTTTTTTTTAAATTGAAATCGTTGTGTTTGAATGCTACAAAGTAAAAAATTAAAAGATAAACTTCGCGAACTGACAACAATTTGACAATTAAAAACGTAGGTTTTATTTCTGTTGGCAGTTCAGAGCGAACTAGTGCAAAAAAAAAAAATTGAATTTTAATGACGAAAAAACGAAAAATTTTCAAATCGATTTTTCTAGAAAACGGTGTATCCTACCGACTTAAAGTAAGAGTACCTTTTAGTACTAGAATACCTGAAAATTTAATAATCTAGTGTCACAAATGCTTAAAAGTTAAAGACAAAAAAGTTATGCGTTAAAATAACCGTTTACCTACCCAAAACGGACGCCTATGACCGGTACTAAAAATTCGCAATTGATGGAATCGATTCATCTCTGGAGGATAAATAAGCATACCAGTTTTTGTTTTTCTAAATAGAAGCGTTCGGGAGATATTAAAAAAAAACTAATTACAAGGCGCCATCTTCAAAGAGCTGTAGCTCCCTTAGGAAGCATTTTCGGACTAGGGTGAATTGGGTTAAATTGTCTTAAAATTATCTGAGGAATCTCCGGTCTTCGTTTGTCAGGAGAGTTTCTGGACAGCCTGTATATATGAATGCACATACGTATAAGGAAGTCGTGTGGTGCCCACACCTTTTCTTTGTACGATGTAAGTATATAAATAACTAAAACAAGATATACATAAATCTTCTGAATGAATGAGTAGATTAAAGTCATCCAAGTTGTTATTTGCAATACGTAACTGTGTTTATCGAAATACAATACCTAAGAGTTTGTGCTATCATACTACCCAGATCTTTGGAGAAATAAAGACTCCATCTGTAACATATAATGCACAGAACCTAGTTTTTTTCTAAATTTTACATTCTCGAACTACTAGAGACATTTATATACATTTGTGGTTCTCAAGTTCCCTAGTCTTATTAAGGTAAACAATCTTATCTTCAGTTAATATATTACCAATTTGTTTTATTCATAAGATAATAATTTAAATATGACTCCAATAATATTATTTTTTGATAAGTAATATGGCCTCTGCATGCTAAGAGGAATCAATTGAATTCATGCATATCGAATGAAAGACTAAAGCTTACCTGAAAAAATATTACATGGGATTCCGATATAGAGACTCCATTACAAATCAGATTTTTTTAATATTCCTAAATTTTTAAAGCCACTTTGTACCACCCTTCATCTATTTCAACATGACAGATGCGACAAAACGGTAAAATTATTTCCTTAAGTAACATTAATATTAATATTTTAAAAAATCTCCCCTTATGTGGAGGAATACTTTGATGTTTTATTAAAGAAAGA
Source organism: Amphimallon solstitiale (assembly GCA_963170755.1). NCBI lineage: Eukaryota > Metazoa > Arthropoda > Insecta > Coleoptera > Scarabaeidae > Amphimallon > Amphimallon solstitiale. Next base: position 110,635,587 of record OY720681.1, on the reverse strand, counting down.
AGAAATATATATCTAAAAATATCGAATTAAATGTATTGGGGTTAAAAGGCAATGTCTTGAAGATAAATTATGATTTCCTTCTCCCTTTAAGAAAACTTTCTCATATATCGCTTACAAGTACCGTAGAGGAAAGTAATATTATATTAGATGATATAAAATACGAATAAAATTCATCGACCTCCGAAACGTTATACGTTTTTAATTTAAATTATTTCCGTGTTTACATTTAAAATCAATTTCGCCCTGAAGAGGAATGAGGAAATTTAATCGGGAACTATAAACGCCAAGGACCCTTTTCCATTTTCTCTCTCGGTGATATTAGAAATAATAATTCATCCGAAGTTTTTTTCTTCCCGCACATAGTACAGCTACGGTCTCTTCGTACTTATGCCTTCCGGTCCACCTTTTATTTATATAATCATACTTATATTATATCTCAGCAATAAAAGAAAACTTGAACTTTCGCGAAATGAATTTTTCGCTGGATTTTATATTTTGAAATAGCTGAGGACTTATTTCTTGTCAAGAGAGGATTTAACAATATTTTTTCTTTCGTATCAAGCTTCAAATCAGAAACTAAACCTAGGTTTACATATCGATAAATAGTCTCAATATGTGGGTGTCTAAATACAGTAATAACTGTTACCGAGTGTTTAAGCGAAACGACAAAGTCTATTAACGCTCCAATAATGGGTGGATACTGTGACTCAAAATCTGAAACAAAATGCAAAAGGAAAAATTCCTTACCACAAAAATTAAAAAGAAATTAAAAAAATCTATATACATATTGCTGTGACTCTTGCAAATTAACTGTTATGTAGATTTATTTAAATTATCTAAATATTAAATTAGGGCAGAATCAAGCATATATCCTAGTGCTAGGCCTCATGCTAGAGACTAGGATCTTATAGTTTCTGCAGAAAAGTAGGTTGAGCAATTTCACACTTCACTAGGTAAGTATATATTTGCACTTATGATACTTTCCCTCAGGGGCAGAAAATTAATAACAATGCTCCTTCTCCAAAGTGAATGCTCTTAAATTGTCTCCAGGTAAAATAAATAAAAATACAAGAAAAACCTTATAACATAATTTATTAAAGTAACTTAAATATCAAAATAAAACAGGTATATTTAGAAATAAATATATCTTAAATACTAAATTAAACCCTCGCATGTTATTATAAAATACCAAATAAAGAAAAAACTAATTCAGTAATTATAAAAATTATTATGATAATAAATATAAATAAAATATATAATGAATTCCCACGGTCCAAATAATATACACATTAACACATGGACTCTATTTTGACGTATATATTGCCCAGCGCCTTTTCTCGCTCCCAAACAATATCGCCAAAAGCAAAATGCACGTAAATTGATAAACCAGGGCTCCGTTCTACGAATACATCCTTCGACTCGTTGCACACATCCCTAATGTATACAATTACATGTCCAGCCCTAATGCAATACATATTAAATTGCTTAAATTGTGATTTAAAACATTGACTTTGTTCTGATTAGTACTGCCTAGCGCCTTTTCTCGCTCCCAAACAGTACCACCAAAACCAATTCGTGTTTTTAGGATTAATCATGGCTCCAAATTATGAATTAATCACTTACTTAATTCATTGTACACTTCCCTGACCGATTACCCAACACGTCAAATTCTAATACACAAGCATAAATAAAACGAAACTTAAATATAAATTGTGAAAAGTACATTAATTAATAAAAATAAAATTACCAACCTTGTTCAAAATTCCAGCAGAAATCACCACATAAAATTTTGTTTAACACCATATACAAAACAAACAAATTAAACACAATTCAACTACCTTAATTCCTCATACAATTGTTCAAATTCATCCATTTTAAAAATATATCTGTATATGTCTTTATACAGTAAAAATATTCTACAAACAAAAAAAACTTTAAATAAACTTAATACTTTTGACCTTCCATAGACTTGCAAGCGTCTATACTTATATTCAAAATTTTTTAAAGTAAATCCTTTCATTAAATATCAAACTAAACTATTACAATTACCAAAATGTTTCACCATAACGCATAGTGTAAAACCATCGCGTGTTAAAATAAAACATCCTATAGTTTCCAAAAATTATTAATCTCGCTAAAAATATTTAAGTTTTATTTAGGCAAAATTATTCTAAGTTCAAAATAAATTAATTTATAAAATATTACAAGTTCCAATTTATTGAAAAAATTTCCCGATTTATCAAAATTATAATAATAATAATAATAAGTTCTAAATTTTATTTAATTCTTTATAAGCATAGGCATCCCACCCCGTGTTTCTATTTTTAAAAGCGGTTCACACCTGTTTCTAAAGGTATTATTATTTTTGAGAACGGTTTCCACTAGTAATCTCCAATAAATTCTCACGTTTTGCCCTTATATTGACATTTTTCTTCATAAAAAGCTTAGACATGATCTGTGCCGCTATCTTTTCACTTCCAAAAATGCATAACTACAGTGCTGCACCTTTCGGTCAAATGATGTATCACTTGCTTTAAAACCTAAACAAACATCTATTTTAATGTCGATTTGTTTACATCAAATTATAATGTACAAAAATTTATAGAAATGTTAATGTGAAGTATGATGAAACATGAATGCGACAAACAGCAAATTGTTTCCCTGATATTTTACTTTGTGAGTACATAATAATTATTATACCATTTCTAATATAACTTAAACATTTGTGTTTGTGATTCTTCACGGTATCTAGGGAAGAATATTGTTTCGCCTGGCTTATCTATTGAACGTTCTCGGTCATAATATCTTCTTACGGTGAAGCTTGCGGGAAACACTTGGTTATGAATAATTTCTTGATATATACGTCTCATTTTAATATTAATTTCGTGAATAAAATTTATAATTCTTCTCTTACATTATTTTATCTTAAATTAATTGAAATTTATTGAAATCCTAACTTAATAAATATTTATATACAATGATCATTATAAAATAAACAAAATAGTGTTTAATTAAATTAAATCTAGAAGTGATCTTGATAAAACTTATTTACAATTCCCCAGACTCATGATCATTGCAATATATAGATTTTTTTTCTTCAGTAGAAACCTATAGAAAAACATAAAAGAGTGCAAAACTTTCTATTTAAACTAAGTTCTTTTTCATATCAATCTTTTATAAACGGAAAACTTAACAACCGATGGGATAAGAAGATCACTGCAATATATAGATTTTTTTTCTTCAGTAGAAACCTATAGAAAAACATAAAAGAGTGCAAAACCTTCTATTTAAACTAAGTTCTTTTTCATATCAATCTTTTATAAACGGAAAACTTAACAACCGATGGGATAAGAAAATTAAAAGAAGCCATCTTTTGCTGAAAACTATGATTTGAATCCCCTGTTAAAAACTTGTTGACGTTGGTGTCCTTTCGGAAGATATCTATTTCTATGTTATTATTCTTTATAAAACCAAAACATCGAAAAATGGTAGTTGATCATTGTTTTCCTTTTATATTGTGAAATTAATTAATTATTATCAAATATCAAATCATTCCGGAAGAAATTGATACTGTTTCAATCACAACTACGAAGTAAATGTTTTTCACATTTTAAAACATGTGAAATATTCAGCCACACTACTGAGACTGAGTTTCCTATCGATTTTGCAATCGAAACTTTGAGTGCTTTGAAAATAAATTTTGATACTCGTTTCTCGGACTTTGATGCCATTGCGAATCAAATTAAGATTTTTCAGAATCCTTTTGATACTGACATTGAAACCCTAGCCCCGGAACTTCAAATGGAAATAATTGATCTACAGTGCAGTGATATAATTAAGAACAAATATCAAAACTCATCTTTGTTGGAATTTTATAAGAGTCTTCCACTGACACAATTTGATAATTTGCATAAATTTGCATAAATTTGCTCGTGGGCTGTTTTCTGTTTTTGGTGCTACTTATTTGTGTGAGAAGACCTTCTCCAAAATGAAGTACACAAAAAATGTTTACAGATCTAAATTAACTGATGAGCATCTTAAATCTCTTTTAATAATTGGTACAAGTAAAATTAGTCCACAACTACAAACTATTGTCAGTGGAAAATTACACAAATCTCATTAGTATTTCATATGTCATTATGCTTGTTATAAGTTATGTTTTTATTTAAAATGTATAAAATGTTAGTTGGATTCATTTCAATAATTTGTTAGTTATTATATACTGAAGTAAAATTTTCTGCATATTATACATGTCTTTACTCATTACAATTCTGTGTTTCTTTATCCAACTTATCACAAAAACAATAACAATAAGCCTACAACAATGTTATGAGTAGTTAGCCCATGACCATATCAATGTAGATGTCATATTAATAATTATTCAACATAAAATTAGAATACTTCAGTAAACTAAATTTAATTTGCTATAAAAAATATGTTCTCTAAAAGGAGTTTTCAAGTATGCTAGCTCTCCGCGGGCCGGACAAAATCTGTCCGCGGGCCGGATGTGGCCCTCGGGCCGTAGTTTGGAGACCCCTGGGTTAGATAAAACAGCAACTATACAGTATACCTGGAACTACAGAAGAAGCTATGCGAGGACATAAATTTTTATATAAATAGGTACTCATCTTTTTATTAATCTCGACTTATCATTTTGGAAGCGTGTTCAAAAATCATTAGAAGTGAATGAATATTTAGTTGAACACTTGTTGAAATAATGTTTGCCTATTTTAATGTTCATATTTATTGTTATTTTATAGTTCCAATCCCACTAAATTCTCATCCATTCACGTAATGGTTCCTGTTTCTGCAGCTATTAATTTGCTTGCTTTTAAAATTTGTTTGTTGTACCATATCTATATATTTTACGAAACATATTGCTGGCATAACCTGTATTGTAAAAGAAATATATTTATCAATTTTTGTAATGAAATTTTATAAACAATTCAAACTCCCTAGCAAGTGAATAATTTTTTTGACATTCCCTCAATACAAACAAAAATCATATCTCTAACCTCATTTTTAGAAAAAATCATTATGCTTGTCAACTGAGAAGCAACATATTAAATGTCATCCATTCAATTGAAAAAATAAATAAATATGCTAGTATTAGGACCTTTTATTATTAACAACACCACAGAAAACAATGTCTATCTAATACGTCGGTTTCCAGAAATATAATTTTATAAAACCATTGAATGATAATAAGTAAAAAACTTTAAATTTTAGGCCTATTCAATCTTATTACTTTTTGACTAAAAATTATTCGAGGAATACAAAAGTATAATAATATATAGGATGTTCCATTTAAAAATGTATAACTATGGTCAGCCACTAAATAAAGACACACAAAAAATTAAAAGAGGATTTCATCCACAGGTGTGCCATAAATATGAAAGAAGAAAATTGGTGGTAAGTATGTGGTCGAAAGATATTATCAAAAAAGTGCTACTCGATAAGAGTAAAAGTGCTACTTCCGGTCCGAATTTTGAAATTTCATATATACGAAAAATATTGCAAATCCAGTTCTAAATACTTTTGTACTCTTGATCAATATATATATAGAATGTATAACTTACGACATATTTGCAGAAAATCGCTATTCGATAAGAGTAAAAGTGGTAATTCCTGTTTGAATTTTGAAATTTTTTTATACAAAAGATATTGAAAATTATGTTTTAAATACTTTTATACTCGTAACGTACTTGTCTAAAAACCATGACTTGCGAAATATTCGCAAAAAACTGATTTTCGATAAGAGTAAAATACCTACTTCCGGTAGGAATTTCGAAGAACTTTATAAATAAAATTATTCTCAATTTTAATTTTAACCCGGCAGTGGTCGCTAGGCTATTTGTGACGCTGTTGGTCGCGTGGGAGACTTTCTCTCACATTCTTAATTTTGATATAAGACTTGTTGCATTTTTCAATTAAATTTCAAAAAACAATATTTTAGAATAAACTTTTAATATTTTAGTTTAAATGAACAGAAAATACTACAGAGAAATAAGGATTAATTAAGAAATTATTTGAAATTCTGAATTGAAGCACCAATTTTTTAGTTTTCTTCGGAATCTTCATCAGCGCCCAAACAGTTGAGACAAGTGTGCGTGGTATGTTCTGGGCAAATGGGCCTATGGCAAGTAGTGCAACTTTTTCTAGTTTTTCTGTTTTTTCTGCGAGGGCATAAATAACAGAATTGTGTTTCTTCATTTGGAGCGGTTGGTTGATTCACATTTTCAATTGGAATTCTAGCCACTCTTGCTATTGTCATGCGAAGCGTCACCGTTAGATTCTTGATTTGCGCACGTTCTACAAGATGTGACTTAACTAGTGAAAGTGCCAGATCCTTCAAAAATAATCTCCGTTCTTGAATATAATCCAGCTCGCTGTTATTGCACTTATACACAATGTAACTATTAATACCACCAATGTTTAGCATGGAAAAGTAAACAGTTAGGGGCCAGCGACAACTAATTCTAGCCACAGAGTATAGAGCTTTCATCTCATCTACGACATCTACTCCTCCTTTTGTCAGGTTGTAGAAGGTGATGATTTCGGGTTTGTTTTCGTCCCCCGTCGTAAGGTCTATTACGTCGTCATTGTACAGTGTTGACAACAGCAGCACATTTTTGCCTTTCTTAGGAACATACGAAACTAACACAGCCTCTTTCGAAAAAGCGAATATACTGCTTTTGACTGGTCTTGACCTTATGTCAACAAGTTCGCGCGGGATCTCCCTCTTATTTTTACGAAGTGTGCCAACGATAGTTGTTCTATGGTTCACTGCTAAGTCGTTGGCTAAAGGCAGTGACGTAAAGTAATTATCCATGGTGACATTTCGGCCTGTGTTGAGAATTGGGGTTATCATTCTCTTGACTACGCTTGTTGCACTGTTGTCCAATTCGTAAGGTCCAGGCGGCTGTTTCCCAGGATATATCTCTAAATTGGAGGTATAGAATGTTCTGGCGTCAACTAAAGCATAGATCTTTATGCCATATTTCGCAGGTTTGTTAGCGATATATTGACGAAATTTGCAACGCCCTCGAAATGCTTCCAGCATTTCATCAAGCGTTGCATACTCTCCAATTGACAATTTGTTTGACAACGAACAACAAATTCATCAAACTGTTTTCTTATTGGCGCCAAATTGTCAACTGCCTTACGCTCATTTCTGTCACCAATGTTGTCGAATCTCAATGCGCGTAATAATGTCAGAAATCTTCTGCAAGACATTGTGGCACGATAACACTCTGGTGCTGTACCATCGTTGGTCCACAGTTCTGTAACATTTACATGGTGGCTTTTTTTTATTCCAGCCAGATAAAGCAGACCTATAAGGGCTCTTATTTCATTGAAGGATGTGTCGCAGCAATCTCTAGCACGAACATATCGTTGGCGCATTCGTCGTAGATATATATTAGTATAATTGACAATCTCTTCAATGGCTGCGTCGGGGAAGAACAACTCCCAACATTGTAAAGGCGACTTGGAATTTCTAGCAACCGCTTTCACACCTGGAAGATGCGTTACCAAATTTTTGGATCTAGTTTTACTTATACGATGAGACACATGTTTCAGCCATTGCGTTTTTTTATCCTTTCCGAGAAACTTAGGGACATTAGCAGCCATAAAGTCACCTTCATCTGTTGATTCCGTGTCAACTTCATCCACTGCTTCAGAACCAGAGCTATCAGACTGCGCTGAATCGGTGTTGTCTAAGTGGTGCTCACTTTCTGGATCGTCAATTCTCTCTGTCTGATCTTCAAGGTTGGGTGGCAGCTCATTTTGCTGAAGATCTATATCGAATCAATTGTAAATTTTAACAATTTTACCGTATTTTATGACTTACCTCTATTTCTTTCTTGTTCCAACTGCAAAAGAGCCAAGTTCACAAGTAATTGTCCACGATTCATGACGAAAACACAAGACTTTAGAAAATTATTTCCGATTAACGAGTAAAACTTCAGTAGTCGCGCGACGAGAAAAAGTCTCACTCAGAGCGCACGTCTTCAACAAATAACTTCTTACAACTAAACGAATAGTTGTGGTTATGTTGTCAAGTTACTGCGCAGTAGCAGAAGAATAATTAGGAGTATAGCGGGAAGCTTAACCCTGTATGTGGTGCAGCAAGAAAGATATCACTTACGAAGTAAAAATGTGAGAGAAAATCTCATATAGCGACTGCTCCCGGGTTAAGTACATATGAATTCTCTATAAATTTGTTTAAATTTAGTAGTTGGCGAAATATTGGCAAAATTCGATTTTTACACTGAAGTAAACTGCTACTTCCGGTCTACCGATTTTACTGAAAATCTAATCAGATCTCAAGAGGGAGATTATACACGTAAATACAAAATTTGGAATTGATATCTCCAGCGGTTTGACCGCTATCGTGGTCACAGACAGACAGACAGACACAGATATTTTTTAAAGCCACTTTTTCGGTATCAGGGGACCTCAAAACGTGGACATCTGCAAAAATCTCGAGGTCGAAAATGTTCATCATCACAATACTTCCTTTTACTACGTATAAGAAAGTAAAATGGATTTCAAATATGGAATGATAATAATTTATCCTGTAATAGATTTGAATATTAAGCATCTCGTTCAATTCAATCTGGCTAATTATATTTGGACAACATGGAAATCAGATAATGAAACTCTATTTTCATCACATAACAAAAGAAATGTCCCCATTCAAGCTGAATTAGGTTCACATATTATGTAGCTTACTGCCCGTTCATACACAAGCACTACCCCAGAGCACAGTGACTCTCGCAGAAGCTGCTGCTAATCGATACTCGTCGTGTGTTCTGTTTGTTTGCAATCATGGAATCCGATTAAAATATCGTGCCGGCTATTTGTGAACACTTCATCCAGTTCTCGCTCTCCGGCACATATACATATATGCGAGGGGGTCAAGCGAAAAAGAGCAAAAACAGACCACACACACACTCTCATACATAAGCCCGCGCGTTGTACCCATTTTTACCTGATTTAGAGCCATCGAGCTGACTAGCGCAGAGGCACACACTTGTTTGCGCACGTTATGGGTGCAGAAGCGTTTTAGGGAATGGTGCTCAGGAGGAAAAAAACGGTGAAATCTGTACCCCTGTTTTTGAATTTAGAATAAATTTATTTTAAGCTTTATTATACAGACATTGTAGGACAGGCATTTCGGACATCTTCCTCTGTTTCTCTGTTATGTTTCTCTTTTATTTGCATGTGATTTTGTGAAATTAATTTTCACACGGATGCTCAGGAAAAAACGATTTTTTATATATAAATATTCGCGTACAAACGTTATAACAGAAACGTGGTGGACACACCGAAATAAGTATGTATATGAATATCGAGTAATTTTTTTTTTTAGACCAAATAAAAACTGCTCATAAATATGCATTAATGTAAATCATTCTGACATTTCCAAGAGAGTAGGTTATCCGTATTTTTTTTTTTTTGGAGACATATAAATCACAGTAGACACTGTCAGATTATAGGTTATTGAGAAATAAAAATTCACTTTTATTAATTCACTTTCTTTTATCATAGGAGTATATCTTAAGGGCTCACATATACCTGAGCACCTAAAAGTAGGGTCACGTTTAAGATTTTTTTTCGTGTATCAAACTGCATTTTTTTTAAAAACCATAATATACATTTTGAAGTATGGTATTTATTATAAATTGTATGAAAATCGGGTTCGAAAATTTCGAACGGTAAAAAAAATACAGTCGTTTTCCTGAGTTGGGTTTTTGTCGACAGCGTTCGCGGTACCAGACGTGCCTCTGCCATTTCTTATTTGAAAAAAAAAAAGTAGATAGACAGAACTAGTACTTATCGAGCCGGAATTTGCGACTTCAATTTTTTCGGGGCATGGCAGTCATTTGAATAAAATTGGCGGTTTTTCGCCTTAAAATTGTTAAGTAATTATGACAAAAAAAAAACTATGCCAAATATCGAAAAAACGGCTCGATAAGTACTAGATTACTGCGTGAAGCATAACTGTGCAAAACTTGATCTCGATCGGTCCAGTAGTTGCGGAGATATTTCTGGTACATATTTTGAAAATACTGTTTCGCGTCTACCTGCGCCCCGACCCTTATTCGTTGCTTACCCGGTCAGTTACAAAACGCTCATAATTGCTAATTTCCTTATGAAATTTTCAGGGTAGACACTGGAAGGATAGTACTTATCGACCAATTACTGACTGTACGAGGGAGGTCTGAAATATTTTCGACCCCAACGTAAAGATGACAGCACTAGTCAATAAAAGCTGGGTAGTTGATTGGAAAATACACGAAACAATGCATTAATCGCCAGAAGAGAAATTACAAAAATTAAGAATCTTACCGATCTTAAACCAACTCCAATCCAATTAAATCTTGCACCAACGCAGCAAAAAGAAAACTATTCTACCAAAGATATTTGCTCCTGTGTAACATCCACGATTTTACGTGTAAATTGTACGGAAAATAGAAATGATCAACCCAATAATTAGACAGTGAGCACTGATTGAAGTAATTAAAGACCGCTTTTCAAAACATCTGATTTCTACGAACGTAGACGGAAATATGCCAAATCGACGCTGTACTTGAGCATAGCTTAACAAGTTACAAGGAGACAGTGACATCTAACAAGTTGAAAGGTAAATTGTTAACGTAAAATAATAATACGAACAAACAAAGAAATAATTGAATATAAATAATGGCCGATAGTTACATATAGAAGTAAGAAACATATATAAACAGTAATCGGAAAGATATTCGTAAACAACTTCTACTGACATTACCCTCGCCCACACGAGATGACGCCAGAACTGCAAATTAAAAGCAAATAAAACCATGATAATTAAAAATGAAATAAAACCACTCAATTACACAAGGTAATTAGATAAAGATAAATTAAATGAAAATTCAACATTCCCACGTAACATATTTAAACGTAATCCACAAAGTAAATAAAAGATCAATCCAAGGCATGATTGAAGAAATGTATCAAATTTATAAAATGCTAATACAAGGGTCATACTATACAAGATATAATATACAAAAAAAGGTGTAACAGTCGACTACCTGATAAAGGCGAAAACAATAAATGGGGAGTATTATGCCTATTTTTTGCAACAATTAAGCGACAAAATCAAAGAGAAACGCTCTCATTTGGCAAAGAAAAAGTGCTTTCCATCAGGGTAACTGCTCACAAATCTGCAATTGCAATGGCAAAGATTAGTGCCTTATTCGCCCGATTCCCCAGATTTGGTCGGCTCTTTCCAAACCTGAAAAAATGGCTCGGCAGCAAGATATTTTCGTCTAATTCCGAGGAAATCGCTACTGTAAATAGCTATTTCGGGGACTTGGATTCATCTACAGTAGTTATATAATGCGGATTCCAGCGCAATTTCCTATGTTATTTCTTATGGAGGTTCATTCTGCAATTCAAGGTCATTTGAAATTTATACAGGTGTAATCACTTTCGTGCCACGAGGCAAGTCATTCAATCCTTACAGGCCTTCATATATATATGTATGTATATATGTATATACGCGAGCGAGCGTAGGTGTGTGCGGCGGTGTGTGTGTGTGTGTGTGTGTGTGTGTAACCAGCTTCGGAGGTGCAGAGAAAGATAGGGAAGGAGTTGTTTAATATACCTGTATACAAAGATGAGATGCGAACACCGCACGACTTTTATACATATGTACATTCAAATTATTCAATTAATAATACAGCTAGCATAGAAACAATGATTAACTTTTATTAAATACTAATACTGTAATTATATTTAATTATACTAATTATATAGCATGATTATGCTATCATAATGCTAATAAGTACATGTGAAATTCCTGAATAAATTACCAGGCTTGCTATCGCGCTTCTCAATGTACTTCAAACAGGTCTAAACATGTTTCCAGCGGAAACCGCAACGGCTGTCTGCTTCTGTGATAGACGCATGCATGAAATGTATATCTTACTTATAAAATAAAATAAAACAAACAATATATTTTTTTAAGAAAAACAATTTATTTATTATTATTTATAAATTAACAATATTATTTTAAATTAACAATATCTCCAAGCTTCATACCATCAAGATGGTCGATAAAAATATAAACTTTACATCTAAGATCGGCATACCATTTCAAATTATAAAATAAATATACAGTATGCTACTGGACGAGATAGCAACCAAGTATGAATATACAGGACGTTTCAAAGGTAGGGATTTTTAGAAAAACAATGTATTAATTAACAATATGACCAAGTTTCATACCATCAAGATGGTCGATAAAAATATAAACCTTACATCTAAGATCGGCATTCCATTTCAAATTATAAAATAAATATACAGTATGCTACTGGACGAGATAGCAACCAAGTATGAATATACAGGACGTTTTCAAAGGTAGGGATTTTTAGAAAGCAAGATGACGAATCCAAGATGGCCGCCAAAAATCTAATAAACTAATGCCACGTCAAGCATCCAATATATCAAAACCATGCACTCGAACTCCTATGAAACATCATCTCAAAATCATCGCTAGAATCAGCTCACAACCGGGTCATGAAGCGATTCTGAAACCCCTATATTAAAACCACACATTCAAACCACTATCAAATCCCTCTTTTCTCAAAAAACTATCCATCCATCCATCCGTCCATCCATCCATCCATCTGGATAACATAGCAACCAAATATTAATATACAGGACGCTTCAAAGTAGGGATTTTTTAGAAAAGCAAGATGGAGAATCCAAGATGGCCGCCAAAAATCTAATAACTAAGGTGACGTCAGGCGAAATAGCCGACTATCAATATGATCGATCAAAATATAAAGTCAACTTCTAGAAAATACCCAACTCCGTATCACGCATCACAACAACAACCACCCAACATAGTTTCAAACGCCACAACACCGGATCAACTTAGGAAGATACATCTAGGTCAAACCCAACATACTTTCAAACACCACCACCGAGGATTTATATTTGACATCAGCATACCATCTCAAATCATAAAATAAATATACAGTATGATACTGGATAACATAGCAACCAATTATGAATATACAGGACGTTTCAAAGTAGGGATTTTTAGAAAAGCAAGATGGCCACCAAAATCTAATAAACTTCGGTGGCATCAGGCATCAATCTATTAAAACCACTATCAAATCATTCTCTTTTAAAGCCGTCATTCCAAAACAATACATTCAAATCATACATTCAGCGATAGATGCATAAATGAAATGTATTTATGCAGCCTAGCAGTTCAAAGCTTGTTATCGAGCTTACCAGTATATTTCTAACAGATCTAAACACGTTTCTAATGGAAACCACAACGTTTGATCACTATCAACACCTCTATGATAGTCACATTATTTAATATATCTATACCATATAATAAAAAGGAACAACATATTTTAAGAAAAACAATTATTAAAAAATAATAACCACATTTTGTAGGTGAATTATAGCTAATATATATATATATATATATATATATATATATGCATCCTGCTATATATGTGGCGTCCGAGCAAGAGCACAGACATATGGCGTCCCTCGGAAGGAGCAGTTTAACTAATTTTTGAGTGAAGTATATTGATTTTTGACATTAAGATAAGCTTCTCATCACTTCAGATTGAAATGTAAAAAATATGATGATTTCCATTGCACTATACCTACAGACTCCTTTTACTTTAGCATATTATTGGACTCCAGCGTATATTTTATTTTTAATCACTCGATTTTATGGAGTCCGTATATATTTTTTAAATTGCCGTCTTTATAAATACCAAATTGATATAATATGGGGATCGTATATTTGTGAATGCCTACATATATATGGGACTTTACTTCGGACGACGCGGTCCGTACATACACGAAAAACGGTGTTTTGAATACTTTTTAGTCAGTTATACAGACATTATATGCAAAACTTAAATTATTTTAAACTATACAGGGCATTAGAGAAGAGAGGTACATATAAAAGTTGTTTTTTTGTAATGGACATATCAATTTGCAGATCAGATTAGAAAAACATTATGTAAGGTACCCTATACCAAAATTTACCATTTCTTAAATATTTAAAAAATTACACGATAGTAAAATAAAAAAGTAAGACTTGCTTCACCAGGTAACATTGAAAATACTCAAATATATTTAACATTCAACACAAGACTATTAAATATCATAAAATTTTAATTACAAACCTATTCAATTAGGCAATGTTTGCAGATAGTTGACCTTCTTATCTGAAATGGAACATATTGTATTTGACTTTATTGAATGCAAAATTTAATTGTCTTTAATAAGAGGATTCGATCTTCTCTATACCTACCGTCAAAAGTGTTCTACTAATTAGCATGCAAAAGTGTTCTACTAATCAGCATGCTATTTTTGATAACTATATTTAAATAAATTTCCTTTAAAATCAAGTAGCTTTGGACAGCAGCAATTGCGATATTTTGGGATCGTATAATATTCGTTTACACATTTAGTTTAGAATTTGTTAGCAAAAATAATAACAAATAGTTAGATGAATTTGAATAAAGTTGTAATTCAACGACATCTAATTCAAAACATACAACGTATATGTATAAGACAATTTAAATATGTTACTATATTCAAATGTAAAGCGTCCAAATGGTAAACACAAAGATGCGTAAATAAAAAAAAATATAATGTTAATATTAGATCGAAAACAAAAAAAAAACGAAAAATAAACATCTATTATCAACTAAAAGAAATACCAAAATTCTGTCCGCTCGTCACTATCAATAATCGACCTCATTAAATGAATCTCTACCACTCCATAGAATCTCTGGAATTATTGTATTGTTTCATGTCTCATGGGACTACACAATACACTTCTCAAGTATTCCCCATAAAAAGAATCATGCAGGTCAAATCTGGGAATCCCACCCTGTCATTGTCTGTCAACATGCTTTACCAACTCTAATTTTGAAATATGTATCTTTAGATATCAGAGGAAATATGTTGCTGCAGCTATACGGTGATACTGCATACTTACATGATAGTATTCGAGAATATTTAAACGAACATTTTCCAAACAAATGGAAGAAATGGGTCGCGAAAATTGCCAGCAAGATTCACGAATTTGACATGCACATAGCAGTGTTGTCAGCTATGTCTAAATGACATGAAGCTAAATTTAGAGGCACGCCAAACAATAATTCTATGAAGTGTTCAAAAACATTGTTAGTGTTTGCTTTAGTTGATGGCAATAGATTTGTAAAATGTTTATTTTCGGTTTTGTTGTTTTTGGCATATGTATACATTCAAGGCAGTGCTTCCACATTGTACTACTTATCATTTTTAAATTTTACTTTACATGTAGTCATAGATTTAGAATGATGTATTTTTTTGCATTGAAAGTTTTTGAATTACAACTTTATTCAAATTCTTCCGACAATAAGACATTATTTGTGCTAACTAACTATACACAAAAAAAAATAAACGAAAATTATGCAAAAATAAAACATTACAATTACTATATTCAGTCTCACTTGATCTGAAATAAAATTCTTTAAATATAGTTACATGAAGTGCTAATTATTAGAAAACTGTTGATGATAGGTATTCTAATACAATTATAAAGATAATAAAATCGTACATTCGAGTAACTAGATGTCGTTATTCTACTAATTAACTACATGTGGTTATTCGACTAAAGATAAGAAATCTCAGAACATTGGCAAATTTCCGTATTATTAGTTTTATGTGAAGTGGAGGCCAAATGACTTTATTCATGTCAAGTAAGGACTTGTTTATGATACCTTCCTGGTTTGATACCGCGTCGTACGCTTCCATGAAGATTTTAGCGACTACATGGGATAGAAGAGATCTCATGGTAGCACCCACAGTTTGCTCGTAGTAGCTGTCACGGAAGTGGAATTAGGTCGAGGATAAGCAGGTTTCCAGCAAATCTGCCAAACCGTCCGGTTGGTTGTGTTCGAATAGGATTTGTCTGATTATGGAAATGGTGTCTGGAATTGGTTAAGAGGGATTCGACGTCGAAACTTACCAGTTTGTTCTGATGATCAACTGTCAGTTCTTGTAGTCGGTAGATGAAATGACAAGAATTTAGACTCACTGTTACCAGTGTATGGTTTTAGGTAATTGGATAGGTGCTTGGATAGTTTATACGTAGGGCTGTTGATGGTACTGACTAAACTAATAGTTGATCATCAGAACATACTGGTAAGTTTCGACGTAAATCCCTCTACCAATTCCAGACACCATTTCCATAATCAGACAAATCCTATTCGAACACAACCAACCGGACGACTTGGCAGACTTGGTGGAAACCTGCTTATCCTCGACCTACTTTCCAGTTCCGTGAGAGTAACTATGAGCATATCGTAGTTGCTGCCATGGGCTCTCCTGTATCTCCTGGAGTCGCTAACATTTTCGTGGAAGCGTTCGAACAGCAATCTTTATCAGCTTATAACCTTAAACCTAAATGCTGGTCAACTCCCTCGTAAACAGAGGCTGTCTCCGAACCTGACGCACTACCCCAGAAACGTTCACATATGACGAAACTACTTATCGACAACAACTACTCCACAAAAGACATAGACAGAACCATTGATCGAGATCTTAATCCCACTACTAAAACCACACTCACTCACACTGACCGCCCTACGCTTGCTTACTTACCTTACATACACGGTTTAATCGATCACATCAGCAAAATCCACAACAAGCACAACATCAAAACCGTTTTGAAACCCCATTCCAAACTATCAGATTTCCTTTTGGCTCTCAAAGGCAAGCAACCTCTTGAATTCTCCGACATGTCCGGGTTCCATGTTTGTGCGGCAGTGTATACATCGGCGAGATAAAGTGATCGGTCAGCTCTCGCTTCTCCGAGCATGAACGCTACTCCCTGTTGTTGCGCAAGGCCGGGTCTGTACTGGCTGAGCACAGATTGGAAGCCAGACACCAGATCCAATTGAATTCCACAAAATCCTCTCCAAAGATTCCCATTATTACATTATCAAAATCCGCGAATCCATCGAAATCCAAAAACATCCCAACAACCTGAACCGAGATGAAGGTTACTATCTGTATCACTCCTGGAAGTCCATCATACAAACACAAGTCAACCACAACATAGACGCTCCACTGAACCGCAACACTACACACAATATAAACCCCCTACCAACACATGCCAGTCTGTTTCAGGCCATCGCAGAAGTAAAAGCCCTGAAGATGTCCCTTACGGTAATGGACGAAACGTCGGCGTAGTAGCAGAGACGAGGACGCGGTTTCAGCCCAGAAACCAAGAGGGTATCAACGACAACCATGGAAGCCTACGACTTAGATTTGCTCGTTCATCATGTTCACTATACTTACAGTTAATTTTCCTATAAGTGGCCATTTCTTTTTCGTTCAGTTACCATACTTTACTCTACTATCCCAAATACAGATAAAACACAGGTACTGAAGTATATGAGAATTTCCTGCTCTCCTGTTCTGAAAGGTAAATATTGTAAGTCAGGAATTAAGTTCTTTTCTTTTAATCTGGATGCTAGAAATTCAGATGATTGTTTCGGCAGATGGAGATCACGCACCAAATCCGCATTTCCAGTGGTAGATTGTGTAGTAGTTGTAGTGGGCTGTGAGTCCGGCAGCATTTCTAAATCTGACAACGAAAGCAGGGTCTGTGATGTGTAAACTGGTATAACTATATTGTCATCATGTGGTAATGGTCGTTTTACTGACTCTAAAACAGGATATTCCCATTTATGTTTCTTGTAGAGATTAGAGCCGTTCACACTCAAGACACAAAAATAACAATCGTCATTATTGTTTTTTGTTGCCAAAGTTTAAGCTTTTTGTCTTTCCTATTATGCATTGCAATAGATATTGCACATGTTTTACACGCTTTATGGAGAACCCAAGACTTATCCTGTTTTCCAATTGCAAACCCAAAATGAGCAAAATACGCCTTCTTTACAAAATCGGTGATATTTTGCCTTTGTTTTTTTTTTTTTTGATAACTCATATTTATGCGAACTCCTTCTTCTATAGTACCCTAGCAACCAAACAAATAAACATGCCGTTATAAGTAGAATAAAATGAAAACCTAGTTGTTATACATTATTTCAAACAATAGGGGTTGTTATAGATCCAGCTTGCCTCATGTTTTCTGTCAGTACAATTTCATCGTAGAGGTGCTCAATTTGACTTCCTGCAAAATGACTGCTCTGCGATGGAGGGGGCAACAACTTGGTGACGAGGAGTTATAAACCGATTTTCACGCGGTTTCCTTATTAGGGATTATACGATATTTATTTGAAGTCCGTCATTTTCGAGTAATAAACTTAATAATTTCGGAAAAAATAAGGGATTTTCACATTTACAGCACAGTTGTTATTTCGTTTCTACAAAAACCACTATTTTGATACAACTTCTAATTTTTTCGCTGTTCCTTCGAAAGCAGTATTAAAAGGCCTGAAGAATTTAGCTCAATCCCTGTATTGGGTTAAATAATAGGACATAGAAAACATATTTTGCCAGATACCAAAAACTCCGATAAAACAAATCGTCATATATCTTAAAACTTTATTAACAAAAACATTGAGTAATACTAATTAAATATACTTCATAGTAAACCTGTTGTTATGAATGCCCTTTAAGGTCATTGTATTTATGTTTAATAAGGTTAGAAAAATTATTAAGAATCTGATACGGTTGATATGACATATAAAGATTAAATGCATGGGACGCCGCATGTATATTAGAGAGGTTAATATACATATATAATATGCGCCGAACATATCCACTAGTTTACTTTTACTACCAGACAAATCTCAAAAAGAGTTTCATGGAGTCCATATAATCGATCATTTGAAAACTATACCCGGACGCCAAATGATCGATGAACTGATAGCCGTATATTCATGTATATTGCCGTATATTTTTCCTTGCGGAGCGCCATCAAACATCGTCCGACAATTGCCTGAACTATAATATTCGAAAACATACAAAATCCAAGCATATGGCGTCCCGCTCAAAATTTACCAATAGTACCTATGCAATGCCAGCAACACTTTAGTATAGGCCGGCGATATGGCGTCCGTATACGGACGCCATATGTCGGTCGGACGCCACATGCAATGTAAGTGGTCAATTATCGGACGCTGCAAGTATAGTAGGATATATATATATATATATATATATATATATATATAGCATATCAATCATAGGGAAAAACATTAAACGAATTACAACGATAAACAATTATGACATATAAATCCATAGGTAAAGTTATATAGGTAATAAACATCATTCTCTCCATAGAAGACCTAGATATTTAATACCACATACATAAATACATAGACACTCTAATCCTCATATGAATAAATTGATAGACTTATAATAATTATTTTCATCCATAAGTATACATACATACTTTTATATATATCACTACAAGAAATAAGTCAACACCTCTATGATAGTCACATTATTTAATATATCTATACCATAAAATAAAAAGGAACAACATATTTTAAGAAAAACAATTATTAAAAAATAATAACCACATTTTGTATGCGAATTATAGCTAATATAGCATATCAATCATAGGGAAAAACATTAAACGAATTACAATGATAAGCAATTATGACATATAAATCCATAGGTAAAGTTATATAGGTAATAAACATCATTCCCTCCATAGAAAACCTAGATATTTAATACCACATACATAAATACATAGACACTCTAATCCTCATATGAATAAATTGATAGACTTATAATAATTATTTTCATCCATAAGTATACATACATACTTTTATAGTATATGGTTTGAAGTAGTATACTTTTATATATATCACTACAAGAAATAAGTCAACACCTCTATGATAGTAGCCTTATTTAATATATCTATATCATAAAATAAAAAGGAACAACATATTTTAAGAAAAAACAATTTATTAAAAAATAATAACCACATTTTGTAGGCGAATTATAGCATATCAATCATAGGGAAAAACATTAAACGAAATACAACGATAAACAATTATGACATATAAATCCATAGGTAAAGTTATATAGGTAATAAACATCATTCTCTCCATAGAAGACCTAGATATTTAATACCACATACATAAATACATAGACACTCTAATCCTCATATGAATAAATTGATAGACTTATAATAATTATTTTCATCCATAAGTATACATACATACTTTTATATATATATCACTACAAGAAATAACTCGACACCGCTGTGATAGTCACCTTATTTAATATATCTATATTATAAAATAAAAAGGAACAACATATTTTCAAGAAAACAATTTATTAAAAATAAAACAACTACACACATCAAACAAACCTCAACCATACTTTCAATTTCACAAATATCAAATTTAAACAAAACAATCAAATGCAAAGGCAAGGAATGTTCTCGAGATGATCCATATAGTGCAATATAACAATGCAGTAAAACGATAGAGCTGAGATACATGCTCTATCAAATTTTTTATTACCCACTTTTTCAGCAATCAAAACTTTTTGACAAAACACTACACATATGAAAAATAGACATAGCATTAAATATTTCCATTTTAGAGATACCCCAGCCTAACCCCAATTTTAAATATCATAAATTCTTAAATTGATTTAGTTAACTTTCTTATAATATTTAAAAAGGTTGAAAAGGAAACATACTAAGTCCCACAACAGATAAAATATGTGCTATCTTTTTACACTTCACGTTTAGTACTGTCATTAGAAGAAATATGCCTGAGGTACAGCTTTTAATATGAAATTTAGGGGTTTTTTTTTTTTCACAAAAACATAGTTTATCCCTAATAAAACTAATTTTGAAACACAATGTGCACATAGTATTAAAAAAGAGAATAAAAACATTAAACAAGGTACGCTTCACACGAAACATTTTTATAAATTACATTTTAAAAACATGGAATTCTATTTTATTTGAATGACATTGTATTTACAAATAGTTTTTATATCATTACAAGAAATATGCTTTTCATTAAATATTAACCACTGAACAACAGCAGTATACACAAAAAAAAAAACTAATATAAAGACAGTATTAACGTTCTAACCAAAAGATTTGCAAAATAATAAATATATACTTGTTCATCGCTTAAAAACAATCGAAAAATTGATGTTTGCCAAGCTATTTATCAATATTTAAGAGTTAAAAATTTATCATCATTTTTACATTTACAGATACCCCATGTTTAATATCAATTTGAATTAACATAAATTCATAAAATGAGTCCATCTTTTCACACATCATGCGTTTTTGTACAACAGCGAATGTATTACATTTTAAAGCACTTTATAATTTGAGAAAAATAGCAAATCATATCACGAAACACTATTATAAATTCTATTTTATTTGGATGACATTGTATTTACAAATAGTTTTTATATCATTACAAGAAATATACTTTTCATTAAATATTAACCACTGAACAACAGTAGTATAATAAATACTCGCTTTCAATTATTTAATATTGAAATTACATAAAATTCAATGCAATACACTTAAAACATTTGAAAAATCATGTTTGGTAAGCCCAATATATATCAATATTAAGACAAAATTATTATTAATTTTACATCTACAGATACCCCATGTTTAATATCAATTTGAATTAACATAATTTCATAAAATGAGTCTATCTTTAAATTTAGGGGTTTTTACACAAAACATAGTTTACGCCTAATAAAACTAATTTTTGAAACACAATGTACACATAGTATTAAAAAAAAAAAAAAAAAAAAGATGATAAAAACATTAAACAAGGTACGCTTCACACGAATCATTTTTATAAATTACATTTTAAAACATGGAATTCTATTTTATTTGGATGACATTGTATTTTGGTAAGCCAAATATATATCAATATTTAAGACAAAAATTATTATTAATTTTCCATCTACAGATACCCCATGTTTAATATCAATTTGAATGAACATAATTTCATAAAATGAGTCTATCTTTAAATTTTTGTCAGTTTTATCTTTATTATTTTTAATATGATTCTGTAGTTTGTTGTTTGTACGAAATGAAATTAATGTCTTTGTTGTTTTTCGTAAATATGTTTTTATTTTCATGGAAGGTGTACCTATATAAGTCACAGAGGCAAATTTTGATGAGTAAGTTTGAGGAACTATAGGATAATTCTTGGATATGATTTTTGCTTTTTGTTTTTTATGAAGGAGATTATTTATTAATTCTTTTGAATAACTATTATTCTGAGCTATGGTGTAAATTCTATCTAATTCTTTATCAAAATTAATCTTATGCATAAGAACATGGATTATTTTATATAACATTGAGTGGAAAGCAGCAAGTTTATGACTAATCGGGTGGAAAGAGTTAGAATGTATCGTAATATCTGTGTGAGTAGGTTTATGGTAAATAGCGAATTCGTGTGTAGAGGTCTAGAAAATTAATGGTTTTATTTACTTCTAATTCTATGGTGAATTTAATATTAGGATGCAAAATGTTAATATGATTATGAAGTGAATTTAATTGTCTATCCGTTCCTTTAAAACACACCAAAATATCATCTACATATCTCACCCAGTATATACAATTTTTAAATAACGAATGTTTACTAATAATGTCTTCAAGGTTGTCCATAAATATTTCGGATAATAAGGGACTTAGTGGGTTTCCGTTTAACACTTCTTTGGGGGAATAATCGTAAACAAACATCAAATGAAATGAGTTTTAAATTATCTGGTAATTTAAATTTACTAATTTTATTTATCGAAAATTTCGGTTTGAATTTAGTGTATTCTAAAATGATTTTTATAAGTTGTTTGCATAGATTCACATCTGGTGCTTTTACATACGAAACAACTGGAGGAATAGGTATATTCTTTTATGTAATTTTAGTAAACCATATAATTCTGGAGGTTGTGGGTTCATAACCGGTAGTTGGAACTTTTGTGCATTATTGAATAAACATTCGGTATTGTTTATAGCACTTTTAATTTGTTTTTGAAACCACTCTGTAGGGTTAGATTTTAGTTTTATGAACGCATTAATACAATAGTAAAATAGAGGAGTTCCCATTGGAAGACGACCGTTTTCAACACTGAAAGCAGTTTTTTTATATCGAATCAGGGTGCATTCCTATTTGATAATAGCCCGAAGCTAGATCAAGAGTAGTAAAATAATTACACCGTCTTAGTTTATCTAAAATATCACTAATGTTTGGTATAGGGTATCGATCATCTATTGTTTTTTCGTTTAATTTCCGATAATCAACCACCATGCGCCATTTCTTTACTCCGCTGGCGTCGAGCTTTTTCGGAACTATCCATACAGGACTGGACCATGGTGAATATGATGGTCTAATGATTCCGTCTTCTAATAATTTTCGATATTTGTTTATTAATTTCTTGCTTATGAACACACGGATAGCGGTATGACTTAGTATATATGTATTGAGATTTCATCGGTTGTCTTTATTTCGTGTTTAATTTGATTTGAAAATGTTAATTTTTTTTCATTATCATGAAATAAATCTGAAAATACTGTGACAAGTTTACTTAAACAATCTTTTTCTTCCGAATTTAAATGATCTGTTCTAATTTATTTATATTAATTTTGAATGGCTGTGTATTATTATTACAAGTGGCATATTTTCCTGAAATTGCTCTATATGAAAACATTCAAATTTGTTTCGTCAAATTTGTTCGCATATTCATTTAATAAATTTCAGTCTATGAGTATCGTTTGCGAAATTGATCTCTTATTAATTATTTCAACTGTTGCTTGATTATATTGTACATAGAGTAGCCCTGGAGGTATATAAATACTTTGATCGTCTGTGTCTATTTGGGGTATTATGATATCACAATCAGGTAAGTATTACTGAACACAAAGGGGAAATTTCAATATCTTGTGTTTCGAACTCTTTTCTGTAATAGAGCGGTACTTGAATATTGTCATTATATATAACACGGTTTTATATAACGACATTATTAGACTCATATAAACCTTCTTCGTTCGTTATAATGCTGATTACAACTAATAATATCTCCCATTCAGTTGAGTAAACCAGTACAAATAAATATACAATAATACAAATACAAATTTCATTAGGTAGGGCAATTAGTATGTTCTGATGAATTAAGCTGGCCTAGAATTTTTTTAATAATATAGCTAATATATCTCTATTCACAATTTAAATGGTTGGTTTTATAGTATTAGAAGGTCGTAACAAATAATTTGCTAATTATACATTAAAAAACATCAAAAACAAAAAACTAAAAAGAATTATGATTGCATATTATTTTAATTTTGCATCAGAAACACTGAGTGGAGAAATAATTCTAGTATTATTTAAAGAGAATTGATTTATATAAAAGTAGCCTTTTCTTCAAATAAAACTTGAACTAAACCAGCAGTATTGTACAAACATATAAATCTGTCTTGACAGGGAGTATAATAGCTAATTCCATAGAATATATAAAAAAAAACTAATGTAAGATAGAGATCTTGTTTTTCTTAGTCGATATGTCTAGAACAATACAAGTTAAGAATATATATATATAATAAAACACAATTGTTTAGTTTCAAAAATTATAATGTTCACACAAACGTAGTTTAAAAAACCATTTCTCCTGTTTACCATTACTGACTAATTTTAAATTAATAGTCGAGGAAGGAGATACATGTTGAAACTCCATTATATATATATATATATATATATATATATATATATATATATATATATATATATATAATAATTTCTTATTAAAAACCGTTAGATCTGTCTGCAAAACTGTCGAGTTGACATTTTCTATATCGTAGCCCGAATTATCGAATTTATAAAAGCTGACCCTTATCGGATTGTTTTCAAACAATTTTTCGCTAACGAGCATTTTCAAGCCACTAACACCTATAAGTTAGTCCACAAGGCCACGATACTTCTTGCATATATCAGCATGGATATCTAGAAATCTCGAAATCTGTATGCTACATACTTCAAGATAGAGATATTTCAGGGATATAGGTGTATTAAGGGGGCGTTTGAATCATAGAATACAATATAAATTTACAATTATGCAAATGTCGGTTATAAAATCATTAATTGTTTATTTTATTGTATGTAATAAGTCATAATATCCTCCTACGTATGGTATAGGGGTTCTTTTGATAAAATTGAAATAATTTTTTTATAAAAAGAATTTATGTAAATTAAACCCCTATACCATACGTAGGAGGATATTATGACTTATTACATACAATAAAATAACAATTAATGATTTTATAACCGACATTTGCATAATTGTAAATTTATATTGTATTCTATGATTCAAACGCCCCCTTAATACACCTATATCCCTGAAATATCTCTATCTTGAAGTATGTAGCATACAGATTTCGAGATTTCTAGATATCCATGCTGATATATGCAAGAAGTATCGTGGCCTTGTGGACTAACTTATAGGTGTTAGTGGCTTGAAAATGCTCGTTAGCGAAAAATTGTTTGAAAACAATCCGATAAGGGTCAGCTTTTATAAATTCGATAATTCGGGCTACGATATAGAAAATGTCAACTCGACAGTTTTGCAGACAGATCTAACGGTTTTTAATAAGAAATTATTATATATATATATATATATATATACATGAATATGTGAATAAGGTCAAGAAAAATTTAGAATTATTTATCATATACAGCACATGGACGTTTCGGTGCTTATATACGCTGGTATACCAGCAATACTTTCCATCTGTTACTTGCTATATGTATATGTATATGTATATCAGTACAATTAAAGGAGTCAAGACCGAAAGCCCGTGGTAGTGTAGTGGATAACACACCTGACTAGTAATCAGGAGATTTCGGGTTCGATTCCTGGACCGCTGGGTAATTTTTAAAGATTAAAAATTACCTAATTAACAATAAACTAATTTTAAATTAATTTGAAATTAGTATTGACCTCTAAATCGTCCAAGAAATTTAATTATATATATGCACATGAATATGTGAATAAGGTCAAGAAAAATTTAGAATTATTTATATATATATATATATATTGTTATAGTATAAAGGCATACGTTAACAATATAATATGGAAGGTTATTAAAGTTACCAAATTTAATTAAATAAACGTAGAAAAATTTATTATAATGTGTTTAAAATAAGATTTATTGAGTTAATTATAAAAGAGGTTTATTGCATTTAACAAGTATTCGAATTTTTATAAATAACCACCTGTATATGGAAAGGTTGACCATGTTCATTGTTCTTAGAAGTTCAAAATATTCTGGAAAGAAGAGAGTTGAATATTAGTTGTTATTTTGTAAAATGTATTATAAATTTGTAAAAACTTGGGTAATTGACGTTTATGAGGTGATAAAAATATTTAGAATCTTATTTTGAAAGGTGTATAGATTATATTGTAGAACAGTTCCCGGGAATAATTTGAAATACAGGAACTGTCATTATTTGACATGTGTTCAGAAATATAAATGTAGAGAGGTATTGGGATATGAATATGAAAAGAAGGGTTAATAAAATGATGAAAAGAATTTAGATATTCAGATAATACAATTTTAAGAAGTATTCTAGGTATATTAGAGAATTTAAAAGCTATGTTGTTGATGGTTATTGCTGTTGTAAAACTTTGATTGGAGAATACAAAATGAGAAAGGATTACTAGGGAAATGGATAAATAAACGAGAGAATTTTTCGAATTCTAAAAAGCGGTAGTCGTGTTTTTGGAAAAAAGAATATCTTTTCTGATATTAACGCGATAATAGATATTTATAAATGAGAAAAGTGTGTCTTGAGTGAACTTCGTTAACTACAAATAAATTAATATAAAAAAAGTAATTGTACTTACAAATTTGTACAAGATCCAGGTATATCCGAAATAGGGTTGATATCTCCGGGATCATATGAGTTTTCAGAAGGCTATTTAGTACCAGAGTTTTGAAATTCCATAAAGGGTGAAGAAATCTTCAAGATCCGGTTATTATAAAAGGTAGCAGATTCCAGAAGTACTGGTGTTCAAAAGAGGCAGGTTATTACAAGAGATCCATAAAGGTTGGTGAATTTCACAAGTTTCCGGGTGAATAGGAGAATTTGCTGTGCACGAAGAGATTTGGCTTAATATCGTAAGGACAATTTATTCCCACATCGAGCAAGTTCCTGTACAGGATAGTTGGTATTTTTCCTTCAAGAATTTGAACTAGATTGTAGTTTATCAACATCAGAGAAGTGGTATCCGTCCAAAAACGTCATCAAGAAGTGGATAGTACTCATCTAAAAGAAGAAAGCAATTAAGTATTACCATTTTAATAATTTTTTTTGTGTCAGTATTAAAGAAAGATATCATTTTGTGAATGTTGGAGAAGATTTAATTATATGCAATATAATTTAGTATAGAAATAGATTGAACTAATTGTTAGTACAACAAGTACATTTATTATAAACAACATAAGTTATTTTAATTCTCTACTATCCAGTAATATGTCAAGATATGAATAATTTTCATTTGAATACAAATTTATGGAGTTATCAAGCCAGTAAATAGTTTTGAACACATTATAATAATAGTATAAATTAACTTGAGAAGAAAGTATTAAAAAGAATTACTTAATTTTGTATATCAATAATTAATAATATCAGAGTACGTACCTGCATTATTTAGTTGGGTTTGGAACTAAACACTTAGAGTAAATATTTTATAAACGTCAAATATCAAGTTTCCATATTATAGTTATTGTTAGCAAATGTCCCATATTTTTAAAAAAACACACGAATTTTGAATATAAACATATTATTTATTAGTAGAATATCGTTTTATTTTATCATAGTCAAATTTTCATCTAAAGGAAATATTTTGGTTTATTTATAACCTCAATGAAATAAATGTCATTTGAGATATTGAAATGGAATGAGTAGTGGTGACATCTAGGTGTTTTATTGAACACTTGTTAGTAAATTGGATTATTTAAAGTATGGAATGTATAAAAATAATACAGAAATCGGTAATTTATAAAATGTTAGTTTAGAGAAAAAAATAAGTAATTCAAAAAGGATTATTGAGATTTATTAAAGCATATAATTAAAGGCAAAGTTAAATACTGTAAATTAAATTAAGAGTTAGGAGAGAGTAAAATAATTTAAGTAAAGATAAAATATAAAGCTAGTCGGGCATATAAATAAAATACCTTCGTATTATGAGTGAAATAGTAGATGATATATAAAGAGATTATAAAACTAGCACATACGAGGGTTGTTCATTAAATGATAACAATTTTTCAAAATATGTCTAGAGTGTTATTTCATTGCATATTCAGTTCAATTTATAACATTTAAACTGTAATAGGATTTAATAATTATTTGGAGGATTGAACTGATATGTATGAGATATTACCTAGTACATTATATGACGCATCAACGTGGGGCCATGTAAAATAAGACTCGCTATATAGTATTTTCAATATTTTATTTACATTATTATATGTGTGAACATAAATTAACATTTTACGAAGTGGATTACCATAGTAAAACTTATATTGATAATATTGAAAAGTATATTTGTAGTGTTGTCACATAATAGTTATTAAAAATGAATACTAGGTCTAAAAGTAGTTCAAGAATGAATAGAGAAGAATCATCTAGTGATGATGAGGTGGAGGTTAGTCAGGAAGGTACTTTACAAGAGGGAGGAGATATTACATTACAGGTCCAGGAAGAAAATCAACAATTGGAAGAAACACAGGATAGAGGTGATAAGGGGGAAATTCAAGGAGAGACTTCGAAAATAGAAATGTCAACTACAGCAATAGATATGACATTGATTTTACAAATGTTTAAACAAATCAGTAAAGAAAGTAATGATAATATGGAAAAAATTATTAAAGATAATAATAAAAGGTGGAAGGAATTTTTCGAGAGTTGTGAGAAGGACAGAGAAGAAAGATGGCGACAAAAAGAGGAGGATAAAAAAAACAAACAAGATACAGCAGAGGTTAAGGAAATATTGAATATGGAAGAAGGAGTAATTATTGGAAATCAGTTAGTAGAAATAGACATAAAAGAGACTAAAGAAGGGTTAGGAAATTTTGAGAAGGATGTTCTAAACGGTACTGATGATATACAAAAGACAGCAGAATTTAAGAAATCTTATACAATCGCACCTTTACAGAAGAAAACAAAATATTTGGATTCAGGTAGAAGTATTTTAAGAACTCAATTAGATTCAATTTTATTAGAAGAAGAAAATGACAAAAAGTTATACTTATTTACCTCAAGGCAGACAAAAGGGATAGTTATAGGAGACGAAAAGTTTACTGGAATTATAGTTAATGTTGGACGTAATATGTTACTAACATATATGAGAAATAGCTTAAGAAGTGAAAAAATTAATATGGACAGTAAATTTGAAGGACTTGTAAATGGTAATAATGTAATTGAGAAGAGAAGAGTTTATTTAGAAAGTTATGTGTCACGTAATGTGTATCAGGAGTCATTGATCTTGGATATAAGTTGTAATGTGTTATTAGAATGTGATATTGTATGTCAGAAAGTTTCAAATACATTCACATTAAATCATATTAATTTTGGGAGAGTATTTAATAAGATTAGGAAAATGATTAATAAGATTACTTATGTAATGGAACTAGAGGATACATGGTTTTTAGGAAATTTGGTACCAGTAGAAAAATTGGGTACATGGAAGAATAGAGTTAGATTAAAAATAGAATTATGAACAGAAAGTAATAGTCAGGACAGAAGAAAAAAAGAGGTCGACTTCTGAAGGTATTTACGACACCTGCTTTCCGAGTATAAATTAGATCTCAAGTTATAGGCAGGACATTACATTAGAATTGATTGTGTTTTATAAGTGGGTAACGTCACTTCCGTATCCAAATATTGTTAATTCATTCACATGTTGTTTTTGAAGAATCATCAAACCATACAAGAAATGTTTTTATATTCAAGAGTTCAAATTTTTATATGGTATAGAAGTTAGGGGCATAGTAGGAGTATTTTTTATAACAAGAACATAATCGGATATAAAAAAAATGTTAACTTATTTGATTTGTTGAGAAAGGGGCATGTTAAAGTTCATAAGTAGGGTGAATAAAGCCTAGTATAAAAATGGATATATAGAAAGAGGTTCAGAATCGAAATATAGAATATAAAGTTTAGAATATTAGAAATATTTGAAGAATGTTGTTTAAAGAATTGTATCATATGTTACTCTCATTCCTACATATTTTATATATAAAAAGAAAAATAAAACCAAAGTACTATAAGAAAATTTATTTGGAATTAAATGTCTAATTATATGCCCAAATATAAAACTTAGAAGGAATATATTTAGTAGTTGAGGAAAAGAAAGAATTATATAAAGCCTTAAAATTGTAAAATAATTGAAGCAGTAAAAATGATTTGCAGATTAATAAAATAGGTGATGTTATAAGCTAATTATAAAAAGATAGTAAAAGCCTTTATGATATAATATTTTAATTGAAGGAAATATGCTTGCAATAATAAATAAATATAAAATGTACCATTAAAATATGGAATTATAATATAAATGATAGAGAATGGGTTAAAGGTAACCTAATATGATGATTTATATAGGACTAAAATGTCTAATAAGAGATTAAGGTAACGTACGCCAATAAAACGTAAATATAAGTATAATCTTTCATAAATAGAAAGTATGGGAAAGACGAATATGTCTATAGGAATATTATGGGATACATGCGCAAAGGGAATAGAAATAATAAATATAATATAAATGTATAAGTGAGCATAAGTAAAATATTTATAGAGGCAATAATCTTTACAAGAAAGAGTTGAATGAAAAAAAAAAATTGAAACTATCACCTAAAAGAAATGTTAAGAGTAATACAGTTACTATGATATTATAAAAATTGTATAGAGGCTAAATATTTATATGTAGAGAACACTTGCTAAATAGTAATAGAATGTACAGGGCAGAGTTATTATGTATGTAAAATTTTCTTATGATGAATTAAAATAATTGGTACTTATATTACTTTGGATAAACTATATATAAAAAAAAAAAAAGATTTGCTTAAACATATTTGGTAATTGTTGAGAATTGTGAAATGTTTGTACATTGGATTTGAATATGAATAGTTTATTGTAATAATATTGTTTATAAGATAGGAATTACTGAAAGTGTAATTATTGAAGTTATATTAGTTTAATAAATGAAAATTTGTTTAATTGAGGTTTAAATTTACATTTATTAAAAGGGGCATATGTTATAGTATAAAGGCATACGTTAACAATATAATATGGAAGGTTATTAAAGTTACCAAATTTAATTAAATAAACGTAGAAAAATTTATTATAATGTGTTTAAAATAAGATTTATTGAGTTAATTATAAAAGAGGTTTATTGCATTTAACAAGTATTCGAATTTTTATAAATAACCACCTGTATATGGAAAGGTTGACCATGTTCATTGTTCTTAGAAGTTCAAAATATTCTGGAAAGAAGAGAGTTGAATATTAGTTGTTATTTTGTAAAATGTATTATAAATTTGTAAAAACTTGGGTAATTGACGTTTATGAGGTGATAAAAATATTTAGAATCTTATTTTGAAAGGTGTATAGATTATATTGTAGAACAGTTCCCGGGAATAATTTGAAATACAGGAACTGTCATTATTTGACATGTGTTCAGAAATATAAATGTAGAGAGGTATTGGGATATGAATATGAAAAGAAGGGTTAATAAAATGATGAAAAGAATTTAGATATTCAGATAATACAATTTTAAGAAGTATTCTAGGTATATTAGAGAATTTAAAAGCTATGTTGTTGATGGTTATTGCTGTTGTAAAACTTTGATTGGAGAATACAAAATGAGAAAGGATTACTAGGGAAATGGATAAATAAACGAGAGAATTTTTCGAATTCTAAAAAGCGGTAGTCGTGTTTTTGGAAAAAAGAATATCTTTTCTGATATTAACGCGATAATAGATATTTATAAATGAGAAAAGTGTGTCTTGAGTGAACTTCGTTAACTACAAATAAATTAATATAAAAAAAGTAATTGTACTTACAAATTTGTACAAGATCCAGGTATATCCGAAATAGGGTTGATATCTCCGGGATCATATGAGTTTTCAGAAGGCTATTTAGTACCAGAGTTTTGAAATTCCATAAAGGGTGAAGAAATCTTCAAGATCCGGTTATTATAAAAGGTAGCAGATTCCAGAAGTACTGGTGTTCAAAAGAGGCAGGTTATTACAAGAGATCCATAAAGGTTGGTGAATTTCACAAGTTTCCGGGTGAATAGGAGAATTTGCTGTGCACGAAGAGATTTGGCTTAATATCGTAAGGACAATTTATTCCCACATCGAGCAAGTTCCTGTACAGGATAGTTGGTATTTTTCCTTCAAGAATTTGAACTAGATTGTAGTTTATCAACATCAGAGAAGTGGTATCCGTCCAAAAACGTCATCAAGAAGTGGATAGTACTCATCTAAAAGAAGAAAGCAATTAAGTATTACCATTTTAATAATTTTTTTTGTGTCAGTATTAAAGAAAGATATCATTTTGTGAATGTTGGAGAAGATTTAATTATATGCAATATAATTTAGTATAGAAATAGATTGAACTAATTGTTAGTACAACAAGTACATTTATTATAAACAACATAAGTTATTTTAATTCTCTACTATCCAGTAATATGTCAAGATATGAATAATTTTCATTTGAATACAAATTTATGGAGTTATCAAGCCAGTAAATAGTTTTGAACACATTATAATAATAGTATAAATTAACTTGAGAAGAAAGTATTAAAAAGAATTACTTAATTTTGTATATCAATAATTAATAATATCAGAGTACGTACCTGCATTATTTAGTTGGGTTTGGAACTAAACACTTAGAGTAAATATTTTATAAACGTCAAATATCAAGTTTCCATATTATAGTTATTGTTAGCAAATGTCCCATATTTTTAAAAAAACACACGAATTTTGAATATAAACATATTATTTATTAGTAGAATATCGTTTTATTTTATCATAGTCAAATTTTCATCTAAAGGAAATATTTTGGTTTATTTATAACCTCAATGAAATAAATGTCATTTGAGATATTGAAATGGAATGAGTAGTGGTGACATCTAGGTGTTTTATTGAACACTTGTTAGTAAATTGGATTATTTAAAGTATGGAATGTATAAAAATAATACAGAAATCGGTAATTTATAAAATGTTAGTTTAGAGAAAAAAATAAGTAATTCAAAAAGGATTATTGAGATTTATTAAAGCATATAATTAAAGGCAAAGTTAAATACTGTAAATTAAATTAAGAGTTAGGAGAGAGTAAAATAATTTAAGTAAAGATAAAATATAAAGCTAGTCGGGCATATAAATAAAATACCTTCGTATTATGAGTGAAATAGTAGATGATATATAAAGAGATTATAAAACTAGCACATACGAGGGTTGTTCATTAAATGATAACAATTTTTCAAAATATGTCTAGAGTGTTATTTCATTGCATATTCAGTTCAATTTATAACATTTAAACTGTAATAGGATTTAATAATTATTTGGAGGATTGAACTGATATGTATGAGATATTACCTAGTACAATATATATATATATATATATATATATATATATATATATATATATAATGGAGTTTCAACATGTATCTCCTTCCTCGACTATTAATTTAAAATTAGTCAGTAATGGTAAACAGGAGAAATGGTTTTTTAAACTACGTTTGTGTGAACATTATAATTTTTGAAACTAAACAATTGTGTTTTATTATATATATATTCTTAACTTGTATTGTTCTAGACATATCGACTAAGAAAAACAAGATCTCTATCTTACATTAGTTTTTTTTTATATATTCTATGGAATTAGCTATTATACTCCCTGTCAAGACAGATTTATATGTTTGTACAATACTGCTGGTTTAGTTCAAGTTTTATTTGAAGAAAAGGCTACTTTTATATAAATCAATTCTCTTTAAATAATACTAGAATTATTTCTCCACTCAGTGTTTCTGATGCAAAATTAAAATAATATGCAATCATAATTCTTTTTAGTTTTTTGTTTTTGATGTTTTTTAATGTATAATTAGCAAATTATTTGTTACGACCTTCTAATACTATAAAACCAACCATTTAAATTGTGAATAGAGATATATTAGCTATATTATTAAAAAAATTCTAGGCCAGCTTAATTCATCAGAACATACTAATTGCCCTACCTAATGAAATTTGTATTTGTATTATTGTATATTTATTTGTACTGGTTTACTCAACTGAATGGGAGATATTATTAGTTGTAATCAGCATTATAACGAACGAAGAAGGTTTATATGAGTCTAATAATGTCGTTATATAAAACCGTGTTATATATAATGACAATATTCAAGTACCGCTCTATTACAGAAAAGAGTTCGAAACACAAGATATTGAAATTTCCCCTTTGTGTTCAGTAATACTTACCTGATTGTGATATCATAATACCCCAAATAGACACAGACGATCAAAGTATTTATATACCTCCAGGGCTACTCTATGTACAATATAATCAAGCAACAGTTGAAATAATTAATAAGAGATCAATTTCGCAAACGATACTCATAGACTGAAATTTATTAAATGAATATGCGAACAAATTTGACGAAACAAATTTGAATGTTTTCATATAGAGCAATTTCAGGAAAATATGCCACTTGTAATAATAATACACAGCCATTCAAAATTAATATAAATAAATTAGAACAGATCATTTAAATTCGGAAGAAAAAGATTGTTTAAGTAAACTTGTCACAGTATTTTCAGATTTATTTCATGATAATGAAAAAAAATTAACATTTTCAAATCAAATTAAACACGAAATAAAGACAACCGATGAAATCTCAATACATATATACTAAGTCATACCGCTATCCGTGTGTTCATAAGCAAGAAATTAATAAACAAATATCGAAAATTATTAGAAGACGGAATCATTAGACCATCATATTCACCATGGTCCAGTCCTGTATGGATAGTTCCGAAAAAGCTCGACGCCAGCGGAGTAAAGAAATGGCGCATGGTGGTTGATTATCGGAAATTAAACGAAAAAACAATAGATGATCGATACCCTATACCAAACATTAGTGATATTTTAGATAAACTAAGACGGTGTAATTATTTTACTACTCTTGATCTAGCTTCGGGCTATTATCAAATAGGAATGCACCCTGATTCGATATAAAAAAACTGCTTTCAGTGTTGAAAACGGTCGTCTTCCAATGGGAACTCCTCTATTTTACTATTGTATTAATGCGTTCATAAAACTAAAATCTAACCCTACAGAGTGGTTTCAAAAACAAATTAAAAGTGCTATAAACAATACCGAATGTTTATTCAATAATGCACAAAAGTTCCAACTACCGGTTATGAACCCACAACCTCCAGAATTATATGGTTTACTAAAATTACATAAAAGAATATACCTATTCCTCCAGTTGTTTCGTATGTAAAAGCACCAGATGTGAATCTATGCAAACAACTTATAAAAATCATTTTAGAATACACTAAATTCAAACCGAAATTTTCGATAAATAAAATTAGTAAATTTAAATTACCAGATAATTTAAAACTCATTTCATTTGATGTTTGTTTACGATTATTCCCCCAAAGAAGTGTTAAACGGAAACCCACTAAGTCCCTTATTATCCGAAATATTTATGGACAACCTTGAAGACATTATTAGTAAACATTCGTTATTTAAAAATTGTATATACTGGGTGAGATATGTAGATGATATTTTGGTGTGTTTTAAAGGAACGGATAGACAATTAAATTCACTTCATAATCATATTAACATTTTGCATCCTAATATTAAATTCACCATAGAATTAGAAGTAAATAAAACCATTAATTTTCTAGACCTCTACACACGAATTCGCTATTTACCATAAACCTACTCACACAGATATTACGATACATTCTAACTCTTTCCACCCGATTAGTCATAAACTTGCTGCTTTCCACTCAATGTTATATAAAATAATCCATGTTCTTATGCATAAGATTAATTTTGATAAAGAATTAGATAGAATTTACACCATAGCTCAGAATAATAGTTATTCAAAAGAATTAATAAATAATCTCCTTCATAAAAAACAAAAAGCAAAAATCATATCCAAGAATTATCCTATAGTTCCTCAAACTTACTCATCAAAATTTGCCTCTGTGACTTATATAGGTACACCTTCCATGAAAATAAAAACATATTTACGAAAAACAACAAAGACATTAATTTCATTTCGTACAAACAACAAACTACAGAATCATATTAAAAATAATAAAGATAAAACTGACAAAAATTTAAAGATAGACTCATTTTATGAAATTATGTTCATTCAAATTGATATTAAACATGGGGTATCTGTAGATGGAAAATTAATAATAATTTTTGTCTTAAATATTGATATATATTTGGCTTACCAAAATACAATGTCATCCAAATAAAATAGAATTCCATGTTTTAAAATGTAATTTATAAAAATGATTCGTGTGAAGCGTACCTTGTTTAATGTTTTTATCATCTTTTTTTTTTTTTTTTTTTTTTAATACTATGTGTACATTGTGTTTCAAAAATTAGTTTTATTAGGCGTAAACTATGTTTTGTGTAAAAACCCCTAAATTTAAAGATAGACTCATTTTATGAAATTATGTTAATTCAAATTGATAATAAACATGGGGTATCTGTAGATGTAAAATTAATAATAATTTTGTCTTAATATTGATATATATTGGGCTTACCAAACATGATTTTTCAAATGTTTTAAGTGTATTGCATTGAATTTTATGTAATTTCAATATTAAATAATTGAAAGCGAGTATTTATTATACTACTGTTGTTCAGTGGTTAATATTTAATGAAAAGTATATTTCTTGTAATGATATAAAAACTATTTGTAAATACAATGTCATCCAAATAAAATAGAATTTATAATAGTGTTTCGTGATATGATTTGCTATTTTTCTCAAATTATAAAGTGCTTTAAAATGTAATACATTCGCTGTTGTACAAAAACGCATGATGTGTGAAAAGATGGACTCATTTTATGAATTTATGTTAATTCAAATTGATATTAAACATGGGGTATCTGTAAATGTAAAAATGATGATAAATTTTTAACTCTTAAATATTGATAAATAGCTTGGCAAACATCAATTTTTCGATTGTTTTTAAGCGATGAACAAGTATATATTTATTATTTTGCAAATCTTTTGGTTAGAACGTTAATACTGTCTTTATATTAGTTTTTTTTTTGTGTATACTGCTGTTGTTCAGTGGTTAATATTTAATGAAAAGCATATTTCTTGTAATGATATAAAAACTATTTGTAAATACAATGTCATTCAAATAAAATAGAATTCCATGTTTTTAAAATGTAATTTATAAAAATGTTTCGTGTGAAGCGTACCTTGTTTAATGTTTTTATTCTCTTTTTTAATACTATGTGCACATTGTGTTTCAAAATTAGTTTTATTAGGGATAAACTATGTTTTTGTGAAAAAAAAAACCCCTAAATTTCATATTAAAAGCTGTACCTCAGGCATATTTCTTCTAATGACAGTACTAAACGTGAAGTGTAAAAAGATAGCACATATTTTATCTGTTGTGGGACTTAGTATGTTTCCTTTTCAACCTTTTTAAATATTATAAGAAAGTTAACTAAATCAATTTAAGAATTTATGATATTTAAAATTGGGGTTAGGCTGGGGTATCTCTAAAATGGAAATATTTAATGCTATGTCTATTTTTCATATGTGTAGTGTTTTGTCAAAAAGTTTTGATTGCTGAAAAAGTGGGTAATAAAAAATTTGATAGAGCATGTATCTCAGCTCTATCGTTTTACTGCATTGTTATATTGCACTATATGGATCATCTCGAGAACATTCCTTGCCTTTGCATTTGATTGTTTTGTTTAAATTTGATATTTGTGAAATTGAAAGTATGGTTAAGGTTTGTTTGATGTGTGTAGTTGTTTTATTTTTAATAAATTGTTTTCTTGAAAATATGTTGTTCCTTTTTATTTTATAATATAGATATATTAAATAAGGTGACTATCACAGCGGTGTCGAGTTATTTCTTGTAGTGATATATATAAAAGTATGTATGTATACTTATGGATGAAAATAATTATTATAAGTCTATCAATTTATTCATATGAGGATTAGAGTGTCTATGTATTTATGTATGTGGTATTAAATATCTAGGTCTTCTATGGAGAGAATGATGTTTATTACCTATATAACTTTACCTATGGATTTATATGTCATAATTGTTTATCGTTGTATTTCGTTTAATGTTTTTCCCTATGATTGATATGCTATAATTCGCCTACAAAATGTGGTTATTATTTTTTAATAAATTGTTTTTTCTTAAAATATGTTGTTCCTTTTTATTTTATGATATAGATATATTAAATAAGGCTACTATCATAGAGGTGTTGACTTATTTCTTGTAGTGATATATATAAAAGTATACTACTTCAAACCATATACTATAAAAGTATGTATGTATACTTATGGATGAAAATAATTATTATAAGTCTATCAATTTATTCATATGAGGATTAGAGTGTCTATGTATTTATGTATGTGGTATTAAATATCTAGGTTTTCTATGGAGGGAATGATGTTTATTACCTATATAACTTTACCTATGGATTTATATGTCATAATTGCTTATCATTGTAATTCGTTTAATGTTTTTCCCTATGATTGATATGCTATATTAGCTATAATTCGCATACAAAATGTGGTTATTATTTTTTAATAATTGTTTTTCTTAAAATATGTTGTTCCTTTTTATTTTATGGTATAGATATATTAAATAATGTGACTATCATAGAGGTGTTGACTTATTTCTTGTAGTGATATATATAAAAGTATGTATGTATACTTATGGATGAAAATAATTATTATAAGTCTATCAATTTATTCATATGAGGATTAGAGTGTCTATGTATTTATGTATGTGGTATTAAATATCTAGGTCTTCTATGGAGAGAATGATGTTTATTACCTATATAACTTTACCTATGGATTTATATGTCATAATTGTTTATCGTTGTAATTCGTTTAATGTTTTTCCCTATGATTGATATGCTATATATATATATATATATATATATATATATATATATATATTAGCTATAATTCACCTACAAAATGTGGTTATTATTTTTTAATAATTGTTTTTCTTAAAATATGTTGTTCCTTTTTATTATATGGTATAGATATATTAAATAATGTGACTATCATAGAGGTGTTGATAGTGATCAAACGTTGTGGTTTCCATTAGAAACGTGTTTAGATCTGTTAGAAATATACTGGTAAGCTCGATAACAAGCTTTGAACTGCTAGGCTGCATAAATACATTTCATTTATGCATCTATCGCTGAATGTATGATTTGAATGTATTGTTTTGGAATGACGGCTTTAAAAGAGAATGATTTGATAGTGGTTTTAATAGATTGATGCCTGATGCCACCGAAGTTTATTAGATTTTGGTGGCCATCTTGCTTTTCTAAAAATCCCTACTTTGAAACGTCCTGTATATTCATAATTGGTTGCTATGTTATCCAGTATCATACTGTATATTTATTTTATGATTTGAGATGGTATGCTGATGTCAAATATAAATCCTCGGTGGTGGTGTTTGAAAGTATGTTGGGTTTGACCTAGATGTATCTTCCTAAGTTGATCCGGTGTTGTGGCGTTTGAAACTATGTTGGGTGGTTGTTGTTGTGATGCGTGATACGGAGTTGGGTATTTTCTAGAAGTTGAGTTTATATTTTGATCGATCATATTGATAGTCGGCTATTTCGCCTGACGTCACCTTAGTTATTAGATTTTTGGCGGCCATCTTGGATTCTCCATCTTGCTTTTCTAAAAAATCCCTACTTTGAAGCGTCCTGTATATTAATATTTGGTTGCTATGTTATCCAGATGGATGGATGGATGGACGGATGGATGGATGGATAGTTTTTTGAGAAAAGAGGGATTTGATAGTGGTTTGAATGTGTGGTTTTAATATAGGGGTTTCAGAATCGCTTCATGACCCGGTTGTGAGCTGATTCTAGCGATGGTTTTGAGATGATGTTTCATAGGAGTTCGAGTGCATGGTTTTGATATATTGGATGCTTGACGTGGCATTAGTTTATTAGATTTTTGGCGGCCATCTTGGATTCGTCATCTTGCTTTCTAAAAATCCCTACCTTTGAAAACGTCCTGTATATTCATACTTGGTTGCTATCTCGTCCAGTAGCATACTGTATATTTATTTTATAATTTGAAATGGAATGCCGATCTTAGATGTAAGGTTTATATTTTTATCGACCATCTTGATGGTATGAAACTTGGTCATATTGTTAATTAATACATTGTTTTTCTAAAAATCCCTACCTTTGAAACGTCCTGTATATTCATACTTGGTTGCTATCTCGTCCAGTAGCATACTGTATATTTATTTTATAATTTGAAATGGTATGCCGATCTTAGATGTAAAGTTTATATTTTTATCGACCATCTTGATGGTATGAAGCTTGGAGATATTGTTAATTTAAAATAATATTGTTAATTTATAAATAATAATAAATAAATTGTTTTTCTTAAAAAAATATATTGTTTGTTTTATTTTATTTTATAAGTAAGATATACATTTCATGCATGCGTCTATCACAGAAGCAGACAGCCGTTGCGGTTTCCGCTGGAAACATGTTTAGACCTGTTTGAAGTACATTGAGAAGCGCGATAGCAAGCCTGGTAATTTATTCAGGAATTTCACATGTACTTATTAGCATTATGATAGCATAATCATGCTATATAATTAGTATAATTAAATATAATTACAGTATTAGTATTTAATAAAAGTTAATCATTGTTTCTATGCTAGCTGTATTATTAATTGAATAATTTGAATGTACATATGTATAAAAGTCGTGCGGTGTTCGCATCTCATCTTTGTATACAGGTATATTAAACAACTCCTTCCCTATCTTTCTCTGCACCTCCGAAGCTGGTTACACACACACACACACACACACACACACCGCCGCACACACCTACGCTCGCTCGCGTATATACATATATACATACATATATATATGAAGGCCTGTAAGGATTGAATGACTTGCCTCGTGGCACGAAAGTGATTACACCTGTATAAATTTCAAATGACCTTGAATTGCAGAATGAACCTCCATAAGAAATAACATAGGAAATTGCGCTGGAATCCGCATTATATAACTACTATCTACCTACAATGAAGGCATTACTAACTTGGAATATCGCTGGAATAAGTGAGTTCAGCGAACAGGAGATTATATTGAAAAAAAAATATATATGTCAAAAATAAAATTGCGTAGTTTCCCAACCACCTTCGTAATTCGTTACTAGAGCATCATCGCTAGAGCATTTCGTCTGTGCGAAAACGTGTATACAGGGTGTTATAAATTAAGTCGGCACTATTGCTAACTTTTTTATTAATGATGATACAGTATCGGTTAAATTAGCAAAATAGTAGTATTTTTATCGCGAACAATGATGGCAGAACCGAAAAGACAGTTGAACTTATAATTTTCGCGCTATTTACAAAAGTTACTTTTTTTTTAATGGAACACCCAGTATATTTTTGCATATGTTGAAAGAAGGAATTATTTTAAAAAGGAAAGCTTTCATACATTATTGACAAAAAATGAAAGTTGCGGCAATTATTCACTATTTTGTACAACAATACATATCAATAAAATCAAGATGGCTATGACTAATGACGTACTAGACGCACGCTCGGAGGAGTGGGAGTAGTTTTTGTATGTTTAAATTTTGTTT
The DNA here is from genome assembly GCA_963170755.1 of Amphimallon solstitiale. NCBI lineage: Eukaryota > Metazoa > Arthropoda > Insecta > Coleoptera > Scarabaeidae > Amphimallon > Amphimallon solstitiale. The sequence goes on along the minus strand of OY720681.1, from coordinate 110,593,664 downwards.
CTTAGGTTAAGTTAAGTTAGTATTGATTTACTGTTGATAAGTACAACACCGTTTCTTCGCATTATCGTTCTTATTTTTAAGTTGATGTTGTAACTTTAAAAGTCATTGACAATGGTATTTAATCATTTGGAAAAGTATGATATGTTAGAAGCGTATATCGGTGTCGTAAAAACTCTGTAAGGACCCAAGAATATTACGCAGAGTGTTATCCTCTACGCTCGCAGCCAGATTGACGCTATTATCAAACATTGTATCGACAATTCAGAAAAAATGATAATGTTTTCAAAAAACTAGAGAAAGAAAAGACTACGTAATTAGTGAGAAAATGGAAATTGACGTTTTGGCTTACTTTGAAGTGCATCCCAATAATTCTATAAGAGACGCTGCTTGGGAATTAGACGTAAACGTTAATTGTGTGCACAGAATATTAAGAAAATTTAAATATATCGCATTTAAGTACCAGCAAACATTATTCCCGGGTGATCAAGAGAGCAGACTAACGTTTTGTCACTGGTATCTTAATTATTCAGCGCAGAATGTAAATGCATTTCGTCATATTTTGTGGAGCGATGAATCAAATTTTTCTAATTCTGGAATTTGGAATAAAAGAAACCATCACTATTGCTCACGAGAAAATTTATTGTTGGAACGGCCCCATGCTCCACAAATACGGTTTAGTTTTAATGTTTGGTGTGGATTAATTGGCTCGACGAATGTCCGACCATTCTTTTATAATGGTGCATTAACCGGGCAAAGATATTTACAATTCATGACTGAACATTTAGGAATATTTCTGGATAACCTGGACGTGGCTACTCGTCAACATGTACATTTTCAACAAGAACGAGCACCAGCGCATAATCATCGCGAAGTACAACATTTTTTCAGCGAAATGTTTCGGAATAAGTGGATAAGTACGAATGGAACAATTCAGTGGCCACCACGGTCCCCGGATCTAAACCCAATGGATTTTTATTTTTGGGGATATTTAAAAAATGAAATTTACAAAAGGAGATATGAAAACGTTGTAGAACTGCTAAATAAAATAATTACTATTGCTAATAACATAGACGCAAGATCGATTTTAAAAGTAACTCGCAATGTACATAAACGAATTCGGAAGTGTATTGGAGAAAACGGTGATGTCTTCGAACATCTATTATAATAAATATACATAATACACAATGTTTGTTTAATATTTGCTGTTTTTTTTTTATCATAGCCATCTTGATTTTATTGATATGAATTGCTGTACAAAATAGTGGATAACTGCCGCAACTTTCATTTTATGTCAATAATGTATGAAAGCTTTCTTTTTTAGAATAATTCCTTCTATCAATATATGCAAAAATATACTGGGTGTTCAATTAAAAAAAAGTAACTTTTGTAAATAGCGCGAAAATTAGAAGTTCAACTGTCTCTTCGGTTCTACCATCATTGTTCACGATAAAAATACTACTACTTTGCTAATTTAACCTATACTGTAGCTTCATTAATAACAAAGTTAGCAATAGTGCCGACTTAATTTATAACACCCTGTATGTAGATACTTGACACATGTGAGTAGAATACCTAAATTATAAAACAATGTATTGAAAAGTAAAAATCAATCGTTTCTGCCACTCTTCCGATTTGATAATATGCCGTTTCGAGAACCAATACAAATCAATTTTACTTCGTCTACAATGACAGGATTAACTCAGCTCGCCGAGGTCTGAACACAAAATGAAATATATCGATATATGTATGGAAAGAGCAATTTAATTTCCGGTTCAGACAACATTATTAACATACAGACGCTGTAGTACAATAAGAACAAAATGTTTTAATTAATAAACTTACTTTTCGCATAGATTTTACATTCGGTTTCGGGCTTGTCACGCGATGAAAGCTACGGACCGGACCGGCCGTCACAATATAAACATTGTGCATGTCTCAAGCGAGCAGAAACATCGCAGAGGAGACGTGAAAATTTTCCAATCTATTTCAGCCGTCGCTACGCGAGGAGTTTGCATTTTAACGGCGGCGGTTCTTGCCTCTCTTTTGTTCGAGCATCCGCGACGTTTCGCATAACAGCGACGGGTGGGGAGGCGTGCCGAGTAAGCTCAGCGCGAGCGAAAGCACATCGACTGGGTAGCTAGCGTCTGACGGTGGAACGAATCCATTCGACTCAACTCTAGCGTACGTATACTTGAATTGTATTGGTTGTGGTATCTATTATCGACCGCTCGCTTCTTCGTCTTTACGGAGCTTCGTCTCTCTGCACGTCTCTTCCTATTCTTTCAACGCTCAACGTACATATCTACGTTCGTATATCTGTATACATATATTTATGTAGACGAGGCGTCTGCTTGGACGGTTCATCGGCATCGCTTTATTCTCGACAATTCAACAGGACATTCTTATTTAATATTAAAAGCATGTTAGATCTTTATATACGCAACGTTTCGCTGAATATGTCTTCTTTTCTACTTTTAAAGCGCGCTTATAAATATGTGAATACCGAATGCTTATCAAATGAAATTGAATCGTTTCATTTGACAGAATTTAAGTATGGGAATCAGAACAGTTGGCATCGTAAGTGTGAATGCGAGGAGGTATGCCAACTAGATAAATATGTATTGCGGAGTGGAAAGAATTCAAGTACGAAGTTTCCATTTGTGTATATTCTGTTTAAAGAATATTATAAAATGGATAAGACATTTTTAGATACCAATTTAAACATACATTATATTACGTAATTAAGTCAACAGAAAGTAACATTTTAAAATGTTCAATGTTTACTACATTAAAGAAGGTTATCTAATTAATTATATGAATTAACCCAAGAAAACTAAATAAATACCGCTTTAGACCCAGCAAGCTAGTGAATAGGACCTCCACGGGCTAGCAACTTCAATGGAAAGACATTATTAAAGTATTTCGTGTCTGTAGCATAGAATGTGGAGATTCGCCGTCTTGTTGGATCTACATCCCTTTGTAAATTTAACGGAACACTTCCAATAATTCCACTATACCGGGTGTTTCGGAATTGCTCGGCACTATTGTAGGTACTTGTTCTCCAGCATAAAATAAACAAAAAAGTCCATATACACATATTGCTGTGACTCTTGCAAATTGAGGTTTATATAAAAATAATTTACACCATTCAATCAGTAAGTAAGTAAGAATCAAGCATACATCTTAGTGCTAGACCTTATGCTAGACCAAGATTTAATAAATTTTCTGCAAAATAGTAGGTTAGGCAATTTTACATTTAACTAGCTCAGTTTAGAATGACTAATAAATTTTTCTCTCAGGGGCAGACAATATAAATAAACTCTTCAATTAACTTGAATGCTCTTTAGTTATTACCAGGTCAGGTAAAGAAAATAAAATGCAAAATAAACCTTACAATATAGTTTATTAAGGATAAGAAAATTTTAATATTATACAAATATATTTACAAAATTAAATATCTTAAATATTATAGAAATTCATGCATGTCATGAATAAATAGTCAAATCAATAAACAAATTATAATTAATAAATAGAGTAACATCGAATAAAAATTTATATTTTAAAAATAAATATAATTATCATTTTCTTTATTCGTCAAAGATACATGTAAACAATCAATATTTAAACAAAATATTTTTTTGTATGTTGTGAGTTGTACTGGAATATAAATTAATTACAAAAAAAAATTATGTAGCCTCTCGTTTGCAAGTATATAAACATTAAGGTAATGGCTCTGCCCTAATTAGTTCTGCCTGGCGCCTATGCTCGCTTCCAAGACAATACCATCAGAAAGCAAATCCACACTGGTAGGTACCCCAAAGTTCCACCCTACGAGTATGCTTTTCAACTCGTTGGACACAACCCTAACATACACTACTATGTGCTCACCCCTTAAGGTATATACATATATATATATATTTGTATGTAATACAAAAATGTCTTTGTGCATTCAATTAATTAACTCAGTCCTGATTAGTTCTGCTTGGCGCCTTTGCTCGCTCCCAAAACAGTACCACCAAGACCAATTCGTGCTTTAAGGATTCACCAAGGCTCCATGCTATGAATTAAACATCTACTTAATTCATTGCACACATCCCTGATCTATTACCCAACACGTCAATATCAAATACACAAACACGATGAAGTATAATTAATATAAAGAAAATATATATATAAAATAAAATAAAAATTTTACCTCGCTCTAAGATTCCAATACAAAACACCACATGAGAAATTTGCACAACACTATATATATACACTAATAATAAATATTATTAAATCACCTTAACTCTTCGTACAACCTCTCAAATTCATCCATCTCAAATATGTTTAAAAATTTGGTCACAGTTTAATTATCCTATATGTTCATAAAACAAAATTATTGAACTACGAATCTTCTAATCTTGTAAATAAAATAATAAAGATAATTTAATTAAAAACGTAGTGTTATATTTAATTCCAAAAAAAATAAAAAAATATTATTATCAGACTATTCAATTTATCGAAACAAACACTAAAATGCTTTACTATAACGCACGGTATAATGACCCTGCATATAAAAATAAAACATTCTAAAACAAAAAAAAATTCAAAGTCCTAATTAAATGAAACCGTTCCGAACATAAATAATTATTTCCGAAAAATAATTACAAGTCCCAATGTAAACCAAACTCTGAATTAAAATGATATCGAATTCATAAAATTATTCTAAGTCCCACTTCGGTCTTTAAAATTTATAAGTACAATAGAAGTATTACGAAAGTATTATAAGTTTCAATGCGTGAACAAATTTCTATGTAAGAATAACGTTTAATCTATTTAATATTACAGATCCTAATTTTTGTTAAAAATTTTTATGTGTCGTAAAATCTTTTTGAAAATTATTCTAAGTTCCGATTCATGAATAAACTTCTAAATTAAAATAACATTTTATTTTAAGAGGAAGAAGAGGTTTCCACCTACTTCTTGTTTTTCTTTTGAGAGAGCTGATTTTCGCCAAGCATCTAACGTTTTCTCATCGGTTCCCGACTTATATGGATATTTTTCTTCAAAAAAACGTACGGTTATTTTCGGTACGATACCGATTCCACCTCCAGAAATACATAGCTGCAGTGCTGCACCACCCGGGAAAGCAGCGCATTAGTAATCTTTCAAAAAGGTAAACAAATATGTAAATATCAACTTGTTTACACATTCATGATTCGTCCAATGCATCTAGCGAAGAATATTGTTTTCGCCGGGCCAAACTGTCGATCTCTCCCGATCACAGTATTCTTCGTGCGGGAAACACTTTCTTGTCATAATTCACTTAATATTTTATGCCTATTCTAATATTATAGTTTTTATAAAAATTATAATAACATTCTTATATTATTTTACGTAAATAAAAATTAAATTTGCCAAAATATTAACTTAATAAATATCTATATACACATCATGATAAAATAAATAAAATGATAATTAATTAAATTAAATCTTGAAGTGATCTTGATTATGCTTATTTACAATTTACCACTAAACTCAAGATCACTGCAATATGTCTCAAATTAGATAAAGACTAAGATATTGGAGTATAAAGATATGTATTTAACAATACAACATCCAAAAGAACTGTTTAAAGTGGTCACCGTTTTGTTGAATGCAGCATTTAGCACGACAAATTCATACTTCTTTGACACTTCGTATAGCATCAGGATGATTCTTCATAGTTGCTGAAATCGTGGTTCATCAGATATTACTGAAAGCATACGCAAAGTTGTTTTTTTTATTGAATTCAGTTTTGTGCAAGTTTACTTCATCGGTGAAAATATGATGTAGAATAAATAAATGATATTAAGGCTGATTCCAGTGTATTATTAAGGGTGTTGTATAGGTACATTTTCAAATATTTACAGATTACAGGCTATCTTTAAACTTTATGCAAAAATGATTTAAATGAAATATTCTTATAATGTTTATCAACACGTCCCTAGGCATTTTGTTTTTTCAATTTTTTATTAATTGTTATAAAAAATTAAATATAAATAGATAATCGAAAAATAAAATGCGTACCGACGTATAACATATTATTGTAAACATTAATTTCTAGCAAAATTTTTTCGTATTTATTAAGATAAATGTGTAATTTGATAAGAACGAAATGCATTTTTGGCACTGCTTTAATACGCCACCTGCAGTCAAATATTTGATATATCCTTGCAATCCAAGACAGGGCGGAGTTACTTTGTTTAGGTGGGGATTCACTTTACGAGCGATATTCGGAATACAGAAATCATTGTTACGGTTTTGAATAGGTATTTGATTAAACATTTTTTTATATTATTTTACATTTCATAAAATTGAAAACATTATCTAGTAACCTTGGTTTAACTTTATAAAATTAATGTATATTTTCTTTTTGTAAAATTTACTTATATTATTTTGTATTACATTTCATAAAATTGTACACATTCTCTGGCAGGCTTTTATAACTTTTACATAAATACAAACTTAAACAAAAACATTACATACATATGATTCATAAATAATACTAGCTTTTTTAGTTCTTCCACTATTTTACATTTATTAAGATAAAATACTACTGAAATTTATAAGTGAGTTAAAAATAATGTAAAACTAATATAGAAAATGAGATGGATATAGATGGTGCCTACTTCCTCTGTACAGATCGTCAGATATTGTACCAGACTGGTAGACGTTCAAAAGAGTAATTTACGACCTAGCAAAAAATTACTCTCAAACGATTCAGTGTTCGGACAGTTATAAAAAGATTTGAAGTAAACCAGAAATTGCTCCGAAAGGATATCTTTTATTTTAAAAATTTAACTACATTACTCTTCGTGTTATGGTAAATAAAGAACAGACATAAATAGGACTTATTATTTTACAGATGTAGTTACATAATAATACTGAATAAACATTAAACTTTAAATAATTTATATATAATATGTATACAATTAGGAAAACAGTACGTGGTAGTGGGGTATTGGCAAGCTCCACCCCTGAGTAGAACCCCCCTATACCCGCAGCGAAGACGTCAAAACTTTTAGTTTGCTATACAACACCCTTAACAGAAAAACTTGTGAAGTTATAACTTCTGCGTTGATTTATACGTGCTTACTGAAATATGTGAAATTATATTATTAAATGTAAATATCGGCTCTTCCATTTCGACTAACAGAAAAGATTTAGAACAGAAAAACTACTACAGTGATTTGTACATGTTTATTGATATATGTGGAATTATTAAATGTAAATACTGCTTGTTTCGTTTTGACTTACAGAAAAGATTTTGAACAGAATAACTTGTGAACTTATTACTACATTGATTTGTATATGCTTATTAGTGTACTTATGTGAAATTATTGAACATACATTCTGCTTGTTTCATTTTGACTTACAGAAAACACATAAATTAATATTTTATATACCTACACAATCAAATATATTCAGGTAGGTATGTTTTATATATGTTAGGTTATATTATATTTCAACATATACTTTAGCTATGTATTCTTAAGCTTAAGAATGCAAATATAATTACTATATTTAATATTTTGGCTATATGTAAGAAGAAAACAGCATCACTTTTATATTTGTCTATGTACATTATTCAATATAATTTTGTATAAGTAACAATGTAACAAACTAATTAAATTCATTGTGTTCTTGTATTTAATTCAAATAAAAAAGCATTAATAATCGACGAAGGAGATACATGTTGAAACTCCATGATATATATACACGGTGGCCAGAAAAATGCGGACAAACGCCAGGTAGAACGATTCTTTGTTCAATTCTGAGGCGATAATCTTAATCCAAAAAAGTTATACGGTCCTTCCTTACGGCATACGAGACCATCAAACATTAAGTTGTACGGCTAAAATTTAGCAAAATTCGTCAAATTTATCTATGTAAAATCATTGTGGTGAAATTTAGAAATGGAATTATCTCAAATGCATTGATGTAACTAATCGATTAATACCAATGGTTTACAAAAAAAAAAAAAAAAAAAAAAAAAAAGCACTGTACTACTTTTTTCAATTAAGATTGTCAACTCAGAATTAAACAAAGATTTGGCCTGCGTGGCGTTTGTCCGCATTTTTCTGGCCACCGTGTATAATAAAACACAAGTGTATAGTTTCAAAATTATTGTAATGTTTAACGCACTACATATGTTTCGCCACACTGTGGCTTCATCAGGTGGATGAAAATACAATTTCAAAATACAAATTAGCTCCTATATATATCAATACAAATTACAAAAATAATCTCATTCTAAGAGGGGGTGGACATGTTTAAATTTTAGATTTAGTAGGGGGGAGTTATTTAAATCTAGTTGATCATTCAATATTATACCTAATTTATTACATTTATTAATTTCTAAACTTTCTAACATATTAAGTTTTTTACTTTTTCCTAAAACATGTAACGTTGTAAAATTAGTGTTGAATTTATGATTATGTTCTAAGCAATGATTAGCAAAAGTTGAGTCTGTCTTCTTATCTCTATAACATCTTTCGTGTTCTTTCATTCTAGTATCGAATGTCCTTCCTGTCTGTCCTACGTACACTTTTTTACAGTCTTCGCATGTCAACTTGTACACCCCTGAGTTTAATCTATTGTCCGTTTTATCTTTATTGTTTTTTATTGCGTTTTGTAAGGAATTGTTGGTTTTGAATGAAATTGTCTCTTCTCTACTTGTTTTAATTAAGTTCCCTACTGTGTTTGAAATTGTACCAATGTATGTGATGGAATTATAATTGTGCGTTCTATTGTTTTTTACTGTGGGGTAAATTAAAGATAGCGTTTTGGATTTCTGTAGTTTTTCTAAAATATTATTAATTAAATCTATAGAGAAGCCGTTATTTAACGCTATAATGTATATTCTGTTTAATTCTAAATCAAAGTTTTCTTTACTCAAACGGACATTAATTAGTCTATGAAGCATTGATTGATAAGCAGATAATTTTTGTGTAATGGGATGAAACGAACGTGCGTGTATAGTTATGTCTGTATGTGTAGGTTTGTGGTAAATTGAAAATTCATGTTTATTAGTTATATGTATAGTGAGATCTAAAAAGTTAATAGTTTTGTTTTCTTCTATTTCAATCGTAAATTTGATGTTTGGGTGAATAGTGTTAATATAATTATGTAAAGATGTTAATTGCCTCTCTGTACCGTTAAAAGCAACTAATATGTCATCCACATATCTTACCCAGTAAATGTAATGTTTGAACAAAGGATGTTTACTAATTACGTTTTCTAAATGATTCATAAATATGTCGGCAAGTTAAACATTACAATAATTTTGAAACTATACACTTGTGTTTTATTATATATATAAAAAAGCATTATTTATGCCCATATGTTAATAAAGAATATAAACAAAAAAAATACTCTCATACACTATGTATGTAATAGCACATTCGTCATCAATCCATTTTTCTTGATGTTTATATCTCGTAAACAATGATGAGTAAAAATGAGGTTTTAAAAATAATTTATATTATTTCTTGTAAAAAAGGTATGTTGATGTAATAATTGTATGGATTAATAGAAACATACAAACTTATAAAATGGTAAAAAAGATTAGAGAATGTAACAATATCCCTATTTACTTCCACAATGTTGGGAAAATCCCAAAGAAACCTATCACTCAATGTCTTTGCAAAATCCAACATGAATATTATCTTTATATTGTACCATTTACAAGATATTTTAATCCAAAATATATTTTATTGTAAGTTTTAATATAAAATACAATCTATATGTGCTTGATTACAATACAATTTAGTGACAGAAATTATGATATGTATTTAGCAAAGTACAAATTAAGTAAAAGCACTTCAATGTCTTATAAATAATGTGTTCAACCTTCCAAGTCATTTTCACAATCATTGATGCATCATGGCATAAATTGCAATAACCGGACAATATCTTCTTAAAATACCAATTTAAATATTTTAATATGCAACATAGTAATACAATTATACCTAATTCATGTAAAATTTATTGTGTTGTTTCTGTACATTGCTCCTTCTAGAATACAAGAATACCACATTATCTAATTCATTATTATTTTTGCATGTTGAGTTTGAATAATGTTAGTGTTGTTATTATATCACTAATTATTGTAAATAAACTATAGAGGTGTCTTTCTTTCTATTCACGATATCTCACCATAATATATTTAAAGAAACACAGTTGCAATACAATACTGCGGGTTTTACTTAATTAATTTACAACATTTACTATACATAACCACAATTCGTACAACTTTTGACAAATATATTTCTTGAGTGTGATCGTTTGTTTGTCTATGATTTGCACATGATGCCACGACGATATTTATTCATTCATTAAGGGAAATTAAATTATTTTTCCACATTTAACAAGGCACAATTATTAATTATTATAAAGAGATTTGTCGATTTTTAAACTATTTATGCTTGTTTGACGATGTACAAACTATAATTAAATATTTATAGTAATGAATCTATGTGATAAACAAACAGACCTAAAATTGAAAAAATATTTGTAACGCATGCGCAGTTTGAACAACGTGCCTCTAAAACGACATAGCACCATGTGTTCTATTTCACAATGTTGGAGCGAAGTTTTCCTTTTCTACACGCGATATAGTAGTATATATATATGGGTATTTATTTGGGTTGTTCGTAAAAGTTTTCAGTGAGCTATTGTTTGTGTTGATAAATAACTACAAAATTCAAAGGCATTATAGCGTTGTGATATTCAAAGCTTTTTTCGTCTTGTTGTAATTGACAGATTTAAACAAAAATTCATTGTTAGATAGAAGATAAAAGGATCTTTCCGGAGATGTGACATTTGGCTCCCTTTGCAATTAAAATTCTTTGAGTTGCCCCTCTTTGCGCCGCCACTGGTTAGGATAGAAAGGTATAATTTAGGCCAACAGGTAGGAATTTAAAAATAAAAATTGACCTGCCCGAAGGAAATTGTCAAAAAGAAGAAATAAAAATGTAAAGAATTTTATTTCACATTCTCACTGTATAAATAAGTTCAAGTCTTCATAAAAGCAACGTATTTAATATTTTAACATTTTCCTAGAATTACCCATTTCATTTCAGTAAAGCTTTATAATTGCAACAAGTTAAGCTTGTATTCCTCTTACGATATAATATTATTGTAAACATTTCGAAGTTTCGTTCAAGTTGGAACTGCAACCGGCAAGTTAAAGTCAATAGTAAAGAAACTAGTGGAGGAAACAGTAAACTTTATACTCACAAAAACCGGGCAGGCAATTCGAACATTCCTAAGCAAACAACGGAGTACTGAAACTTTGGACACCGCTGTATGTCAATAATTCTATGTGTATGTCTCTCGGTACGTTGGCAGAATTCCAGTAAGGGAAAATAACCGCACAACATTTTATATAAATATCATACAGCAGGTGAAATATACACCAAATAAATATACAATCGCGTGAAATTCTTTAACCACTTGCTAGTAGCAAAGTGATTTATGTTTATTTATATATATCTCTAAATCACCATTATGCATATACAGGGTGAGTTTTTTTTCATTATTTGTATGGGGATCTCGAAAAACATTAGAGATACGCATTAGGTTAAATGGAGAAAGATTTGTATCTTTATAAGCCTCATGCAGATACGTTTTTGTCAATTTAAGAACATGCATGGTTTACTAGATATTTGCAAAAAATAGAAATTCTCCAAAACCTTTTCAGTGCTATAACACTTCTATTCTTAAAGTTAGAAAAAAACTTTTTGAATATTGTTTTTAAGAAATTAAATTTCAAACAACGACAACTTTTTAAATTTTTAATTTTGCTTAGCATTTTTGAGTTAGCAACCAAAGTCTAATTTTTTTAAATGGAAACTATAGTTGGCTATGACATATTCTAGTAGTGCATTTTTTTCTGCTTGCAATGATGTATGGGTTGTAGCACTTATTTTAATAAATAACTGCACAATACACTATTATTATGATTAACAAAAATCATGTCTTGCCATGGAGACGAAAAGAAACGTGTAATATACAATGTAATGCAAGAAACAATAAAAACGCTAAACGAATTAATTATTAACAACTTGTAACACGCTAAATTTACATTAAGTGTTCGAAATGACCACCATTCTTGTCGACGCACATACAGCATCTTTTCAACACTGAGTTAATAGCTCTCCTAATTTTTCGCCCATCTAAGCTATCAAATACATTAATAACAGCTTCTAATAGCTCCTCTTGGGTTGCATATGATCGCACACATACGAAATCTTTTATTGTTCCAAAGATGAAGAAATCTAACGGTGAAAGATCTGGGGAACGTGCAGGCCATAAAACAGGACCATTTCTGCCGATCCACGAGTTTGGATATAATTCATCTAAATATCTTTTGACCTGTGCCTGATAGTGAGGCGGGGCACCGTCGTGTTGAAACCATCGTAAATTTGTACGGGTCTGTAAATTTAATTCATCTAGGATATTGTCGAAATCTTCCCTAAGAAATTGCAAATATCGATTTCCGGTTAAAGTTTCATTAAAAATAAATGGCCCAACAAGTTGGCAACCAATAACACCACACCATAAATTGAAGCCAAACGTAATCTGGGGTCGCCTTTCTTCTAAACGGTGAGGATTTATTTGCGCCCACAGGTGTTCATTATGGCGATTGAACATGCCGTAGTTTGTAAACCGTGTTTCGTCGGTCCATAAGATCTGCATCGGAAAGATATTATTTTCATGGCATATATTTACGAACCAAACACAAAAATTTAATCGTCTTTCATCATCTCCAGGGTGTAGAGTTTGATCAACTAATTTTTTATAAGGATGGTACTTATGTTTTGATAAAATTCTCACTACTGTGCGTTGTGAGGTAGCAACGCCTTGTGCAATTTGCCGCATTGATGTTGATGGATTCTGATTACCAGCAGCTAAAATATTTATCTGCGTGTTTTCACCAATATTACCCTTATTTCTAGGTGTAACAAAACTTCCATACTCTTTTAAATTACTGTATAAATTCTTGAAGGTGTCTAACGGTGGTTGAGGGCGATCAAAATACAATAAAAAATAGCGTTCGGCGGCTTCTTTACTATTTTTGTTACAAATAATGTAACATTCAATCATATCAAGTTTCTCCAGATTTGTGTACACAATAAGTTACTTTGTAAAGCAACTAAATCACTAACAAAACCAACTATAGTCACCCTAATGAACGAACTGTCAATGATGAAGTAAACATAATGCTTCAATTATTAATATCGCGTTTTCCATGGCAAGACATGATTTTTGTTAAACATAATAAAAGTGTATTGTGCTGTTTTTATTAAAATAATTTCTACAACCCTTACATCATTGCAAGCAGAAAAAAATGCACTATTAGAATATGTCAACTATGGTTTCGATTTAAAAAAATTAGACTTTGCTTGCTAACTCAAAAATGCTAAGTAAAATTAAAAATTTAAGAAAATGTCGTTGTTTGAAATTGAATTTCTTAAAAACAATATTCAAAAATTTTTTTCCTAACTTTAAGAATAGAAGAGTTACAGCACTTAAAAGGTTTTGGAGAATTTCTATTTTTTGCAAATATCTAGTAAAGCATGCATTTTCTTAAATTGACAAGAACGTATCTGGATGAGGCTTATAAAGATGCAAATCTTTCTTCATTTAACCTAATGCGTATCTCTTACGGTTTTCGAGATCCCCATACAAATAATGAAAAAAAACTCACCCTGTATATATAATCTGTCCCGAAATATATAGAATATCGGAAAATCGCTTTAATGCTTCTTATGATAACTCTTGCGACACCGTGGAAGAAATTCCAGTAAGTTTTCCTTATAACATAACGGCTAATGGATAATGTGATCTACAACAAATGAAGAAAACACTGTATGCGGTATCAGTAGTAATAAACGACGTACGTAATGATAGTGTTACTGTAGAATTATATCAACGATTAAAGAAAGGACTATGCTGAGAAAATAAGTGAACAAAAGAGCTAAGGCTAATGCAGACTACATACAAAGTACCCAAAATAAATCTAATGCAATATGGGATATTGTTTCACATCATACTGATAAACGATGGGTATTGGGCGCGAGTCTCGAAGGTCCAAATCGTGATGCTCAGGTCTTGTGCAGCAGGATTTCAAATTGTCTAAGCAGTCGTTTTTTCTTTCTCCAACAACGGAGAAGGAAGTTCAGGCCATTATACAGGCTGCATAAGAAGACCACTAAAGATGTATACGGTATGTCAGCACAACTTTTGAAAGAGATATAAGTCGAAATTTGTTGCCACCGCTTACACCACTATTTAACAAATGCTTGGAGTCTGGAAGTTTTCCTTTTGAATTGAAGATGGGACGGGTAATTTCAATATTTAAGGGTAATAGTGACGCGAAGCAGATGAGCAATTATAGACCTATCTGTATATTAACTGTAATTTCGAAGTTCCTAGAGACTGTGGTTATGGCCAGATTAACGTAATATTTCCAAAAGTTTAATATCCTTCAAATACACAAACATGATTTTATGGAAAATAGGTTCCTCTTCAACAGTAACTGGTCGAAATGTTCCTGATGAATCCACTTTACGCAAATATTATGTTCCTAAGTACTTCACGAAAACAGTAGAATGCATTAGCAGACATCTTTCAAATTAGTACCTATGGATAACTGCCGACGAAACTGTCGATATATAAGGACGCTGTGTGGTAAATGTTGTAGCTAGTGTACTACATCCAACTATTCCATATAACGCGTATATAATAGCATCCAAAGTTATAAATACAGTTGATGCGGAAACAGTTGCTAAAACCATTGAAGAGGATTTGCACAAAATGCTTTATTCGGACGGCAGGTACAAAGAAAAATACTTTTATTTGTTAATGACATTGCCGCATTTATGTTAAAAACAGGTAGCCTATTAAAGGAAACATATCCTTATATGCTGCATATTACTTGTGTAGCACATGCTCTCCACAGAATCTGTGAATATATCAGAGACACCTATTCGGAAGTTGATAGACTTGTATCCGCTTTTAAAAAGGTTTTCAGAAAAGCACCATTGAGAGTAGCTCTTTACAGGGAAAAACCTCCATCTTTATCACTGCCTCCCTCGCCAATAATAACCAGATGAGGAACATGGTCGGAAGCTACTAGTTTTTATCCAGAGAATTTTGATAGTTTACAAAATTTTGTTACATGTTTAAATGACGATGCTAGAAGTATTTCTGAATGCAAGGAACCAACACAAATCCCAAATTTAAAAAATCAGTTATACTACCTTCAGGAACACTTTGGAAATATGCCTAAATTAATCACATATTTTGAAAATCGAAATCTCAAATTAAAAGATGTGGCTATAAATAATTTCAAAAATATTCCAAGTGATTTCGGATGTGGCCTTCGGCAAAAGTTAGACGCAGTTTTTAATAGAAATCCGGATTAAATAACATTGCGGCAATTGTGTATGGGGACAATGACACAAAATTTAACTGCTAAATACGCTGAAATAAAAGACTATTTCCAGAATGCACCTATAAACAGTTGCGATGTAGAAAGAACGTTTTGTATCTACAAGGATGTACTTCATTCAAAGAGAACAAATCTTGGAGAAGGGAAATTTGAGAAAGTATTGCTAGTAAATATTAATACCCCTTTACCCAACTTGAACTACAAAATGAACAAATAATAACGAATTTTGTATTTTATAGATCACCACCTATTATCCATTATCCAATTATATAAATAAAATTAAAAACTCTCTAAAAATACAACATTTCAATAGTGCGCCCATGGGCGATGAGTCATCGGACGCTCGTGTCCGGTCTCTAATAGTAAGTTACATCACCGGTTTATTTATACTTTCTCAACGTAAACAAAAATCCTGACTTGCTAAAATACACCAGATACACTTGGGACTTTAAAAACTTCAATTTTTGTCTACAGTGTTATTAAGGGTAAGACCTTATATTACCGAATCACTTCAGACTTATTTAAGAAGCTGTTTTAGATTTAAAATAAATATTTATAAACTTTTGTAGCAGATCTGAAGGGTTACTTCGATATTATGTTTATTCACGCAAACGAGGTAGGCGCCATAAATTATCGGCCTGACAGGCGTATACAGGTTCAAACTCAGTCACATCATGCATGCACATACGCGAGGTGTACACTATAAATATGACGGTTCGAAGCCTAGTAGTTTTTAGTATCTAGCCAACCAACGTGACCAGCGCACGTAAATGTCTGAAGTAACGAGAATTGAGTACCGCGCGGTCATTAAATTTTTAACAAAAGAAGGCCATATACCTTATCACATTGAACAACGTTTAGACGACGTTTAGGATTATTCATATCCATCGTATTCAACTGTAAAAAAGTGTGCAAAATAATTGTTGTAATAAATGTATATAAGTTAGGGGAGATTACATTGAAAAATAAAAATTCTTATATTGTTGCAAGTTTATTTTTTGTAGTCAGGCCGAGAATTTATGGCGCCTACTTCGTACGTCTTGTATTTTATACAATTTTATATCTTTTTTCTTAAATTAGTTGTTTTTGTAACGTAAATTTAAATAAATAAACTAAAATAATTAGAAGCATCGTACATATTCTTCCTATCCACTCACATCTGTCATCCATTCGCAATAATTTTACCACCGGGAAACACCGTTTAAAATTCGAAAGATAAAATGGAAGTAAATGAAGTATTATAAATCATTATTCCACACGCGATTTTTTTAATTCACCAAGCAAAAAGACAACACACCAAAGCACTCACGTCAATTTAAAAATCATGAAATAGGTCGCCAACGCGCCAGCCTACCTCAACATCGTTTCATTTGAAGTTTCGTTCTTCAGTGTCACTTCAATCGCGACCCGAACCGCCAAAAAAACACAGTGAGAGGGGGGCGCTGGGAGGTAGAAAAAATTGCAAATGATCCATTATTTAATGTTTACTTGAGGGCATAACGGTCGTGCTACTACCAACATCGGGAATAAAGTATTTTGGTTTTAACGAGGACATAAAGCCCGGTATAATGAAGGACGCCAAGTGTAAGCCTCATAAATGAGTTGGCAAGAGACTGGGTTGATGCTGTGTTCAGGTGGACTGGCACACTCGTTTTTTCCCTGTCTTTTATGTGATATTAAGAGGACACTTTAATTAAATATTTGTATAGCCGGATGAACGTATAAAAAAAGACAGTAAATGATTATCACGGAATCAAGAGAATTTTTTTTTTTGTATACGTGTAATACTTGTAATCTACAGGCTTTAATTAAAGATTTTTGACATATAGAAACTACTCATTCTCTGTTGTAATTTCACTTTAATCGAAGACTTAATTTTCTTAAGAAATATTCTTACACAGCGTGTGTAAAAAATGTTGCAAAAGCTACACGCTGCCACATTCTTCGTTCGGTTCTGAATAAAAAATGTCATTGTTGAAATGTCGTATCATGCTTCGTATGCGTTCAGGAACCATTTGAGAGGAACATACATTTGGCAACACTGTAGCCGCATGCTATTGTAATTGTAGCTATTGGTATTAACAGATGGTAAATCTGATATTTTAAATTCTACACATTACGGGAGGTATAATTCATTGTGAAAATAATACATATAGAAAACTATCTCCTTGTCTCAGAATAAGAAGGAGTGATTCAAATATCGCGCCAAAATGATGTATATTTTTAAGGTATCTCATTGGTTCTTGCGTAGGCAAGTTTAACATGGGAAAATAAATTCGCCAAAATGTCATTTTTTGTTTATAACCAAGCCATACCTAGTCTCTTACATTTTTACTTTGGTTTATTATACTTTATTGTGTTATTAAATAGAATCCGTACTTTTATGTACAACATGAACATGAGTGATCAGACGGCTTAAGACCTAAGGAACAAGTGTTCAGGCATTTGAATCTGCCAAAAACACTGTACGGCAGTGCACAGTTTCTTTTTTAAAATCGAACGTCCGACATTTAATATCATTGCAAAAATAACTGTAGACGAGACCATACCAAGAATGAACTGGGCAGTTCTGCACAGATTCTTGAAACTCATTAGTTTCAAGTAAGTGTTATGTAAATACTAATTATATTACCACATGTTCATATACATGTTATATTTCGTACATGTCAAACGTAATAAGAAACCTGTACTAACAGAAAAAGGTGAAAATATCTGGTGCAAAATATCTGGGAATAAAACAGTACAGATTCTGATGGTCCTCTAATATTTAATTAGATGAAACATGCTTGAATGAAGGGCACACAAAGAAACAAGAAAATGGGTGTGCTTAAAACCACACAGCAGAAGTGTAAACTTCATCAAGGCGAGGTTAATAATACGAAATACACGCGTATAATATTCAGTAAACGTATTAAATAAAACGTATTCGCACATCTATTACATTTACACATGTACACACGCGTATAATATTCAGTAACGTATTATACGACTGACGCGTCATGCTCTCCCATGTAACGGTCGCCGAACGAGTATGGCAGTAACGCGAGCGGCCTTTTCGTTGGGTTGGTTCGGACGTATGTATATATATAAATAGACAATATGAATACTCGATTACTAGTCCCGCACTTGGTCTGATGCTAACGTGCCGGCGTCATACCCGTGCGGGTCGGGATCGAATCTGCTCGGGGACATGAATTTATTTATTCATTTAAATTTCAATTTATTGAAATTAAATACCTCTATATGATATATTTATCTTGTTCCCTTAGTCGACTCGAGCCGACATTACCCGAACGAGCGTTACATATCCGAGCGTGACGGTCAGTCTTGTTCAGTGCCTACAATCAGCGCAACGCGCCCGAAGAAGTTTACACTTCAAAAAAGTTTGGATTGCCGCAAGTATAATGAGTACACTATTATAGACTATTGTATTGATTCATGAAATAAACGGTAACATTTTTAAAGGATGTTACAACAAATAATACCCAAGTTGGAAAGGGCATCTGCACCATAGGTTACCTCCATATCATTGCGAGCGCAATCCGATTGAAATGATTTAGGCCCAACTAGAATGTGAAGTTGGGCCCTCTTTCAAAATATCACTTGTACGAGAACTTTTAACAAATGTTACAATAAGTAATTGGAAAAAATGTGCAAAGAGAATGTGAGATATAGATGGATTAATGGATGATTGTGAAACCATTTATTAATGTATCAAACAGATATGGTGAACGTGACTTATTAATGCCCAGCACAAGTGAATCAAACTAATTTATGCGGCATTTTGTTTGTTTGTAATTATAACCTCAATTGTATTTTAAATCTTTTTAACATGATGTAAATAGAAATAAAAATTTGTTATACTTATAAGTGTATAAGTGTATAAGTGTAAAGTATTCAACTAAGATTTTCCTCCATATTTTCAAAATACATAAATACCGAATAATAATTAGTAATGTGAATATGTAATTACCTTTGCAGGTCGTGTAAGCAACTTCAGCCGATATAATTTTTTATATTTGTTACTGTTTTATGTAAGATGCACATTTCTAAGAGTGGTTGCTTGAATTTACCTGCTCAAGGTATGTAACAGTAATACGAATGTTTATTTGTATAAGTTTTGTATTGATATTTAAAGTAGAAACTAATAAGCAAAAGTAGTGTACTTTGGACAGTTCTGGACCCTCCCCCTCCCACCACTGCCTCCCCCACCACTGCCTGGTTCGAACGGCTTTCAAACAGCTTTGAAGTGCTTCGATCAGCTTCTGAAGAGTTTTTGAACAGCTTCTGAAGAGCTTTGAACGGCTTCTGAAGAGCTTTGAACTGCTTCTGAAGAGGCAGTGGTGGGGGGAGGCAGTGGTGGGAGGTGGATTGGTCCAGAACTGTCCAAAGTACACTACTACAGCGTCTGAAGCACCTATCTCCACTACTAGCAAAACTTCTGCTATTTATTAAATTATCATATAACAAATTAAAAAATCTTTTTTAAGGTTCTCTTAATAAAATTTTTGCTAACATCAAGGACTCTGGAAAGTTTACGAACGTTTGTATGAAGATTTTCTTGAACGCATAACAAAAGAACCTTTTTGTGCATCTGCGTTTTCTACGGCAGCAGTAACAAGGCTCCTTTTTCATACGGAATACTGCCAGTTTCTTCAAATCGTTAACAATTTTTGAAAAGCAGTCATCGATGGTAGTCCCATATTTCGATATTTTTGGTTGTATATCTTTGTGCCAGCAAACAATCACTTTTTCCCAAAACATCGACCATATCCATTAATTCCAATTTTAAATATTTCATTTCGCACTTAACGTAAATTCATGTACTTACTTCCCTTTAAACTGAAGCTATATATCTAAGTTTAACGTTTAAACAATTTTTGACAGACAGCGTCTGCGATATTTTTTATATTATTGTTAATTCATAAACTTCTAAACTTTTCATTCATTCAGTTTTAAAATTTTAATAAATACTATTTATTTGTAAAAAGAAAATAGAAGTAACTCTTTTCGATTAATTTTAGTTATAGTCGTAGCGCAAGTCATGGCAACTCATATTTTTAAGTCGTAATCGGGTTTATTCAGATATAATATCCTATAACTTTTGCAATATTGCCCAGAGGTGGAAGAAAGTGATATTTTTAATTAGTAAATTTTAAGTACTTTTCAATGACATATAAATATACAGAGTGTTTCATTTAATCTTTTTTCAGATTTTTTAACATTAGCCAGTGGTATGTATTTCTAAAGAACATGCGTAGATATGCCGAAATAAATACCAGTTCCACGTACTGAAAAGATATCTCTACTAATTGAGCCCATAATAGATATTTCATCATTGTACAATTTTTAAAAAGAAATCGCCATATCTCGGAGACAAATACAAGTTGATGTCAGTTTAATCAGCCCTACAATGGCTATCATAATAAAAAATGCATAGCATTCCGTTTAAAAAAAATGAGGTGTGGCCACCACATGACTTTCTTATACGTATGTGCGTTTAGAACTATACAATTTTAAGAATTTTTTTATACAAAAATTATTGAAAATCCTATTCTAAGTACTTCTATTCTCTTAACAAATCTCTATAGAATGCATACTTTGCAAGATATTATCAAAAAAGTGCTCCTCGCTAAGAGTAAAAGTGCTACTTCCGGTCTGAATTTTGAAATTTTTTTTACACAAAAGATATTGAAAATTATGTTTTAAATACTTTTATACTCGTAACGTACTTGTCTAAAAAGCATGACTTGCGAAATATTCGCAAAAAACTGATTTTCGATAGTAGTAAAAGACCTACTTCCGGTTGGAATTTCGAAAAACTTTTTTAAGTCAATTTGTCTCAAACATAATTTTAAGTACTTATGAATTCTTTATAAATTTGTTTAAACTTAGTAGTTGACGAAATATTGGCAAAATTCGATTTTTTCACTGAACAAAACTGCTACTTCCGGTCTACCGATTTTACTGTAAAACTGATCAGATCTCAAGAGGGAGATTATACACGTAAATACAAAATTTGGAATTGATACATACAGCGGTTTGACCGCTATCGTGATCACAGACACACAGACATTTTTTAAAAAACATTTTTCGGTATCAGGGACTTCAAAACGTGGACATCTGCAAAAATCTCGAGGTCGAAAATTTTCATCATCACAATACTTCCTTATACTACGTATAAGAAAGTAAAACATAAGTTTGTGTTGGTTCGTCGTCGTCGAACAGCCTGTATAAATGAAAATATTTTTAAATTGTAGAGATTATGATTATCTACAATTTTTGTTTTAAAAATTATTCGCTATCTACATTATTAGATACCAATAATGGACTTTACCGCTACGCTGGGACACCCGGTATATACATATATGAAAGAAAAATTATCATGTTCAATAACTATACAATTTTTTTTGGAAAATTAGGGAATATTATATTTGAAATACCCTTCCCATGCGTCGGACGATAATTAAAAATCTCGGATTTTATATTATCCGAATTTCAATATCATATCTTCCAGATTAACCAAAAGTTTATAATTAAAACTTTAAGGTACGTCGGTAATTTTTATTAAAAAAGTTATCTCCCTTTAAAATACTTAACACCGAATATTCAAATTTTATCTGTAACAGTCAGTTGTGCCCGTACAGAAAATATGTAACAAGCCGTTCTTGTTACGTATCGATTGCGCCTCTTTTCTGTTCACTTTTCAAAGTCAGCAGAGAAAAGATAGAAGTGGGAGAGGTATTTAATGAACTCCAGCTCGGCACAATAGATTTGAAATTAATTCATTTCATATCCACAACAATTCAATTCAATTTAAAATTTGACATTTTTCCGTTTTTACCCTTCTTGTAAATTCCCCTCTCAGGTCTTCTATAAAAATTAATGATGAATATTTACGTTATGTTCTGATTCCTTTCCTTCATCATCTGTTTTTTTGTTTCGTTTGTGGGGGTCACTTCGGTTTTTGTTATCTGGTCTCCTTAAAATAACGCTGAAAAAACTTTCTGTTTTAATTTATCTTTTCGTCGCTTCGAAAATTCAATTCGGTCAAAATGAGCGTGAATTTTTTCTTTCATTTCCTTCTGAGAGAATTATCGTGAATACTGACGCAAAAGGAGATTTAAATGAGGAAAATAAGCTTGCATTCAGTTAAGTCTAGCAAGCTTCTCATTAAATAAAAATAAAGCTTTAACGTCTTTTTCTGACTGGCTTGTTCAGTAGTCAAAGGATAATAATATAAGAACCACTTTATCTTGTACTTTGCTTGTTTAATGATGAAGTGTAAATACATCAGTTCACCAATATTAATTTCATTTCTTTACGGATTTGTCACAAGCATGGACAATAATAAATTCTATATGTAAAATATTCTTTATTCATTAGATTAGAAAATCGTCGGGTTAATTACTTTTACTTTTTTTCAATGTATCTTAGTAAAACTGGTACAATTTCTGTCTTAGTCAAATAACGTAATATTCTCTTTTGTATATTTCGGTATGGTTGGGCCATCTATGAATCACTGTAAGTACCCTTCTGTCTTAAGTCGGTAAGCTAGCGTAGCGTTGGTGCAGTTATCTGTAATTTAGCTCAACCTTATTAGACTTCGCATTGTTTAATTTCTTGTGATTTATTGCTTAATAATTTTTAACATTTAAGTTGTAATGCAAGTTTAATTAATTCGGCTTTATTAGAGTTTTTTTTCTTTAGATTGTTCTTCTTTACCCACTTTACCATCGTTGTGTTTGAATTGACGACTCCTTGGCGTAATGAAATGTCATTCTGGTTTTGATGGTACTCTCGTAACAAGCTAAACGTGTGTTCAACCATTGAATCTTCATTCAATTAATTGGATGGATGAAAATCCATAAGCATCATCGATTTGATAAGTATTTTTGAATGGGATTCGGTATTAAGGAAATTTACCATTGGTTTTGGATTTATTCGTAGGCCAATTTTTCTATTTACGGAATAATTTGGTAAAATCCACATGGTCTCCTTGGTATGTGAGACACTATTTACGTTCATTCAAATACCTATTAGGACGTTTTCGTTTGAGTGAGGTATTTATTTATTATTTGAATTTGTTAATATCTCATTTTCATTCACGCCACGTGTTTGTTTTTCATATGCGAAGAATTAATTAGTCTTTCTATTTAGGGAAATAATACTCAGAGGTTTATTACCTTGGAAAATACACAGAGTAATAAATGGGATAGTAATTTTGGAGATGTTTAAAAATCCTATGGAGCGGCAAATTACAGTCTAATATCTTGGTTTTTGCTGAGTAATTTAAATTTACTCGGCGCCATATCATTACTGCCTCGGGCCTTATAATGTTTTACACGTGGTAATCTCCGAACAACAATGCCAAATGGTGTCAATTAGCTACAGTATCTTAGAGCCTTTGTATTCAATAAATAAACTACAATTAAAACTACTTATCTTATACAATCTGCACAAGTGAAGGTCTCGTTGAAATATGTAGATCGAGGTCTGTTATTTTACTTCACACTGTATCACATCTGCATCTAGTCGATGAACTTGCACTAGTGAATAATGGCTTCGTAAGTTGCTAAGGTTATAATACTTCTCAGCTACGCCTTCCTTCTCTATTCACTGTACATACTGCATACTGTCGCACATATCGAGATGTCGCCTATTTCATATTAAATCATATATCTGCATTGTCTGCCAAACAGCTTGCCACGTTGTTCTTAAGAACACGTTCCCTAAAGTATTTCTTATTTAGAGGTTCATTTGCTGGTCACACATTGTCTGCTTAGGTTGTTACTTGCTATACTTTCCTTTAAATGGTAACAAAGGATTGTCCTTAACACAAGGATTTCCTTAAAAGCCTAAAAGTCGAAATAACAATTAGCATGTGTTTCTTTGACGTTAAAAATACATGCGCTACAAATAGCGCTTTTAGAATTAGAAATAATCATCAAAAGGTGCATTACTTATTATCATTACTAAGCATGAGGACTTGAGATTTAAATTAAATGGTATTATTAACAATTGAGCTTACCCTAGAGTCTTATGAGGCTTCGCAATTAAAAAGAAGCTAAAATTCTCTCGGCATTGTTTATATGTGCCTGTTAATTGACAAAAAGAAGCGCATGAATATAGCCGTATCGAAACCTCTGTGATTACACATGCTACTTGTCACACCGGCAACAATGATTGTTACTGAACCATAAACAGGTATTCCTAACTTATAATATTTTGAAAACGGTTTATTGGAACTTTGGAAATTTGACACACTGTTAGAAGAACTTAGACTTCATCATTTGAGGTTTTCTTCAGTTTTACACTGTCTTTTGTTTTCAAGAGAACATTAACATAAAACGGGGGGTGAAATGTAACATTTTTGAAAAGTGTACTTTTCTCTATTTAGTGATGTAATACATGCCTGTCTTAATTTGCAAATAAACAGAAACAATTTTTTTTACGAATTTAATTTTGAAGAAAAGCAATACTTATTTAGGTTTGAAAATGCATCCCTCAGCCTCTTGAGCCTTGCATACAATACAAACATTTAGCTTTTGTGAAATATTTAGTTTAAAAATAGTGCATTTAAGTGAATGGGAGCATATAGAAATCCTGATAATGCTTGGATAGAAGTTGAAGTATAGTATGACTTGGTTATCATGATTTGTCGTCTTTATGTAATGCGAAGCAAATCTGAAGTTTTATATTAAATTAGTTGCTTAATGCTTGAGGTATTGAGGAGGAGTATTTATTAACATTTTATACTTTTTTTGATGTTTTGGAGGGACGTGAATACGTTATTAATTGTTTAGAATGTTGCATTTTTAATGAAAATGCGTTTTCAATTAATAGATTTAATGAAGTGGAATTATTTTATAATAAATAATCCCATGCTATAGGAATAAAATCTCTCTCTTCTACACTGATGTGCATCACTAAATAAGTATGTCTGATTCACTCAAATCTATTGGAAAAAATAACAATGTAAAATGCCTTGTTCGTCCAAGGCATATCTATGACAGACCTCGATATAAATGTTGACAATCTCAAATACACATTTTATATATGGTATATTTGTCGGTAGAGGTATAAACAAAGAATAGTGATCAACGAGAAGCGACATCATATCCAGATCCTTCGATGCTTCGTGTTCCACTTCGCCTTGTCGAATTTGAGAGATACCAAATACACTTCAACAAAGGACGGGAGTAACCAAGGCAAACTAGGGACTGCTTGGTATTGGCGGAGACACGCTTCTAGCGTGCTAATCGCTTCTTGTTGATATTTGTTCTCTACTATAAATAAATTGTATTCGTTCTTCATAATAATTGAGTTGACCAGACGTAGTTCCTTCAATTTTTTTCCATAAAGTCAATGAAACTTGGCGATAGAAGACGAGCTGAGGTCGTAACTCTTTTTTAATGAAATGCACCAAAATCGGCAGTCCATCTCCAAAAAATCAGTTTAAAAAACTTTAAGAAGATTTAATGAAACTGGAAGCATCAAAAACCGTGTGAAGCCCGGACCTAATCATATTAGATGTGGAAGAAAATCCAAAAACTTCTCTACATCAGTTGGGTCTGAAGCATAATATAAGTAGAATATCTATGTACAATATAATGCAAAGCAAAAAAATCATACCTAGAAAATCCGCGTGTCACAAGAACTCAGTGAAGATGTTTTTGACGGCAGAATCTTGCGAAACAATGATGAATAAAATAAATCAAGATAGTAACTTCATCAATTGCGTCCTCTTCTCTGATAAAATCGTAAACTTTTTGTTGAAATGGGAATGTTAACCGCCATAACTGTAGGTATTGGTCTGACAGAAATCCGCACTGGAAATTTTTGCTCGAACAACAAATTCGTAAGAAAAATTGTTTTTGTATTTATGCAAATTACCGCAGGCATGTGTTAGATCAATGAATAGAGAAAAGAACACTCTTTTCAAAAATGTTGCATTTGACACCCGTGCTATTTAAATAACATTAAGTTAGCATTGTATCTCAAAATCAAATGACGGTGTAAAACTAAAGAAAATCGCAAATGATGGAGTCTACATCCTTCTAACAGTGAGCCAAATTTCAGCGAGTTTCAATAAACCGTCTTCAAAATATTTAGATCCATACTGTACTGTGTTGAATACGTAAAATTTAATAAAACAAACACTCTTAGATTATAAAATATAACTATGTAAACTAAAAGTTGGACAAGCAATTTGCCAAAAATTAAAAGTATGTTGAAAAGAAATCTTATATAGTTTTTAAATGATTGTTAATATTAGAAAAATCAATAAAAATTTAAATGACTAAATACATGTAAGCAATTATGTGAATATAGCTTGCGTAGAAGAACGTTGTACCTGTTCTTGATTTGAGTATGAAAGCCGAATTTCGGTGTAATAGCTTTTTAAGTTTATCTCTCCACCAAACAAAAATTTTAAAGATTGTTATTTCTTTTGCAAAACAGAAACGGATAAAAAATTGATCATTCTAGAACATTCCATGCAGTTTTACCAACATTAAATATTAGATATTATGTGGTATCACTGCAACTTGTATTAAAACCTTCAACCTAAGGAACGCCTTTTATTAATAATAATAATAATAATAATAATAATAACTTTAATTACCCAACAGAAAACTCCAAATGGGGCAATACAATTACAGAAATGCTCGATAATACAATGTTCAAATTATGAAATGATGTATCACATGATTACAACAAAAACAACAATTAATAAAATTGGAAAATTGAAACTAAAATCGCACAAGTTACTCATGACGATTATTGAGATTTATAGCAGCGTGATATAAGGGCGCTTTGTATAGAATATTCGTCCTGGGCGTCGGAACCATAATTAACTTGCTTGCCCTCGACTGAAGACGTGGAACCAGGATGTTCACCCTAGAAAGCAACTCCGGAGCATCCAATACACTGAAGAGTAAGTTATTCATGAAGGAAGCGCTGATGTCAGTTCTTCTTTCGGATAGTGCTCTAAAATTATGTCTCAAGAGCAATGCGCCGTAGTCAGTATTCTGAATCGGATAGAAGCCATCTAGTTTAAATGATAGGTATTTCAGGAACCTTCTTTGCACCCGTTCAATTGCGTTCGAGTAAACATGGTATATCGGGAACCACACCTCAGATGCGTATTCTAGTTTGCTGATAACGAGGGCATAGAAAAGGGAACATATCGTTTGTAAGTTAGAAAAACAATTACAGGTACGAATAATGAAGCCAAGTATTCTATGCGCAGAAGCGGTAACGGATGATATATGCTCAGAAAACGTAAGTGCAGAATCAAAAAAAACACCCAGGTCTTTAACGGATGACAAAGTAGATATATATATATGTTGTCAATATGATACTCTGAACGAATGAAATTTATCTTCCTAGTATAAGTGACAGAGTAGCACTTGTCTATATTGAGATATAGCTTATTGCTCCTGCACCAGGCAAAAATTATATCCAAGTTTCGCTGAAGTATATCGACATCCGAAGAAGTCGCTATTCTATGATAAATTTTTATATCGTCAGCATAAGCCAAAACAGGACATTGAATCGTGCTAATAAGATCGTTAACAAATAGATTAAATAAAAGAGGACCCAGATTCGAGCCCTGTGGTACACCAGATGATGACACATACTGAAGGGATCTGAAGCCATTATAATAGACATAGTTCTGGCGGTTTGACAGGTAAGATTTAAAAAAGCAGACTAGTGCGTTATCGAAGCCCAAATAACTCAGTTTGCGGAGCAATATTGAGTGGTCAATACTGTCAAAGGCACTTGAGAAATCCGTGTATATCACATCCAATTGTCCACCCATGTCCAGCGTCTCAGCTATTTCTTGGGATAATGTGGTTAAATTGGTGATTGTTGACCTTCTTGATGTAAATCCATGCTGGTGGAAGGACATACACGATTTGGTCAGAAAGGCGACTCGTTCATTAATAATTGATTCAAAGATCTTTGCAAAAACAGGGATAATGGCAATAGGGCGGTAGTTTTTGGGGTTGTTAGCGTCACCTGTTTTAAAAACTGGACAGATCCTCGCAATCTTCCAATCATCCGGAAAGACGCACGTGCGTAGAGCCAAGTTGAAAATCTCACATAAAGGTTTAGCGAAAATAGTAGCACAGTCCCTCACCAAAAAACAAGAAAGGTTGTCATTTCCTGAAGTAGATTTATTTTTAAGTCGTTTACAATGCCGAATGACTTCTTCAAGGTCGATATCCGAGACATGTACCAACGGATAATTAGACAGCGAATCAGGTAAGTCAATTACGCCACCACGCACGAAAGCACCAGAGAAAGCCAATGCAAAGGCATCAACAATGGCAGATGGTGTGTTATATTCCTGAGCGGAATCATTAAGTTTACTTGGAATTCTACTAGTAAATTTTTTACTTTCTTATACGTAGTATAAGGAAGTATTGTGATGATGAAAATTTTCGACCTCGAGATTTTTGCAGATGTCCACGTTTTGAAGTCCCCTGATACCAAAAAAGTGGTTTTTAAAAAATGTCTGTGTGTCTGTGTGTCTGTGTGTCTGTGTGTCTGTGTGTCTGTGTGTCTGTGTGTCTGTGTGTCTGTGTGTCTGTGTGTCTGTGTGTCTGTGTGTCTGTCTCTCTGTGTGTGACCACGATAGCGGTCAAACCGCTGTAGATATCAATTCCAAATTTTGTATTTACGAATATAATCTCCCTCTTGAGAACTGATTACATTTTGAGCAAAATCAGCAGACCGGAAGTAGTAGTTTACTTCAGTGAAAAAAACGAATTTTGCAAATATTTCGTGAATTACTAAGTTTAAACAAATTTATAAAGAATTCATATGTACTTAAAATTGAAATTGTGAACAATTTTATTAAGAAGGTTTTTCGAAATTCCTACCGGAAGTAGGTCTTTTACTCTTATCGAAAATCAGTTTCTTGCAAATATTTTGCTAGTCATGCTTTTTAGACAGGTACGCTACGAATATAAAAGTATTTAGAACTTAATTTCTAATATCTTTTGTATAAAAAAAATTTCAAAATTCGGACCGGAAGTAACACTTTCATACGTATAAGAAAGTCGTGTGCTGGCCACACCTCATTTTTTGATCTAACATAGTCCCAAAAGGAACGTGGATCAGTATATAACTTGTGTTGTATATTGTTATTGTAACACATATAAGCTTCAGAGATCTTGGCCTTAACTATTTTGCGTAGTCTCTCAAATTCTCGTCTAAAATACATGTCACCGGTTTTTTTCCACTTTACATGATAATACCTCTTAACTGATAATTCATTCTTTATATCAACAGTGAACCATGGCGGGTATTTTAAAGAATTAGAACTTCCAACTGACTTAGGCACCGACAAGTCGAGAATGCCATAAATTATTCCATAAAACTCATGTACTGCCTCGTTAACATCAGTACAACTTTTTAGAATGGACCAGTCAGCATGTAAGAAATCTGAATAAAGATTATTGTAATTGGCTTTATAAAAATTGTATCTTTTGTTATGATTAGATATAAAAGCTGGACATTTTGAAATTGATCTATATGTGAAACTTATACTCAAAGCAGGATGATAAGTATCTTCTGAGACAAGTGGTAGTGAGTCACGTTTTATTCCAATTAGATAATCACACACAATTTATATTAAATAGTGTCATGTTTTGGCATTAGATATTTATGTTTATAATTAACGTTGATTTTAAAATTAAAAAAAACTTATACCAAAAGAAACTGATTCGTAATACTTAATAGTATTAACATCAAACATTAACATTTATATAC
The DNA here is from genome assembly GCA_963170755.1 of Amphimallon solstitiale. Taxonomy (NCBI): domain Eukaryota; kingdom Metazoa; phylum Arthropoda; class Insecta; order Coleoptera; family Scarabaeidae; genus Amphimallon; species Amphimallon solstitiale. The sequence goes on along the minus strand of OY720681.1, from coordinate 110,563,396 downwards.
ATAATAGCTTTGCATAAGTTGTAATCTGTACATTGAAATTGACACTGTTAAGTATACATAAATTCATAACTATAACACAAATATTTAATATCGAAAAACGTTATCAAAACCAAAATTTCTATAAATTAAAACATACATCATTATATTTAAAGCATAGAGTGATGAAAATATAGCTAATATCAAAGAAAACAAAGAAGTGATAGCAAAAACGTAATGAACTGAAAAAACACATTACATGAAGAAATCAACTTATATGCGATTATGCAATAGGATAGCTTTACTGATATTCTACACTTTCCGGTAGAATTCGGTATTGGTCTCAATTGACCAAGTGTAAACAAACGAACTGCCACAAAATGCGAAACTCTGACTATCTTTCCATCTAAAAGCATTAATCTCAGTCTTTCTCTAAAACTGGGTGTATGACCTTTTTCTTGCAATGGTGGATCGCACAAAACATGTAGTGCACCTAAAATAGTTTTGAAATCAGATCGCGAAACAATACGTTGAAAAATATCATCTCCAACCTCGGATTAGTGAGTTGGAAGAATATGATTCATAAATATCTTAATAATGCCAGAAATAAATACCTTTTTTAGAAATAGATTTATTTTAGTATACGTATAAGTAAAATGACCTAAATTAAATTAAATATATCTTGGCATGTAATGCCTGTTAGTTAGCAATCTTTACTACACACAAAAATGAATGTTTATTCCTAATTTGAAAATTCTGCATTATTGTCTTACATTAAGAATTAATATGAATCTCATGTTATTTAAGAGATATACAGGATGCTATTAGCACCTCAATATACGTAATGGTTATACAGATTTTTCTCTAAATAAAATGAAAATTAAAATTCTTTAACATAACAAATATACGATCTCGTTATATTTACAAGATTTTCATGTGCATTCTGTGGATACAAAGTGTCCTTATTTCGCGCTAATAAACATATCTGGCAGTATATCTGAATACTTTTAAAATAAAAATGTTTCAATGCTTAACGGAAAATTTCTATCATACCACTTTGTTTTTTAAAAATTAAGCATATCAATTTAAATTTGATACATTGTGAATCACAGCAATATGTCACATTTATTTAGTATCCATCGAAATTATATCGCCTCCTACCAATTAAAACGAAACCAAAATTCATCATGTAATTAAAACACAACCAAACATTGTAATTAAGTAAATTTCAAACCTACATTTTCTGATATTCTTCATTTGTAAACAATAATATTGATGTATTGACTATAGCAGTATCTAAATTCACACATTTTGTTTCTTTTGATGTGTAAATTATGTGACATAATTAAAACTGAATTCCCTTGGTGCCCAAACCTTTTTCACACTCTCCGAGATAAAATGATGGAGCTGTTTTGGTAAATAAAAGAGATATTTTAATCGCACGCATGCCAACCATTTCGGTAAATACCTCTTAATTCGATTAAATAACAAATTATGCCCTCCCCTAAAAACAATGCCATTTATTACCCTTGCAGAACAAAACCTTTGTTTGGCTTAATCTTAAAACGAAACCGCATTACTGTTGCTAAACGTAACCCACGGAGATTATTACAGACCACTTAGTTCACAATTTATGTAGTAAAAACCTTTCTAACCGTACACCTACTTTGTTTTATTTGGTAGTGGGGTTTTGCCCTTTTGTGTCGTTCGGTTCTTAGTAATGCTTTATCATTACCATTACTGCAATTTTAATTTGCGAAATTATATAAAAAAATTCCCAACGGATACGATTCGAACATAACATCTAGATTGCGAGATCTCTTATTCTAACCACTTGAGCCACAGAAATAATATATGTAGGCATCCTTTAAGCGTTTTGAATTTGACCTAGCCACATATGACTTGCCATTTTATGAAATAAAACATTCTTCCCGGTGAGAAAGGTGGCCTAATAATTATAAAAATTTGGCCTGCAAAACAATGGAAAATCACGAGAAATAGTAGAATGGACAGAATTGATGACTGCAGAAGACTTAGAGCAAATAAATAGGAATATCAAGACAGAAAAGTCAGCAGAGTATGATATAATACCCCCGGAAATGTTATAAAACACCTGGGACCACAAAACAAAAAGATGCTAGTGCAATTTCTAACTGGCCCCACGTTGGGCGCCATAATATGCTATTTTATTATTATAAATTATTTTAGCACATTTATTAATACAATCTCAATGAGGGTGTGGGTTCAATTATATTAAATAGGTATCCTCCGAGTGATAGTGTGCATACATGTGATTATTGAATATTCTGTTCTTCTTTGGATACTGGAAAGCAAACTTCTACTCCAAATCTGATGATGTTCGATGGATCCGTTGGAGTTTTCACAAGTAGAACTGCATATATTATTTCACACGACGGGAACAATTTACTTTTCACTTTCGAATTACTGCACTAAAACACTAAAGCTTGGAAAAAAACATCAAAATTCCAAAAAACTGGAAAACTTGAGCAATAGTTCTTATACATAAGAAAGGAGTTAATTATTTAAGCGTCTTGAATTTTATCTAGTCACAAACGACTTTCACATGTCAGGCACGGTATTTTATGAAATAAAACATTCTTCTTTGTACGAAAGGATTGTTTCAAATAATTATAAAAATTTGGCCCGCAAAACAATGGAACAGCAAGAGAAAGGAATATCAAGAGAGAAAGTCAGCAGGTCATGAAAAGATAGCCCCGGAAATGTGATAAAACAGCTGGGACCACAACACAAAGAGATGCTAGTGCAATTTCTTATTAAAGTTTGAAAAAAGAACACCAGTGTTCCAAAGAACTGGGAAACTGGAGCAATAGTTCTTATACATAAAAAAGGAGATATCAAAGACTGTACAAACTACAGGGGAACAACCTTACTTATATTGCTAAATATGCTCAAAATGCTCTCCTTTGACCAATTTCCATGATTTCTGCTCATATTTTGATTGACTTCTTGTCAAGAAAGGAGTTTAATCCTTTAAGTGCCTTGAATTTCATCTAGTCACAGACGACTTGCATGTCAAGCACGTCATTTTATGCAGTAAAACATTCTTCTTTGTGCAAAAGTATTATTTCAAATAGTTATAAAAATTTGGCCAGAAAAACAAAGGAAAGGCAGCAGAAAGGAATATTAAGAGAGAAAGTCAGCAGGTCATGAAAAAATAACCCCGGAAATGTTATAAAACACCTGGCACAACAAGACAAAGAGATGCTAGAGCAATTTTTTAATAAAGCTTGGAAAAAAACAATAGTTCCTATAGATAAGAAAATACATACCAAAGACTGTGCAAACTACAGGGAATAATCTTACTAAGTACAGTATCCAAAATATATGAAAGGGCGCTGGAGCAAAAAAACTGGGAATATAGATGTTCAGAAAATGTAGCAATAATTAAGATGACATTTTCACTATTACACAATTTATAGAGAAAATAAGGAATAAACATGAATCAGTATATATGGCATTCATAGATCTTCAGAATGCCTTCGACAAAATACCAAGTAATATACTGTGAGAAAGTTTAGAAGAAAGAGGCATCCGGAGACATCCTAGAGCAGCAATAAAAGAACAGTAAAAAACAATATCGAGTCAGATTGAATTGAAAATCAAACCAAGGAAATCAGTTGTAGAATGCTATGTGCGGCAAGCGAAAAAGACCTCTAGGAAAACAACACAATATGGCAGACGAATTTATCCAGGAGGACTATGAAAAGAAACCCAAAGAAAACAAAAATACTAGCAATCGACAAAAATAACGACCAAACTAAAAGCAGAAATTCAACAAGATGAAGTAAAAGAGAAAGATTTGGTGGCATGGAACAGTAAACGAAAGGATACCTAGCACAGCAAGAATGTACTTCAGGCTTTCTTGGTGGTTCTTAAGCAAAAAAAAAGATCAGTCTGAAACCAAAGATATCAGTATACAAAGCACTATTCCAACCAATCTTAACAGAAGAAAAGCAAAATATAGGCAATAAGCAGATATGAACAGAGAAAAATAAAATGGGTAACACGCAGCGATCGAATAAAAAACGGGACTATTAGAGAAGAACTGGAAGTGAAACCAATATTAGACAAGATTGAAGATCAGCAGCTTAGATGGTTTGGACACTAAATAGGACGAATAACAACAAATAGGGGAGGAATGTTTGGGAAGCCAGAATATCCAACAGCAGGAACAAGTGTAGACCCAGGAAATCCTGGAACAAACAGATTCCAGAAACTCTGCAAAAGAGAGACATAACGTGGAATGAAGCACTAGAACTGATAATTTGTGATATATTTGCAAAAAACTGCTATTGGGTACAAGTTTTATTGCCACTCCGAATTTTGAAATTGTATTCAAAAAATATTCAAACTGTTGCTCTCAATACCTATTTATTAATAGATCTGTATAGTATGTATAATTTGCGAGATTTTTGCAAAAAACTCTTAAAACAGTTACCTTTTTCGTACTTTTGTATTCTTCAGAAATTGAGCAGTATGCATAAAAAAAAATTTGAAGTGGAAGCGATTGCTTTGAAGATAAAGGTAGATGTGAAAGCTATAGTTTGTTTTCGTATGCAAAAACCTTTTGCTTTCTCTTCCAAGTAAACACTCCACGTAAGAGGCGAACACTTGTAGTAGACAACAGATACACAACAAGATACACCGCGTGCATTTCTGTTATGCGTTATATTTCCTTGTTGCGTGAAGTGTGGTTCTTAATTGAGGCGACAAAAAAAAACGCATTTTGCGACGTCTTCATAATTTTACCAATTAAAGTGCGTTGTTAAATATAAAATATATCAGTCAGACTTTGAAGATGCTGTTGATGTGTCCAAAAATTTTAGCGATTTATTGTTCATTGCCGAGACGAGCAATGGAAAAATTAACTACATAACTCAGTGATGACCCTTTCACTCGTCAGTAACGTATTGACATTCTTCTGCTCATCAGTTACTAATTTGCCATAACCGCTGTCGCCAAGAAGAACTATGTGTGTTGTCCGCTGCATCAATTGGCGACCTTGTGAATTTATTCAAACACGAGAATCATGCGCAGAACCGGGTCACCTGTGTAAAACTGTCTGTTTATCCTTTTCTGGAAACTCCTCGCCCCCGAGATATTTTGCAATGTTGGGTAGAACTGCACACGAGATCACAACTTTCGGAATTTTTGTAAGCTGCACTCTACGCTTGCAATGCAGAACAGCAAATCAGCGTTTTAGTTGTCCAAAGGAACACTCAATGATGACTCTTTCCCTCGTCGGTAAAGTATTGAAATTCTTCTGCGCATCATTTACTAGATTTGCAAACGGTGTCATTAGCCACGGCTGTATGCCATAGCCGCTGTCGTCATGAAGAACTGTGCATGTTGTCCGTTGTATCAATCGCTGAACTGTGAATTTCTTCAAATACGATAATCATGCACAGAACCGGGCCATCTGGCACCCCTTTTCGGTTAATATACTTGTCACCATGATCGGCTGGCTTTTCAATGAGGTTATGGTTACAGTCGAGAGCGCCAATAGCAGTTGGGAAGCGGTATTTCATGAGCCACTCTTCTTTGGCTTGCATTATAATTTCTTGAGCATCAGGGAACTTGATCTATGCGTTCACTTTCTCCAAGACATATTTTAAAACATAAGTAATGTTGCGAGATACACTGCCCTGCTGATGCATACCCAATTCTTCTCCAATTCCAGACTGGAATCCGGGGTTGGCAAGAAAACGAAGCAAGATCTTCATTTTTTGGACTGGTGATAGTGGTCCACCACGTGTCTCAACCGCTTCTCCAAGAATGTGAGTTGCCAGCCAATGAACGTTTGGCTCCTCAAATCTATATAACTCCTTGCAGTCCCTCGCTGACTTGCGAGGTCCAAACATCTTTCGCTGGGCTAATACAACCAACTCCGGCCTACTCAACACACCACTTTTTCTTTCACAATCAAATATGCTTCATTTCTATACAACGAGCTGCTTTCGACTAGATACATGTTTTCTGGAGCAAAATCTTTTCTTTGTTAGTCAACTCTTCCCTTTATGCATACAGGAAAAGTGAAAGCTTGCTCAGCGGAGCAATCACTTTCATTTGCAAGTGCAAGCTTTCGTTCCACTTTTTTATGTACAGAAACTGAAGGAGTTACAGCTAACACTTCTTTTTATGCATACGGGCCATTGTCTAAACTTAGTAGTTGACCAAATATTGCTAAAATATAATTTTTTCACTCTACTTCTTCTGGTCTATTGATTTCACTGATAATCTAAGCAGATATCAAGAGAAAGATTATAACCATAAATATAGAGTTGATAGCTCTATATACTACGTAAAGAGGATGAAACACGGAGATCAAATACTTGTGATGTCCTTAGCAAAATTGACATTAACAAACAGGTATTTAGGAAATTTTTTCCAACAATGTTTTATTTATTGAATCAAGTATAGATTTTATGTTTAATTTGCAACAAACTAGGAATATATTAAAGACTGTTTAAAATAATATTTTAATGTTATGTTCATATTATTTCTTACAATTAAATTTTTAATAATTTTAATATTGTTCTTTCTTTCACACTTTACTAAATACAGAGTGTCCCAGAAATAAAAAGACGGAATAGCAGATATGTAAAGTCCGAACAGAAACAGTCCCAAATATACCGCAATAACGAAGAAATTAAAATTTTAATTTTCTATGTTGTTTTTTAGATAAAAAAATTACATTACGGACCTGGCACAGAGTGTATGTTTATAATTCACGTAAGAATGTTCATTTGTAAATAGAAACGAAGACGCATTCATAGAGAAAAATACGCTTTTATTTGCATAAAACGGGAAAAAACGTTAAATCGTAAAAACATATTTTTTGCGGAATGTGTCTCAATAACGCTGCTATGTAGTCGGTTATTGACCCAGATGGGTGACCTACTTTCTTGCAGGCAATAAAAGGTTGTTTTTATTTTTAAAATAGGAAGGTTGTTGCTCTTTAATGTGTTCGTAGTTGGAAACAGCTGATTATTAGAATATTCAATAAATCGTATTTTTCTAGCAGGTTTAAAATTAAAGTAATTAATGGTTTGATATTTATTATGAAGTATCTATTCCTCCTCCTTTTTTTTTAACACAAGTAAAATGGTGGTTCTGAAAAGCACCGATTGTGAAAGTGAAGCAGGTGGATATTTAGTGCAGGGTCGGCGTAAGGCCAATTGAATTCTTGAATCTTGTATAAACAAGTAAGTAAATTGTTCTTTGAAAAACTAGTCGTACTCAAACTTACACATATTTAAATGGAAAATCCATTAAAATGATTAAGCCATTAGACAAATTACAAATAAATAATTATGTTAATTGCTTCAACTGCCAGTACTACTACTCATAAAGCAACGTCGACAATTTTAAATTCAATTGACAAACGTATAGAAATTGTAACATCCATACACAAGCACACTTGGATACGAAAATAGTTCGTTTGCTTTATAAACTACACACTATTCATATAAATTACCGCAGAACTTCTATATATGTATTAATATTAATATAACACTGATAAATTAATATCTTTTGAGTAAAGTGCTATTATAAGGCTGGTTTGGTTTATATAAAGGAGTATATTTTGATTCAGTAATACGATCTAATGTTAAGTTCAACATACTTAATAATGTAGTGTAACAACTTTAATCTGACAATGGGAGGGCCCATTACATTACGTAAACCTTTTTGAAAGCTTTTTCATAATCGCCTGTAAAACCCTTAATACCTTCTTGCTTGAGAGAATAAGTAAAAGTACTATACCAGGATTATATGTGAACTACAGTACACACAATACATTTTGACCAAACTTTTGAAATAATGGAATGTGTAAAAATGTAGTTGATTTGATCAAATCCTATTTTTCAGACACATGAGAAATAGTTGCAATCAATAAGACATTTCAAAGTAAAACTTTGCGGCCTTGGCGGGGAGTACCTCAAAGGTCTATTTTGAGACCTTTTTATTCGTTGTTTATGTCAACGATTTGTGGTATTACTTAAAGGCAGTAAAAAATACATGTAACATAAAACGTATAAGAAAATTCATTTCAAATAGAAATCAAATGATTGTTCTTTGACTAATATTTAGATTATTATCCTTCATATACTGTTTAACAATGATATTATATTAATATACAATAAAATTACAGGCGTTTTAATTGGTATAATTTCCATCTAAATGAAAGGAATTCCTGGCAATGTAAACATAAAAATTTCAAACACCTTGAATTTTTTTGGGTTACGAAACGTTTTCGGATGTGTTAAAAATCGGTCTTCTTCGTTGCAACTGGAATTGCGTCGGTGACTGGATGGACCGCTACTCCTGAAATCGGCTGAAATTAAATGAATGACCCCTTCCTTTAAAATTCTAATCTCTTTACAAAATTGGATATTTTTGAATATACTGTTATTTTCTTCGTATATATTAGCTTTTGATAATTTGTTTATTACTATTTACTTCTGTGTTTTCTTTTATAGATACACAATTTTCTGTATTATAATTAGAGACTGGAAAATATGCACTAAAAAGTTTGCCAAATATGCATGCAATATGCACTTATGATGTGCATTTATTTATTACGTTTTAGGAAATTGAAATTCATTTGTCGTATTTACAAATTGTATATTTATTTATTACAATAAATAACCATATATTTCATTCAATTTTCCATAGTTAAATTACGTCTACAATCTGTAAGTATATGTTTATATTAGGAAAATGTTATTTCAACATCGCAAGATGTGATCGTTGCATTCTTAAAACTAGGTATTAATGAGGGGCTTATATTAATGTCTTCATTAAAATTGCCATTAATTACATTATTTATAGATTTTAATGTAACAAAACCTCCATTTTTGCTTAGAATTGCGGCTAATTTCTCTTTAATTCTTTTTCCAGTCAATCCGTTGACTTTTCCAATTTTCTCTTCAATATCATTTACAATGCCAACACCATCATTTAAAGATAAATTTCTATCTTCTAATCTATTAATTGCCTGCTCAATTATCGTAAAATTAGATTTAATATATGATAGCTGATTTTGTATTGTCGAATTATTGAAAATTACGTTACACTTTTCTATGGCAAGACTGGTTGCTGAATCAAATTGAGTTACAACATTTTTGATGCCTTTGTAATTATCGGCAAGAAACACAGCACATTTAAGCCATGTTCCCCATCGTGTTAAGATAGGTTCTGGTGGCAATGGAATGCCGGGAAGCATTTCGTTATATAATTGCACTCGTAAGGGCGCTTTTAAAAATACTTTTTTGATATTACTAATTAAATTATTTACATCTGGAAACTCTAATCTAACTTTTTCAGCAACCCTATTTAAACCATGAGCCAAACAAGTACAATGTATTAAATTGGGAAAAAGAAATTTCAGACTTTGAGCTGATTTTAACATATACAAAGCAAATTTTTCAAAAGGTACTTTGTCGAGTAAAAAGAAATTCGCTAAGGACTCATTAATAAACCTGGCTATGGTAACATGATTTGTTTTGTCTAAATTACCTACATTAATTAAATGTCTTTTAGATTGAGTTGAACCATTTAAGGTTCCAATAATCAAATTAGCAACCTGACGGCCCTTCGTGTCGGTAGTTTCATCAACAGAGAGCCCAAGATTTTGTTTTTTCAACTCCTTTCTAATACATCATCGACTTTGCAATAAGTTTTCAGGAATTCTTGAAATATCGGATTGTCCAATTTATGTAAAGGAATATTACAACCCACAAAAAGATTACACAAATCTTTGGAAAATGCTTCTTGTGGATTCTTCGAATTATTGAGAAAACTTTTCTCCAAAAGTTGCTACCGCGGTTTATTCAAATTTTCAGAAACCCTGTTCTGATGAAATGTTGTGTTCAAATGTTGCACTACTTGAAATTTCTTCTGGCAGGTAATCTGTGTAACAAATATATATTTTTAACATTCAGATATAATTATTATTATTAATTACTATATTACTACAAAAACTAGAAAAATAAATTGTCTGGTTCTGTAAAGTTCTCCAGTTGTTTAAATTTGATTGATTGTGGTTATTTTGGTGTTTATGACAAAGAAATATTACAAAGATATATTAGCTTTAAAGAACATAAAATTAAACATATCTAATAATAATTTATTATGAAATTGTTTCATTATATTTATGAACACAAAAAAAAATTCTCATAATTGTAGAACTTGTTATTGACAAAATATTTCAAAATTCAACTTACCCTTTTGTCGTAGAGTGTGCACAAAACACTTTCTTCGTCAATAATTTTTAGTGCACTGCAATCACTTATCCAATTTTTTATTAGAGATGACTTCGTTTTAGCTATCTTCGGCATTTTCAAAACTTTTTAATTCACTTTTGTTTCACCAAATAGCACAGACCTTAACACGTTTACGAATGAACAAACTATGAAGGAAATTATTTCTTTTTCTTATATTTATATTAGTCGTACGGTATAATATACCTGCATTAATACCTACATTTCTGAAAAGGATTTCTTACGTAAGTTCTAATTGTCCTGTAAACCGATTATCAGTATGTAGAGTTAAATCCTATTTTTGGGAAAGTCCATCTCATTATTAATGAGATGGACTTTTAATGAGTCATTAATGCCAAGTTGAAGGAATGCAATCCCTTCACGTTTACACAAACAAATTAAATATCTTTAAATATCAGATTTTATTATGGTTCTTATGAAAATGGGGAATATATGCATAAATATGCAAAATAATTATGAAATATGTACATGCATAGGCAGTTATGGTAAAGTGTCCAAATATGCATTATATGCACTAAAAGAAATGGTAAAAAACGTATTCTGAGGGTGGAAAATGGATAAGTACACAATATAGAAGGGATATACCAAAAAACAACAAATATGAATTTTGCATAAAATCCAGTCTCTAATTATAATATACCCAAATACTTGTGCGTGCTTTTTAATCTCAATAAATGACTTTCTAGAGTGAATACTTTCTCTTTAATTAAATAGTTTGAATGACGCTAATTTTTAATGATAAATTAAATTTTGATATTTTTATATGTTAAAGATAAATGTATAAACCATAGATAAAGGAATACTATAGATGGGAAACATAATGTATAACAATTGAGTACTTACGGAACTGCCCTCTTGCGGGTCTAGTCACGTATTACTTTCATATACCTATTCATATTTTAAAATATATAATTATTGTTTTCGGATGCGAACAAATTAAATGTGTTCATTTTCACCTCGCTTTAATGCACACGTTAAAGTCGGATGAATATTAACACATTCAATTTGTTTGCAAGACAAGAACACTCTCTTTTTAATTTATTTTCACCCATCACAATAATACAATATATTTTTATATCAAACAGAAATTCAAATTCAAACATTACTTTTCATTATATTGTACAATTGTAATGATAAATAGATCCAGAAAGAAATATTTATATATTTATTGTTTTTTTTATATTCTTGCAAAGAAATAAAACGACCCAATAGGTATGTGTAACATTCCTCGCTTCGTCATACGTTATGCAACGCCTTTGTATTTGACGATCTCTCGGACTAATGTGTTAATACATTTTCTGAGTACATTATATGTCGGAGTGATAACATATGTTTATAAGAAATTGTTGTCCTATTTTAAAATTATAGTGTTGTCCTGCCACCACCCTTTTTTCATTGACTAGATGTTTTGGTCCGATAAGGATATCACTTTAATATGTCACTGAAATTTCTCAATAATTAAAGCGAAAATCAAAAACGTTGCCCCTGTAACTCGTTAGTCGGTGCAAAAGGCCGTGGGTCGTCTATAAGCGCCACATGTTTTTATTAACCAAAAACATAAAAACAAGGATTAGGACTTACAGCGATAGCAATTAAAACGCACAAGATCTAATTAATAATATAATTAATAGTAAATAAAGTATATATGAACGAAAACGCAACTACTTTATAACACAAACACACAAAATTGTCAAAATGCAATCAACTTAATGAACATAGTGCACACAATACAAAGAACTTCCGAACAACAATGCTAGAAGGTATTAATTAGTTACAGTATCTTGGAGCCTTTGCATTTGATATATAAACTACAGTTGATATTACTTATCTTATACAATCTGCACAAGTGAATGTCTTGTCTGTTCAGTAACTTATGTAATTGTTGGGGTATTCCATGTTTCCTAAATATCTTGCAGTATTTACTCATGTACCTACTGCATACTGTCGCACATATCGAGATGTTGTCGCCTATTTCATAATAAACCATATGTCTGCATTATCTGTCTAACAGCTTGCCACATTGTTTTTAAGAACACTTTCCTTAATTTGTTCCTTATTTAGAAGTTCATTTGCTGGTTATACATAGTTGCCACTTGCAATATTCCTTTTCTTTTAAAAGGTAACAAAAGATTCCCTTTCGAAGAATTTTCCTTAAAGCCTAAAAATCGAATGTACAATTAGCATGTGTTTCTTTTTAGGTTAAAATACAAGCGTCGTATATAGCGCTTGGAAAATTACAATCCATTACAAGCGGATGCATTGCTTAACATTATTAACAAATATGATGCCTTGAGATTATAATTAAATGATATTAATAATGGAGCTTACCCTAGTGTCTTATGAGGCTTCACTTTTAAAGATAAGCTAAAATTATCTCGGCATGGTATATATGCGCCTGTCAACTTCACAAAAAGAAGCGCATGAACATAGCTGTTTCAAAAACTCTGTGATTACACATGTTACTTCTCACACCGGCAACAATGATTGTTACTGAACCATATCAGGTATTTCTAACTCTTACAGTCCAAAAGATTTATATTATTATTATTATATAGTATTTTTCAAGAAACATTTACAATAATTGTCTTATATCCCGGAGAGTAATGCAACTACTTTATCTAAATTTCCGCTCGTTTCTCATCAGCACGTTTCGGTAGGAGTTCCATACTGAGGCTCCATGTCAGAAAACACATTTCTAGATACAAATCGAGATGAATTCGGGAAACATCAGACCGGATTTATTAATGCAATACGTTAAGATCTTTCACCCCAGGTCCTGTTCTCCTCCCCGTTTAGGCACTGTCAGGTCGACGGGGTCACGTAAGTATTCGCATTCATAATTTGAGATCCCCGCCGTTTTGAAATGCGAATAATTTTGTTAGTCTGTGACGGTTGCGAGAAAACATAACTTTTCATGCGGCAAAAGGATATATACATGGCAGTTGAGAAGAGATTAAGCTGGCGTTTTATGTTGACAGTCTAGAGGAAGAATTATTACGTCTGGCGTCATGCATTCCTAATTCTCATGTTACGAAAGCTTCCAGCTAATTGTACTGCTGGAATTACTTTATATGGTATCGGATATATCGAAGATAAAAGTATAATAATAATCATACAATAATAATAATAATAATAATAATAACTTTATTTGGTCAAACAAGACTTCAATAGAAAGTTTATACGAGCGACAGACGTCCATTCAAATCAGTATCACATATACTGATTTTGAATTAACTGAATGTTTTTACACTGTATATTACCTTAACCAACTAGATAATACGCCATGTCTTGGTAATAAATTCCAAAAAATGTGGCGACCATCTTTTTGTTTCGACTTTTTTCACTAACAACTTTTGTTGAAGCCGACTCATTCTCAATGACCCAACCTGTCGATTGTTGTTTTTTTCAAGATTATAGCAGTATACACATGTTTCACCACCTGTGATGATGTTGTACACCAAATGCGACGGTCCACGGTTAAAGCGATCTAGTGTAAATCTGCACCATCTCACACAGTCTTCTCTTTGGACTTAAGTCAAGTTGCGGGGAATTCACCGAGAACAAAGCTTACGGACCTTTAAATGTTTGTGTAAAATAATGTTAATTGCTTTCACAATAATCTTTAAAGTTGCTTGAATGTTTCTGACAGTAGTATGCCGGTCTTCTACAATCATGTTCCGAATAAGAGCAATATTTTTTTTCTGTAACTGCCCCTTTTGGTTTAGGAGATCGAAAAATGTTATTTAAGGAAATTCGACCGCGTTGACATTTATTGCACCACCGCTTTACGGTAGCGAAGTATATACAGCATGTGTCAATTTTCATTAACCATAGGCGATCAATTCATGCAATACGTGACAACGTGGCACCCCTACTTTCCTCTCCAATGCCAGCGCGACCGATACATGCTCGAAAATACAAGTTAGCAGTAACTATTGGACCACTGACTTGGGTGTTTGTAATGCGTTCAGAAATAATATTTACGAGTTGCAAGGATTTGTTTTTCTTTTTCCTTTCAGTAAATGCAGAGAATTATTAAGCTGCGTTCACGCTCCATGACACAAACAAAAGCGTAATTCTAATAAAATTAAAAAATGACCCTAATAAGGTAAATAAAAAAGGATTCTGAAAATAATAATAAACTACTAGATCAGGAGATCGCGGCGGCCATTTGTTGTTTCCCGTTCCAGTAATAGAACGGCTTTTATTGCAGACTAGATCGCAACGTGTTCGCAGCTAAACATTGAATGTAAAATCTGGTGGGGAGAAGTGGGAAGATCGGAGAAAATTGTTGTGATGTCGATTGTTGCCGGGACTGGTGACGGACAGTAGGGGTACTACGTTGCCACGTATTACTTGTATACGTATAAATCGCACGTAAACATTGAATCACTATACCTAATGAAATTTGACACATGCGGTATATGCAGTGTCCCAAAAACATACCGACAAATTTTAAGGGGCGGTTGAGGACATCAAAACATACATTTTTGTTTAACACATTCGCGGACACTTCATAGCAGAGGAGGGAAATTTCTAACGCACGTCGGATTTTGCTGCTTTTGTTTTAGTTCTGCTATTATATAACATATGCTTTGTCAAGATTGTAAAAAGATTTGTTTTTTTTTTGAAAAAATAGATGTCTGCAATAGCAGACATGTCCCAACAGAATAAAAATTTTATTTTCTTGGGACTCGTCTGCATATGCATACCACATATTTTGGAATTCTGCTACGCATTTGGTAACATGTAAGGATAAACATATTCGTAACATATTATGAAAAATAAAGTTTTATTTATATCGACCAAAATGAAACAAGCATAATCCTATAAAAAGAAGAAACACTCAAACATCTAATTATTATTATTGGAATGATAGTTTTCAAAACATTCTCCCACACATAGAGGAGGCTTTGCTTCACAACCCTTACAGCGCCAGGAAGTTTGCCCTCTTTTGCCCTGTGAAGAACATTGCCTGCACCGCAGAAAATCACTTTTTCTTTTATAATTTTTAGGTGCAGGAATATTCTCTGGCACATGTTGTTGTTCATCTGGTGCCTTCCTTGCTTTGGTAGCACTGAGGCAATTTATAGGTCCTCTCTTTAGCAACGTTCTGCCATCTTTCAATTCTGAAATACCAAAGAGACTTTTTATTACAAAGTCTCTGAAGGCTAATAAATCCATTTTGGAGGTCTTCAGTTTTGGTTTTTGTTCTATGTGCCGCAGGTAAAGTGTGATGACGATTTAGATGTATTTTATAATGACTCAGTCACATATATGAACGCTGTTAGAGAATCCTTATTTTAGTTAAGTTTGTAATTATTTTTTTACTGTTATATAATAATTCGCTAAGTACAATGCTTTCATGCGCAAACAAACATAACAGATGGTGATTAAAAAATTACACACACATTTCCAGTTTGCCTTCAAATGTTTCTTTTATTAATGTTGGTCTTTAGAGTAGCTTATTTTACTGTTGATCATAGTCAGACAATTGTATTTAATATCATCGGAGTAAAATGAATGTTTGCGATAACAATGTATTTAACAGACATACAAATATAGCGTCAGTATATGCACACACATATTTAATTTCTTCACGTTGCAAATGCTTCGGGATGATATAAACTTTTGCATACATATACAAAGAGAACGAAACTACTCCACCTATATATACATATATATATATATATACACGTGGAGTAGTTTCGTTCTCTTTCTTTAAAGTTCAGGTCGAAATAAAGTATTAAGAAGCACAGATAGTGCGCCTTGCTAGAACACTCGGCTCAATGGAATAAGCAATAAACAAGTTCCAAGAGGCAATTTCTTGAAAAGCTCTTACATACCATTACATTTTAGATAACTTAAATGCAGTTATATGTAATGTATCTATATGTAATTCGTTTCTTTTGTACTTAATGATTATTGAAAATCAATATGGTGAAATTCTTATATCCAATGTTCTATATATACAGGGTGAGTCATCTTCCCGGGTAAGGCCGACTGTGCCTTTACGAGTAAAGATATTTCGAATCGGTTTTTTTCTTGTCATAGGAACACATTTAAAAAAATATTTTGTAATACACAGAGTGTTCCATAACAAGGTGGCTGACCGTAGTTCAAGGTTAGGTATTTTTATTATACAGGCTGTTTACTAAGCATAAAGGAAAAGAACAGGAACTTATGCCTTGCACTATTTTAAGATTTTTATGCCTTTAGATGATTTTCATAGAAAACATTTTGTTTCATATGTAAAGAAGGATAAAAGTTTTTCGAAAACAATACTTTAATATTAATTAAATAATTTTTTTCCGAATACATAAAATGGACACTTTAATTCCTAGAAATAAAATTAAAAATGGAGAGGGTTAAGATATACCCTTAAGATGTATGAACATAAAGTTAAAGAAAAGGAAATATTTTTAAGCGATTAGTTTAACTTAATCGCTTAAAAATATACAAAAAGAGTCATGACCTGCACCCTTGACACAGTGGGTGTTATATAGATTGCCATAATTAAAAACAAAAGCCTAATAATTTCGTATTACAAAAAAAAACCACACAGGTATGTAAGACTTCATAAAAAAGAAAGTAACATTTATATATTATATATAGCGCTACACACTGTCTATTCAAACCATAGGTATGTAAAAATTAATAATAAAATAAAGAAAATATTTTGTAAAGGATATTACACTAAGCGACTAGAAGAGTCTTGATTAATCTTTTCGATTCACATCGAGCATACACAATTCAAAAATTTATTCGACTATTTACATACTTATTAAAGTTAGAAAATATATGTATTCTAAATTTACAATCTTGAAGCAATTACCTTAGAATTACGAATAAATGAAATATGTTTGGTCAGACTATCACGTCTTCCTTCAGTTTAAAACAAAGTACGAGAACTAGCTCGTAAACTAACAGCAATTATAGGCTTTAAAATAAATAAAAATTGTGTTAGCACTTGGCTCGTGCTGAAAAAGGTATCTCTGGAACTGGGTAGTGTCGATACAGCTTCAGGTACAAATTATCTGCCAATTTTAACTCTAAGAAAAGATCGAACACAAGTAGTGCGAAATCAGTTTTCTCTAAACTCGTACTGGTTAATATTTTGTCTCGGGCTACCACTATATAAAAGAAGTGCTTTCAACTAATATTAGATGAGAGTGAGCTTTCAATCATACACTAGATACCTTAAAATAATAAGAATATAGGACAATATTACCAAAATAAAGTAGAGAAAAGGAAGAGCGCATGTTAAAGCCATATTTAACATTCGGAATTTTAAAAGTTTAAAAATGTACCTACATTAGGAACTGTGTCACGAAAAAATAAAACATAGGATTTGGCAATTAATAATTCGCTCTTTCAGATTCACCAGGATCACACGTGCTCCTAAATCCAACCAAAGTCGTATCAGGAGAAAATGAACGATTCATGAACTACTAGATCTCAGATTAAAATTCCAAAAATTATCCACAAGCAGACTATGACATGTTAAGCCGACCGATCTTAACCACCGTCAATAAGCAATACAAAAAAAATTGCTGGAATAATCTTAAGCTATTTCCTCTGAAATTCTTCTAAGCAGCAAAAATGATGTTTTTGCATAAAGAAAAGCTAAGTGAACGACCACTACCAAATTTACGAAAGAAGAGAGCAATATTGGCATTTGTGCATTAAGAATATATTTATTAAATATCAGAATTAAACTGTGAAAAATGAGGAAATATTATTTAGAATTCAAACTAGAGTTTTTAAAAACAAAAAATCAATTAACTGTCCAAGAAAAACGAATTTAACTAGCCTTTCTAGAAACGATTAAAAATAACTACACCGCCTGCACACAGATGACGCTAGGCTAACTAAAATTAATTAAACTACAAATAATTCCAAAAACTATAGCTGAATTAATAGCACGCAATAATAAACTATTACAAAGTCTTTTTAAAAAAATTGTTATTATTCTCCTATTAATAAGAGACTCTAAACACTGAATATTTAACAATAACGAAATCTTAAATTCGACAATCAATTATAACAGGGTTACCGCTATATAGGTGCCAGGCTATGCGAATCTGAATAATACGTATAAATGCCTAACTGGAAATCAAAAAAGAAATTTATTTGAAACTCATCAAAAATTTCTAAATTTTTAGGGCCAAAATGTAGTTAAAGTCGGTCCATAACTTTGTTTATCCTATACGCATTTACGTAAATACCACTAGTAATTCCAGTTAAAAGTTCTTCCAAAAAAACGATAAAATGCAAATAGTTATAACCTTTGTTAAGAGAATGAATGTCAATTGAAAATATTTTCTATGGCGATGTTTCTTTTCTGGGAATAGCACGCCTTTATGTGGGAAAGTGGACAACCTCGGTGCATTACCATGTTTTTTCCCCGTTAAATGGAAGTATATTATTTTGAAACTTAAATTCCTCTATATGAAAATTATTATGTTTGTATATTAACTGCGACAGGCTCGGACTCGAGGAAAGAAAAATCAATTTCTCGTCACTGCGTGCACATTGAACAGCGATTTTTTTTGTACGGGCATTATTCATATTTTTCTTTCACGCTCTTTTTTTAATGACGCTATTTAAAACTAACCCTGTATATGTACCCCATATGCCTGAACGGAAAAATGAATTGGAAACCGATCAGAAGTCCTACAGGAACAACTAAGGGATATGGAAGATCAAATATACTATTGTATTTCTAGCTAAGCTCAGTCGGTAGAAATTATAATCGAGGAAAATAAAAATAAATAATAATTTCAGGTTTGAATTCTTTTGTAAAAGTTATTTTAGTATTTATTTCAAAATAATATTTTTTTAAACACAATATAATGTATGTTGACAAATAAGTTAAGTAATGATGAAAAAACTCGTTTTAACACAAACAATGAATTCAATTTTAAAATTAAATTTTCCTTCTTAATGAAAATTATTAATTCAATAATATAAATAAAATAGAATCATTTTTTACAATAAATGAAAGATCAATTCTATTATTCTCTTTATCTTATAAAGATTTTACTTGAATGTTTGATATTAACGATTATGAAATGATTTTCCTTTAAATGTTTATAATTTTACTTTACGATTTTCTGTATCCGTCTAGAACTGGCCCTCTTCATAAAATATATTTATCCTGCATTGCAGGTACAGTTTCTTATGGTCCAAGTTAAATTCATCCCATAGGTTTTCCTCGTATTTGTATACACGTTATGGGCTTCTTCTATTTCGGTAAAACGTTTCTTATATGTATTTTTTAGTTAAACATTCAATTCCATTTATTTTTATAAGTAACGTCAAGGTAATTCCGATTCAGTAATCACTTCGGTCCAAGATATGAGTTCCACAAGTTTACGACATATCAAACATGTAGATGATGATAATTAACTTCTTAGATCAGGTATTTATTACTTTTATACCAAATTTTCTATATAAATTCTTCTTAACTCCAAAAATCTCGTTTAATTACATAATTCTTTTACTTTCATGTCAAAATTCACAAACCATCTATTTGTTTTATCAGTAACCAGGATAATTTTACTTAGTTTACATATACGTATTTGATTTTTCATGATAATGACATTTTCTTATATAGTAATTTTAGCTGCTATCTTATGTCTTCACAATATTAGTTATATTGTGACTTTTTAAAATCTTTCAATAAGAATGAGATTACAATAAATTTAGTTCTTATCTTATTTTATACATTCCATTACTATTCTAATAATTTTTTTCTATTTTATATACGAATGAAGTTTTATTTATATAACATAAATTAATTTTCTTGAAAAGTTAATTTTGATTTTATACTTATAAATATTGAAAATTTAAATCATTTAATACATATATACAGGGCACTCTTAAAAACGGCATAAAGTACTGCAAAATTATCTTTAGTTACTTACCTTAACTTCGTATTAGAAATTGTTAAAAAAAAATAAGAAAAAAAAATTGAATTTATCTCCGTTTTTTAAAAATTGCTGGTATGTGTATTTAAGTCCTAACACAGTACGATCGATACTTTCGTTCCGACTACGTACCTATATAATTGAATATTCTATCAATATTGAAAATTGTGCAGTTTGTGAATATAATAAAAATGCATGGATGAAGTATTAAAAATGTCTATTGCCTATTTTCATGTTTTTAATTATTCTTAAAATTCTGTATTAATTAAACAGAATTAAAACCAACTGTACATGGTCTATTTTAAAACGTTCCCATACGAACGCCATACTTACTACAATCGTGCCAAATCCTAGATAAATTTACGTATACGGAAGCAAAATGCAGTGGGAAATTAGAAACTCTATCCTCATGAAAACTTAATTCTTTCATTAAGTTCATAAATTGTACGAAGTTTTTCCGCGTCGGATAACTCGAATGCGATCTGTTCCAGTTTTTCAAGTCCGAAATTTATTTAGTTGCATAAGACTGGCTTACTGTTATCGTTCGCCCTAGAGAACTTAATAAACGTTTATGCATTTACCTTTTAATTAATAGGTTAAGGAGTTGGGATTTACATTGTTTAATTACATTTTAAAGACAACTCTAAATACTAAAAAGTTAAATTGTTAAATTGAAGAAATGGAGTTAATGATTCAATGTTTATCATATAGGTAGTATTATAATTTTTCTAGTACCTATACAGCGTGTATAAAAAATGTCGCAAAAGCTACACGCACCGACATTCTTGGTTCGGTTCAGAATAAAATAATGTTACTTCTAAAATGTTGTATCATGCTGCGTATGCGTTCAGGAATAATTTGCCTAATGGCAGAAATCTTTATGAACCATATAGAAAAGGAGATAAGTAAACAACCCTTATTTAACAAATGTATTTATTGGTACAGGTACGTAGATGACATTTTAGTTTGCTTTAATGGTACAGATAGACAATTAAAAACATTTGAAAATCATATTAACAACATTCATCCAAAAATAAAATTCACTGCAGAAAAAGAACAAGATAAGTTAATCAACTTTTTAGATTTAACAATATCCCACAAAACAGATACACATGAATTTGCTATATACCATAAACCAACACACACAGACACAACGATAGACAAAAGTTCCTTTCGTCCGATTTCTCACAAACTAGCAGCATATCATTCTATGATACATCGACTAATAAATGTACCTTTGAATAACCAGAACTTTAACATAGAACTAAATAGAATATACAATATAGCAATCAATAATGGATACACAATAAATTTAATAGACAAACTTCTAACAAAAACAAAGATCGCAAACTCTATCTCTAATTTATCCTAAAGTTACCAACAATAACAAATACCAATATAACTCAATCACATATTTAGGTCCAATTTCAGTCAAGATCGGAAATCTAGTTAAAAAATCCAACAATGAATTAATATCATTTAAAACAAATAACTCGCTACAAAAACACACTAGGAATGACAAAGATGAAATAGAAAAAAGTCGAACTCAGGAGTCTATATGTTAACATGTGAATATAACAAAGTGTACATCGGTCAAACAGGACGCACCTTTGAACAAAGAATCAAGGAACACGAAAAAAGCTACAAGGAAAGAAAGACGGATTCAACATTTGCCAACCATTGCATAGAACTAAACCATAAATTTAATAAAGAATTTCAAATTTTACATGTATGTACAAGATAAAGGGACAAAACTTAATTTATTTGAAGCTTTAGAAATTAATAGATATAAGAAAATAGGTCAGGCACTGAACGAACAAACAGATTTAAATCACTCCCCTCTACTGTATTTTTAAATATGTTAACCCCGATATTTATGTAAAATAAGTATATATAACGCTGTAATGATTTTGTAAACATTATTCCGTCATCACCTGATGAAGCCAAAGTTTGGCGAAACAATATTTTTGTGGGTGAAACAATAAAAATTATTTGAAACTATGTTTACCTTTATTATTTATTCTCACATGGAGTTTCAATTAGTTATTTAAGATTTTTTATTCAGAACCGAACGAAAAATGTCGCTGCGTGTAGCTTCCGCGACAATTTATACACGCGTTATATGATTAAGTTGTGTATAGCTAAATGTTTAGAAATAAAACCTTTGCCGAAGAAAAACAAAACCCCACCAATACAATATAAAAGGAAAATTAGTTAAGTACTATCATATATTTTTGAAAATGTACGTCAAGTCTATTTCTTGTTATTAACGGAATCAAAGATAATCGAAACTGAAGTACCACAAGGGCACAAGACAATATACAACACTTTACATGCGATCCATAACAAACGCCCTCTAGTGTTCATTACTAAACTATCGGAGATGTGATAATCACAAATACGTCAAACAGTGGCAATAAGTTTTTATTACGGTGTGCGAAAAAATCATTCAAAGAAAAATGCGTTTCCCGTGAAGTACCAATATTTGGAATGAATTTCCCTTAAATGATTAAGGTTTTTCTAATTTCGATTAAATTCCGCTTAAAATACCTTTCGCTGTTTTCCAACAACGGTTAGCTCTAATCATTGATTAAGAATATAACCCGAGAAATTTAACCAGTGTTTTGGGTACCCGATAAAGTATTAAACATTGATTACTATTTCTTCCACCTGCGCAAAACCCAGCAATTTTAAATTTTTGTTATTATGTTATTATGTTATTATGTTATGTTTTTCTTTAGATATTTTCTTACCGTATGTACAGGGTTATTCATTATAAATTACCCATCCTTCAACATCATTGATATTGCATATAGAAAAAAAATTTTCAAATAAAAGTTGTGTGGCTGACATTGAATTTTACTTCCATGCTATCAAAAACACAGTGGCGTGCAGATACAATGGTATAAAAAGAAAAAAAATGTTAATGGAATACCCTGTATATTATAAAATTTTTATAATGGTGTCTTTAATCTAATTTCAAAAATATACCCTATGATACCGGTATCTTAAACCGTTTTCGAGTTATTAAATGCCGAATATCGTAATTAATGTACTATGGAAAAATTAACAATATTGAAGTAAGCTATGAAAATGACAATTATTATGTTTGATAAATGACATTTCCATTTTGACTATTTTATTAAGGAAATGTCATCTGTCACATAAATAAACGATATTGAATTCTTTCAAAATATCTAATAACACGGCTACATGATTAACATCTTCAACCTACAATATATTGGTGATACATTCATTTGAGGCATATGTTTCTATGGACTTTTTCGTTTATTTTGTGCTACCGAACATATACCTACAATAGTGCCGTGCAATTCCAAAACAACCTATATATATATTGTACGAGTTTTTTCATTTTACATAATACTTTTTTATTAATCAATAAATTTGTTTCAGAATCACTCAATCAAGTTTGTCACTTTGTCCATTAATTCATATTACAAAATTTAAATATCAGAGGTAGCGCGGTATTCCTGTAACTTTTATGATAGTATCTATATGCTATAGCTAAATTTTTTAACCTAATTTCAATAATAGAACTTTTTCCTGTACTACGTTTTCTTTTTGTACAGGTCAAGATGACCGAAGAAGCTGATATGGAGAGACTCCACGCAGAACGATTTTGATAGATCTACCATCTCGTCCAAGATTCGTACCATTCAAGGCAAGATGAGCAGAGACGAAGTGCACTTACGGGACCGTCTGATGATGCTGGCAGAAGCAACCGCTCCCCACAAACCGTTCAATGTCAAGAGGAAGCCGGTTTCCAAGCAGAGCTCCAAGAACGGACCGAAACTCAGCGTCCAGGATTTTGTGCGAATGGATCCGGGATACACGCCAGACATAGAGCACCTGGTGTTTCCAGGTAGGAAGAGGAATCCTCAACAAGTCGCCCCCACCATCACTTCTGCACCTAGCAAAACGAGATCTAGATTGGCCGAGATGTTCGCGCTCAGCAGGCATTTACAACAGAAGTCTGTGGATCGAGACACGAAACCTAGGATGTCCCTAGTTAATGTAAGTTTGATAAAACTTTATTTTCTTCAATAATCCTTCAAACCAGCAGATTTTTTTTATATATTATAGCTTGTTATATAATTTACTTTAAAAACTATGTACTTAAGCCAAAAATGGTACCTATCTGGTAGTAATTTTTACCTAGAATTTAATAATCTTAGTTAAAAATTCATGGCACACTTAATTATCGAGATATAACAAACATAAATTTTAAAAAGATAATAATAGTAAGTCATAGCCAACTGTGGCTGCCATTTAAAAAAATCATAAATTTATATAATATCTTGATAATAAAGTTGAGCATGTAGTTTGAATTAGGATTATTAAATTCTACTTAAAAGTGTACTGCCCGGTGCTATTTTTAGTTTTATTATATCTTTAATGGATTTACGAAGATATGGATATCTGAAAATATCGGCTACTTTCAATTTTTTTTAGATACCTAAAAATGTTTACAATAAATAAATGTCTAATCAAATTTCTGAACAACCTTGTTCATTTAACCGATCCTGTATCTTAAATATTTAAAAAATTACCCATATAGAGGTATAGAAAATGGGCAGCCTGTATACTATTTACTTAATATGCACAAATTCCTCAATTAAAACATTACCATATATTATTTTCAACACAGTAAACATCTGTGCAAAATTTGTACTTTTACTGCCGAGATAATCACTGTTTTTTTATATATATACAACTTGTACAGCAATAAATAAATAGAATAGTATGAAATTATATTAATATTCCCTTTAAAGCAATATAATCCACCAGCAATTTCTTTTTTTTTTCAAATAATCGGAGCCTACCAACCCTAGTTTAATTTCTTGAAAGAGAAAGTATATCTGCTTGTCAAATCTTGCCGACAAAAAATATATACACGTCAAGTGGTTGGAAGCGGTAAAAAATCAGCAGAATCGTCAATCTTTCTTCCACGTATAGCCATATTACTCAGCGAAAAGGAAAGAGTATGCAATTTTTTCCAGGGGATGTTTATCCGATAACTTCGGCTGAGAATTTAAGAATTGCGCGAGTGAGGTGATTACATTTTGACGGCGCTTCACTTTCTTTTGTAGTCTCTTCTCCATTGAAAAATTAATGAAATCGGGGTTTTATCACATTGAAGAATATTACAGATAAAATAGTATGATCTGCGGAAGACAGATGCATTACTGAATAATAATAATAATAATAATAATAATAATAATAATAATAATAATAATAATAATAATAATAATGTTATTTATTCAATAATGTATAAAACATAGAATACGTTATATAAATTTACACCATTATACAACGCCCGTCAAAAGTAAAGCATAAATTCATTTAATACTTTTGGGAAATCCGTGTTTATAGTTAACTGCGTTTTTTTTAATGAGACCACATTTTAATTCTCTTTTTGTGAACATATAATATGATTATATACACAAGTGGTGTTCTAACTAAATTTTTTATTCATTAACTTTATTACATAATTAGTAATACGTCACATACAATACAAAATGAATCTATTTGAAATACGTAAATGTACAATACCAAATCAAAGAAGAACTTTAGAATTAAGTGAAAAATGTATTTACCAATTAATTCTTATATACAGGTTGAGTCATCTCCGCGGGTAAGGCCTATTATGCCTTTATGAGTAAAGATATTTCGAAGCGGTTTTTTTCTTGCGATTGCTGCTCATTAGGAGCACATTTTAAAAACATTTTGTATTATACAGAGTGTTCCATAACTTGGTGGCTAACCATAGTTATAGTTTTTTTAATGGAACACCCTATATATTATTGCATTTTTGTATTCCCCTACTAAGTTTAAACAAATTTATAAAGAATTCATATATACTTAAAATTAAAATTGAGAATAATTTTATCTAAAAAGTTTTCCGAAATTCCTACCGGAAGTAGTACTCTTATCGAAAATCAGTTTTTTGCGAATATTTCGCAAGTCATGCTTTTTAGACAAGTACGTTACGGGTATAAAAGTATTTAAAACATAATTTTCAATATCTTTTGTATAAAAAAAATTTCAAGATTCAGACCGGAAGTACCACTTTTACTCTTATCGACAAGCGATTTTTTGCAAATATGTCGTAAGTTATGCATTCTATATAAATTTATCAAGAGTACAAAAGTATTTAAAACTGGATTTGCAATATTTTTTGTATATATGAGATTTCAAAATTCAGACCGGAAGTAGCACTTTTACTCTTAGCGGGGAGCACTTTTTTGATAATATCTTGCAAAGTATGTATTCTATAGAGATTTATTAAGAGAATAGAAGTACTTAGAATAGGATTTTGAATAATTTTTGTACAAAAAATTCTTAAAATTCTATAATTTGAAACGCTCATACGTATAAGAAAGTCGTGTGGTGGCCACGCCTCATTTTTTGATATGCTTTTATTAGTTTTTGCAAAAAAGTCAATTTTTTCACCTGGAACAGCCTATATATTATTTCATTTTTGAATTTCTTATTAAATTTCACATCAAAAACATGTAAGACGTTAATACTTTAAATGTGACTATTACTGAGCTACTGACACTTTTTGATATAATTTTGTCAGTTTTGTGGTTTTAATTAATGTAGTATAGTACTTACAAAATTATATCAAAAAGGGACAATAGCTAATAAATGGTCACTTTTAAAGTATTAACGTCTTACATGTTTTTGTTGTGAAATTAAATAAATAATTCAAAAATGAACTAATATACAGGGTGTTCCATTTGAAAAAAATGACTTTTATACAAAAACTTGTCATGTAACCTTAATTCAGTTTTCTGCACATGCAGTTAGTAACTGTAAAAAAATAAAACATGCTTCTATTAGAACCTCTTATTGTAAACAATACTGCAAAAAATTATGTCCATCTGAAACATCGTTTTCGAGAAATATAATTTTATAGAAACATGGAATTTTTCAGAAAAATGGGAATAAGTCAAAAACTTTAGATTTTAGGCCTATACTATCTTATAACTTTTTGAGTAAAAATTATACGGAGAATACAAAAATGCAATAATATATAGGGTGTTCCATTTAAAAAATATAACTATGGTTAGCCACCATGTTATGGAACACACTGTATAATACAAAATATTTTTAAAATGTGCTCCTAATGAGCAACCGCTTCAAAATATCTTTACTCATAAAGGCATAATCGGCCTTACCCGCAGAAATGACTCACCCTTATATATTTAAAATCGGCGGCAGGATTTCTGGGCCACTTGTTTTGAACCGGGGTGTACCGCAGGGCTCTGTCCTGAGTCCTCTTTTGGTCTGCTTATATAAATCTGTATACAGACGATGCCCATATTTTATACATTTAGAGTCTCTGACTTTGTGGAAGATATTCGAAGAATAAATGAGGATGTGGAAGCTATTCCGTGTCTCTCAGGTACTCACTGATCATTAATCCTGCTAAATCGCAGGCTTTGATCTTTGGTAATAGAGACATTGTTAGTACATAGTACCCATCATTAGATGTTCATATTGGTGGTGTGGAGATTCCTCTTCTTGATATCACCAGGAGTTTGTCAATATTAAATTAAAGCACGAAAAAATTTCTTTGCGAGACGTACGTACTGTTTCGTTCTACATACTGCTCGGAGATATATCATGCCTGTCTTGGCAGTGCCACGAGTCTGCGAATACAGAAAGCTCACAACGCTTGTCTGAGATACATCCGCGGTATCAGGAAATTTGAGAATGTCTGAACATCGACAGACTCGCATTCACGTAGTTTTGTATGTCTCAACAATTAATATAATCAAAGTGCTGGCACAGAATTTAGTTTAAAGTTTATATTAAGTACTTAGTAGGTAGGCATTCTTGTATTGAGAAAAAACCTTTTTCTATTTTTTCTCTGTGTTTGTCCAGCCAAGTTTAAGCAAAAGCAGCAGCATAATATTTTTTATGCAACTAAGCCTCGCCCTGAGATTGTGCAGTTCTTTTTCTTTTTTTGTCACCATTCTCAACCTTTATGTACTTAGTAGTTTTTGTGTATGTTCTGTAACTAGCACAATAAAAGCTTTATTACCACTGTTATTATTATATTATGCAAGCATGTTATGCAGAGCATACCAAATCTAATAGTAGATTATTATTCCTAATAATAATCCCCCTACCTGTAATTTATTATGATTCCATTTGATATATGGAAGGATTAAATATAATTCACATAATAAATGCAACAGGCTTTTTTGAAAACAATAAACAATAAACAATTGCATAATTGTTTGTAGATATACCGTATTCGACAATTTTTAATTTCTGTTTATAGCTCAATTCAGCGCTACGAAAGCGGAAGAGGAAAAGAGCACGGCGAAATAAAGTAAAGATAAAAATATAGCGAGGCTGCCAAGTACACCCGGCAAACGTTTGCTATGAATGGCGAAAATCCCACGACTGCGTTGCTTCTCCCACCACTGTTGGAAAGCAGGTATCGCTGCATATTAAAAGGTTATCTTCTGCATGCGATATATAGCTAGTATAGGAGCTATAAACAGAAGTTAAAATTTGTCGACTACGGTATATGTATATTCAAAGGATATTACATCGGTAGTAACTATATCCCAGAGAGTTAATATTCTCTGAATTTTAGATATTTCTTGAAGGTACTAGATTAACATTGAGGAACCTACTGTAAGCAGAATTGTTGTGAGCTTGTATAACTTAGTTCGCAAAGCTATATGTAGAATCATATTTAGATAGAAAAACTACAGCAATATATTATTAAATATAAAGGTTGTGTACAAAAATCAAACTAACTAAAATTGAGGGAATTACCCAAATTGTCATCTTTAGTTTTCCTTAGTTAATACTTTTATTCCGATATAATTTTTTTTTCTTGTCGACGTCAAAATCAACTTAATTTAACAAATTAACTTAAGAAATTAACTTACCAAAATTTAATACCATTCAGAACCTCATAATTAGTTCGAAGTTAACCTAAAAGAAATTTTTTTTTGTATATTTATTTCGGTATTTTACCAATTCCTTCGAGACCCATTAAAATTTAACGCGACGCAAACATTGAGAAAGGCGGATCCAAACGATGATAACGTATGAGAAATTGATGAATTTCTGTAGCATACCCAACCACTATTATACTTTTAATGAATTCCTTGTAATATTTACTATAATATAGTTGTTAAATATTTAGTTTAACCAACTCGGTCATTAATATTAATGACCTGAGTGATATGACTCAGCTAAAAGTTTTTGTACTTCCAAACTTTTCACGTGTAAAAAAGTCGTTAAAATATCAATTCACACAAAATTGTGTGTTCAGAAAATAAGTAATTTCTTACAGTAGTAAGTACATCACTACATCTGAATAATAGCCGTACGCTTCTTCTGGTTATGTTTTCTCATATCTTTCTCCTTTATTGCCAACCATTATAAGGACAACGTTTATTGAAATATTACCACTCGTTAAGCGAATGTAGCGGGACTGCAATTTCGATGTAAATTCGTCTTTAAGAAGTTGTACGGAATGAAAGACATGTAGACGATGCATGATGTCAGTCTATCGAGACTACCGAGCATGTTCTCAGTTTACTGTTATTTAATTTCTGGCAATGGCAGAGCGAAAATTCATGCATATTCATAATAATGTTAAAGTTATTGAAATATGTATTCTCGCCACAGAACTTAGTGCTACATGAATACCATCAAAACGAATTTAATTTCAAAATATACGAGAAGATAGTAATAAATAGCAATAGTCGGTTTGGCTTAATTTTAAATAATTAGTTTTTTTCCGTGTTTTCAAAAAAAGTATCCATTTTAAGTCGTGGGACAATGCCCCTCTGCTCAACTTAAGTTTGTGATATCATACACCCTCCCTTCACAATCTTCTCGATATTATGTTAAATTTATGTTTTGCTAAATGTATTTCAGTTATCAACAATTTCGAATTACAAGTTATCTAAAATAGGGTAAGGTCATCCAAGAGTACGTACGCACTTAATTTTTGAACAATTGTTGAAAATTATTTGGACAGATTGACATCAAAATAACCACTAATCTTTATAAAAGAACATTTATTCTCTTCAAATATAACAAAAACAGCAAAAAATAACATCTTAAATTCTTGTAAATGCGCTCTCTTTTACCGTGCCTTCAAATACTTTCCTCGTTAGAGACGGCCGTGCTTTTTTTTAATGGTTGGTGACAGTGCATGTAATTAGGCACAAACACATAATTTTGATAGTTTGGTTATGTCATGTAAAAGTATATAATAATTAGTAATTTAGTTGTTGAAAATTTTTTATTACAATGGCCAAAATTAAAAGATAATAATACTAAAGCAGATGTTGAAAATGACCATTATTTTGAAGACAAAGTTGAACTCTACGCTTCATGCTTTCAAAGCCCTTTTTTGGGATTTCTTGGGTTATGTCAGCACAAGAATTCACAATAGCATTACGAAGTTCTTCAATTGTGTAATGGCTGGTCTTGAAAATGTATTCTTTAAATATAAAAAATAAAATATTCTAAAATTGTCACATTGATAGATCTTGGAGGAAAATTAATAATCCTCGTATCGAAAAATTGTTAAAAAAAACTATTGGAGTTCATTAATAAAAAGCTGTAATAATTTATTTCGACATGTTTCAGCTATTATGGTTTCATTAAAAAATATACGCCCAATAATTAGTCTTCTTGAAACTGCTAGCCAGACGCCTAT
Organism: Amphimallon solstitiale; assembly: GCA_963170755.1. Classification (NCBI taxonomy): domain Eukaryota; kingdom Metazoa; phylum Arthropoda; class Insecta; order Coleoptera; family Scarabaeidae; genus Amphimallon; species Amphimallon solstitiale. Next base: position 110,532,434 of record OY720681.1, on the reverse strand, counting down.
TTTTGTGGATGTAGCGTAATTTCCACAACTTCATAAAGATTTTCTGCAGACAAACTTCTCATATGTATTTTGCGTGTTTAAATGTCCTGCAAGACAGAAACAAGCCTCATCCGAAAAGAACCATTTATCGAGAATGTCATTATTCTTTGTTATTCATAAACCATAGTCTAAAATCTACCTGTTTCAGTTCCAAAACTGCTTGAATATTATATGCAAACAACTTTAAGTAATTTCTTAAAATAGTATGACATGTTCCTACTGACAACCGAACTCCTTGAGAGAGTTTTGCTACTGATTTTTTGGGTGAATTGTCCATTCGACGTTGAAGATCATCTATACAATCTGGTGTTCGTTTTCTAGGTTTTCCACCGCCTGGTTTACCAATTATTGCCCCTGTTTCACCAAATTTAATAACACAAGCATAAATATATCTTTGCAGTTGTGCGTAAGTAACTGGCAGATTATGTAGTTGTATTGATATATGTACGGAAGGGCACCGGAAACACATAATATACTATGTAATAGTATACTATTTTATTTTGTAGAAAAAGCAATATTTAAATAGTTGCAACTAATTAGTCAATACAGAATTAATTCTGAAGTTATTAGCATTGTATGTTTATTTTAACTGATTTAATATTATTTCGCACGTGTTGTATTTGCAGATACAAGTATCGGTTTCTAACCCAGATGTTATTTAATTAGAATACCTTTGTTTTCTCTGTTTGTACCATTTAATGCCCAAGGATTATTCTTTGAGCTCTCTACATGAATCGACCTGAGATAAAAACACGAGCTAGCCAGGCAAAATTATTTAGTTTTCATTTTATTTAAAACATAAACGAGTAATATTTGAATTCTTATTTCAAAGCATTAAGAATAGCGGGCATAATTTGATGGAATCGGTATAGTATATATCAAAAATAAAACTACGCAATCCGTAATTACAAAAAGGACATTTTGTATATCAAGTCTAGATATGTTGTTATTAAATTCTTTCCGTATTTTTCTTTATTTACTTTTATAACACGCACATATCTACTTCTTGTGCTTTTTACTTCATCAATCACACACACACCCATATATGTGTGTGTCTCCAAAGGCACAGTTGAAAATGGAGAACGAACGCCTTTAGAATTCGCTTCTTCTTCTTTTTTATCCATCTTCATTTCAGTCCCCTCTACCAATGTGTGACACTCGCGTCATATATTATGTATTAATTTTGTCGTGAACTTTATTTGGATTATGGCTTCGTGTATCTGGGGATTTGCCCCTCTAGTTTTTTCTGGTTTTTCTTATCTCCTTCGAGCGGCTTTCACGATATTACATCAATTTCGGCAGAGATGTGTTATTTTTTCTGCCGTTACTCGAGACGCCCTAATGGAAAAACGTTAACACAGGATTACCAGTTCAGTTTAATTTTTGATTTGCAATTTTTGGGCAGTTTTCTTTTATTTATTATTTTCTTTTTGATTAATGTTTGCTATCGAATTTGTACATGAGGATGGATAAATAAACATTAAGTATGTGAAAGTAATCCGGCTGATATAATTATATATAATAAAAAGGGTTTATTGCGTAAACCAACCATTTTCCGAAATCGGACTCAACTATCTAAATATTCCTTGAAGTTAACAATTTTCCCGTCATTAAGACACAATGGTGCGTAAGTGGTCTATTTTTAATCATTTCAACTTTACAAATTAAAGGGGGGGGGGTTACTTGATCGGCGTATGCCACGCAAAAAACTCAGAAATTAAGGCATTTGAAAAATTGACACTACATGAATGTAATAACCAATTTTTGTTCTTACGGTTCATAGTTCAAATTTGTAATTATAGTAAAAAATAGTTAAAATACAAGAGTCCTTTTTTCGTTTATCGCCCACCTCAGGCTGATTTTGATATGTTTGTTGGTAGCCTCGCGAGTTTGCTTGACTTGATTTCTAGTGAAAAGAAATACATAATTTTAGGTGGAGATTTTAACGTAAACTTTGCTGTGGCATCGGCGAACTTGCGAGCTTTTAATGATGTTGCGAATAGTTTTAGTTTGCATGCAACGATTGATGTACCCACTAGAGTTTGTAATACATCGTCCTCTTGTATTGATAATTTTGTGACTAATTTGCCGCTTGACTAATTACAGCTCTTCTTGTTTGGATAACTGGTTGTCCGATCATTTTAGTCACTTTTTGAATGTTAAATCGGATCTAAAAACAAGTGCTGCTGATTATATTTATAAACGGAAAGTTTTGAGTAATTCCTTAATTTTGTTCAATGATTACCTGGAAAAGGAAACTTGGTTACCAGTATACCAATGTTCGAGTCCAGATACTAGTTTTTTAACCTTCCTAGAGATATTTGCTTACTATATGAGTATATGCTTTCCGTTGGTTAAGTACCACGTTGTTCATGGCACGGGAAATGGGTGGATTGATCAAGAAGTCTTGGATGCAAAGAATAAACTTACATTCTTAAGTGATATGAGTAAAAAATTTCCTATATTTAAAGCTGATTTTCTCAAATATGAAAAATTTTATAAAACATTTATCATTGACAAAGAAAAATATTACAATAACCGTTTTATACTGCAATTGAAAAAAAACAAAGCCATTTGGGCGCTGATAAAACATAAATGCCCAACACATCAAGATAAAACAGTTCTTCGGGATTATAGTATGTATCGGGAAAATACCTCTACATATTTCAACAATTATTTTGCAACTATATTTTTAATCAAACTGATATTGATTTTCATTCAATTGACACACATATTGACCTAGTTAACAACTCGTTTTTCATGCCGAATATAGACAAAAATGATATTGAAATTGCAATTGGTAAATTAAATACAGATTCCTCAGCGGGATATGATCATATCTCACCCCGTATAATTAAATACTGTTATTGGCTGATTATTGAGGCTCTTATATACTCATTTAATTTGTCGATTAATCATGGGATCTTTCCATCAACTCTGAAAGTAGCACTGATAAAACCACTTCATAAAAAGGGAGACTGCAATAATTTTGCAAATTATAGACCAATAAGTGTTGCGTAAGTTTTCTCAAAGATTTTTAAAATGATTGTTGCTACTAAATTAACTGAATACTCTAAAAACTTTGATTTATTTTCTGATGATCAGCATGGACTTCGTCCTAGTTATTCTACGAATACTGCCTTGTTTCAATGCCTTGCGAGGGCCATTACTAGTGTAGACTCTAATTTGCCATGTTTAGCAATGTGCATTGATTTGTCAAAGGCTTTTGATTGTATAAATCACACAATTCTTCTTTATCAACTGCATGGGTATGGTATTCGTGGTATGGTGAACAAATGGTTTGAGTCTTATCTCCGGGACAGAAGGCAGCGGGTTACATGTTATGGAGGAATATCAATTGAGAGAGAGGTAACAGTGGGGGTCCCACAAGGCTTAGTGATGGGTCCCATATTGTTCTTAATTTACATTAATGATCTGCCAAAACTTATAAAACCATTGGCCGCAATCTCTCTCTATGCGGATGATATTAATATAATCATTGATGCCAAGTTTAGATCTAAAATCTAAAGCAGACAGGATCTATACACAGATAAAAGATTGGATATCAGTCAATAAGCTGTTAGTTAATGATACAAAAACCAAATGTATTTTATTTAAAAATCAATCAAAGTTTATGGAAACAAAAATTAACCTACATCAAACTTCTGTGGACTTGGTTAGTTCATGCAGGGTATTGGGGGTTGTGTTGGATGAGTCTTTGACTTGGTCCACCCAATATATAATCTGCGGAGTTCTTGCAGTTTCGAAGTCTTGAAGACATACTACTACTCGAATGTGTTTTCCAGAATTCGATATAATTCATTGGGGTCATTGCAGAGATGCCCAGAGGGTATTTTTGACGCAAAAAAAGCTGTAAGGTTAAGGAATTATTATTAACATTAAATTGTTACTCCTGTGAGGACTTCTTGAATCAATGATTTGTTACCTATATTTTGTAGTTTTCATTTTTTACGTTTTCACACATGTATGTTTTCTTTGTATGTACACATGTCTCTGAAATAAATTATATTATTATTATTATGATTATTATTTAAAAATTTTCAGCTCACGCTTTGGTGAGTAAAAGAATACGTCAAAGATACATGCCTATGAAGGCTGTGTTCCCATATCGTAGAAACTCCGGTTTCAAAGGGGCGCGTCCTGTATATCTCCGATTGTTGAAACACCGACGTACGTTTTAGACAGTCCTGCTAATCGCAAGTGGTGCAAAAGAGATGGAATATTTATGTTAAGTTGCAGCCCCATAAGCACTCTGATTTATGAGTGTACCGTGCGTTTGATTTGTTGAATCGATACTAGACATGTGTCACTCAAATCCACGTGGACTGTTGTATAACCATAAAAATGTTGGGACACAATACAATACAGGGTATTTCAGGTACCAGATAAAATTATTATTCTTCACCCAAAATATTGCAAGAAGTAGGTATTTCTTGTCGTTAGTAGGTAGGTAAATTATTATATAAAAAATTAAGAAAAAATTCATATAAATTCACAAAATTACGTCTGTAAAATATATTTACCTATATAATATATTTTACATATACAATATGTCTCACTAAGTTGGAACCATATGGAAAACTTTTTTATTATTAATTTTAGGAAAAAAGTTATTTTTCAAAAAAAATTCTGCATGTTCTAAAATCTAAAATACAATTACCAGATATTAATTTTTTTTTAGTTGTATATGAGGTATGTCAAAGAATATTAATTTTACTTAGGAGTAAAGTACCTTCATATGTGACAAAATTGAATAATGTTATTAAAAAAGTTGATTAGAAATAAAAATTATGTTCAAATATGCAATTACATCCATTTATATGGAAAAATTCATTTTTTCTATTTTTTGTCTATGATAACAATGCAAATTTAACTGTAGTTACATGTTATTTAGGATGCACTGACATACAAATGATTTGTTGTTTGGTAGAAATGTTTGACAGTCAATGTCAAAACGCGTTAGAATGTATATGACACATAAACATGGTAGGGTTATTAACTTGTGAAGAGAAAATAGAAATTGTTTTGATTGTGGAAGAAAAGTACAAAACGCATAGAGAAGCAGCGATTATTTTTAATAATAGATGTCCCAATAAAAATATTAATCTGTACTGGAAGTAATAACAATAATCATAATAGAAAACGCCAAAAGCTGGTTGCCGATGAGGTAATGCTGCTTTTTGTAGAAAATCCAAAAATGTCATTGCGCAAAAGGAAGTCGTTGATGCAACAAAATGTAAGTAAAGATACAGTGGCAAAATTTTTAAAACTAAATAAATACAGTCGTAATAAAAATATTGTGCTCCTTATCGCAGAGTAAGCAAATTCGTCATGTCTGGATCGTGACCATAAAGGAAATTCCGTTGAAGACAACCTAGAACAAAGAAGATTTCGCTGGGGATAAACAGCGTCCGAAGAAAGAAGAAAGAAGTTTAAAAAAATATTTAAAAATAAGGTATTGTTTCAAATGATAAATGATTATTGTAAAATGAATGTATTTTTAATAATAAAGAATTAAAGATTGTAAAATAAATTTCAAACAGAGACGAACTAAATAAATAGAGTTCTTAAATAAACATCGTCTCCAACATATAAAGTATAATGTAACTTGATATGTTTCGCAGTTGTCGTATATGTATATAAACATACACAAATCGTATGTAGCCTGCGTAGTAAATTCTTGCGTTATTGTTTACGTTTTAATATAACAAAGAATATACATAAATATTTGTGTTCATCTAATATTTGTAAAAGTGTATTGAAATTGTGTTTTAATGTGTTTTGTCTCTTTTGTTGTTTGTATAGAATATGCCCTTGTCTGTAAAATATACAAAATTCATTGATTTTGAATAAAAGTATTATTTAAAGTTTAAAATGGCATTTTTCTTTTTATTAAAATCAATTAATGTTTAGGAACCTTTTTCATTAATCATTTCTACTAATCCAAATCGCCCTGAGAGAATCTGAGTTTAGTTGGCAAAACAATTTATTTAAATTTTATTGTAGAATTAAACTTTACATTAAAATATATAAATTTCAAATAGAGGTTCCTGTTCGGTATTGAACGAGAGGGTGGATATGTCGAGGCATTAGTGGAATGAGTGAAAAATAAATTTCTATTATTTATATTTTATTAGTTACACAACGTAGTATTTGTTTGTATTTTCTTGTTTGCAAAATAAATGCACATGCATTCATTACGTGTTTAAATTGCGAAATTGTTTTATAGTTTTCTCCCACAATCAAAACAATTTCTATTTTCTATTCACAAGTTAATAACGCTACCATGTTTATGTGTCATATAAATTCTAACGCGTTTTGAAATTCACTGTCAAACATTTCTAGCAAACAACAAATCATTTGTATGGTAGTGCATCCTAGATAACATGTAACTACAGTTAAATTTGCATTGTTATTGTAGAAAAAATAAAAATAATTAATTTTTCCATATAAATGGATATAATTGCATATTTGAACGTAATTTTTAGTTTTAATCAACATTTTTAATAACATTATTCGATATTGTCAATTATAAAGGTACTTTATTCTTGAGTAAAATTAATATATTTTGACATACCTCGTATACAATTGAAAAAGATTAATATCTGATGATTGTATTTTAGATTTTAGAACATGCAGAATTTTTTATGAAGAACAACTTTTTTTCCTAAAATTAATAATAAAAAAGTTTTCCATATGGTTCCAACTTAGTGAGACATATTGTATATAATAAAGGTTTTCCCTAAGCAAGTAATTAGGTATTATTAAAGATCACAAATAGCAATTACGATAATATTTGTCAATAATCCAGTATAGGAGTAACACTTGATATAAAGGTAGAAATTTGTATGTAATATTAGTTTATAGTTATCCCTTGAAAAAGCTATTGTGTGTCTTTTAATAAATTAGTGTAAATCTCAAAACTTAATATTGTTGTTTTATTATAATTTAATTAATTATTGGTTATCATGGATTACATCAAGTAAAGCTCGGCACAATTCGAAATTTTAAATCTGGTCTAAATACCGAATGAATGGGGATCGTAAAACCCTTATCTTTATGCCTCTGTTAGAGTACTCGGAACCGATAAATCTCGTCTGGCCAAACTCCGCCTGCTAGCCGAAACCGTACCATGTTTCACTTTAACATTTCTCCAACAATTAGTCTTGCCGAATGTACTCTATTTTCCAAATCACAAGTTTAATTAAGAAAATATTTTTTCAACTATTTCAAGGACGTGGGCAGAATATTTTTTAAATTATTGTGGTATCGTTAATTTTCGGATATTTTTCTAATTTCAGTTTTTATTTCTTTTCTACATATATTTTCGAAAAAAGGACTATGCTATGATATTTCTTTTATTTTTTTAGGTAATTCAAAAAAAATAATTGTCTAAATATTTCAAAAAAAAAATCAGGATTTGGAAGAAACTGATTGAGGTATTGAGCACTCCCCCTTAACTGTTAATTAGTCGAATCAATAAATAGTATTGTCTTCAGGCACCTACATTAAGTTCTTTAATTTACGAGCATTAATGAAATTATCCTTTTTTACTAATACTAAACTATAATGAAATTATTAGTGGCCTATTGTAATTCTTTAAATTTTCTTCTAATTTAGGAAGTATGACATACTTTCTATAACACGCTTTATTATTATTTCGAAGTGATGAATCTCGGTGATATTTTTAATTTAAATTTCTATAACAGTAGTAGCAGTGTTTAATCAATTTATAGTTTTTCTATCATCGTGTAACGTTTTCGGGTTCGCAATAAACAATTCGTGCAATTTATTTATTTAAAATAGTCTGTACATTCATACACATAAAATTAATTACAATATAAAAATATAAAACTAATGTATCACACTTAAACTACTATGATTTAAGTTAACACTTGTATTTATTTCTATTACTAATATGTCCGCATATTTATATCACTTAAGGAACTATTTATTTATTTCTTATATTTATTTCTACGTGCGTCGACTACCTAAGGAACTTCTTAATCCCGAATTATTTATCCATCGGTGGCCCAGCCACCTTATATACACATACGAAACATCTCGAAGCATTCGCATAAACTCCATCTCCCTCTCGATGTTTGTAGAACATTCGCCAGACATTCTGTCTCTTTGCAGTACAACGCAAATGGATGATTTATTGCTTTATAATGTTTACCAGTCGCGTCGACATGATTTACAACCTCTTTTTTTATTGTCGCTCGGATGTCTGCTGGTTTCGTTATAATTGTATTGATTTTCCACAACAGTGTTATTTAATATAGTTTACTATTTAATTGTATCTAATAAAATTAATGTTTCTAAGCAATATAACCTTTTATTTATTTCTGTAATTTAACAAAATTATTCGGTCAAATGTGAGTAAAAATTCGGGTACTGTAGAGATAATAGGGTTATCATTATTTGACAATTGAAAAATATATGCACATATACAGAGTGATCCATAAATCATTGACATAAAAAAGATATTTATGATTAAAATTAAAAAGACATTTACAGTACTTTCTAGTTGCCTATAAGCTAAGAGTGCCATGAGAGAACAGAAAATAATTTGGTATGGCATACGCAGAAGGTGTGCCAAGTGATACTTATATGAAGAACCTGTTCTAATTTATACTGAGTGTTCGCGAAAGTTGCATAATGAATAAACTTCAAACACAAGAAACTTAATTATTTTGCATGGAACGTCGAAAACAACAACAACGGCAATAGCGATAAGTAATATTAACAGAAGTCAATAACTGGACGATTGTTTTATTCTTTTATAACAAGTTTGACAGAGTTTCAACTTTTTTGCATTGATATTTTTCAACAGCTAACTATATTTCTCCATGGCTACAGTCATTTTTACTTCGTCTCCTTAAATATCAATGGTAGATATAAGACATACTTAACAAAAAAGAAGTGGCTATTGAAAAGCTTAATATGATTCGTTCTGTTTAAAATAAATCTTTAGTGCTTAAAGTTCCTTTATTATGCAACACCTTCGCGAACATCCAGTGTAATTAGAACAGGTTCTGTATATAAGTGTCACTTTTGGCACACCTTGTGTGTATGCCATACCCAATTGTTCTGTGTTCTGTCGTGGCACTCTTAAAATTATAGGCAATATAAAAGACAGCTGTCAATGTCACTTTTTAACTTTAATCCTACATAACTCACGAACTATTAACTTTAGCGAATAATACTCGTAATAAAAAATATTTCTATTTCAATGCGAAAATCAAATTTGATCTTATTTATAGTGTTCACCCTGTATATCTACTTAATTCAAATTTAGCGGGTAAGATCTTGCTTCCGCCATATTTATTGCGTCATTTGGTAGAACTTTTTCAGAAATTCTGCATATATGTAGCCATACGAACCCTCTTCAAACAATTTGCAACACTCTGTATATATTTCATATATTTTTAGTCTTGCTTTAGTGGCAAAAACAAATACGATGTCAATACTATAACATATTATTCCCCATTTTCCATAGATCTCCGAGAAAACTCATCCTCCAAACTGTCGATTCCCCTAACATATGATTCTATTTTTGTTTCATTAATATTGATGCAATCTTTTGATCGGGCGTGCGTTGCATTCATACCGTGAAAACAACAAGATAAGCCACGAATAATGAGGAATGCCCGGATAACTTCAAAATCCTCCTGAAAAATATAACTCTCGGGAAAGTTTCATCAGATTATACCCACAGGGACACGTTTCAAGTGCTTCCTTGCAGATTGTACATCAACGGAGAAGTGTTTGCCTTTCGTGAGAGGCGGAAAACTTCTCTTAGGTCTTTTACAATACGAATCGACATAATCGTATTAGTTTGGTGTGCGCACTCTAACGGTCGCGGGGTGGGGCGGCGGGGCAGTAAAAAAATTGACAGATATTTGCTTGCAAGGTTGAAGACCAATTGGCGAGAGGAAAAGTTACGAAAACAAGTATGCGGCGACGGCGTAACTCGCTTTCTTCTTGTTTGCCATCGAAATTTCCGAGTGTCAAAAAGTTCTCTCCTGTCCCATCCATTATGATATTTTTAACGTAGGTAACGTTTTTTTTTGCGAACACAGCTAAAACTTTCTTTTTTCTTTTTATTCCTCTCAGAGTACGAAAATTGGGAAAATCCACTGTGTCTTTGTATTTTAATTAATTTATTTTTGGCGTGCCCGCCTCCTGTGCCCCACGGGGGATAGCACGAACAATGTTAGACCAATACCCGAAGTAATCGATAAATTAAAAAGTTTTCTCGCCCCAAGAAAAAAAAAAGTGCTATCGTTCCTCATGTAGGGATGACATTGGATATTACTTTCTTGTTCATTAATGTTGATGGATAAAGTAGAAAAAGAAAGTTAATTAAGGTTATATTTTTACAGGCAGATTTTGTGACTAAATAATCAATTTATAAAAAAAAAAATTCTCGAACAAACCAATTTTTGTTCAATTATAGCTTCTGCATATTTATTGCTTATACCGAGTGACCCAAATTTTACCGCCACCGCCAAAATGGACATTATTTGTAAAGAAAAAAAGAATCAAATTGTGTGTAAAGTTAGATTGAAATGTACACTACGTATTTAATAAAAAAAAAAACTCAGTGGCAGCCAAAAAACAAAACATTAACAAACATTTTTATTTTTCGAATCGGCTTTCTTTTCATTATTGTGATGCAGATATATTTTGAATCATATTCATCTAAATTAAAATTTAGCTTAGTTTTCCTTAAATTTGAAGTTTAGTGGAAAGCATCTAAATTCAATTTATAATTGACAACCTGCCTGCACTAATCGACACAGTATAAAGTACGGTTATTTATGGCCGTTTATTAACAAACATTCTCGCCGAAATGGTCAAGATTTTTTATAGGAGATATCGTCAACCCCTCCCCACTACCCTAACGAGCCACGCCCTAGGAGCCAAGCCGACTTTCGACCGCTACCCAAGTTTTACCGCCACCGGCAAAATAACCCTTATTTATAAAATTAAATTTTTATATTTCGTGAGTGACTGTCTTAATAAGTATGTTGTTATTTCCAAGTAAAAACCACATGGATTATTTTGTTAATAACTGCTCTCCAGGATGCACTGGATCTATCAGGTTGGATGTCAGAAGATGATTTTTTGATATATTTAAACCACTTTGCCACACATGCCAGGTTATCTGGGAAATAACCGGTTCTCTTGATATTGGATAACCATGAATCTCACCTCTCATTAAAAGGCATTTCTTTTTCCAAAGAGTAATTTCTCTACAACCACACTGTATCCACAAACTCCAACCATTGGGTCGGTCGGTAAATGGGCCTCTTAAAAAATATATTAATAGTGCTTGCGACTCATGGATGCGAGATCATCCAGGAAAAACTTTGTCAATTTATGACATACCCTCCATTGCAAAAGACATTCTTTTTCTGGCAACAACGCCAAAAAATATTCAAGCTAGGTTTGCACACGGTGGAATTTTTCCCTTCAATAAAAATACCTATTCCGATGATGAGTTTTTTCCTGCAGTAGTACAGATTTAGAACCTATATATTTACTTGGACCTTTCGATATCACCATATATTTTTCTCCAGAAGATTTAAGATTAACACCCAAGGTTGAAAGACGAGTCAGCCATTTGGACGGATACTCCAAATAAGGAAGAAATAGAAAATGTCAAAAAGAGAAACGCATTGAAGGAACAAAAGAAAAAAGCTAAACAATCACGTGCCAAGATAAACTTGAAGCTAAAACTAAGGCTTAAGCTGGAATCATTGATGCTAGTAGCAGTTCTGAAGATGAAGATGAAGCTATCTATTTCATTTGTAGCTCTCGTACAAAAGAAGAGCATTTTGCAGTGCACCAGTTGCTTCAAATGTACTCGTGAAGAATGTACAGATAAAAGATCAGTGAATTGTATTGACTGCAATTCCGATGGCGATATATAAAGGAGTACAGGGTTTATCACAATCAACCCCATAAGAGCCACAAGGAATCCGAGGTCGAGGCAAGTTGTGACATTTGGAGTCACATTTTTATTGTTAATAACTATGTTTGTATCGCGTGAAATTTGCTCGTCTTTATATTTTTTTACACATAAAGTCAAATAAAAGAAACATCTTCAACCAAATTATTAGTCTTATTATCTAGATCAGTGATTCTCAACCACTGTGCCGCGGCACTTTTGTGTGCCGCAATATTATTAAATAATATGATTTAAAAAGAAAAATCCTTTTAACAAGAATAGATATTTAAATCCATATTTTTTTTTAAAATTATCTCATTATCTATTTTGCAACGCGTTCTCTCTTACACCCCTATTTTCGTTACGCATTTTCGAACGAATTGTACCTAAAAATCGTTAGGGTCGTATTCTTTAAGTTTCGAAGCGTACCGATGTCGTACGAAATTCGAAAACCCTCGGCATCTTACGTTCGTAGTGTAACGAAAGCAAATAGGCATTCGTTACGAGAGTTGTGTTGTGCGTTTTTATGTGCCTCAAGTCGGCTCACACTTGTCACTAGTACGTACAAAGACAGGTTGTTTTAATGACAGTGGGGATTCCCAACTCGTTGCATAGTAGTTACTGCACATTTTCTTTCGTAAAAATTGGCAAATGTATGTGATTCAGTTTACTATTAATTTATTTGCTTGCAGTTTCAATTTATAAAATTATATAAACATATTGGCTTTGCAATATTGTATTCTCAAACTTGAATAAATCGTATTTAAAGGTAATATTTGAATCGCCTTTTTTTAATAATGTTTCGACAATATTATTTTTATTTTAACAGAATCTTCTGAAAATGGATAAATGTTAAAAAGAAGAAAGCTTAACGATGATAATAGTGATAATGATAACGTTAGCGATCAAGTTAATGAACCCACGCCCGGTACAAGTAAAGATACTTCTTGTTCCAAAAAATACGTTGTTCATCGGAAATACAATGAAGATTTTTTGAAATTTGGATTTACCTCTACAATGGAAAATGACAAAGTTGTTGCCGATTGTGTGAGATGTGGTTGTAAATTATCAAATAGTGCTATGGTTCCAAGCAAACTCCAACGTCACTTGGTGACTAATCATCCTTCGCTTTCAACAAAAGATAAAAGCTACTTTCAAAAGTCTTTATCTTCAAAATCCAAGCAAATCGAAAAACAAATCGGTGTGTCTGAAAAGACTCAAGTAGCTTCTTACGAAATTATATTACCAGTTTGTCGCAAAATTGTAAAAATAATGATTGGTGAATCAGCGAATATTGATATTTGTAAAATACCACTACTGCAAAAACTCTTGCAAATTCAAATTTTGCTCTACAAATCGACGAAACAACAGATATTACAGGAAAAGCTCAATTAATTGCATTCGTTAGATTTATTCACGAAAATGATGTAATTAATCAATTTTTATGTTGTCGGGAGTTACCTGATTTTACAACTGGCAAACATATTTTTGATGTAATTAGTTCATATTTAGAAGAAATTAAAGTTCCATGGAAGTCATGTATTGGCATTTGTACAGATGGTGCTCCAGCTATTACTGGACATCTAAAAGGATTTGTAGCACATGTTAAAGAACTGAATGGGGATATATTAGTTACCCATTCTTTTTTGCATCGCGAAGCACTTATTACAAAATATTTGCCATCAGAATTGAAAATAGTTCTGAAATAATGTGTCAATGTGATTCCAAAAACAAATAACTTTATGGAAGAGTAAAGCTCAGAAAGGCAATTTAGAAAAGTTTGAGTCACTCCCAAAAGACTGTTATAAAATTATTATTAATTGTTATTGACAATTTGAGAACATTAGAGGAGAGAATTAATTATTCATTATTTCCCAAAATTAGATTTGATTGGGTTCGTGATCAATTTCTCATAACGGATACTCCTGTATTTGACTTAACTTTGAATGAAGAGGAAGAACTCATTTTGCTTTCCAATAATCGAGATTTAATTTTAAAACATTCAGAAGAATCAATTAATTTATTTTGTATTAACATTAGATGCGATTATCCAATGATAGCCAAGAAAGCTTTATAGTAGTTTATACAACGAGTCAATAATGACAGTTATTATTCCCGAGAGCTGAATTTACGAACCGAGCCGCGTAAGCGGCGAGGGAGTAACTCGGCTCGAGGGAATAATAGTCATTATTGCGAGTTAGTATACACTACTTTATCGACGACTAACTGAAAATTACTAAAAAAAATCAAAATAAGTAAACGAAAATGTCAGATTACTATATCAATATGACGTTTGACGGTTAGGCAGTCAGTAAAATGGCCGGACTTGTCTATCGTTACTACGACAACGTTAGGAACGTTATGTTCTTATTGGCGGAATGCAGTGAATAATGGTAACGTTATGGCCCATTATTCCCTGGTCGCATTTCATTATTCCCTACGGGTATTATGAGTGTTATTATTAGCCAATATTGATTAATATAATACATACTTTATTATTTAGTCGTCGATAAAACATATTATTACAATTTTCCACATCTTATTTGTGTAAATTCCGATTTTCAGTATTAACCAACATTAAAAATAAAAAAAGATCAAGATTGTTAAATGTAGAAGACGATATGAGAATAGCATTGTCATTTTTACGACCAAATATAAATGAAATTATCAAAAAACGTCAAGTTCAAATTTCGCATTAAAAGTATTCTTATTATTAACTTGTAATTAATCCCTTAATAAACGTACTGTTATTTTTGAAGTACATATTATTTTATTTCGCACATTTAAAATTATTATCATAAACTATTTTACGCAGTTTGTTATAGGTAAGTAAATAATTTTTAAACTTATCTTTTTCTTTGTGTGCCGCCAAATTTTGAAATCGTTAAAAGTGTGCCGCAACAAAAAAATAAGGTTGAGAATCACTGATCTAGGTCTATCAAAAATTAAATGTAAGAATTGTTTCAACCAACCCCGATGTCCGCTACTTTTGCCTATATTGTTTGATGCAACTAGTAAGAGTTTCAAAAATTATAAAGTATGCAACTATCGACATCTGTTTTTCGTTACATCACTCATCACTTACCAATGACACAACATTAATATTGTTTGAAAAAGAAGGAAAACAGCAATTATTTATACTATCGGTATTTATCATTGGATCAATTTTCGAAGTTGTTGGCATGGACTATATTTTTATCCTGTTATTATATAGAAAATACTAACAGATACGCTCCACAAATATATTTTTTTTGCGTGATATAAGAATAATATTGTTCCCTAGTGGAAAGCAGCTAGCTGCCACGAAATTCCATGGGATAATACGAGGTAAGAAAAAAAAAGAGCCGAGGTACAATGAGAGACTTTTTTTTACAGAACTATGTTATCTGGAACCTTCCATCTCCCTCTTTCTTATTATTAAATTGAGGTTTCCGTAGGTGCGCCGGTAAAGAAGACAGCGTAGAATCCATTTCCGTCACGTTTCTTCTTCACTCACACCTCCCAATCTTTCCTCCTCCTCCTCCGCCCACCACTTCATCATCCGCTTTTTGCTCAGGACACCAGTCAAAACAGAAACGGAAACTCCTGACGGAACTTTTTAAAATTTAATGTCGCGAAAAGTGTCGATTATATGAAGTGTTAATTTCGAGGATTTCGAGGATTCGAGGACGAAATAAGAAATTTATGAAGTTCTAATAAGGAGGAACGACGAACCGTGATGATTACAGGCCGTGCTGATCGGGTGGTGATAAGAAGTGAAAGAGACGCCAAGCGGCCGAAAGACAGAAAGAGGGATTTTGGAACGTAACAAAAGTGTGGCATATATATAGGATACCTTCTGCGTGAAATGAGAGAGTTTATCGTGGAGATATCGAGAAGTCGGACAAATGGCTGTTTGATAGAGTTTGTTCCCTAACTTGTTTATTAGCTGGTAACGATTGAGGCCAAGACAAGAATTTCGAATCGTTTGATCCTAAAGACACAATGCAGTAAAGGATTTGAGCTATTTAGGAAAGCTAACAGGGGAAGTTTGTTTTAATTTTGTTTTAATAAATACAAATTTATTTACTTAAAATAATACATACGACTAAAAGAACTGAAATATAATTATTATTAACCATAAAATAAAACCCAGTGAAATGTATAATAATAATAATAATAATAATCTTTATTTATCAATGGCTATTAAAATATACAAATATATTAATTAGAAACTAATGGACTAATTGTTCAAATATTCTAATGTTCTTAATGCTTAAAAAAATACAATAAATAATTGCTAAGTGAATCAACCCTACTTACTATCTAATTGCTACATATTGTAACGTTTTCGGGTTCGCAATAAACAACTCGTGCAATTTATTTATTTAAAACAGTCTGTATATTTATACACTTAAAATTAATTACAATATAAAATATAAAAATAACGTATCACACTTAAAACTACCATTAATAAATTAACACAGGTATTTATTTCTATTACTATTATCTCTGTTCGTATTTATATCACTTCTATTTATATAACACGGCACTATTTATTTATTTCTATATATTTATTTCTACGCGCGTCGGCTACTTCTTAAGGACTTTCTTAATCCCGAATTCATCCGCAATGAATCATCCATCAGTGACCCAGCCGCCTTATGTACGTATGAGAAGATTACTAGAACATACGGGCACAGTCCGGCTTTTTCTCCACATGTACAAGAAACGTTCTCGTCTTTTCGTTACGCACGCCGTACGACGTGGAGATGATTCATGGCTATTTACATTTCATTTTTATACGTCGCGCCGAGATGATTTACAACCTTTTTTTTTATTGTCGCTCGAATGTCTGCTGGTTTCGTTACAATATATTAAAATTTCGATTTTTGTTTATATACTCTTCTTTTGTAATTTGTACAATTTCTATCAAACGTTGGATGAAGTGTTAATATCCACTCTACATTTATCATTTGTTGTTACACAATTTATTCATTTATATACAATTAAACTATCACATTTGTCTGTTAAATAACTACCAGCACAATTACCACATGTTTCCGCATTTTTACATTCTCTAGCAAAATGATTATACCCTGCACATTTATAACATCTAACTATTTGTAGGTGTTCATACACCTTACATTTTTTCCATCCTACATTTGTGCCCTCTCTATGATGCTGTAATACATATCCTGTTGAACAGAAACTATAATAATACCATTTCCATAGTTTCTTCTTTTATTTTAATTTTTGCTGAGGCGTCCTTGTCTACCTATGTTAATAATAATAATAATAATAGTTTATTCGTTGTAATTACCATTACAAGAAAGTCAGTAAATTAATTAAAAATGCACAGTTAGCTGTATATGACAATAAAACAAACAACAACAACAAAACAATAATGTGTATATAATGCATCTTTCTAAGTATTTAAAAGGCATTAATGTTCTAAGTCACACTTTAAGAACTCTTCTATTGAATAAAAACTGTGATAACTCAAAATATCCTCCACTTTTTTTACGAATAATTTGTTCCTCTCTTCAATATGGTTCTTGATATTGTTATACAATTTGGGCCCCCAATAGTCTATATAGCGTTCTCTTTTCTGTAGCGGGTTTCGTAATTATAATGCCCTCAATTCAATCTATACTTTTCTTGGTTTTTTTTCTAACGTATTTTATACATGTAAGTATAAATAGGCAAGGCAAGGTCAGTATTCTTTCTTGTTTAAAATGTTCCTTACAACCATCCGTATATTTCAAATTACAAAGAGCTCCAATCGCTTTTTTTGCAAGCAAAAGATTCTTGTTGCTGCATGTGATGTACCTCAAAACAAAATTCCGTAGCTGATCCTACTGTGAAAGTTTGCAAAATAGGCAGATTTTGAAGCGGCATGGGTAGCAATAGTCTTCAGTCTTCTTATGGTATATATAGCTATCGTTTGCGAGTTAGCTAATTCTGATATGTGCATATCCCAGGTGAGTTTATTGTCAATCGTGAGCCCCATATATCGAATGGCGTGGGATGACTGTTCATTTCTTGATGGGAAACAGAGATGCTGAGATTTCTCTTAGTTTCATATTAGCTCATTATCTTGGAACCATTTTGTTATTTCTTCCATTACCCATTTGCTTTCTTCTCCAATTTCGTCAATCGACTTTCCAGTTACTACGTAAGCATATCAGCATAGAGACAACTTTGTTTAGGTGTTATATTTTTTGGGAGATCATTAACATACACCACAAATAAAATTGGTCCCAATATCGATCCTTGTGGTACCCCATTATGAATTAGTCTGGTATTTGATATTCCTCAACTCTCTGGCATCTTCCCCTCAAATAAGAGGCAAGTAGATCATGTTCCGTACTTCTGATACCATAATATGTATAGTTTCTGTAGTAGAATTTGGTGATTTACCATATCGAAAGCTTTACTGAGGTCACAACCTCCCCCGCCCAATGCTCCCGTTTTGAGAGTACAGCAAAGATGCTTTACAGCGTCTCCATAGTATTTTTCCTCAATGAGCCCAAGTGACCCAAGAGCGGGCACAATGTGGCTTGACAAACTGTGTCAAATGCCTTGAAATAATCGAGAAGTACCAAGGTAGTGATGAGACAGCTATAGTAATGAAGTTACAGTCTTCTTCGCCAAGTGACCTTCTTTTTACCTTGTTTATTTGATATCTACTGAAATTACATCTACCTACTTCTTTTTTTAAAATTGTAAAAAAGATATAATATTTCTTTTGTAATAAAAGTCAATCGTTTTTTATTTAAAACTATGTAAATATTAAGGTTTTTTTTTTGTTTGAATAAAGATTAAGAACTAATTTAGTAATAAGGAAAACAATCTCTTACCTTTATATTTTATTGGGTTCTTGCACCAGCTGAAGACCCTTTCAAAGCGCCCATAAAAGGGTTTTCATAAATATTTACAATTATTTGTTTTAAAATGTTATTGTTTTTATTCTAATTTTTTAAGATTTTCTCTCTTGAATTTATTAAAATGGAAAATAAAGGTGTTTATAGTTATTATTAAGTGATAGTAATGATCAGTTATGATTTTATGACGAAGTCGAGTCAATAACTTCCAGGTAAGTCCCTTCCTTACAATTAAGTACCAAACATTAAGAGCCTATTGGTAACCACATCAATATAACACTTTATCCAAACTTATGTGTGGAGATATACAAATTCAAATTCAAAAACATAGAGGAGATTCTCAGGTACGTCAAAAAAATATTTTCAATATGGCCTTATTAATTTCTTTATTAGATAGTATTAATTAAAAAAAAATATTAATTATTAATTTTACAATAATCTATGTAATCTACTGAAACAATAACATATAAGTTTACAGATAACAAACGAAGCAATAAAAATTATCTCCAAACACAGACAAAACTGTATAATACAGGCTATTAGAAATATAATAGTAGCAAAAAAAAAATTAATACACAGTATTACACAATAATAATAATAATATATTACTATTAATTATTCGTCTTCTTTTTTTACTTGAAATAATTTTCAATTAAATTAACAGGAAGTAAGATAATTAGCACAGCTTGTATAGTTGTCTCGATAGGTTCAGCCTATATACAAAAAATTACTTCACAATATTCAAAAAATTACCCGAGTTTCTTTAAATACGCCGTTGTCATCTGCAGATTGATTTAATCGCCATTGTGTTAACATCAGCAAATTTTTGTATGTATAAACAAAATAAACGAATATTGCGTGGTCATCCTCAAAATAAAAGAATTTAGGAAACTACAAGTGCACCAAATCATATTTCGATTGTTATATCTAAACTTTCAACAACAAAAAAAGAGCTGCGTCCGAACCGTCACTGTTTGTGGGAAGGTTAGTGTTTAAAGCAATTTTTGAGATTTTATTTTTCTGTAGCTATTCCTTTTCATTGTATGGATTATTGTCTTTTGCAATATATTTGAAATTTGAAAGCACTCAATTTTTTATACAGGCCAACACTTTATTGTTTAGTAAATGTTAAAGACACTGTATTATATTGTAACGAAACCAGCAGACATTCGGGCGACGGCAAAAAGAGGTTGTAAATCATCTCGACGCGACTGGTAAACATCATAAAGCAACAAACATGTACTGAGAAGAGACAGAATATCTATCGAATGTTCTACAAACATCGAGAGGAAGATGGAGTATACGCGAATGCTTCCAGATGTTTCGTATGTGTATATAAGGCGGCTGGGTCACCGACGGATGAATAATTCCGGAATAAGAACTTCCTTAAGTAGTCTCGTGCGGAACAGACCAAATAAATATAAGAAATAAATAAATAGTTCTTTAAGTGGTAGCCGAAGAAAAGACATAAATATTAGAGTGTTATATAAATAGAAGTGATATAAATACGGTACAGTCTTTATTATAGTGCAATAAAGATATAAATACTACAGACATATAAATAGTACTGGTAAATAAATACATGTGTTAATTCATTTATAGTAGTTTTAAGTGTGATACGCTAGTTTTATATTTTATATTGTAATTAATTTTACGTGTATGAATATACAGACTGTTTTAAATAAATAAATTGCACGAGTTGTTTATTGCGAACCCGAAAACGTTACAATATTTACATTATACACATTGTATTATATTTGTATTATAGAGGCAATTAACTGCATTAATAAGTATTAATAAAACTTATTATAACCGGTATTATATTTTTTCTGTAATCTTGATTATATTAGACAGTTTTCTCTGACAAAATAAAGTAATTAGTCCATTAATAATAGGTGAAAAGATCGAAATGAAAGTAAAAACATTAATTATTAATAATTATTGCTGTGCATTGTTGGCGATTTATAATTTCCTTAATGAATACAGAAATAAACAAAATATTGTAAAAACCTTGTTTTAATGAAATAATGAAATTAACTAATAACATTACTAAAAGTACATTTTCTAAAAGTAATTACAATACTACTACTACTAATGATAATAAAAACTTTAGTATTTGCAACTCACTTACATTAAAATGTTAGACGATCTGAAACTTTAAATTCGGCTAAAGTTTTATATTACGGTGTGACATTATTGAAAAACAAAACTGTCCCAAAATAATTTGCAATGAATAAACTAGGAGGAATAAAAGGAAGAACAGGAAGCACAGTTTGTCCATAAATCTTTCTTAAAATGTGTGCAGAAAAGTGTTCACAAAACTGATCTTTTGATAAAAATTAAGATCACGAAGACGTGCACTTTATACTAATGTCAAAATTTAGACCAATAACAAGAAAAAATTAGGCTGTTCTCGAAGGAACAGTTTGCCTCCAGGTTAATAGTTTACCAAAAATATCACATAGCCCCTTTCTTGTTTCTTTATCGAGACTCACGACGAAGATCGATAACACAAAGCCTTGTGAAGGCACAATAATGTGAAAGAAGTATGAACCGATCAGTGAAATTGTCGGCCAATCCGATAATATAGCACTTATGAATATCCAAAATATTCCGAACATGAAGGGAAACATAATGGCAGCTCTTAGCCTGGCCTTCTTAGCTTTTGGTGTTAATGGGAATTTTCGGTGAAACAGCCTAAACATGATTACAATGTAAAGGATGGTGTTGCCAGCTATTATTAAGGAAATCGGTATTACAACGAAATAGGCAAAGATGCTGCTGTTGCTGTAGCAGAGATTACATTTCACGCAATCTGAATAGACATAGGTCGGTATTGACATAAACACAGCCGGTGGCAGCCAACCGGCAATAGTGAATTTCACTACACTGACTTCTACACTATCAAACACTTTGATGAATTTCTTGTATTGGATGTAGCCGATTATGCACATCCAAGAGAATTGTGTTAGTAGTGAATAATAAAAAATTAAATAAACTACATGCGTTAGTTTATCATTATTAATGAAGAAAAACGCAAGTTCAAATAAGAATACGAGTGATAATTGAAAAGTGCAAATTCTATTCTTGCACCAACCTTTTAATAACAGGGAGCAACCTAAAATTGTTATTATGCCTAAAATGGATAGGGATGTACCGACTAGCATGATCACTTTAAGTATTTCAAAGTGTTGTTGATAAGCGTCTTTAGAGGCTGGACTCATAGACAAAGACAGTTGTGTCAAAATAGTTATCTTGGGAACTGCATTTTCATCATGATTGATGTCAAAGAGTGTTGACTTGTTATACCTGTAAATAAACACTTTATATCCGTTGTCGCAAATGTTATCACGAGGTTCCGAAATGCATATTATATAGCGGGCATAAATGTCCAAAATAACGTTAAACCAAAATCCTTGATTATACCACAACAGCCGATAATCGATGATTTTTAGATAAATATTAAAAGTCAACGAGCCTGCCTCATTCAATATGACTAGAACTCTACCTTTACAAACCTGGTTTCCGTCTTCAGAAATTTCCGTAACATTAAGTATAAAGAAATGCACTTGGTCAAAGCTTGTAGTATTGTGATTTGTTGTATGAGCAATCACCTCGACACTGTTGTCAATGCTTCCATGAAGATCATTTAAATACTCATCAGTTATATATGTAACATTGGCTTTGCTAAAGGAATTAACGTTTTTACTATGGAGGACAAATCCAGATGTTTTCGCTATATCTGAGATACTTAAGTATATAAATTTTTCGCTTAAATATTCATCTTTAAAACTATTGAGAATGTAATAATTAAAAAACTGTTTCATGTAAGTCATCTGATTAGTTTGCTGCGTTTGACTTTCAATCAGTTCTAAGCTTCTTGTCAATAACGGCGCAAACAGTTCTGGTTTACGTCGGAATGAGTTTTCGTATGACGTCAACCCAAAATGTATCGCAAAATCTACCAAAGTCGTATCATTTATCGCAGTCGATCTTTTACATTTGTTCATGCTTGTACGGCGGTTTGCATTACGATACATAACCCGATCTACATATAATTGGTACAAGCACTCTGTCCAATTAGATTCAAGGAAGTGAGTAGAACAATTGACACCTTCAGATCCTGTTCCAACGCAAGATAAATCCGGGATGTATAAATTATCTTTCATACAGAATTGTGGAGCATGATATTTCCTTTCCTTCTGCATAAGTGCCGATATTGTTGTGTTTCTTATAGAAAGCTCAACTAGGCAATATTTCTCCAATACTGTTTCTAATATACCGTTTTTGCTCCAACCAAAATACGAGATTTCATTTAACACATTTGTATAACGTCCAAGTTCGTCGTATAAATCGTAATAATTCTCTCCAAATCGTTTCCATCTGCCATCCAGATATCCTTCCAATAATACTAAATTGTTCCTTTTGCAAAATCCTGGTATACTAACGCCTACAAATGATGTATTTTCTGAAATGCCCAACAACCTCTGAAGTTTGCTATTCTTCAAAGTAAACAGCATGATCACACGTAGTTGGATCTTATTTTCTTTTGACAGATCGTTGGAAAGATTTTTTAATTGCTGTTGTGGAATATATGCTGCTATTTCTAAATTTGTTGCGTTAAGATCTCTGGAAGTTTGTCCTGCATAAATTTCTTTTACAATGCGATTTCTATTATGTTCCGAATTGTCTTCACGATACAAGGCAAAGCCAGAAATATTTAGTTCCAATGGCGACCACACCCTAATAAAGTAGTCTGCATTTGAAATGAATAAATCGGTTTTCATATTAATTAAGAAATGTTCAAATAGTGAACGATAACGAGGAATTACATAGTGCGAATTGTGTAATGTAACCTTAGTTAATGGAATATTTACAAATATTTCAAATTCCTCAGGTGTTAATTTTTGAAATAAGATTTCATTACATTCGAATATAAAATTTGGATCTAGTAACTCAACATTCAAGAACTCGGCCATTTTAACATACTCCTCTGCTAACTCCGTAACTCTTTTACTAGTTTTTTCATTTAGATATTTATCGCATTGGTCTTTCGTCAAATTGGTTACATCGTTTACAGACAAACAAAAATCTTCGGTGGAAAAGCTCAAGCAATTATAAACTTTCCTCAATATAGCGCCAATTTGTTTTACCATACCTGACTCTGCTAGTGATAGAACAGGTGTGGAAGGATCCAATGATGGCTCCACCTAAATAAAAATTTTATTCCTTAGTGATAGTTGAACTTA
Organism: Amphimallon solstitiale; assembly: GCA_963170755.1. Lineage (NCBI taxonomy): Eukaryota > Metazoa > Arthropoda > Insecta > Coleoptera > Scarabaeidae > Amphimallon > Amphimallon solstitiale. The sequence continues at coordinate 110,508,300 of OY720681.1, read as the reverse complement.
AATAATAATAGACCACAGTCCAGCGACCTTTTTTTTTTTTGATTACTAACAGGCTGAATTTTCGTGAGTTGCTTCGTTTTGACGAGACGCCCAACTTTTTCCTCTGCGAAAATTCGCGGTAGTGGTAGCTAATAAACTGCGCATGGGTCATATATGTCGATTAGGTGATTGTTCAAATTTTATTACTAACCGTTAGTGTTTTAGTTAAATCTGGAGATAATTTGATAAGAAACACAAAAAACATTTGTCCTACAAAATCATTGGTTAGAACGAAGCGTCCCCCCCCCCCCCACCCGCAACATGTACAAATAACTAGGTCACAAAAAATGATTACTAACCAGCTGATTTTTTTACTATTGCTTAATAAATGTTTCTAAAATGAAATGTCCACATTGTCCTACAAATTGAATGGTATGTTTTTCGAGTCCTACGCTCCGAAATTGTCAAATCCACGGTAACACTTTTCTCATTACTAACAACCTAATTCTGTTTTTTTTCTCTTGGGAATAAACTGTAGAACACGACTTTACTAATGTCCTACAAAAAAAGTGGTAAATATTGATAAAAAAAAATAAAAACTGTCGCTTAAATTTGAAACATGCGGGCGAGGTATTCCAAATCATTGAAGAGTATGTGTGTAGGATATATGCATTAAACACGAAAAATGACATTAATAAAGGACGGTACGAATTGTTTCAAAAAGGCTATAAATGCCATAACGAAAATGAAGAAATTTAAAAAAATAATATCGTAGGATATGATGCCTCTAGTTTACCACCAACGAAACAAGAATTGTTGCAGCAAATCAAGAGAACGCAATACATCTGCAGTGTTGCGCATGTATGCATTACACCAGCATACATGCGCAACCCCACCGAAAAAAATGAGGTGTGGCCACCACACGACTTTCTTATACGTATAAGCGTTTCAGATTATAGAATTTTTAGAATTTTTTTTTACAAAAATTATTCCAAATCCTATTCTAACTACTTTCATTCTCTTAATAAATCGCTATAGAATGCATACTTTGCAAGATATTCGAAAAAAAAGTGCTACTCGCTCAGAGTAAAAGTGCTACTTCCGGTCCGAATTTTGAAATTTCATGTATACAAAAAATATTGCAAATCCAACTCTAAATACTTTTGTACTCTTAATAAATATACATAGAATGCATAACTTACGACATATTTGCAAAAAATTGCTATTCGATAAGAGTAAAAGTGTCACTTCCGGTCTGAATTTTGAAATTTTACTTTCTTATACGTAGTATAAGGAAGTATTGTGATGATGAAAATTTTCGACCTCGAGATTTTTGCAGATGTCCACGTTTCGAGGTCCCCTGATACCAAAAAAGTGGTTTTTAAAATCTCTCTCTCTCTCTCTCTCTCTCTCTCTCTCTCTCTCTCTCTCTCTCTCTCTCTCTCTCTCTCTCTCTCTCTCTCTCTCTCTCTCTCGTGTGTGTGTGTGTGTGTGTGACCACGATAGCGGTCAAACCGCTGTAGATATCAATTCCAAATGTTGTATTTACGTGTATAATCTGCCTCTTGAGAACTGATTAGATTTTGAGCAAAATCGACAGACCGGAAGTAGTAGTTTACTTCAGTGAAAAAATCGAAATTTGCAAATATTTCGTCAATTACTAAGTTTAAACAAATTTATAAAGAATTCATATGTACTTAGAATTAAGTTTGAAACAAATTGTCTTAAAAAAAATTTTTGAAATTCCAACCGGAAGTAGATCTTTTACTCTTATCGAAAATCAGTTTTTTGCGAATATCTCGCAAGTCATGCTTTTAAGACAAGTACGTTACGAATATAAAAGTATTTAGAACTTAATTTCCAATATTTTTTGTATAAAAAAAATTTCAAAATTCAGACCGGAAGTACCACTTTTACTCTTATCGAATAGCGATTTTTTGCAAATATGTCGTAAGTTATGCATTCGATGTATATTTATGAAGAGTACAAAAGTATTTAGAGTTGGATTTGGAATATTTTTGTATAAATTAAATTTCAAAATTCGGACCGGAAGTAACACTTTCATACGTATAAGAAAGTCGTGTGGTGGCCACACCTCATTTTTTTTTATACAAAAGATATTGAAAATTATGTTTTAAATACTTTTACACCGGTAACGTATTTGTCTAAAGAGCATGATTTGCGAAATATTCGCACAAAACTGATTTTCGATGAGAGTAAAAGACCTACTTCCGGTAGGAATTTCGAAAAACTTTTTAAATAAAATTATTTTCAATTTTAATTTTAAGTATATATGAATTCTTTATAAATTTGTTTAAATTTAGTAGTTGACGAAATATTGGCAAAATTCGATTTTTTCGCTGAAGTAAACTGCTACTTCCGGTCTACCGATTTTACTGAAAAACTAATCAGTTCTCAAGAGGGAGATTATACACGTAAATACAAAATTTGGAATTGATACCTACAGCGGTTTGACCGCTATCGTGATCATACACACACAGACACACACACACACAGAGAGAGAGAGAGAGAGAGAGAGAGAGAGAGAGAGAGAGAGACATTTTTTAAAAATCACTTTTTTGGTATCGGGGGACCTCAAAACGTGGACATCTGCAAAAATCTCGAGGTCGAAAATTTTCATCATCACAATACTTCCTTACACTACATATAAGAAAGTAAAACACCAGAAAATTATGGATGGACAATAATTGATGGCAAATACGAATATTATTGGTTTGATGGTCCTCAAGGTCCATCTTTTGAAGAATTATCTTCGGACTGCCAAGGTACCCTTTCAATCCCTTTTTCACTTATTCTGAATTTTTTTTTAATTTTAATACAGACTCAGATAACATAAAGGATGAAAATGATAGTTGCCACGATGATATAGAGCAGGAGAATGATGTTTCAAGTGACGAAGATGAAGGGCCGACGGATGATTCTGATCAAGATTGATTTTTTTTATACGCAAAAATAACAATTTTGTTTTTATTTTTTATACAATAAAAAAGATTTGGTAAACTATGAAAAGTATGCGTATTTTTTTTCTATTCAAAGAAGATATTTTCATGATCATTTTACTTTCTTATACGTAGTAGTAGTAGTTAGTGATTTTTAAAAAATGTCTGTGTGTCTGTCTGTCTCTCTCTCTCTGTGTCTGTCTGTCTGTCTGTGTGTGTGTGACCACGATAGCGGTCAAACCGCTGTAGATATCAATTCCAAATTTTGTATTTAGGTGTATAATCTGCCTGTTGAGATCTGATTAGTTTTTCAGTAAAATCGGTAGACCGGAAGTAGTACTTTACTTCAGTGAAAAAATCGAATTTAGCAAATATTTCATCAACTACTAAGTTTAAACAAATTTATAAAGAATTCATATGTACTTAAAATTAAGATTGTGAACCATTTTATTTCAAAAGTTTTTCAAAATTACTACCGGAAGTAGGTCTTTTACTCTTATCAAAAATCAGTTTTTTGCCAATATTTTGCAAGTCATGCTTTCTAGACAGGTATGCTACGAATATAAAAGTATTTAGAACTTAATTTCCAATATCTTTTGTATAAAATAAATTTCAAAATTCGGACCGGAAGTATCACTTTTACTCTTACCGAATAACGATTTTTTGCAAATATGTCGTAAATTATGCATTCTATATATATTTATTAAGAGTACAAAGATTGGATTTGCAATATATTTTGTATACATGAAATTTCAAAATTCGGACCGGAAGTAGCACTTTTATTCTTAGCGAGAGCACTTTTTTTCGAATATCTTGCAAAGTATGCATTCTAGAGCGATTTATTAAGGGAATGAAAGTACTTAGAATAGGATTTTGAATAAGTTTTGTATCAAAAAATTCTTAAAATTGTATAGTTTGAAACGGTCATAAGTATAAGAAAGTCGTGTGGTGGCCACACCTCATTTTTGTTTATAGTTTTCCCACTTTTTTCAGAAACTTTTCAAATAAATTATGTTACTTTTTAAATTAAACAAACAATTAAACATTAAAATTAATATTACATTAGAACTATAAAGAACATTTTTCGGTTTTATAGTCGAAGTTTTAAGAAAACATAAAAGTGCGTGCAAAATTCAAAAATTCGCAATGAATGTAAATTTATATATTAGGGTTTAAAATCACTGGGAAAACTTCTTGATAATCTGAATCTATGTGCAAAATTTAGTAGATATCAGAATTCTGCTTAAGTAATAAAAGTATATTAATTTCTCAAAACCGCAATTATAAAATAATTCGTTATTTAAAATAATTTTTGTCGGACTAGTGTTACATACCATTTTTTTTGTAGGACACTATTTTATTTGGCCAGAGAATAGAACAACCTATCATGTGTTACCTTTGTCCTCCTGTTAGTAATGAGAAAAGGGTTACCGTGGGACTGACAATTTCGAAGCGTAGGACTGGAAAAACATACCATTCAATTTGTAGGACAATGTGGACATTTCATTTTAGAAACATTTATTAAGCAATTTTTTATGACCTCGTTATTTGCACATGTTGCGGGTGGGGGACATTTCGTTTTAACCAACGATTTTGTAGGACAAATGTTTTTTTGTGTTTCTTATCAAATTATCTCCAGATTTAATTAAAATACTAACTGTTAGTAATAAAATTTGAACAATCACCCAATCGACATATATGACCCATGCGCAGTTTATTAGTTACCACTACCGAGAATTTTCGCAGAGGGAAAAATTGGGCGTCTCGTCAAAACGAAGCAACTCACGAAAATTCAGTCCGTTAGTAATCAAAAAAAAAAGGTCGATGGACTGTGGTCTATAACTTAAATAGTTAAAGAAATGTTCGTGCCATACCTTTTCAAGAATATCTGCCTGCTTCCGACCAAAATACAGCATTTTACTTATAACGCTTGGTGTATTAAAAATATCGTAAGTATTCTCTCCATACTGAGCCCATCTTTCACCTAGATATGCTTCTAATAAGGCCAAGTTATTCCTTTTGTAAAATTTTGGTATAGCAACGCCCACAAATGGTGTGTTTAATGTCTCCTCTACTATCCCCTCAAATTTGCTATTTTTAGTAATGAATAACATAACAGCATTGAAATTTTCTTTATTTTTCTCTGATAGACTTTTTAATTGTTGATCTGGGAAATATGCAGCTATTTCTAAACTTCTGACGTTAATGTCTCTTGATGTTTGTCCTGCATAAATTTCTTTGATAATGAGGTTTGTACTATTTTTGGAATTATCTGCACGATACATAGCAAACCCAGAAATGTTTTGTTCCATTGGCGACCACGTCCTAAGAAAATAGTCTGCATTTGAAATAAAAATGTCTTCTTTTATGTTAAACAAGAACTTCATAAATAGTGAGGAGAAATCGGAATAGTAAGAATTACTGATCATAGTCATACTAGTCATAAGAATATTTAAATGTATTACGTATTCCTCATCGGTTAATTTGTAGAATAAGCTTTTATTACATTCGAAAGTAGAAACGGGATCTAATGTTTGAACATTCAATGACAAGGCCATTCGATCATATGTAATTATATGATATATCTTGTATAATATATAGATATTCTCAGGATACAGACCCTCTAAAGCCAAACAGCGGTACGGAGAGCAAAACCTCGTGCAATCATAAAATTCTCTCAGTATCTCTCCAGTTCGTCGCATCATTCTTGAACTTTCTGGTGATGTCAAAGATGTGGAAGCTTTTAATGATGATTCCACCTAAACAAAATGTGCATCACTTAGTGGCTGGATCTAGATACAATAGCGAATGTAAATGTTCAAACAAGTTATTATTTCTAAAATGAATCCTGCAAATGTATTTTAGAGAAAGTTATTTCGATATGATTGTAATAATTATTGTTGTAAAGTGTACAATTTAATAAATATAATTTATTTTAGTACAGCATTACTACACAAAAGTATTGGGTTGGCGAATATTTATTATTACAGTAATAGTTGCCAGTTTTAACTTACTTATACTTGCTTTAAAGAATGAAATGTAATAATAATTAATACAATAAAATATAATCTAACAGGTAACTTCCTTAAATTAATATGTAAAATTAATGACAATTTTACATCTAAAACATATCTAGCCGAGATAACTCATATACAGGCCAATCCAAATTAAGTGTTCACCATTGGTAACTTTGTTATTATTAAAGATACAAGATTGTTTAAATTAGCAAACTTGTAGTACTTTTAACGCTCTTTAAGATGGAAGAATAAAAAAAAACAAATGAGCAACGCGTTTTCGAGTTTTGCCGAAAAATTTTTTTTTTCAAATGGAAACCCCTGTATATCATATCATTTTCTGCTAGAACTTTAATTTTTAAACAAAAAATCCTATAAGAAATTTTTTACTGGGATTAAAAATACTTGAGTTATAATGAATACACAAAAACAGCTAAGTCAAGTGCATTTCTATGTATCTATGAAAACGACGATAAGTCTTTCTACCAAACGTCAAATATTAGTACAGTTTTATTAGTTTTTCACTCATAAGTTTCATTGTGCTAGTTATTAATTTGACAAAAAAATGATTTTTACCCATTCAGAAAAGTGTGATCTGTTAGAATCTTATTTAGTGTGCAGAAAATCCTCTAGGAGGGCAAACGAACACTACGCTGAATTATATCCACTCCGAACACAACCACATGAGCAATATTTTCTGAGACTTTACCGAAAATTTAGAGGCAATGCGAGTGTTTTAACCAAAATAAGGACAAAACGGACTTTTATAAAAAGCGAGGCCACAGAAATTGCAGTTATCGCATATTTTGAGGCCAATCGTGAGAATTCCATACTAGATATTGTCAATGAATCTGATTTGAGTCACGGTACTGTGCTGAAGAAACACAAATTCATTCCTTATAAGTACAAACCAGTTCAGGTTTTTTTGCCAGGGGATCCAGAGAGAAGAATGTTCTTTTGCCACTGGTATCTTAACTTTTGTCGCCAAAATGTAAACAACTTTCGTTATATTTTATGGACCGATGAATCGAATTTCTCAAATTCTGGAATGTACAATAAAAAAAATCATCATTACTGGTCAAAGGAAAATCTTCTTTTAGTAAATCCAAGACGTCCACAAGTCGGTTTCAGTTTTAATGTTTGGTGCGGTTTAATCGGTTCATGGATTGTTGGTCCTTTCTTTTATGAGGGCACTCTAACTGGTGAAAGGTACATAGAATTTTTGACTGAAATTTTGAATAATTTCTTAGACGATCTGGATCTCATAAGTAGACAGAATCTGCATTTTCAGCAGGATGGCGCACCTGCGCACAACTACAGAGGTACTCATCAACTTCTAAATACTATTTTTAACAACTTCATGGATAGGAACAAATGGTCCTATTCAGTGGCCTCCCCGATCGCCAGATTTAACGCCGCTTGATTTTTTTTATGGGGTTATTGAAAGAACCAGATTTATAAGCAAAGGTACGAAAACGTAAACGCCCTAAAGATTGCAGTTAGTGAAAAGATAAACCAAATAGATGGTAGGACCATACTGAAGGCAGTTCGAGAAGTTCGGAAGCGTGTACAAAAATGTATTGAACTACAAGGTGGTATTTTTGAACATCTTCTATGAAAAAATCAGTGATTTTTATTTTCTTTTAATGATAAGTTTATGTATAAAATAAAGTTTATAAAAATAATTTAGCTGTTTTCGTTTATTCATTATAACTCAAGTATTTTTAATCCCAGTAAAAAATTTCTTATAAGATTTTTTGTTTAAAAATTAAAGTTCTAGCAGAAAATGATATAATATATAGGGGTTTCCATTTGAAAAAAAAATATTTTTCGGCAAAACTCGAAAACGCGTTGCTCATTTGTTTTTTTTATTCTTTCATCTTAAAGAACGTTAAAAGTACTACAAGTTTGCTAATTTAAACAATCTTGTATCTTTAATAATAACAAAGTTACCAATGGTGAACACTTAATTTGGATTGCCCTGTATGTAATAGAAGAACTGTGTTAGTCTACAATCACATTGATTAGTGTTAGTCTACAATCACATTGATTAAAGGATTGCAACCTAGAGCAATCTAAGTCACTAATAATCTCAGACGCCTAACAATTTTATTAAAACGATATACTTGTAATACAAGCTTACAAGAATTCAAAAAGCTATTAAATCTAGACATACTGGTACGTTAAACCACAGATAAGGGCGATTACAGATAGCCGGTGTATATGGAGAGATTGGCAACACAAAAAATAACTTTAATTCAATCCAAGAGATGGTGTATGAATGTAGAATTATTGCATTTTTGTGTTATTTTCCCAAGGTATTTACTTTAGCTGCACTGGCAGATATTTTGCAGAATAAATTTATTGGATAAAAAAAGGCACTACTATAGGCTTAACGTATGTCTTAGATTACAATTAAATTATTCAGAATTTGGACGGCAGAACCGAACAACAACGAGTTTTTGTTGTAGTTTGGGAATATCAGATATTCACTTATAATACCATGAGTAGTCAAAGTTATGTCGATTATTTTTGTGGTGGTTACACGAATGTCTTTCATGATTGCATTTAAATACTACGAGTGCGGAGCACGAGTAGTATTCGCAATTATGAAAGACATGAGTGTAAAGCACCACAAAAATAGTAGACTCAACTTTGACTACGAATCGTATTCGAGAGACTATTCAATGAACCAAATCAATTTTTCATATTAAAATGACTCAAAATTTAGTTACACATGATTACGTTTCCATGTCAACAAAAAAAACATTTATGTTTGTCATTAAAATTTTTGGAATCGTGTTCCTATTTAGTTCGTTTCGTTGAATAAAAACTGGTGTTTCTAAATAATGGGAACTGAGAAAAGATTTGGCACGAAATCTGAGGACGAAATCGATGCTGAAATTTGCGAAAATATCCCTTGGAACACGAAGAAATCCAAAGATTCAGTATGGAGACAATTTAGTACATTTTTAACAGCAAAAGGCTATAAACTGGATCAATCTACTTCTCCTGTGGACTTAAATGTCATCTTAAAGTCGTGGGCATGTAATATGAAGAAAAAAGATGGGTCCGATTATAAAGAAGGCGTCATCAAGCACATGTGGAACGTGACGGCGAAAATGGTTCAAGAAATGTTCTTCAATAAGTGGAAAATAAACGTAAACCCGTTTTCTGATGCAATATTTAAGTCAGCACGTGACGCCAGGGATGCTACAAGAAGAAAACTGCAAGCGTGTCCTGAAAAAAGAACCAGCAACGCGGCGGCACTTACAGAACCAGAATACTTAAATATGATACGCATATTAGATGAGAGTACCCCAGACGGTTTACAGAAAAAGTTTTTCTTAATAGCATCTTACGAACTAGCTTGGCGGGGAGGAGAAGGGAGCAACTGTTTCACCTATTACTTCAAGGAGGAACTCGATAACAAGGGAAGAAGAACTGGTAGAATTGAGTATAATCCAGTATTTTCGAAAACTGCGCAGGGGGGAACTAAATCATTGACAGGCAGCAAGTGGTTGATAGAGAATAAAAGCAATACCGATATGTGTCCAGTTAGGTAACCTATTTATATTTAATTTCAAGACGGTATAATTAATATTCTTCTGTTATTTAGATTGTATTATCTACTGAAATCGAAGAGAGGAAAAAATGTGAAAACAGAAAGGATGTTTTTGACACCGAATCCGTTTTGGGATAAAGTTGAGAATGCGGTGTGGTATAAGAACAGTCCAGTTGGTATATGTGAGATCAGTAAATGGGTGAAGTTATTAGCTGAAAAAACTGGATTAGATGTTAAAAGAAGGAAGATATCAAATCATTCGGTACGCTCTTCAACTGTATCATCTCTGGCGAAAGCTGGAGTCGGAGAGCAACAACTGATGAAAATAACGGGACACCAAAATCTGAATTCCATAAAATCGTACTTGCAGCTTGATGATGAGCACCACGAGTCGATTATCACCAAAATGCGAAGAAATTTTACAACAACAAATGTGTCATGTACAACTTCGACATCTGTCAGTAATAGTGACGGTATTAAGCTACAAGAGAAAGGTACTCCCTCGGGTACTCCCAGTGATAGCTCTGTTCCAGAATGTCTGCTGCAGCACTGCAGTAATGTTAGTTTTTCTAATTGTACCTTCAATATTGTTAGTAAATGAGTTACATTAATAAAAACTTTCACTTGTTTAAAATATCCACTTGAATACCTTCTAGGAAGATATAATCGCTGAAATTTCCTGTTGCTATGATACGAAAGTAAATATTTGCTATTTTATTGGTTCATATTTGAACAATGACAGGTGAATTGAATAGTCGATTTTATTTAAGTGTTTATATTATAAAACGGAAATGCTGACGTCGAAAAAGAATTTTGGGATTCTCCACAATTTAAGAAAATATGTATGTCTGTTTTTAATCATTTCATTGAAAAGACCTTATACTAATTTTCAAAATTGTAAAAAGGCAAATATGTATAGGAAAAGAACAGAAATCCTGTTTTATATATTTGTAAAACTGTAAATGTATATCTATCCTTATTTTATATAGACAAAAACTATAAATAGGTATTTCTTATTGTTATTGCATTTCTTAAAAAATGAATACAGGCTCACTATAGGAATTTCACGTATTGGGAATAGACGGTAGGTTTAATTTCGACGAATTTTTCCAATATTTCGTCAACTACTAATTTTAAACAAATTTATAAAGAATTCATATGTACTCAAAATTAATTTTGAGAAGAATTTTATTATGAAAGTTTTTCAAAATTCCAACCGGAAGTAGGTCTTTTACTCTTATCGAAAATCAGTTTTTTGCGAATATTTCGCAAGTCATGCTTTTTAGACAGGTACGTTACGAGTATAAAAGTATTTAAATGATAATTTTAAATATCTTTTGTATAAAAAAAATTTCAAAATTCGGACCGGAAGTACCACTTTTACTCTTAGCGAATAGCGATTTTTTGCAAATATGTTGTAAATTATGCATTCTATGTATATTTATTAAGAGTACAAAAGTATTCAGAGTTGGTTTTGCAATATTTTTTGTATACAAGAAATTTCAAAATTCGGACCGGAAGTAGCACTTTTACTCTTAGCGAGTATCATTTTTTTTCGAATATCTTGCAAAGTATGCAATCTATAGCGATTTATTAAGAGAATGAAAGTACTTAGAATAGTATTTTGAATAATTTATGAGTAAAAAAATTCTTAAAATTGTATTGGTTGAAACGCTCATACGTATAAGAAAGTCGTGTGGTGGCCACACCTCATTTTTTAATTCAATGTTACATAGAGCATTGAGTCTCCCACTAACTAAAGAACATCTTAACTTTGAAAATTCAACTTTGAAACAAATAGCTTGTAACAACGGATATAATTCCAATATAGTGGATAGGGTTTTAACAGCTAAATTAAAAAACAAAACAATTTTTCATCTATCCTCAGGTAAAACCAACCAATAACCAATAACCGTAAATATGTCTCTAACCTATTTTGGAAATATTAGTGAAAATATAAGAAAAATTATTGAAAAAAGTAACAAAGATTTAGTAGTAACATTTAAACCGCAAGGGTTGTTGTTTAATGGTAAAGATACACAAAATAAGTTAGCCAAATCAGGGGACTATAAACTATTTTGTAATGATTATAAAGGAGTATACTTAGGTCAGACTGGCAGAAATTTTAACACAAGGATCAAGAACACATAAGGTCTTATAGATTACAAAAAACAGATTCAACTTTTGCAAATCATTTAATACAATATAACCACAAATTCTCAGAAAATAATATCAAGATTATACATTATAGTGATATAGGATTAAAATAAAACCTTTTAGAAGCGTTAGAAATGTTTAAAACGAATAATGAATCAGACGAAATATTACTTAATGACGAAACGGATCTTTTGTATACTCCTCTATTTAAAGTTGTCTAAATCCTATTATAATAGTATATTAAAATAAAAGAGATTTGGGAAATTTTATAGCCGAACATCAACAATTTAAAATAGATTAGAGTAATAGGTATTTAATTTGTAGTGTGTCTCAGATGTTACCAAATAAGATATACAGTGAGGACGCGCGGGTTGGAATAAATTCATTTAAAATGTTTGGTTTTGTTTTATGGAAAAACGCTCGGACAGGTCGATTTTTACTTTAGCTGCGGTTTTTCTGATGGTAAATTGATGTACAAAGGCTGGTTCAAAAATAAGTTACGACCATCAATTTTTTTTTTCAAATTTAAACATTGCTATTACTCTTGCAAATTGAGGTTTATATAAAAATAATTTATACCATTCAATCAGTAAGTAATTAAGAATCAAGCATACATCTTAGTGCTAGACCTTATGCTAGACCAAGATTCAATAAATTTTCTGCAAAATAGTAGGTTAGGCAACTTTACATTTAACAAGCTCAGTTTAAAATGACTAAAAAGAAAAATTTCTCTCATGCTCTAAGATTCCAATACAAAACACCACATGAGAAATTTGCACAACACTATACATATACACTAATAATAAACATTATTAATTCACCTTAACTCTTCATACAACCTCTCAAATTCATCCATCTCAAATATGTTTGAAAATTTTGTCACAGTTTAATTATCCTATATACCTATACATAAAACAACAACAAAAACTTATCAAACTATGAATCTTCTAATCTTGTAAATAAATAATAAAGAAACTTTAATTAAAAACGTAGAGTGTTATATTTACTTCAAAAAAAATTATTATTATTAGGCTATTTAATTTTATCGTTACAAACACTAAAATGCTTTACCATAACACACGGTGTAATAACGCTGCATATAAAAATAAAACATTCTAGAAAAAAATTCAAATTCCTAAAACTGTTCCAAACATAAATAATTATTTCCGAAAAATAATTACAAGTCCCTATGTAAACCAAACTCCGAATTAAAATGATATCTAATTCATAAAGTTATTCTAAGTCCCACTTCGGTCTTTAAAATTTATAAGTACAATAGAATTATTACAAAAATATTATAAGTTCCAATGCGTGAACAAATTTCTATGTTGGAATAACGTTTAATCTATAAAATATTACAAGTCCTAATTTTTGTTAAAAAAATGTTTATGTGTCGTAAAATCTTTTTGAAAAATTATTCTAAGTTCCGATTCATGAATAAACTTCTAAATTAAAATACCATTTTATTTTAAGAGGAAGAAGAGGTTTCCACCTACTTCTTGTTTTTCTTTTGAGAGAGCTGATTTTCACCAAGCATCTAACGTTTTCTGATCGTGTGTCGACTTATATGCATATTTTTCTTCACAAAAACGTACGGTTATCTTCAGAATTAACAAATTAAATAAAAAAACATGTTTCCTTTTGAAAAAAAAATTGATGGTCGTAACTTATTTTTGGACCACTCTTTGTACATCAATTTACCATCAGAAAACCCGCAGCTAAAAATAAAAATCGACCTGTCCGAACGTTTTTCCGTAAAACAAAACCAAAATTTTTAAATGAATTTATTCCAACCCGCGCGTCCTCACTGTATATAAAGTTTAATTGAGTGTTTAATTTACTTATTTCTAGTATCATGAATCTTCACAAAGTAACATCCCAAAATGTTATATATTTAATATATCCTAAATAAAATAGTGTAAGAATAAAAATTGGACATAAATTGTGAAAATAGAATTAAATAGTTTAATACTTATAAATATCAAATTGGAGAAAAAAATCTCTAAAATGTAAAATGTAGACTCAAAAGTATATAAGTTCTGTTTAATTCTATCGTTACTAGATTGTAGGTAAATATTAATAATATATATCTTTATTAAAAGCATATTGCAGTGATCTTGAGTTGGGTTGTAAATTATAAATAAGTATAATCAAGATCACTTCAAGATTTATTTTAATTAATTTTTATTTTATTTATTTTTATCATGATGTGTATATAAATATTCACTATGTTAATAATTTGCTAAAATTTACTTTTTATTTAAGTAAAATAATAAAAGAATGTTAGTATAAATTTTATAAAAGTCATAATATTAAAATAAGCATTAAATGTTACGTGAAGTATAATGAGAAAGTGTTTTCCCGCACGAAGAATACTGGTACCGGGAGAGATCGATAGTGTGGCTCGGCGAAAACAATATTCTGCGCTAGATGCATAGATGAATCATGAACGTGTAAACAACTTGATATTTACATGTTTGTTTACCATTTTCAAAGATTGTTAATACGCTGCTTTCCCGAGTGGTGCAGCACTGCGGCCATGTATTTCTGGAGGTGGAATCGTATATGCCGAGGATGACCGTACGTTTTTGTAAAGAAAAATATGCATATAAGGGCCTGCGGACAGAATGTCACTTCACTTCTCAGCTGGTGAAAACCGCTAACCCAGAAGAAAAAGGAAGTAGGTGATAAACCACTCCTTCTTTTAAAAGATTATTCTTGAATCTGAACTTAGAATATTTTTAAGATTTTTCGATACTTATAAAAATTTTCAACAAGATTTAAAACTTGTAATATTTTTCGTAATAGTCATGCTGCACAATTTGCATAGAGATTTGTAATTATTTTAAAATAATTATTTATGTACGGGACAATTTTTATTCGGACTTTGAATTTATTTAATTTTATTTATTTTTTCTGGAATGTTTTGTTTTGTATGTAGGGTTACTACGCCATGCATTATGATAAAACATTTTAGTGATTGTAATGATTAAGTTGGATAGCGTAATAATTTTATTTTAGTGTAAAAATTTTCTTTACTACTTTATTTATCAGATTAAAGGATTTGCGATTAATAATTTTGTTTTATGTATATACAGAATAATTGAACAGTGATCTGTATTCGGAATAATGGACGAATTTGAAATAATGTATGAAGAATTAAGGTGATTTGATAATGTTTGTTATAAATGTGTGTATAGTGTTGTACCAATTTTTTTTGTTTTGAGTGGTGTTTTGTATTGGAATCACAAAGAAGGTAAAGTTTTATTTTAATGTATATATTTTTCTGGTATGTATATCAAGTATATTTTTGTAGTACTTGTGTGTTCAATGTTAACGTGTTGGGTAATACATCAGGGATGTGTGAAATGAATTAAGTTGTTATTTAATTCATAGCATGGAGTCCTGGTGAATTCTTAAGACACGAATTAGTCTTGGTGGTACTGTGTTGGGAGCGAGAAAAGGCGCCAGGCAGAACTAATCAGGGCTGAGTTAATTAATTGAATACACAAATACTTTTATTTTATTTCATTTTTATTTATTTAATTTTAAAATTTATATATATACCTTAAGGGGTGAGCACATTGTGGTGTATGTTCGGGTTGTGTCCGACGAGTTAAAAAGACATACTCGTAGGGTGGAACTTTGGGGTACCTACCGGTGTGAATTTGCTTTCTGATGGTACTGTGTTGGGAGCGAGAAAAGGCGCCAGGCAGGACTAATTAGGGCAAAGCCATTCCCTTAATGTTTATATTTTGTTCGTAAATGATAAATCGTGTAAATTTTTGGTTATTCATATTCCAGTACAATTCATCATGTGTAATAAAATTTTATTTTTATTAAAGATGTTGATTGTTTACATGTATCTATGGCAAATATAAATCATGATAATCACGTTCACATTTTAAAACATAAGATTTTTCTCGATGTTATGCTTTTACTTATTTTAATTTCTTTATTATATTGACTTGTTGATTATGATATGTGCAGTTTTAAATGATGTTTGAAATATTAAATTTTTGTTTGTAAATATATATATATATATATATATATAATGTCAGAAAAGAGTGTTGGGGAGTCCGGCAATAAAAAGACTTATGTTTAAAGGAAGTCTAACGTTTTATTTCTCAATATTTCGCACATAAGGTATTTGTGCTTCCTCAGGATAAACTAATTAAGAACAAGATAATGAAACAAAGTACAGTTAGTAAAGAAGTTATTGACAGAAATTTTTAAAAAATACTTACAACTATGACTTCTTGGTGGGAAAAAAATATATTATGAATACACAGTAAGAAAACAAACTGTGAAAAATACCACAAAACACGGTGTTTTTCGTGACAAATTGTGTTTACATGTTAATTTAAAATGACAATTAGTTTGAAATATGTCAGTTATTGTTAGCTTGTGATATTTTATTAAACTTACTATGATCTAACAAATATGAATAAATAATACTAAGATTTTGGATGTCCGATCTGAAATTCATACTATTTTTGTTGCTGTTGATATAGACCATCTCAAGGAATTCTCTGCTAATTTTTCTATTATCAGTTTTTAAAATTTTAACGTCATTAAAATTAGGTGAGTGATCTTCCTGTAACATGTGTTTTGCTAGAGCGCATCTGGTTTTTCCAGTTTTTATGTCGCTTTTGTGTAGTGTCATTCTTGTTGAGAGCCAACATGCCGTTTGTCCGATGTATTCCTTATTACAACTCGAGCATGGTATGGAGTAAATTATATTGGATTTGTATTTTTGTTCAGTTTTGTCTTTGATTGTAGGCAAGAGTTCCTTAATTTTATGTTTGTTGTAATAGCCGAAACGTGTGTTATCAAAGTTTAAGACATGTACTATTTGTTCTGTTAGATTGCTAATGTATGGCAGTTTGAAATATGTGGGTGGTTTGTTGACCGCATGTGTGTCAGATTGGTCAGTAGCTATATTGTTCAGTCTGTTGTTGAGCGATGTGTTATAAAGTAGTTTGGAAATAAGAGCCTTTGGGTAACCATTATTTAAGGCAAGTTTGGATAAAATCTCTAAATTTTTTTTGTGTAGGGTGGGGTGACTAATCTTTATAATTCTATTTTTAAGTCCTACTATTGTATTTATTTTTTGTTGAAGAGGATGGTTTGAATGATAGTTCAAAATTCTTGTGGAATTAGAAGGTTTTCTATACCAGTCTATTATAATGATGTTGATAACTTTGATAACACACGTTTCGGCTATTACAACAAACATAAAATTAAGGAACTCTTGCCTACAATCAAAGACAAAACTGAACAAAAATACAAATCCAATATAATTTACTCCATACCATGCTCGAGTTGTAATAAGGAATACATCGGACAAACGGCATGTTGGCTCTCAACAAGAATGACACTACACAAAAGCGACATAAAAACTGGAAAAACCAGATGCGCTCTAGCAAAACACATGTTACAGGAAGATCACTCACCTAATTTTAATGACGTTAAAATTTTAAAAACTGATAATAGAAAAATTAGCAGAGAATTCCTTGAGATGGTCTATATCAACAGCAACAAAAATAGTATGAATTTCAGATCGGACATCCAAAATCTTAGTATTATTTATTCATATTTGTTAGATCATAGTAAGTTTAATAAAATATCACAAGCTAACAATAACTGACATATTTCAAACTAATTGTCATTTTAAATTAACATGTAAACACAATTTGTCACGAAAAACACCGTGTTTTGTGGTATTTTTCACAGTTTGTTTTCTTACTGTGTATTCATAATATATTTTTTTCCCACCAAGAAGTCATAGTTGTAAGTATTTTTTAAAAATTTCTGTCAATAACTTCTTTACTAACTGTACTTTGTTTCATTATCTTGTTCTTAATTAGTTTATCCTGAGGAAGCACAAATACCTTATGTGCGAAATATTGAGAAATAAAACGTTAGACTTCCTTTAAACATAAGTCTTTTTATTGCCGGACTCCCCAACACTCTTTTCTGACATTAATACATAACGGCAAAGACTACTTCAAACCATATACTATATATATATATATATATATATATATAAATATATAGATTTTTACTGTTTATAAAACAGAATTTGGGTTTTCAGAATTTATTTTGAAAATAAAACGCAATTTTTCCTTATGACGTTTCGGGCCTTTATTTGGTCCTTCATCAGACCTATTAACAACCAAATTAGTAATATTAATCACTGTAAAATATAGTGGTAACATTTAAAAAGAGAAACATTCATTGTGTTTACATACAATTTAAAATAACACTGAACAGTTTATTCAAGTGAGGAAGAGAAAAAAAAATTTCATTTTAAAAACAAAACAAAAAAAAAAAAAAAAAAAAACTTACATTTAGAAACTTAATAATAACAGTACAACACCAAAGCAACCAGAACGCACGTATCATGAACCTTTTTTTCTGAATTTGACTGACAAGGAGATTCCCTCTAACGTTATTAACATTCTGGCCAAAGGGCCAAAATTCTCCTTGCCTGTCTTTCCAACTAATTTACCTGTACATCGGTTGCTTGCTGACTGTGAAAACATTTTGAAGGACGTAGATTCAGAACAAAGAGATACATACAGATCTGAAATTACCTATCATATCACACATTTCATGAAACATACAAATAATAAGGACCGGGATCTGTGCATGGACCAGGCGGCCGTGGCGAGATACATTAAACAAAATCAAGATATTATATTTACTATATCTGACAAAAGCAATGTTACAGTTTGTATGTGCAAGAGTGAATATGAACAAAAAATGAAAGAATTGCTGTCAGATAGTCAGGTTTACAAACCATTAACTTCTGACCCCACATATTCCTTTGAAAGGAAAACGAACAAACTGATAAAAGAGTTAAAAAGTAAACATTATATTGACGATTGCACATGCAAACAACTAACAAAATTCAATTCTGCGACACCGAGAATATACGGAATACCCAAAGTCCATAAAGTCAATGTTCCTTTGCGACCAATTGTCAGTAGTATCGACTGTCACAGTAAACACCTCGCTAAATTTCTAGCGACCATACTAAAAACATCCTTTGGTCAATACAACAAATTCCGAATCTATGATTCCTTTGAGTTTGCGGACAGGGTAAATAGCATGAAAATACCACAAAACCAGGTTTTAGTGTCATTTGACGTAGTGAGTCTCTTTACCAACATCCCTATAGATTTAGTTGTAAATACGATCGATGAGAACTGGGACATGGTGGCACCCAACACTGACATTCCGAGGGAGGAATTCATTCGGTTGGTGGAATGGGTTTTCGATTCAGTGTATTTCGTATACAATGATAAATACTACAAACAAATAAGCGGCACTCCGATGGGCAGTTGCTTATCGCCCATAATTGCCGACATAATTATGAACAAGTTGCTTAAACGGTTGGTTGCTGCTGTGCCATTCTCTTTTGGCTTTCTGTACCAGTACGTTGATGACGTTGCTTGCGCCTTACCTGCAGATCAAATAGATAGCACGTTAGACTTATTAAACAGTTTAGATACCAGACTGACTTTCACGTGCGAAATAGAGAAAAGTGGTAACTTACCATTTTTAGACACTTATATAATGAGGCGGGGCGGCGTCATTAGGCTGGGTTGGTATAGGAAGCCCTCAAATTCTAACAGACTCCTGAACTATAAGTCCACATGTCCAATGAAATATAAAATAAACCTAATTCTAGCGTTGAAGGACAGAATCAGGAAAATAAGTCACGATGATTTCGTAAACCAAGATCTCAAATTCCTGCAGAGGTTACTAATAAATAACGATTACCCACGATATCTCACAAACAGATTACTCTTCTCCACCGCGAACCGAACTAATAATAGCAAACAAGTCCCCGGCACTTCGGAACCAACGGACCAACCCGACAAAACTGTGTACAAGTCATTAATGTATATACCTAATCTTAGTGAAAATATCAAAAAATTGTTCCATAGTGCAAACATTAAAATAGCTTTTACGTCCGCGGTTCCATGCAGCAGATTCTATACAGCACTAAAGACACCTTTACCTCTGGAACAGATCAATAATGTTGTATACGCGGTGAGGTGCGAGGATTGCTCTAAGGTGTATGTGGGACAAACAACCCAGAGATGGCGCGAAAGGAGCACCCAACACCGCTCTGACTCCAGAGTCAATCCAAAAAAGTGCTCTTTGGCTACTCATATTAATTCAACAAAACACAGTGTTAACTTCAATGGGGTAACAGCAGTATTTAAAGAAAATAACTACAACAAACGAACTTTCCTGGAAGCCGTAGCCATCAAACTATTTTCCAATAACCTAAATACCAAGGAGCAGTCCCGCATTTGCAGTAGCGTGTACAGCGGGTTAATTGGGTACATTAAAATTAATCCCCCACACTAAATTGAAAATATACTCCTATAAAATAATATGTTTTTATTCTTAAGATTCGTTTGGACAGACCTGTATATCGGCCGTCGTGATCGTTTGTCTCACAAAGTAAGGTTTTCTTTTTCTATAAAGCGTATGTGCTTGTATCCAGCCTCTCAAGTTTTTTCATTCACAAAAATAATATAATGTTCCTGAATTATTTATATACATATTAAAGAGTGCCTATATCTTGCACGGCACAGACAGAAATTGAATGTTTCATTTGATGAAAAATTTTTAAAATGTAATCGTTTTGACTTTCCGTAGATGAAATTTTTTGTTTTTTATTGTATTAACCAAATGGTGTCTTCAACAATAAGTTTCTAAATGTAAGTTTTTTTTTTTTTTTTTTTTTTTTTTTGTTTTGTTTTTAAAATGAAATTTTTTTTTTCTCTTCCTCACTTGAATAAACTGTTCAGTGTTATTTTAAATTGTATGTAAACACAATGAATGTTTCTCTTTTTAAATGTTACCACTATATTTTACAGTGATTAATATTACTAATTTGGTTGTTAATAGGTCTGATGAAGGACCAAATAAAGGCCCGAAACGTCATAAGGAAAAATTGCGTTTTATTTTCAAAATAAATTCTGAAAACCCAAATTCTGTTTTATAAACAGTAAAAATCTATATATTCATAATAGATCACATCAGTGAAAGTGGCTGTTTGTTAACAAAATCAATCTAAAGCATCAATATACAAGATGGGTTTCTACACTGACATGACAACAAAGTATGGAAGGAGCATTGGAGAAGCATTCAAGATTTGGAGTAACACAAACAAGAAACTGGCGTCATTCAGAAATAGACTGGTTTTTCTAACCAAATGCAAGCAGTGTTCATTATTCCCACGACATATTACTCAAACCGTTAAATCGATGGAGTACAGCTGTGTTGGATACAGTGCAAATATGGTCAACCACACAAACAGGATGATTTATAATTTTAAGAAACGCATAATCAATTTAGAAATTAATAACACATATACTCATATAAATACATTAATTAAAGAGAGGGAACGATCAATGGGTTTGGTATACAGGAATGTCCCGAGAGGTACGTACAGTATTTTCAATAATTCACAGAAAGCTCGTTACAATAAAATATACAACTTGACTAAAATTAGAAACATAACTAAATTCAATAAACTTAGGCAAGACTCACATACAACACAATACACACATACCACATCAACACACTCAAACAATAACACAACAAATTACACACACGATGATCAGTCAGCAAGTAATAACAGTACAACACCAAAGCAACCAGAACGCACGTATCATGAACCTTTTTTTCTGAATTTGACTGACAAGGAGATTCCCTCTAACGTTATTAACATTCTGGCCAAAGGGCCAAAATTCTCCTTGCCTGTCTTTCCAACTAATTTACCTGTACATCGGTTGCTTGCTGACTGTGAAAACATTTTGAAGGACGTAGATTCAGAACAAAGAGATACATACAGATCTGAAATTACCTATCATATCACACATTTCATGAAACATACAAATAATAAGGACCGGGATCTGTGCATGGACCAGGCGGCCGTGGCGAGATACATTAAACAAAATCAAGATATTATATTTACTATATCTGACAAAAGCAATGTTACAGTTTGTATGTGCAAGAGTGAATATGAACAAAAAATGAAAGAATTGCTGTCAGATAGTCAGGTTTACAAACCATTAACTTCTGACCCCACATATTCCTTTGAAAGGAAAACGAACAAACTGATAAAAGAGTTAAAAAGTAAACATTATATTGACGATTGCACATGCAAACAACTAACAAAATTCAATTCTGCGACACCGAGAATATACGGAATACCCAAAGTCCATAAAGTCAATGTTCCTTTGCGACCAATTGTCAGTAGTATCGACTGTCACAGTAAACACCTCGCTAAATTTCTAGCGACCATACTAAAAACATCCTTTGGTCAATACAACAAATTCCGAATCTATGATTCCTTTGAGTTTGCGGACAGGGTAAATAGCATGAAAATACCACAAAACCAGGTTTTAGTGTCATTTGACGTAGTGAGTCTCTTTACCAACATCCCTATAGATTTAGTTGTAAATACGATCGATGAGAACTGGGACATGGTGGCACCCAACACTGACATTCCGAGGGAGGAATTCATTCGGTTGGTGGAATGGGTTTTCGATTCAGTGTATTTCGTATACAATGATAAATACTACAAACAAATAAGCGGCACTCCGATGGGCAGTTGCTTATCGCCCATAATTGCCGACATAATTATGAACAAGTTGCTTAAACGGTTGGTTGCTGCTGTGCCATTCTCTTTTGGCTTTCTGTACCAGTACGTTGATGACGTTGCTTGCGCCTTACCTGCAGATCAAATAGATAGCACGTTAGACTTATTAAACAGTTTAGATACCAGACTGACTTTCACGTGCGAAATAGAGAAAAGTGGTAACTTACCATTTTTAGACACTTATATAATGAGGCGGGGCGGCGTCATTAGGCTGGGTTGGTATAGGAAGCCCTCAAATTCTAACAGACTCCTGAACTATAAGTCCACATGTCCAATGAAATATAAAATAAACCTAATTCTAGCGTTGAAGGACAGAATCAGGAAAATAAGTCACGATGATTTCGTAAACCAAGATCTCAAATTCCTGCAGAGGTTACTAATAAATAACGATTACCCACGATATCTCACAAACAGATTACTCTTCTCCACCGCGAACCGAACTAATAATAGCAAACAAGTCCCCGGCACTTCGGAACCAACGGACCAACCCGACAAAACTGTGTACAAGTCATTAATGTATATACCTAATCTTAGTGAAAATATCAAAAAATTGTTCCATAGTGCAAACATTAAAATAGCTTTTACGTCCGCGGTTCCATGCAGCAGATTCTATACAGCACTAAAGACACCTTTACCTCTGGAACAGATCAATAATGTTGTATACGCGGTGAGGTGCGAGGATTGCTCTAAGGTGTATGTGGGACAAACAACCCAGAGATGGCGCGAAAGGAGCACCCAACACCGCTCTGACTCCAGAGTCAATCCAAAAAAGTGCTCTTTGGCTACTCATATTAATTCAACAAAACACAGTGTTAACTTCAATGGGGTAACAGCAGTATTTAAAGAAAATAACTACAACAAACGAACTTTCCTGGAAGCCGTAGCCATCAAACTATTTTCCAATAACCTAAATACCAAGGAGCAGTCCCGCATTTGCAGTAGCGTGTACAGCGGGTTAATTGGGTACATTAAAATTAATCCCCCACACTAAATTGAAAATATACTCCTATAAAATAATATGTTTTTATTCTTAAGATTCGTTTGGACAGACCTGTATATCGGCCGTCGTGATCGTTTGTCTCACAAAGTAAGGTTTTCTTTTTCTATAAAGCGTATGTGCTTGTATCCAGCCTCTCAAGTTTTTTCATTCACAAAAATAATATAATGTTCCTGAATTATTTATATACATATTAAAGAGTGCCTATATCTTGCACGGCACAGACAGAAATTGAATGTTTCATTTGATGAAAAATTTTTAAAATGTAATCGTTTTGACTTTCCGTAGATGAAATTTTTTGTTTTTTATTGTATTAACCAAATGGTGTCTTCAACAATAAGTTTCTAAATGTAAGTTTTTTTTTTTTTTTTTTGTTTTGTTTTTAAAATGAAAAATTTTTTTTTCTCTTCCTCACTTGAATAAACTGTTCAGTGTTATTTTAAATTGTATGTAAACACAATGAATGTTTCTCTTTTTAAATGTTACCACTATATTTTACAGTGATTAATATTACTAATTTGGTTGTTAATAGGTCTGATGAAGGACCAAATAAAGGCCCGAAACGTCATAAGGAAAAATTGCGTTTTATTTTCAAAATAAATTCTGAAAACCCAAATTCTGTTTTATAAACAGTAAAAATCTATATATTCATAATAGATCACATCAGTGAAAGTGGCTGTTTGTTAACAAAATCAATCTAAAGCATCTATATATATATATATATATATATATATATATATATATAAATGAAAGATAAGAAATTATCGCGGATACATAAAATATCAGAAAAAGAAAAATATTGGGTATAATCCGCTGTAGAGCAACCGTAAACACGTGTTTCTGACTAATTGGTCGTCATCAGTACGGTGTAGCCAAGGAATAACCTTATTCCTTGGCTACACCGTACTGATGACGACCAATTAGTCAGAAACACGTGTTTACGGTTGCTCTACAGCGGATTATACCCAATATTTTTCTTTTTCTGGTATATATATATATATATATATATATATATATATCTGTGTAATTTGAAATTTCTAATTCATTAATATTTATTTTAATAAATTAGATGATAAGATTTATTTTGCATTTTATTTTCTTTACCTGACCTGGAGATAATTAAAGAGCATTCAAAATCAATTGGAGAATTTATTTATATTTTCTGCCCCTGAGAGAATTTTTTTTTAACCATTTTAAACTGAGCTAGTTAAATGTAAAATTGCTTAACCTACTACTTAGCAGAAAATTTGTTGTATCCTAGTCTAGCATAAGGCCTAGCACTAGGATGCGTGCTTGATTCTTAACTACTCATTGATTGAATAATTTAAATTTATTTTATATAAACCTCAATTTGTAAGAGTTACAGCAATATGTATATTAAATTCAATGTCAATATCACATTAAGCATTATAGAGAAACACAACTAAGAGAAATACGAACAGCAGTCAGTGCCAATTCACAATAATCATTGTGGTAAATATATAACAGAATTTACAAACAAAAACAAAATTGTATTTAAATATCGCAAAAATGTATACGCAAACAATTTTTTATAAACATAGTAAATAACAAAATAATATAAATTTATACAATTAAAATACGGGAATTATGAATAAAATATAAAAGAATGGAAAAGATAAAATAAGAACTTAAACACCATACAATATTGCTATAAAATACTATAAAATGGATAATTTATTGAAAGTGTGCAATGCGCTGATCACTTTTGGGAAAATGAATAATCAAATATGGTTTATAGTAAGTTTTTTCAAAAACTGTGTTCATTGGACAAATAGTCAAGAAGATACAGTATGAGCGAAATCAGCAAGCAGTACGTGCATCGTCGGCTGACTTACCTGTAATGTCCAGAAGAAAGTTAGCTACTCTCATAAAATGCACAAAATGTGTGAATGTAATTTAGATGCTCAAATAATCAGGAACTAATAACCCATAATATCCAAAGAATTAGTTAAGAACTGGTAATATACATTCGGAAATATCTATCATTTCCAATACAAGAAATATTATTTTTGAAAAATTTTGAACGTTATTTATGTAAATTAGTAAAATGCATAAAAACAGAAAAAAAGATACAATTAGTAACAGTGAATAGTAAAATAATTTTGTATTTATAGATTTGAGCGAAGTGTATTAGTTATAAGATCTTGAATAATTGTCTTATGTTATGTAGAATATTAAGTTGTAAAAGTATAGACAAACTATAGGAATTTTTTTTTTATAATTTGAAAATTATTTTTCTTCAGGAAGGAGATGTAACGTATGTAGAATACGAAATATTACAAACGTAGTAGACGGTCATCACACAGAGTCTCGTTATATAGAAACGGCCTACATACATAAACAGAATCACAGAAAACTACTTATTGTTTATTCAGGTCCACATTACTCAAAAAATTAATGATATCAATGAACTCGTAATATATTAACCAGTATTTTTGAAAGCGTATCAAGGAGATGTGTAAAATGTATTGAGCAAGGGGCCAGACAATTTCAGCATGCTTTGTAAAATATATTTATTAATTTTTAAATACCTATTATCATACAACATAATTGCTTTATTTCGTTAAATGACATTTGACTTTTAAATAAACAAAATTTATAAAACTGAACTTAAGAAGCCATCTCAATTTACAAATTCTTAAGTTAGTAAGTACGTTTCTTTGTGGAGAAACTACTTCAACTTTGGATATATTTGATCGCCCGTTAGTTCAGCATAACATTTGGATTCAATTAATGCAAATGATTTATCAGTTTAAATTTTCAATGTCTGTTCAAATAAAATTACTAGCATATTAATAAGCATATTACTTGTAAGAAAGTATATATAAGTAAGTAAGTAAGTATATATAAAGTACTTATATGCAATTCCTTTAAAATGTTATTAAAAAGTACTGAGAGGATTCTGCTAGACAGATAGTCTTCATTAACTATCATCTTTACGGAATTAAATATTATCTAATAAATTATACGTTTATTTGATAGTAATAAAAAATTTAAAATAATGAATTGGAATACCACTTACATTCGATGATGATTGGGCCTGGCAAAACAGTGAAAATAAAATTAATATTAAGAAACATCGGAATATTTCCTGGCAATTCTTCATATTTACACCAAACATAGTTATTTCAGCTGTGTAATTGTTAAATGTTCAAAAGTATTTTTGCTGGCCCCAAATGTTTTATAAATGCGTAGACCAATATTTCAATCTTATCAGAGCTTATTAAATTGACGGAATTAGATTAGTATAATAAGCGTGGGTTAATTACTAACTATAATCGACATCATTAAATGTATTTCATATTAAAATAACATTTTCTATAATTACTTACATCCTGTAATATATACACCACTAATGCTGCACAGTCAGAGAAATATAATAAATTTTTAAAAACATATATACAGGGTGTCCCACCGGGAACCAAATCGATCTATATATGGAAAACCACACATAGGAAAATTTTTAAAATTTGGGGGCGTGCGAAAGTCGATGGGGGCAACTCGGCTAAAATATTTTCAAGATGGCGGCACTTCCGGTTATACAGGAAGTAGATGTCAACTTTCTTATTTCAAATGGAACACTCTGTGTATTATTGCATTTTTGGAATCTACACAAGATTCTAGGCTAATTTTATGTATCACGTCCTATACCTAAGTCTAACTGTTTTTGACTTATTTAATTTTTTACGTGAAAAATGACGTTTGCAGCATCTAAAATAATTAATATTTTTTCCCATAAGGAAGCCCTTATTATTCAATTTGGACTAGAGTCCTTGTTGAGAAAGACCTACTGAAATAGTTTTTTTATAATATTTTGAAAACTTTTAGTACAGGGTGTTTAAAAAATATGATTAAAAATGAAATTGAAAAAAATGCCAAAAATCAATTTTTTCAAATGGAAACCCCCAATTTTTATAATTTTATTTAATTTAGCATTAAAAAATAGTGTAAGTTTGTGTAAGGTTATCTATGCAAAAAATTTTTGGTTTTCGAAATATTGCCAATTTAATATTTCTATTCGGAAATTTTGCTGCGTGAATTTTAAATTCAGTTTCTCTTAGTTGGCTTTGGCGGCATTGACAATCAAATGCTAAAGAAATGTATGACGCTGTCATTATTTGAGAAGTATTATTAATTATTATGCCAGGGCGCTTAAATTACACAAACGAAGATTATTTAAACCTAATTATTATTTATGGAGAATGTAACAAAGTTATATCAAGAACATGTGACACATTTTCTATTCGATATCCGCAAAAACAGAAGCCATCACAATGTACCGTTAAACAAATTATAGAAAATTTCAAGAACTTTGGATCCGTCAAAGCAATGGTGCAAAGAAATAAACCTCTCGTTAATAATGAAAATATCGAAATTGCTATTTTGGGATATTTCGTCGCTAATCCAACAATGTCTGTAAGACAAGCTGCATTGGAGTCAGGATTATCAAAATCAACAGTTCACAGAATATTACGCAAACATAAATTTCGTCCATATGCATTTTCCATAGTCCACCATCTAAAAGAAACTGATTTTCCAAGACGAGTGGCGTTCTGTGAGTTTATTACAACTTGGGCGCAAGGAAACAATTTTTTTTTGGACAATATCATTTGGACAGACGAAGCGAAATTTACAAAAAACGGTGCATTTAATCGACATAATTCCCATTATTGGAGTGATTCGAATATACACGTGTTTAGAGAGCAGAATTTTCAAGATTCCTGGCAATTTAATGTTTATTGTGCGATAAGAAACGATGGCGTCGTGGCACTACACTTTTATCAAGAAAATTTAAATGGTAAGTTAGAAATTTTAGAATATTTCTAGGTAAAAATGTGCTTATTAACTTACAGGTGAGGGCTACTTGAACATTTTACAGAATTTAGAAACCGACTATTTGGACAATTTGCCGCTCGCCGTTCGTAGAAACCTCTTTTACCAACATGATGGCGCACCTCCACATGGCAGCTACCTCATTGACAATTTTTTGCAAAATGCTTTTGTTGATCGATGGATAGCCAACAACGGTCCTTTCCTTTGGCCAGCCCGCTCCCCAGATCTTGCAGTGCTCGATTTTTTTATTTGGGGTACAATCAAAAATCGAGTGTATAACACTCCCATAACAACCATGGAAGATTGTATGCAGCGCGTGAGGCATGAATTTGCAAGTTTAACACCCGAGTCAATAAGGAAAGCGACTCATGAACAACTGTTGCTTAGATGCCAAAAGTGTCTGGAAGTTCAAGGACGTCAGTTTGAACATTTATTGAAAAAATAATTATGCTGTTCTCTTTAAATTAAACAATAATAATATTCTGTGAACTGTTGATTTTGATAATCCTGACTCCAATGCAGCTTGTCTTACAGACATTGTTGGATTAGCGACGAAATATCCCAAAATAGCAATTTCGATATTTTCATTATTAACGAGAGGTTTATTTCTTTGCACCATTGCTTTGACGGATCCAAAGTTCTTGAAATTTTCTATAATTTGTTTAACGGTACATTGTGATGGCTTCTGTTTTTGCGGATATCGAATAGAAAATGTGTCACATGTTCTTGATATAACTTTGTTACATTCTCCATAAATAATAATTAGGTTTAAATAATCTTCGTTTGTGTAATTTAAGCGCCCTGGTATAATAATTAATAATACTTCTCAAATAATGACAGCGTCATACATTTCTTTAGCATTTGATTGTCAATGCCGCCAAAGCCAACTAAGAGAAACTGAATTTAAAATTCACGTAGCAAAATTTCCGAATAGAAATATTAAATTGGCAATATTTCGAAAACTAAAAATTTTTTGCATAGATAACCTTACACAAACTTACACTATTTTTTAATGCTAAATTAAATAAAATTATAAAAATTGGGGGTTTCCATTTGAAAAAATTGATTTTTGGCATTTTTTTCAATTTCATTTTTAATCATATTTTTTAAACACCCTGTACTAAAAGTTTTCAAAATATTATAAAAAAACTATTTCAGTAGGTCTTTCTCAACAAGGACTCTAGTCCAAATTGAATAATAAGGGCTTCCTTATTAATTAAATATTAATTATTTTAGATGCTGCAAACGTCATTTTTCACGTAAAAAATTAAATAAGTCAAAAACAGTTAGACTTAGGTATAGGACGTGATACATAAAATTAGCCTAGAATCTTGTGTAGATTCCAAAAATGCAATAATACACAGGGTGTTCCATTTGAAATAAGAAAGTTGACATCTACTTCCTGTATAACCGGAAGTGCCGCCATCTTGAAAATATTTTAGCCGAGTTGCCCCCATCGACTTTCGCATGCCCCCAAATTTTAAAAATTTTCCTATGTGTGGTTTTCCATATATAGATCGATTTGGTTCCCGGTGGGACACCCTGTATGTATGTACATTATGTGGCTATCATAATGGGTATTATAAATTTAATGTTAGTGAGAAGTAATTTCTTCTACGAAATATTAATTTCGTATAATAACATGGGCGAAATATTAAATCTGCCTACAGAATCAGATTTAAACAAAATGAATTAGTGTGTGTTAATTAGCACTTTATGCATAGATTCTGTCGTATTCCTTACAAACATTATTGAATGTTTATGAGAAACTACACTTAACTAAAATTAGTTGAACGTGCTCCAAAACATTCATAGTTTTTCATAATAAACCAAAATATCTTTGACTGGTTTTGATTTGTGAGAACTTAACAGGACACTGTAGCACTATATTTGAACAAAATTTGTATTGCCTTTCAAGCAGTAGCGGCCCGTGATTTTTTTGAGACGGTAGGGCACCGGGGGGGGGGGTCTGAGTGTTTAATATCAAAGGAAGTGCCTCCATAGCCGGCGCAGGTTTCTGTTTTGTATGCATATTGGTGCCGGCTACGGCATCAGGAATTGCGGACGGCAGCCGGCTTCACGTATCGTTACCGGCTTATCAACACAACCTCTATTTTCCATATTGCGCGCGTGAACGGTTTAACTTTTAGTGTTAATTTCCTTTAATTTATCTAAATTTGCAGGTATGTTTTTCCCTGTAGCTATGCTTTTTGTTGAAAATGATGTTCTTCTAATTGTAGAATGTTGAAAGTGGGCGATAAGTTTGAAAGTTACGAGAATTTCAACAAGCAGTTACAGAAATACAAAAATGAAGTGTTCAATGATTACTGGATTAGAAATTCTAGAACCATCGAGACGCAGGCTAAAAGATATCAAAACAAGACTTAATTTACCATTACGTAAGAATAGCTTGCATAAAAGGTGGCCGAATGCACACTTTTGGGAATAAAACAAAAAACACATTTACATTTAGGCAGAAGTGCCCAGCCGGTATGTTTTTAAAATTAACTTCTTGTGGGGAAATTTTTAGAGGTAAAGGAACTGAATGAAGATCACACTCATCCGGAAGCACAAACTTTATTTAAAAGTTTACCGCAGCAAAGACTGAACATTTCAAAGCAGCTTAAGGTTAATTCAGTAGCAGCATTGCAGGCTAGCGCCAACAAAAAAATCGTATAAAATAATATTATTTATGAATCCGGGTGCCTTGTGACTCTGAAAGACTTAACAAATCTAAACAGAAAACCACAGAACAGAATAAAGTTTGATGAATGTCAATAAATTTTACGAAATACTTACAAATGCGACGTTCATATTCACGTTGATGTGGAAGCAAATTTGAAATGCATCTATTTTCAAGATCCTGAGATGAAACATATGTTTGACTCTTATCCAGATATAATTTTTATAGATGGCACCTATTGTCTACACAGCAGTAGAGCGGCCACATATTTAATTATGGTAGAGGATGCAGAGGGAAGTGGTGCAATAGTAGCAATTGGTATATTACTAAACAAAACTCAAGAAAATATCGATTGGTTCATAAAAACATTCAAAAATTTGAATCAGAGAACATCGGATATAAAAGTGGTGATGTCTGATAAGGACAACAAAGAGAGAAGTGCTTTTAAAAGAAAATTTTCTTGATGTCTCCTTGCAGATATGTTTATTTCATACTCTACAGATATTTAACAGAGAAGTAAGTGTGAAGAAAATGGGATTGTCCACCACAGAATGTGAAGTCGCCAAAAAGTACTTGCAGAATTTAGCCTATGCTTTATCTGAGGAGTGTTTTCAAAAAATCTATTTGGAAATGAAACAACATGTTCATCAAGTCGTTATCGATTATTTTGTACCTGACATTCGCAAATCCGTCTTTTCTGAACAAAACAAACAACAGAATTGAAAGTATCAATGCCAAATTGACATCTGTCATTACCAAATTTTCTAATCCAGAGGATTTCATCAAAATTTTTTTTGTTATCCTCAATTCTTCACGAGCACATAGAAATATCAAAAATTCTACAGAATTACGTTACTACCAGGGCATTTACGTCAGGTTCAGTGGAAGATTTGTATTCTAGACTTTTAACGAATTTCACCTTTAAAAAGGTTCAACGGCAACTTGAATGTATGACTAAATGCAAAGATTTTCAATTTATTGAAGAAGAAAAATGTCTCGGTCCTACTAGTGAAGGTCTTCTAGAGCTAACACCTTATAGTTGTCAGTGTATGTTTTGGACCTCCGCGAGCTCCGTCCAATTATCTTGTCGCCACATCCTCAAACTTCGATCTATGTGCAACCAGTCTTTATTTGATGAAAACATTTGCTTGCAACGATGGAAGAGAACCTATTTTGAATCACGTCACCCATTTTGTCCATCCCTCAAAACTAGCCAGTTTGAAGAGACGCCAAGTACTAATTCAAAACTTGAGGTTAACTTAGAAGTCACGAATGATAATCCATATAAACGCAGACCACTAACATATCACCAAATATTCAAAATAATGAATGATGAATGTTTGAGATTGTCCCAGATATGCAGTGAGATTTCATCCGAGACTTTTTACAACAGCTGAAATTCATTAAGTCTCTTGTTACAGAATGGTCCAATAATAGTTATACATCTACTGGAGATAACACTAACGGTGAAATTGAAATTGATAACCTTAGTAGTTTCCCCAGTAATGATGATAATGAGGCTGAGAAGGAAACTGCAAATCAGAGTAGCCCCAAAATGCATATGTATACAAAAAACTTTGAAAATAACAATAACGATAATTCAACTTCGCAGTTAAACCAAATAGTGTGTTGGGATGTTGACCGAAATAGTGAAATTAATATTATAAATTTAAGCAAAAATCCAAGTACACAAGATAATCAATCTAGTGAAAGTTCTTCGAAATCAAAAGCCATCATAATTTCCGATGTTAAGGTACCTACTTAGTATGTTCAGTGTTTTGGCAATGTTTGTTAAAATTTTATTTTTTAAGATACCTACTGTGAAAATTAGAGGCCGCCCCAACGGATGCGGAAACACAGTTATTGGTTTTAAAAAAAAAGAATATCTAGTACTAAAGAATATATTTAATAATTTTTTTTAAATTAATGTAATTATTGTTAGATTTATATTTAGTTTTGAAAGAAAGAAATTATTCTCCTATATTTATAGTACCTATAATATTTATATCATAATGTGTATTAAATATAGTAAGTATATTATTCAATGAGCGTGTTATGACGGCTATAACCCACGAAGATGACTTGCACACAATGTAAGCATCTGAGTGCGTTATAGCCATAACACCCAAATCGATACTTTATCTACAACTTTCACGGAAACTGATATTGACATAACGATTGAGTTATGACCATGACTCCATCGCTGTCATTATTATTCAACTGACTGAATAATCACTGCCATAACTTGCCAAAATCACCTTAGTAATTCATAGATAATGCGATAATTGTAGATAAAATTTTAAAATTAGTTGGAAATTTTTAATTATAGGAATTGTAAAAGGGAGTAGAGATTCAATCACATATGCACATAACCGCCGGTAGCGATACGGTATGCCGGTGCCGGCAACCATACTTAAAACCGGCGCCGGCTACGGAGGCACTTCCAATATCAAAAATTAAGTACAGACAAAAAAATAAACTCAATAAGAATGTTATTAAATTAACTTGTTTGAAAATAAAATCCATTCGCCGTTCCTTACGATCAGCAAAATTCTAATTCATTGAAGTTGATGTCAGTAATTGTTTTTCAATGGAAGACATTGCTAAAGCACATAGTCTGCTTTCCTGCATGGTATTTTTAGAAAGTGTTTTTATTCTCTTGAAAGTAGAAAAACACCGTTCACTTTCAGCTGTTATCATTGGTGTGGTGCAAATTATTTTCATTAGCTTCACAGATTCTGCAAATGTAGTTGTTAAATTATTTTCATAGAAACATTGCAGTAATT
Source organism: Amphimallon solstitiale (assembly GCA_963170755.1). Classification (NCBI taxonomy): domain Eukaryota; kingdom Metazoa; phylum Arthropoda; class Insecta; order Coleoptera; family Scarabaeidae; genus Amphimallon; species Amphimallon solstitiale. The sequence continues at coordinate 110,474,612 of OY720681.1, read as the reverse complement.
TTAGAGCAGATGAAGCAGTTCCAAAATCTGGTCTATTATACAAAACTACCAATTCATGCTTAAAAGCAATTGATTCCAAATTAAATGTCTCACGGCCATCTGGAATTCAGTTTCGCGGAAAGAATTTTCATATGTTGAAAAACGGTGTGGTTGAAAAAATAGAACTATAGATAGGTGATCACTAAACAAAAAACGGTCATCAATATTTTTAATAATAATGTCGCACACTTCTTTAGCAACCACTTTGTGTTTGTCTTCATAACGGGGTCTTCTGTTCCGTTGTCGGGAATGTTCCTCTTCTTTTTCATCCTTATCACTATTTTATTGCAATAATCGTAATCAGTTGAGTTCCTCACATGCTGAATTGACGATTTAAATGATGACACAAGACAAAACTGTATTTTAATACTGTCAATTTGACGATATTGTAATTGGTTGTAGAGAATTTCGCAATGCGGCATGATTTTATTAAAAAAATATAACCAGTAATTGTGAAATCATAATCATTTAAAATGTTTTTCAAGCCTACAGCTTTCCTTATTGTCGACTGGTCACTAGATTCATCATCTATGATCCGCGTCAGACATGTGATAAGCTCTTTTGTATATCTGAAGACACTCACAACACATCTTGATTTACAGTTCCATCTGGTTGGTGCAGCCCGCGGAAGTCAGTACGCTTGTAAAAAAAATGTAGAAAAACCATCTAGATTGCAAAACAAAACTTTCACTTGTTTCTTATGTGAGGCAACCCGTTTAACTATCAGATTTAACTGGTGCGCGTAACAATGAATATAATTTGCATTTTTGTAAGTATCTTTAATTTTTGCATAAACACCATTGTTTTTACCACTCATTACTGAGGCGCCATCGTAGCTTTGGGATATTAATTTTGCATGCATTTGGTCCAATTTAATTTTCCTAAGTTATGATTCTCTGGTTGCAGAAAAGACAGAAATCGTTCTTGTATATTTCCGGTCAACTCGTATCGAACTACAAAAGCTAACTGGGAAAATGTAGCCGAATCTGTCGTCTCGTCTGCTTGTATAGCGATATAGTGGACTTCGTAGATACTGTCCAGCAATTCATTTTGAATGGTTTTTGACAAACCCATAAATTCTCTATTGTTAAACTTGTGGATGTGGTCCTCGAGGGTGCTGTCAATTCCTGCCAATAAATTCACCAATCCACAAAACTTAATGCAGTATTAGAAAGATCTTAGATAGATCGCTAGTACCACCCCAGACCACGATGCCAAATCTAATATATGGCAACCGCTGTAGAAGACGGCACAAGTTCTCTCAAATGACGGATACTGTAGCAGAAACTGCATAGTTTTCTGCATAATATATATATGTGTTGTTTACATTTGAGAAATTCATCGACAAAAATCCCGAGCAAGCGGGCGCTAACTTTGATCGGATATTTATAGTTTTTGAGCTCTACATGTGCTGGGCAATTAAGCTGTCCAGATTTGAAGAGCATTACATTTGTTATGTCTCATGGTTTACGTGTAAGTTGTTTGTGATAAACCACTCTTTCTTTCATGGAAGAACTGGCTATAACCTCCAGGCCGTTAAGACTATCAGCCTCCACAAAAAGAGTTATATCGTCTGCATAATTCATTACAAAAGGGCTTGGACTGTAGGTACTATTTAGGAAGTAGATGTCATTAAAATAAATTAAGAAGAGCAAAGGTCCTATAAGTATGCTGGTTTGTAGTACCGCTTGGTTTATAGTTTCATTCTTAGAGTGCACTGTTTTATCAACCCTAGTGAGAGTAACCCTTTGCTGCCTGTTTAATAAATAACTACTGAACCAAGCAAGAGTGGCAGTTCCTCTAATGCCGTAATGTTCCAGCTTTTGAAGTAAGCACTGATGTTCAATACTATCAAAAGCTTTTGATACATCGAGAAGACCACCACACGGTATTCTTTTATTTTCAAGAGCAGCGAGGATGCGATCTGTGAAATCAAACAGTGCAGTTTCAATACTTTTGTATTCAACAAAATCGGCAAAATGTTCACGATTTGTTATAATAATAGATATTTATTTATACCGGATTTTCTCAACGATTTTTTTTTTGTAATTAGATTTAAGAGAGTTATTTTTTACTTTTCAATCAAAATTTGAATCTCTTAATTACAGGCCATTTAAATAAGGTGGGTCACTCGTTCTAACCAAAATTAAACAGTCACGAGATTCCAAGAAAACTAAATAATGCTACCCTTTTCCAAAGCTTCTGAGTTAGAACGATGGTCCAAATTTACTCAAATAACCTATACCTTGATTCTAATTACACGGTGCCACTAAATTTTACTCGTCAAATTGTGATAGTCCTGTTTCAAAGATATTAATCCAAGGTTCTCACTCTCATGATCCGAATAACATTTTCTGGGTCAATAAAAACAACAAAAATAATATCTAAACCTGCTTTATTATTAATAACTCCTACATAAACAGTTACATACTGCGTTAATTTTATGTAGTTTGTAACAGGAATAATTTTTTGATAAGATTCAACTTTAATGAACGTCATTTTGAATAATTGTTGCCACAGCATTTTTTTTAAACATTAACATATTATTGGAAAGCTAATCAAGAAGCCAATAAAAAAAATATTTAGTAAATCCAAACTTTTAGGCAAGACAAAAATATTCGCAAAATGAAAAACCAATTGCTTGCACTTTTGAGATAGTCAAGTGCTTATAACTTTATTTTAGCGTCTCCTGAAGCCATCATGTCAGGCCACCTTACTTTTCTGCCACCTCAGGAGATTCACAGGGGTAGCAGTCTGGGTCCCCTATTATTTGCAATATTTATCAATGACCAAATGTTCTGAGTTGGGGTGCCATAGACTTATATTTGCAGATGATATCAAGCTTTTCCTGTAAACACGTACCATTACGGACTATTTGATTCTGCAGTGGTAGGTGGAAGTCTTGGTGTACTGCTAATAATTTGCCTCTGAATATCTCTAAATGAAATGTATTGACTATCAGTCGGAAGAAGTTTCAATTACGAGTTGATGGGATTCCTATATGTCGTTGTGCAGTTGTAATAGATTTTTTGTACTCACCGCTTGTAAACTGACATTTGACGCATGTGTAGTTCGACTGGGAAATACGTTTTCCCGGTTGAGGCGACTGTAAAAATTCAAAGAAACACTGACACTTTGGGACATTTAAAAAAAATCTAACTTGGTAGTAATAAAATTTAGTCTATAAAATACTACTTCCCTCCACTATTCTTCACTAAAAGTTGGGGAAATAGGAGTAATAATTAAAAATTCATCCAAAAAAATTGTGGCGACATCTATATGGCGATATTTTAAGCGACATCTTAAGCAAGATTCAAGCGCCATCTATTTGAATAACATCGACATTCATATTGGCAGTTCGGAATTGTTTGTATTTAAACCAAAAAACGCAATAAATGCACTATAAATTTATAAATATAAGAATAAATACCTCATGTTTGCCATGTGTAAGAATATAATAACTTAATTTTAGGGAAAGGTAGTAATAGTTACGTTACGTACATGAAATGCTTAAATTAATTAGGTAATCTATCTTAGGTTAGGTATGATACCAATGACATTAATCAATAATATTTTTTTAATTTAATGTTCGTACAAAAAATATTGTACAAACCACTTGCGTGCGCTCATGCGGCAAAATAGTCTTCCCGCACTTGGTTCGTAAATAACTATAGGTTGCGCTAGTATTACGCACTGTTATTGTATTGTTAAGTTATCGACTTATTTATTTTTCTTTACCATGTAATTAGATGTATGTTTGTTTGGCAATAAAGATATATTATTATTATTATTATTTTTATTATTATTATTATTATTATTATTATTATTATTATTATTATTTCCGATTGAGTAATTTTACGTCTCTACAGCTTCTTTCTTTTGACAAAAAATGTGTAGACTATATGTAAAAATGCCCATTTTAATATCTTTGTAGGCAGTTTGTTTCCTGAACCAAAGTTCCTTTTTTTTCTATTCAGACAAGGCCGCTTATTTATTACTGGCGTAATAGCTATTAATAATAGTAAATGATACCCACTTTCAGAAATAAACAAAAAAATAATTTTATTAGTAACGATATGAATAATTTTCCCGAATTCTTTGTAAAAAAAAAAAAACAGAATTTATTTAGAGCAATTTGTGTGGTATTATACTTTATTATAGTTCCTAAAACATACAGCGTTATAATAAGTTAATTTATAAATACGAATTTAAACAGACTTGATCTTTAAAGTATTGTTTGCATTTCAAACTTGTTCTTTACTTATTCTTTCGCTACAGCAGATATTTATTCGATTTTCTCTGTGGTTAATATTCTGTGAATGTATATAAGTAGAAGTTTACTGGAGGGAAGTATTCCTTAGTTAAACCTGAGGCAATTTGCTACAAACTTTTCGACTGTGGAAGGATAACTAAGTAACTTTTTAACGTTCACAGTTTAATATTAATGTCGTTTTTGGAATTCCAGTGATATTAGTCGGTTAGCACAAATTCAAGCGAGAAAAAATTATAACTTTGTGGATAAGTAATCTATCCTAGTATGTATTCAGATTACAAGTAACGCTGAAATTCTAATCATTTTCAATATTTTTTTGCCAAAACATTCTTTTAACATATAATATGATATCGTTCATCGTTGGAAAGTTAATCAAGAAGTCAATCTAATGGTGATTTAAGAAATACAACATTTTAAGCAAGAAAAAAATATTTGCAAAACTAAAAAATAACTGCCCGCCGCAGTTTTGAGATAGTAAAAGAGTTTACAACTTTATTTTAGCTTCTCTTGAAGCCTTCATGTCAGACCACGTTCACCAAAAATGTTAAAATTGCATCTGTAAAAAGCTTGATGCATATATGTATAAGGTCACACATATGCACACAACATATTGCTGTATATGCAACAATGCTGATGAATAATAAAAATTAGAATAGTCTATTTTATAAACTTATTCTTAACAGCATAATTTTTTTATTTATGTTCTTATGAGTCCTTGCAGTGATTTGCTTCTTATATTCTGGTACACCTCTTATTTAGTTTTGTTTGGGATAAGGTCAAAATTAATCAAAGTATCTAAATCTCATATAAAAATTATATTTACATTTTTGTAAAGATTTGACGATCATTAATAACATTTCCACATTAAATCTATATATATTTGTTTTACAAAGAAAAAGAAAAGGAAAGCATTTGTACTCACTTTGGAGTTATAATGCTTGTGAAATACTTATTTATCTATAACAATAGTTGAAAGAATAATTATCTTGTTCCTTTAAATAAAGAAAAATTATTAATTCTTGATAATTTGTTTATTAATACCAAGCCGATTCTATTTCACCAAAAACATACATTTGCACATAGTGCCTTGGTAAACTAGAACCTTGCAACGTGAATGCTCTGAAAACTGACCTATACTAATTGCTAGCTGTAAACATCCTCACATTGTACCTTTAGCAGCTTAGCACCTGCCCATCAAGAACATCCCCGCTTATTCGTATTTATATTATTAGAATTACTAAATTAAATGACTATATAATAATTAATGATGCCCAACGAACTACTAAAGGCAAATATTTTCACATAGTACCTTCAGCATGTCTAACACCATTAACTATCATTTTATTATTTTGAAAAACAAATTATTATTATAATACAAGATAATATTCTTCTAATTAATGATGCTCAACGATTTACTAAAGGCAAATATTTTCACATAGTACCTTCAGCACGTTTAACACCATTAACTATATCTAAATTGAATTATTTATCTTATAACTTACTTCATATCATCGTACATTTTATCATATTCATTCTTATTGATGTCCTCCATCTTAAAAATTAAAATAATAAAAATAAAAATTAATTGAATGAAATTGTTTTAAAAGAAACAAAATGAAAATAAAATTCTAATTCTTAATACAGATTCTTAAATCGTGAGATCATAAATAGTGCATATAGGCCCCTACTCTCACTTTCGCTATCAAAAAATTTTTATCTTTCCCAAAATTAGCGTCTTTACTGCTTGAATTATAAAGTTCATCTTCGACAGGTCTATTCTTATTTTCGCTTTATATACTGAAAATAATTGACTATCGGCAATCTGTAGCGCCTGTGTTATCTAATTAAATTTTAATTTGGCATTGATTTTAAATCGTTCGTGATAAAATATTTCTTTTTCGTTTTCTTCAGGTTGTCATACTTGCACCAATACGCGCACATCGTCTTTGCCAACTACATACTAGTGGTCACGACTCGAACTGTTTATTATCATTGTTTTTCACCAACTTGTTATATCCCATCCTCAGTAAGTATATCTTTCTTTCTCTCCTCATCAGTATAGTCCCTCATTGTACTTGTATATGAATGCATTGCCTTTTTCATTGTTTGTTCTACATTTTCTTTTTCCATTCACCAATGTTATTCTTACTATTCTTTTGAGACATTCTTCGATTTGGTAATATGGGAAAGACGTTGTAAACAACTGAGATTTTTCTCACGGAGCCCGCATTGCGAAAATTAGTTGCTTTCGTCACACTGTCGCCAATTTCTATCCATGCCCTCTCTTCTGGTAACACGTTGATTTGCTGTAAACAACATTAACACTGTATTTTTCTTTTGCAGATTTTTAAACCACACATGACCATTTCCATCTCCTTTGAAGCGTTTGTGTTATGCATACAAGAACTAATATGTCTATTTTTAATTTATACAGTTACTGTTTACATAAAACATCTTATTTACGATCTGATAGTTCGCACCAGAAATATTTTGATTTACACCCTTTTTACACATTTATTTATAAGTTACAGGTATTTACTATATTTTAAGTTTTATTATTAGAAACTTTCTTATGAATTGGTACCATTATTTATATTTAAATTCACATTTATTTGTCAAATGTGTATCAACAATTCATGTTTATTTTTGGTACAGCAGTTCCTCCTTAAATGTAGGCATGTTTTGACTAATGCTTAAATCTTAAATATACGACTTTAAAAATAAAATTCGTTTTCAATAACTAAACTAATTCTTAATATTATTATTTCAATGATGTGAAGGTCACAGCAATATGTTGGGTTTACATCGGACAGATGAACATTCTCCAACTTAGCCGAAATAATACAATTTATTAGTTCTGGTATCAATTCTCGAGAGCAGGTTGATGTTCTGTACATAGACTTTGCCATGGCGTTCGATACTATTGATAACACAGCCTCTTCGAGTGTTCCGCAAGGTTCAAACCTGAGCCCACTCTTCTTCAACGTTTACGTAAACGATGTACCATCTAATCTCAGCTGTCGCTGTGTCCTGGTGATTTAAAGAGGTTTTTAATGATTTCGATAACTAAAAATAATTATAATTAATGATATGCACTAATTATTGTTTTAAATAAGAGAAAAAACGATTAGTGAATAATTCATTGTTGCTTGAGGCGCATATTTTAAAAATACTTAATGCTATGACGCACTTCCGGTTTCACTGAAACTGCATGGAACTTGGTTTTTTTAAATCGCTCACCCTATATATTTTTGGATTTTCTAGTACTGTTTGAATGAGCTTATTCAACTGTTCTTCTTTTTCAAAATTTAGCCAATAGATTTTGAGTTATTATTTTTTTGGGAATTTTTAACCAAAACACGTGTTCAGAAAAAAAATCATATTCGCATTGTTTTTAAAAGTAAAAACAGATGGTGCGTGTAGGCAAGGAAATTCTGCATCATTCGGTATAAGTTGCCCTCGACAATGTCTCAAAAATGGACAAAATGTCACAATAAAATATACAGGGTGTTGCATTTAAAAAAATAAGTTTTTGGTATGAGAAAATTTCGGGAAGTAGGCTTTGAAAAACAAAGTTTTTTTAGGTACTGTCAAGTACAGCGTATACCAAATGATGCGAACTTTCTTGGCAACAGGCACCACAAAGTTAATGCTCTTACTTTTAAAAACAGTGCGAAAATGATTTTTTTGGTCAAAAATTTTCAAAAAAAAAATTTAATAACATCATAAACTATTGGCTCAATCTTGAAAAAAAGGGTCAACAGGTAAATTAAAATAGTACTTAAAAATCCAAAAATATATAGGGTGAGTCATTTAAAAAAAAATAGTTTCATGCAGTTCCGGTGAAACCGAAAGTGCGTCAGAGCTTAAATTATTTTTAGAATATGCGCCCCAAGAAACCATGAATCTTGTATTAATTGCTTTTTCACTTATTTAAAACACAAAAGAGCAATCGAAGAAACGGCTATTAATGACTTACTTTTCTGCTTTGCACTGAGTAATTAATTATTATTAAAGATTTACTCATGGTGAGAGTCGAACCCACGCCTCCCAATTGCTAGTGGTAGCGCACCTGACTAGCAATTAAGAGGAGTGAGTTCGAATCTCACCCTAGGTAAATATTTCCAATTAAAAATTATCTAATTGATTACTCAGTGCAAAGGAGAAAAATCATATTAGACATTTCTACGCTTTATTTAAAATTTACACTGCTCAGTTTATTTCAACCCTTAAGTATATTTTAGTTTATTAAAGTTTAAACCCAACGATACAGAACGTCCTGTATAAAATAAATAGCATCGCGGAAATCGTTTCCGATTTCTTCACGAGAAATATAAACCACCATCAATAACTTTAATTCGTTCGTCTTTTAGCTCAAAATGGAACCGTTTAATTGGTATTGACCGGTTCGTGGCCGGGCAAAATGTAACGTTTCCCTATACAATGTTCTCTTCATTTCCCCCAGGAGTGTAATTTTACTAGTATCCGAACGAGCTCGAAACCAAGCAATTATTTATTTTACAAACGAGAAACTCTTTAACTCACTAACTCTTGACCATTTATAAAAGGATTAGAGTTAATCAACGAGCGAGGACCGGACTATCATAATATGCTGAGTAAATGTTTGCTAAATTAAATTTAGGCAGAGGAATGATGGAATCAAACTAACGTATGATGAAAACCTAAAGGAACGTATTACTTGTATAATAAATGCGCATAACTTTGATTAGAAGCATTAGAAGGCGGCCTTCTTAAATAACGGGTTTTTCATTAAGCGTGTCTGAAATTTAAAATTGAATAGAAAAAAAGCTATGGGTGTGAGATATGACAGAAACTTTATTGCGAATCAAAAAACCTTCAATACCATTATGTTTTAAAAATGATATGAGAGGTCTAATTTTGTATGACTCTGTTACATAAGTCGGGCTGGATCTCACCAATAATTTGATTTGGCCTTTAGCAATGAAAGTGAAGTAAATCATTTTCCACTGTTATTTCTCAATATTTTTTTTAATATTTATACTCAGTATTGTTCTGGGCCCACAACCTGTTAGATTTTTTCTGCTACCTAAAACTTAATTGCATCAACAATTGATCCGTTATTCATAAATATTCGATATGTTTTTAACTATATTATTTGTGTAGTAAATGTCCATTTTGTAAAGGATTAGAATGGAAAAACACAGTAATATTACTATCCTCTTTTATTCTTTACAAAGGGTATCAGTTTACTCGGAGTAAACTGATACCCTTTGTAAAGAATAAAAGAAGATAGTAATATTACTGTGTTTTTCTATATTATTTGTGTTTGAAATACTCATATTATTTACAATCCATTCCATTATTCAATTGGAAAAGACGAATCCAAACAGAAAGCCAAACATTATTTTGGCCGTTACCAATGAAAGTGGAGTAAATCATTTTCCACTGTTATTACTCAATTTATCTTTTTATATTGATACTCAGTATTGCCCTGGGTCAACATTATTTAATTTTAATCGACAAAGCATTTTGTGTACGCATTTAATCATCTCTTATTTAAATTCTACTCTATATTTTCCATCGTTTAAAAATTGTTTTGGAAGGGTTATATGTTTGGTTTTCTAGTTATATTAGCTCAACTAAAGTTATATCAAAGAATAGAGAATTGAGAGTCACACTTTTTTTTTATTATTATTGCCAGTATGTGCCTATGAATTTAAACCATTACGATACGGCACAAAATGTATAGTAAATACATTAAAAACTATTAAGATTATATAGTATTTTATTGCATTATTAGTATAGTTTGCATTCACGCAATCTTGGAGTAGAAGTAATTAGGACTTACAACTTTAAACTTTAATAGTCGGAAATAATTTATAATCCCAGTGGCGTGGGCAGAAATACGATTAATATGTTAATAAACCCTAATAAATTAACTAACCATTTCATTAGTAGAGGAACACAGTATCGGCGAATACAAGAGAGGTTCTTGTCGTCACCTCCCATCCACATAATTCCGGATCGCAAGCACATAGACGGGAACTAGAGGCTTGTGAATGTTTTAAGTGCCAATCTATATTAACAAATTAATATAAGCTTGTGTATACACGAAGGATTAATTGCGTCCTCTATTTTAAATGCTTTGTAATATTAAACGCTGGAATGCATTGAAAATGATAGAAGCGAATTTCAATCAAATAATATAGGAAGGAAAAATGACGAATGGTTATTATATGAAATAATTAATTAATTAATTTCTAAAGTGATTGCGTTTTATTTAGCAGAAAATAGAGAGCAATACTGGGCAGAAATATAAAAAGAAAGATTAAAAAATAAAAGTTACTATAGTAAAGTCCTGAAAACTCGGTACTCGATAACCACGTGACGCGCTGGCGTTGGATGAAACGCTATGGACTCTGAGTATTTGTGGGGGAAAATTATCTGGTGACACGGGGGTATATCTCAGTTTAAGGAAGACTTTCAGAAATTTATCGAAGTTGAAGGTTTGACCAAAGAGCAGTTGTACAAATTCGATGAAACCGGGTTAAATTATAAAGTGATACCAGCTAAAAGTGTTGTTTATAAGGAAGAACAGTCAGCCCCTGGTTTTAAAAAAAATCAAGGAGAGGGTAACAATCCTAGCATGCAGTAATGCAACAGGTGCCCAAAAATTAAAACTTGGTCATTGGAAAGTCAAAGAAACCACGAACGTTTAAGCACATTGAAATGGAACTTTGAGTTTGGTACAAAGACCAGTCAAATGCCCGGATGAGCGGTGCAATTTTCAAAGAATGGTCACATGAAGTATTTCCTCCATCGGTTCAGCAAGTTTTTAAAATCTTAAAATCTGCCAAGGAAGGCTATCCTGATTTTGGACAATGTGTCTTCGCACCCAGGCACTGACGAGTTAAAAAATGAGGACTTATGAGCAATGTTTTTACCACCCAAAGTCACACCAAGGACAAGAGAAGATACAGGCGCCAACTGTTATCCACCCTTCTTTCTGCAAACGATGATGGTCAAAGTTTTATCCAGAAGTTAAAGAAAACTGACATATTGGATGTTGTTGGATGTGTGGCGGTCTCCTGGAACGAGTTACAGTCACTAACACTAGTTCGTTCCTGAAAAAAACTCCTTGATCAGCAAGGGTATGAGTTCGTTGGTCATGATGAAGAAAATGTAAACTTAACCTCGTGAAAATAGTTCCTGGATGTGAAGAAGCCGATGAAAATGATATCGAAGAAATTCACGAAAATGATGAAGGCATTGATGTTCAGGACTCCAGTGTACAAGACCCTAAAATATCATAGTTAGTGACTAAAGGCTGTCGAAACTGCCCTCCAGTGGTTTGTACTACAAACTGCGTCGGTAATAGACTTACTGTTACTTCGTCTCTTCGTGATGAAGCATCAAGACGCAGATTGTAGTACAGAAAACAACAGGACATTACGCATTTCTTTAAAAGAAGGTAGGCAGTGGACAGTTTAAGTTTGAGTTATAGCATGCCTCGTAAACTGTTGTATTCTCAAGCAACAAATAAGAGTATGTACCTACATATTTTATGACAAAAAATCGTACTTATTCTTTTTTTAACACCTTTCCCGATAACCCGACTTTTTCACAAACCCGGCCAACCTTCGGTCTACATTAGGCTGAGTTTTCGGAACTTCACTGTATACGGAAAATTCCGAGTAATCCTAACATTTAAAGCAAATACTTAACACAGATACGTGTGAGTAATCAATCGGTTCTGTATTTTCGGATTGAGCAACTTTTAATAATTAATAAAATGAATAAAATCGAATAAAGTTGTTTTTTCTTTAAAAATATGAAAAAACTTATGTGCATACCAAAGTGAATGGCCTTCCAACTCAATTATGAGCGATCACAGTTATATCCTGGTCACATTCAGCAGACGGATAGAAAACCATCCCCGTTCCAACTATTCACTAGACAACAACTGAGATATTGGCTGACAGCATTGTTCTCGCGTATAAGATCATCTGCCATCTGGTACTTTTTAGTGCTGCCATATATTAGAATTATGCAGATTAAACTAAATAAACAATAATAAAAATTTGTTTTTCTTCATTATGTTTCGGTGCAGGTAAGGGCATCACTTGAAAACGGCTGGAGCGGTTTAGCTAATTTTTTAAAATATTGTTCGTAATAGTCCGAATTAGGTTTTGGGGAAAGAAAAATTGGTAAAGTTGTCCGGAAAACTGGAAAATTTGGGAAAATCTGAAAGTGCTGTTTTCTATAAAATTTTTGTATGAACACAAACTAACGATTCGAACAATGGATATGCGTAATTCTTCGTTGTTTTATTTGTTGTGGCCCTGAAATAGATTTCAGGAAAAAAAAATTCAGGGCAATCAAGAAGAAAAATCGTAAAATTCGGACAAACTACAAAAATCATAATTTTTGCATGCATTTTCGGTCATAACCGACGATAGAAACGACATATTATTTGGTTGATTTTTTCCGTTTTGTTCCTTATGCTACTAGGATGGAAATAACTTAATTGAATATTTTCAATTAAAAAAAAAAACCTGGAAGATGTGGAGAAAAATCTGGAAAAACGCATTCCAACCTAAATTAAAATAAAATTGCATCTGTTTTTACTTCTGTGTTGTTTCGCGATCTGTTCAACAAATATTGTTATTTTATTTCTAATTATCTATCAATGTTTCGTCATTATGTAAGCGACTGGCTTGACTCACAATTTGACAATCAGCTGTCAAACGACATTGGCACACGTAGCGAAATAAATTTGAATAGAAATAAAGTAACTACATTTTTTATTTCTGTTTTATTAAACCAACATATATTAGGGATCCGGTAGGTGGCGTTGTAATGAAGTTATTAACAAGTTCTATATTTATGGACTATAATGACTGATATTTATAATGTATGTTGGTTTAGTTCTAAAAAAGAAAATCTGGACTCGATAGATGGCGTTGTGATTGCCTCATGGCGCCATCTACCGGAAAGGGCAGAACAACGTCTTCCGGGCCTGCTTGTATAATTATAAATTTATTTCTGCACAATTCCTTTAGTTTGTTTATCTTACTTTTCTAGTAGGTACTTTTCTTAAAATTTCGTATTGTATTGATGTTGGATTAATGCCCATGTAAGTCAAAATGCCTTCACTAGTGAGCATGAAATTATTCTGCTCACTAAAATGGCGACTGGTCCACATATTCAGAGTGAGCGTACATCATTTAATCTGATTACTGAACAGTTGTGCAACTGTGGTATCTGCTGAATGCGACCTTTGTCATCTCCAGGTTGTATGAAAATCGAGAATGTAGGATTTACAAGGCACCATTTATTGGTAGTCAAGGTTGTCAGAATTATTCAGGAATAAATTACTATTACGAGGGTTGGAGGAAGGTGGGTCCCACAAATGCATACACTATTTCAATTGCCTTTTCACGTAGAGGCTTATGAGATCAATATGGGTCTTTATTACGATCCTGAATCTAAATGAGAATCCATTCAGTCTGAGAAATTTCAGGCCAGTTCTCAGAATAAAATATAGGAACAATTTTTGGGCACCGCGGAATTGCAAAATATTTTGATTTTACCAGAACATGCTTCCTTCTTGTGGTGTGTTACCGAAAAGAGAGAAATGCATGAAGATCTTGGACTTCGACTGGACTGGTTTTCAATACCCTGCAACCTAACATGTTACATTGAAGAATTTGACACCTTTCCATTCTATGAATTATTCTGAAAAATCTTAATAGCATAATAAGAATATTAATAAATAAAAATCAATCAAAATCTCAGTTTGAGATATAATAATAATAATCCCAAAAATCTGTATTTCTAATTCTTTTTCTAATTTCATAATTTTTCTTTTAGTATTTTTATAGCTTCCTCCAGCACTGCCAAAACCACTAGTAGGCTCAAAACCGATTCTTGTTTTACTCCACTATTCACTGCTAAATCCGTCAGTTCTTCAATGTTTTTTCTACTAAGGCACTTATTATCTCTTACCAGAACCTCTAGTATCGCTATTGCCTTTTCTCCATTTCGGCCAAAAGCTTCTTCCAGTTCTTCAAATAAAAGTTATCTTATAAATATTAGGTGGTATTATAAATAGGAACTAGGTATCCTCAATGCTAAATTAAACTATGTTGTTAATTACTCTGTTTGACGATGTTTTATCGATCCTCAACAAGAACTTTTTAACGAAAATGTAAAGTGTAAACACATAAATAAATACTGTGACATATATATATATACATTTATACATTTATAATTGTATATATGTAAGTCACAGTATTTATTTACTGCTTGATGTTAGTTTTAACATCCACGTGTTTACACTTTTCATTTTCGTTTTGATTGGTGACGCCACATAAGCCTCTATTAAACGGGATACACTATTAACATACAGGCCTCTGTATAGCAGAACATGCCGTCAGAAGCCATCGCTTTTTCTGTGCCATCTTTTGGGTGATAGATGTCGCTGTGATACTCTCACTGCATCTACCACGCAAAACTGACATAAGTAGCGTTTTAAGTTTTAAAGCCATTGTCGACAGTCTCCACGTGCACTGATGAGGCCCCAAAGGCCGAAACACAGGTGTCTGTGCGTTCGATTGTCGGCAATGGCACTTAATGTATGTTTGTATCCCAAACACATGCATATATGCATATACGTTTTACGTATAAATGTATATATGTAAGTCAAGAACTTTTTATATTGTTTAAAATCTAATATATGAGGCAATACAATTTTAATTTAAATTATAAATTAAAATGTGGTAAAATTATAGTACAATATGAAGTTCAAAGGCGCAAAAAAGCAACAAAGAACAAAAGATAACTAAAAAAGAAAAGAAAAACGTCTTCTGGCACTTTCAGGACGACACCTCTAATGATTTATGTGCAACTTTATTAAAGTTTTTCCGTGATGGATTTCCGCGTTTTTCTTGTAGACACACACCGCCCGGAAACTATTTTCTTTTCTTGGGTTTGTTATGTATTCATTAAATTAAGAGCGGACTGTTCACATGCCGGCGACAGATACAACACCGACGACCCCGTGCCCGATGTGGGGGAACAACGGAACGCCCCCCTTTCGCCCTTAGCCAATGCATCCAAACCGCTGACAGAGTGAGTAGAACGTAAATCTAGTGTATTTAATGAAGCCAGCGGTTCGCCAAGCAATTATTTTTCCTCTGAATCTCGTTTATCAAGATCTGTTGTGCGGATTCCTTTTTGCGAAATAGAAATATTCGGTTTTGGTATGTAAACATGGCAGGCGGGTAAATATTAAAATTGAGTTTAATTATTTTGGAAGTACCGAAAAAAATAGTTGACAACGAAAACAAAAGTACGAAAATCAAAGAGAACGAGACTATAACGATATTTATATATCTAATTTTATAGTAACTCAAAATTATGCAACTTAAGATACACAAAATTACTATAGTATAATTCAACCTTAGTAAATATTTTAAATGTCTAAGAAAATATAAAAGAATTCAGAAGGTAATAAATTTAAGGGAAAATTGAATAACAACAACATTTAAACAATATTAGAAAATCATTTTTTATTAGTTACTCAAAATTAGACAAGTCAAATTTTAAATAAAAAAATCAACTTAACCATTAGTGGGCATTGTGAGAAAAAACAATTGGGGAATTAAATAATTTTTTTACACAGATAAAAGACGCCGAAAAGGACGCTCTTAAAAATTAAGTTAAAAAGATATTATTAAAGAAAATTTAAATACCTGTGTGAGTGTATACAAATTAATTACTATTTCTACGAGAAAGATATACACAAAATAGTGAAAGTATTTACAGTTGGAGGGTTTCGTCGACTGATCTGTATTCCAATATATACAAGTATTCAATTGAAATTAAGTATTTTGAATCAAAGTGATACATTAATAATTACCTGATGAAAGAAGAATTAAACGTAGTTATCGAGGAATAGGCACCTCAAGTTTTGGAATTTTACACCAAGATACCGGTTCCCATAAGAAGAAGACCACCAGAATATAAGAAGAGACCAGATACGCTACTTGGAGATAATTGTCCACTAAAACAAACCATTTAAAGTATCAAACTCGAGTTAAGTACTTACATTTTATTAAAATTGAGATCTTAAAAAAATCAGAATTAGTAAAAAAATATAATTGACATACAATTAATATAGTATTAAGTATGTACTTTCATTGGAAGAATTATTCTATTCTAATTTTCATCACAATTTAATATAATATAATAGTAGTTGCATATAGAATTTTTACAAATAGATTATAAAGAATTTTTCGATTAATATTAATTTTTTTCAACTGAATTTGATTTACGTAAATCTTATATACATACCGTTTATATTTATTGAATCCTGTTGTTTTTGTTTATAACAATTCCAATGGTAACAGTTCACTAACAGTTTTTGTTGCATAATAATGTTTGATTATAACCTAATTTTTATGAAGTTCATGTATTTTACTTTTCAATATATTTTTTTCTTATTGTTCACTGTTGTTTTCTTTATACGAACTTAATCTTCTACAATAAGAACTATAACACACTGAGATACTTTATAAGAGTCTTATAAATAAATTTAAACTGAGCTAATAATATTTTAAGTAAATTTATGCCGGTAAAAATAAACATAACCAACTTTTAGTTGCGTAGAAGCATAATTTTCCCACGTATTCGTTTCAAATACTATGAATTTAGGTAGAATCATATTCATGATAATTTTAGATACAGTGAGATAAAATAAATATTGTACAACTCAGAAATATATTTGAAAATTAGTTTAAACTCATTGTAAAATTAAAATCATACATTTTTAGAATAATAAAGTAGTAATTAACTATCGAATATCCTGTTTAGAATACACGGCTAATATAAAGTAGCCGTGTATTTTATATTATAAATGGGAAAGTCTTTGAATTACTTGATTAAAAAATTAATTATAAATTCTATGAATTGCTCAGCTCATTATCTCTGTGACTATTTCTCCTTTGACTTCAATACATTTCCTCCAACATTTTTCCAATTTTTTGATCCCTTTCTTATAATAATATTTATAGAGGTCCTCAAGGTCGTTGGAGCCAAATCTCTTTTAACCATTTCATTCAGGTTTCAAAATAGGAAGTAGTCACTGGGGACTATGTCCAGAGAATATGGCGGATGAGGCAGCAATTCGTAGCACAGTTCATTAAATGTTGCCATGTCGATTACGCACATGTGCAGGTTTGCATTGTCCCGATGGAAAAGTTGTAACGGACTTTTGTCCGTCACTGTATAAATTATCGAATAAATTAGTATTAAGCTTTTTATTTAATTTTACATTAATGGGTTCGATAATTTAATACAAATATTCTAAAATATCTTTATTTTGTCTAAAATCAATTAGTAAAGAGAAAGATGATGTTTTTGTTAATTTTCTAAATGCATTTTTGCATGTGATAATATCGACCGTTTGGGTACAGTTCTTGCTCATTACGCGTGATACTTCGGAAAAACACTGTTTTTAGCTATTATTTGTGCAAGTCCGGGCCTATATAAGACGACGACTTTGTTTGTAAAATCAGTTATCCTGGCAGTCTAGAAGAATTCTCACCAAACTCTCTGGCAGTCTAGAGAGTACCTAGTACCTATCCCTTAGTCTTTCTGGCAGTCCAGAAGAAGTAAGTTGTTTTGTTACCAGGCAGATCGTGGTAAGAAGACAATTACGTCCTGTAAGCCCGAGTAAATCTTTATATGGTTATTCCGTTTATTTTAAATAATCACGTCAGATAGATTTTATTAATTTCAAATGTACCAAAGTAAATTTTAGGTTCACGTAAGTTTTCAAAGAAATATATTACTCTCGTCGAATATCTCTTCAATAATACGAACATAAGCACCAGATGATGCATTAACGTTTTTTTGGTAAACTTGTGTAAAAATATCACCTTTCTCGAAGTAAATATCATGTATATAATATCTTAATTCACAAAATATTTATGACCGTATATTTTAATATTCAATGTTTGAATATTCCGTTAAATGTTTGTTGACATACTGCGAATAATTTTTTTCAGTAAATCTAAAGTTATTTTTCAATATATGAATTATAGTTGCTTTTGTATATAACAAATACTTTATGATCTTCTTGTAAATATATGTACTAAATTTGTGTAATTAAATTTCTGTTTTATATGTAAATAAAAAGATGGACATAGTAAGATTTCTTTTACTCTTAATGCTAGACGGTAATATAAAATGAATATTGGAGTAATAAACATGCTAAAACATACCGAACCAGAGTTTTCTTCTCCGTAAACCGAACTACCCGTATTTGAGCATTACTGTTGATAAAGTTCACATTCACTAGACACTTAAAACACTTGATTTTACACATATTGTTTTAAGTTTAATATCTAATTATCTGTCAAATATAGGCAGTGAAGGTGGACGAATACCAACTGTAGATTTAATAGAGGACAATATCACTCTGATGTTAAATATCCCTAAGATTATATAAGACGTTTAGTTATCCGTTGATAGATGGGAGCACTTCAAATTTGGCAATTAGTATTATTAATTAAGTATTTAACAATTTAAAGAGGGTTTCATGTCGCAAAGTACTTTCTTCTTGGCCAAATGCGGTCGTTTTTCCTTCAAATCCCCGTTGAACTGATCCATTACTTTTCCGTAAAATTCATCTTTGATTTTTTTCCCTTCAAAAGGTTCTTCTCCTTTTCTGTTTACCAATTTCCTTGGTCTCGTAGATATTCTTTATTGCTCTTTATTTTCTTGTTTACTCTTTATTTATATATGATGTAGCAGAGCACATTGATACAAATGTTACATTGTATGCGCATGATGCAGCAGTGACAGTGCTGGCTTGTAACAAATATCAGTTGCACAATCAAGTGGATATTATCATAGAACAGTTTAGGTGTTGGTGTATGAGCAATAGACTAGTGTTGAATCACAGTATGACTTAAATAATAAGTTTTGGTATAAATCCTAGAAACAACAAATCATTGCCTTAAGTCCCAAATGTAAATAAATATTTGGGTGTTATGATAGATTCCAACATGGGTCAGGCAAGTCAAATTGAACACATTTGTAGAGCTATTAATAAGAATTATTATCTTACGTTGCAAATGAAGTGCATATAAATGCAGAAGATCTATTATTCAATGGTACAGTCTGAATTAACTTAATAATAATTTGGCGTGGAGTGCAGAGAGTAGAATAGACTTCTAATTTTGGAAAAGCGGGTTATTAGGTTGATATTTGATATGGGGGCCCCGAGTCCTATGTAAACACATTCATTAGGAACAGAATTATAGTGATCCCAGCGCTATATGTAGGGGAAGTACGGCTATGATAGCATCCTTTTTTATAAATATGCGTAACTATGTTCATTTAAACCGCAATAGATGTTTAACCATGGCAAAATTCAAAGAATAGGAAGTAGTTTCATAAATAACCAATCTAAGCTATTCCAAAATAATATATTTCTATAAAATATATATTTTGATTTTATTGCCAAGAGTGCCATCATATACCTATATAATGTAATAATGACACACCATATATAGTACTGATGGCATAGGTAGATACTAATTATTTACAGTAGATAAAAAAATTAATGCAAGCAGGATTTTCATCATCAGAATCATCTTGAAATTATGGTAGATTTGGATCCAGATTTTTATAACTATCGACATCGAATTCAACCCTTTTCTTAATTTTTCTTGCGGACTTTCTCAGTTCTTTTGCTTTTTGGTCTGCTTCCTTGAGTTTTAGTAGTTCAATAGTGGGTGTTTTATTCAAAACACCTTGCGCATCTGATCTTTTGCGTTTTCTCTGTTTCAGTATTGAATCCATTTGAGGGACTGGTGATAATTCTTGTATAAAATCAGTCGCATTGGAAGAAGTCACTGGAATCTTTATTGATGACACGCTACTTACCTCAACTAGAGAAGATTCTGATAAGTTTTTCTGACCTAAGCAGAAATTTCTTATCGCATTCATACAAAAAACTACTGTGAAATGCTGACCTGTTTCAGCAGCAATTAATGAGCCTACTTGATTCTTTCCTTTGCAGGCAAAAAGTTTTTCAGAACGAGATTGGACAGTGGACAATCCAGTTTAGTCCATGTTAAAAATTTGTTAAGGCGTAAATTTGTATTCTTCAATTACTTTTGTCAAATTTTCAAAATATGCTTTGATATTTGGTCTATTGAATGCTTGAGATCGTGCAAAAGAGGTTGCTTCAGGAAATTCGGAGACTTATGGAAGGATTTCTCTTTAGAAAGCTACGAAGCCAGTCCCACCCATCTAATTCTTTTGTGCTATTGAAGTTCTGTTTCAGACTTAGCTTTTTAGCAAGTTGAAAAGCTAATTTTCTCACATCAGTACACGTTAATCCAAAGAACCTTAGTTGTAACATTTTTATATGGTCAACTATTTATTGTTCTCTTTCTTTATTAAAGATAGGTAATCTGCCTCCTAAAAATCCTACATCATTACCTAAATAGTAAATACAGAGATAATACGCTACCACACTAATGTATTGATGACTGCCTACTTTGCAACCATAGCAATCGAGATATCATAGAAAATCGTCATGTGCCACCATAGCCGTACCTCCCCTATATTTGATACTCTACTCACGTTGAAACCAAACAATTAGTAACTTTAACTGATTTCTTCCAATTTCACATGATAAGGAACTTTTTCTAAAAGACAAATATACAGATATCTTTCACTTCCGCCGTTCCATGCAGCAAATTCTGCACCAGACTAAAGACCCCGGGATATACGTAGGGTAAACAATCCAGAGATGGCGTAAAAGGAGCACTTAACACCGCCCCGATTCGAGAGTAAACCCAAAAAAAACTTACACATATCAATAATTGATATCATTGTTGATATATGTAAGTTTGTTAGTAACTTCTTCGTTTTAAATCCATAATATTGTAATACATGTGACTTTCCAATAATAAACAGGCCTGAAGAAAGTTGGAATTAGCAACAGAAACGTCACAAATTAATAATAATAATAATATATCTTTATTGCATTATATATACACTTTATACATGCAAAGGTCACAAACAGAAAATACATTAGATTAGAAATACAATAAATGCAAAAATATTTATATATACATACACATACAGTGACATACAATGATATACAAAAATCTGCGAGTAAAGAGTAACACTGAAAGCAGCAGTAAGAAAATCCATAATAGTGGAAGGCTCTAAATTACATAGTAATAGAAAAGCATTTTTTGAAAAATATATGGACTTAGTGACTGACATAATATAAATCGGCAACTTGTAAAATTTTCATGTTGTATATATCGCAGGGACATGATGAAAACGGAGATTTGATCAAATCCCTAAGGTAGATGATCAATTCACGGAAGATGTTAAAATAACAACTCTATGGGGTCATTTCCCTAAAGAAAGTATGTAAGTGATTTGATTAAATCTCTTAACTGTTTTAGTGAAAAGATGAAACAATATATAACAGTATTTATTTAGTAAACCATTATTAAATGTAGAGTACAAATTATTCATTCGAAACTAATTAACAAAAGAAATAGGCACTTAAGCTGATATTTTAAGAAACAAAAAGGATATTTTCAGTGAAATTTTAAACATTTTTAGTGAATGTAATTAATAAATATTAATGTTCATTCATTTTTATTAAAACACGCTGTTGATGTGTGGCATCTCGTGTTAGAAAGTACGTTACTTTTTTTACAGACACATATTTTTGTTTTACAGTGTATTTTGGATTGTTCACAGGAACACTTCTTAGAAACTTGACCTCCAAATAAGGATAATTTTCCTGCAATCTCACGCAGACTTAGGTTAGTCCGTGGAACTGTTTCGATAAATGTTGTAGTAGCTATTTGAAAAGCGTTTCCAGGTAGCCAATCTTTTATAGTTCCAACTGAGGTACCAATTTGGTATAAATTATTTTTTATATGTAATACGAACCCCACAATGTTATTTCCATCTAATGGGTCTTACGTACATACACCAAAACTATGGAATCCACTAACACGTCTTTAAATTTCTTCAAAGAAATTTCTTCAATTTTTTCAGCTGATCTTTTCTGGTGTTTTGCAGCATTTTTCCTTTGATCTTTAATGTTCTCTCCTTTTTGGCATAAATAGCATAGAATTTTCGATCCATATTCTCCTTCTCCTACTGTATTTCCACATATTGCGTGCATCGGAATTTTACAAATGTCAGATGAATGGGTTCCAGTAGATTGCATTCCACAAACAACACAACATGCTTCACTGTCGCTGATAGCTGCTTCCCCCCTTCTGATGCAAGTAACACTACAGATGTTTCAACTGTTGACGCAGGAGTTGAAGTAGAGTTGTTAATTGGTTCGAGTTGTCTTGTTGTCGATAAAGAAATTGATTCAATTTCCGAAAAACCTCTAAATTTAAAGCCTTTTTGGTGAGTTAATCAGCTGGTAGATCGTGTGACATTGAAGTGTTATTGTTGGTTGATTTAACTATTGATAGATCATTTAAAGTTGAAGCATTGTAATCAATTAATTCAGATGCTGGTAGATCTTTTGAAGTTCCAGCGTTGTTGTTGTTGTTCTCTAAGGAAGCTGCTGGTAAGTCTTCTGGTGATAAAATAACATCATGGTTCTGCTGATTAAGAAGTATATCCAAGTCCTCTTCAATAAGAAGTTTTTCAAGGAACTCTTTCGAAATATGACTAGATTTGAGTCTTTGGTTCTGTTCCAAATAAAGCTTTGTAAGGTGATCTTTAATAGCTCGATGAAAAGAAAAATTCTTTTCGAATTGAACGAAGTAACAATCTATAGCCCAATGTTTTGTGTCATTGTCAATTAGCCAATCACGTAACATAGCTTCAACATCTTCATTTGATCGCTCAACAGATCCTTGAGTAGCTGGATGTCTAGGCCTACCAATTATAATTTTGCACCTTGGCCACAGACTTGTTAATTCTTGTATGACAGTAGCCGTAAACTCACGGCGGCTGTCGCTTTGTAGTATATGAGGACAACCTACTTTCAAAGATATTTTTAATAGCTCGTGGAGTCGACTGTAAGTCAATAAATCGACTTAGCCGGAACGGAGCGGCGAAGTAAAGAGGAGTGGTAACAAGCGAATCATAATGTTGTGCGAGTCCTGACTTGTTTATTTAATCTTTTCACTAAAACAGTTAGGAGATTTGATTAAATCACTTACGTTCTTTAGAGAAATGACCCCACAGAGATGTTATTTTAACAACTTCCGTGAATTGATCATCTACCTTAGGAATTTGATCAAATCTCCGTTTTCATCATATCCCTGCGACATATACATTATGTTGTTTTCTGTAATTGCATGACGATGCTTCGGATAGCAGTAATAGAAACTGCTGATCGGTTTTTATGTATTTATGTGCAAGTTTTTATTAAACAGACTTGAAATGATGATCATTGACTTTTATATGGTTTGTGTGTGTGTGATTTCCATATGTTGTAATGACTTGTCCTATACTATGTAAATAATCGGATGTCGGATGAATAAATAAATATTATTATTATTATAACCTCCTAATTTTCCATCCTTTAACTATGACGATATTTGTCATCTAACGCTATCGCTTAAAACTTATCGACTAAATCTTGAAGAACCGAAGGGATTGCACAATTTGCGAGTAAAACACGAAAACTAAATTATTTAAATAACCGTTTTAAATAAGGTGATATCCGCTTTGTCTTATGATTTTCTTGCAAGGTATACTTGGCCCTCTACGACGTCTAGTTTACAAGTAAATCGCTTTAATACTGTTAACATTGGTGCACTTCTAAATATAAGTTTCTTAAACAATTTTTAAATGTACGAAAAAAAATATTTTAAGTTATCTCGACATGAAAAATCTGTTTTTTTTAATCGACCTGTATAATTGTAGATCAAGCTGTAAAAAGGTTTATGTTGCTTACATTTGACCTAAAGTACTATATATCGAAATCGAATAGGTTCACTGTGCAATAATTATATATATGGTTTCCATCAATTCCTCTTTGCTTGTTAAACGAATACCACGTCGAAAGCATTACATTCTAATTTGTATATAAACAATTTATACTATAAAACCACAGTTAATGCCACGTGCATTATTGTTATTAAAATACATGGTATATACGAGTATGTATGTATGTATATAGTAGTGAATGTACTCGCACTCAATAAATTACTATATAATATTAAAATTTGCATAGGTATGAAGTTTTAAATGTAACTCCGCTTTTATACTAATATTATACGGTGTCATTTCAGAATTATAAGCAAAACAATAATTATATTTGATTTCGCATAATTTTGCAGTTTTTAAAGGATATAAAATTATCAACCATGCACAACAGATTTTTTGCAATCTGCATACAATCTTTTTTTTATTTTCGAATCATGAATCTAATGTTAAAATCAGGTGGTCTGGCCAGCAAAGGACTTTCTTACATATTAATATTCTTATATATTATTATTCATATATATTAATATGTATGTAATGTTCGAAATTTGAAAATCAAAATTAACCAATTAGATTATTAAAATTTCTATGTGTTACTTTTATAGTAAATTATTAAACATTTCAGTTAATTGTTCTGATAATTTTGGAACATATGGAATAAGTAAGAATTTAATTTAATTAGGTATTATTTACATTTTGATTGCAATATGGTTGTTTGTTGTAGAATTTATAAGTCCTTTTTTTAAACATACTTTTTACTAAATTTAGTAGGTAATTGTTATATGTTAAAGTTATGGTATTATTTTCTAAAATTTGGGCTTGTTCTGTAATGTTTATGATAATACTTTTCTTAAAAGAAAATGGTTGACATGATTGAAAATTCATTAATCTTCCAGAAGATGTAGTTTTAGAATACCAACAAGTTAAAATGTTGTGTTCTTTTCTTATTAAAGTCATATCTAGAAAGTTGATTTTATTATCAATTTCTGTTGCTTTTGTAACTTGAACTTTTTCATGATAACTATTTAATAATTTGTCAATTTGATCTGATTTGTTTTCAGGAATGGCAAGAATACAATCATCGACATATCTTTTGTAAAATTCTTGCCCATCCCCTATGCTCCAAAATTATCAGAACAATTGAATAAAATGTTTAATAAATTTAATATAAAATTAGCACATAGAAATTTTAATAATTTTAAAAAAAAACACAGTATTTCTTGTAATAATTGTGAAAAAATATATATTGGACAGTCAATGCAATATCTAGAAGAAAGAAGGTCATAAATATTGTAAAAATTCAACTGCATTGTACAAAATTTAAAACACAACTTTGATTTTAATACTGAGATTAACAATAAATCGAGATCTATATTGGAACTCATCCAAATTTTAAAAAATGAGTCAGTTTGTGTTAATGACGTAATGAAATCAATTCGCTATACAAACCAACAAAATTTTCCTTTTATAATTGCAAAAATCAGTTTATTTATTGTTTGTTGAGTGAATAAAATTTCATTGTATTTAAATTCATGGTGACATTGATATTTTATAATTGAAATAGGTCAATAATTTTTAACTGACATTTATTTTGTACAAATTTTATATCTACAATAATTGCATCATTTGTTCTATATGTAAGTTATATATTTAATATTATTGTAATACATTCTTAAAACACTTTTATATTTATAGAACTTCTGATGAAGACAAAGAATTAAATTTGTCGAAACGTTAAGATATTAGTTTTATTCTACATCAAAGCCTCATAACCAAGAAAATTATACCTATGTATATATACATGTATAGGTCCAGGTGCGAATTTGAAGAATACGTATACATATCTAATTGAAAATCAAAAAAAAAATTATTTGTAACTCATCAAAAATTTCTAAATTTTTAGGGCCAAAATGTAGTTAAAGCCGGTCCATAACTTTGTTTATCCTATACGCATTTACGTAAATATCATAGTTTAAGGTTCTTCCAAAAAAAACCATAAAATGCAAATAGACAATTGTTAAAAATTGAGAATGAATGGGAATTGAACAGATTTTCTATGGCGATGTTTTTTTTTTGTGTGAATAGCACGCCGTTATGTGGAAAAGGTCAACAACCTCAGTGCATTACCATGTTTTTTTTTCGTTGAATAGAAGTATATTATTTTGTAACTTAAATTCCTCTATATGAAAATTATTATGTTTGTATATTAACTGCGACAGACCCGGACACGGGGAAAGAAAAATCAATTTTTCGTCTTTGCGTCCACATTGGGCCGCAATTTTTTTTGTACGGGCATTACTCATATTTTTTTTTCACCCCCTTTCTTTAATGACGCTATTTAAAACTAATCCTGTATATATAATAAATCAAATATGTTTCTTTCCCGTTTATAATAAAAATATAAACAGTCAATAGTAAAAAAAGTCTATATCTATAGAAGTACGCAGTTCTTTATACAGGGTTAGTCAAAAGTATGGAATGTGTGGTTTATTTCCGTAAATATAAACTTTATAACAAATTGTCTGTAACATAAGTTTTTTTACTAATTATTCTCCATTTCTTAGCCTATTCCTTGTTTTTATGTGTAAACGCATTTCCATGGTAACGAATTTTTTTTTAAAGCAAGCAGTTTCTTTGCTGATTTTTATTCCTCTTCTTTTTCTTGAAATGACATGATATTTCTTTCATACACTTGAATAAGAAAATTTCTGTGTAAAATCAGAATTTCCTAGAAACGGCAAAATGTGATATGAAAACAGATTCTACAATTTTTAATACTCCTTTTTATTCATTTGAGTATTATTCTTCAAAAAATTATAGTGGCCTCTGCTTCGCTAGTTATTAATCATGTCATTGTGAAATACCTTTCAATAAGTGGACAAACTAATTTAATAAGAATAGTTTAATTTTCATTTGTAAACATGGTAAAAGTCAGTGAAACTGAAAGAATATAAATACTAATGATGGTTGGTTATGGAGATCGACAACGTTCACAAAAAGATGTTTGTCATTTGTTCAATAACGTTCATCCGGAGATAAATCCTATGGTGCAATCCACAGTGTCTAAACTGGTTAGAAGATTTAGAAAAAATGGAAGTGTAAGAGATATCCCAAGGTCTTGACGTCCAAAATCAGCCACAAATGAAGATCGAGCTCTCAATGTTGTACTTAATGTGATGGATAATCCAATTATATCAACCATGCAACTGCTTTGGATAATGACATTAGTCAATCGTCGGTTGTTCGAATATTAAAAAAGAACAAACACAAACCCTACAAGATACACCTTCTCCATGAGCTAAAGACGACCCTGACAGAAGAATGCAGTTTTGTGCAATAATGATGGAAATGACCAATACTAATCCTAATTGTATAAACAACATTTTATTTTCTGATGAAGCCACTTTTTGTCTAAATGGGTTTGTAAACAGGCACAACTGTCGCTACTGGTCCAGTGAAAATCCTCATTGCATGATGGAACACCATACACATCATCCACGAAAACTCAATGTCTGGGATGGTATTATTGGGCTCCACATAATAGGTCCATACTTTATAGATGGAAATTTGACAGCAGATAAATACCTAAATCTATTGCGTGATCACATTGTACCTGAAATTGTAAATTTATTTCCAGATGAAGATGGACTAGGAATACCAAACCGCAGTGTTTGGTTTCAGCAAGACGGCGTTCCACCACATTATGGAGTTGATGTTCGCCTGTTTCTAAATAACATCTTTCCCGCTCGTTGAATAAGACGTCGATGATCTATTGAATGGCCTGCTAGGTCGCCTGATTTGCGTCCCCTAGATTTTTTCCTCTGGGGACATTTAAAAAATAAAATTTACAAACAGTAACCACAAAATTTGCAAGTGCTGGAAGCCAGAATTAGGCATGAATTTGAAAATATTAATCCAAACTCGCTGCAAAATTCGATGCGTAATTTCTGTGATAGATTAGGATATTGTCAAGCTGCAGGGGGTATTCAGTACACCCAAGCACAGGGAAAGTACAAGAAATAGTAAATAAGTTGAACACAAGCAAATTAATCTAAGGTACATATCTAAATCTATGCCCAAGTGTGCATGAAAAAGTATACGCACACCAATACAGCTATATATGCAAGCATACACCCATACACCCACAAGCTAGGTACTTGCACAGTATGTTCTAACAATGAAATAAAGTATTATGAACATTTTATCTAAAATTTTCTTATTCAAGTGTATGAAAGAAATATCATGTTATTTCAAGAAAAAGAAGGGGAATCAAAATCAGGAAGAAAACTGCTTGCTTGCCATTAAAAAAAAAATTCGTTACCATCGAAATGGGTTTAAGGAGTAGGCTAAGAAATGGAGAATTATTAGTAAAAATACTTATGTTAAAGACATTTTGTTATAAAGTTTATATTTACAGAAATAACCGCATTCCATACATTTGACTAACCTTGTATAGTACTCCCCGACTTTTAGTTGGATGATTTTTGTGTTTACTAAGCTGCTGCGTGCTTACAATTCATACACTTGAATAGTCTTATTCAGTGATGGTAACCCTGACTCTTACTAGACCGGTAGAAAGGTCGGCAATATTCGGTAGATTATAGAAAATTTCGGTAGATTAAGGAATTTACAACTTTTTCAGGAATATCTTCTTTTATTTATTATTTACAACACTATATAAGTACCACACATTAAATGTAATATAAAATTTGATATAAGTAACATATACATTAAATAGAATATAAAATTTGAAAAAATTTTTAAAAAAATCTCATTTTACAAAAAATTACTCGTTTTCTCCATCTTCATAGAGTGTATGCTTAGCCATTCGCAAAGTTAGTTTTTTTTCAATCGGAAAATCAAAGCAACTTTATTTCCAATGTATTGCCTAGCAAGAATTAACCCGTTGATTGTATCCGTACGTAGCTTGTTTCTCTGTTTAGTTTTTAAGTTATTGAAGGTAGAAAAAATTCTTTCAACATTGGCCGAAGAATGCGGCAAACAAAGTAAATAAAAAACAAATTTTGTAAAGCAATGAAATTTACGTGTTCCGTCGCCGAATGTCGTCGTTTCTACTTTTTGCCAAAATAATTCTACATTACCAGAAAAAGAGTTAATTTCGTTAGTATGTATTTCTTAAAATACGCCATTCATTGTCCAAAGTCTGAAGGTCGGAATTGTATAAAAAATCCTGGAAAATAAGTGCTATGTCGGTAATAGATTGAATTGATCCTGATTTTACAACTACTGGATCTAAAAACTGAAATTTTTCCAAAGCATTATTCCTTAAAGGAAACCGTTTAATTATTTGATCACATCCTTCTACATAAAAATCCAAGCACCTTAGTCTAAAAAAGGATAATTGTTCTTTGGTAAGTGACGTGCTGGATATTGTTTGTATCACTTTCGCGCCAAAATACATATCCTCAATCTGCAGGTAATGTCTAGGATTCTTAAAATCTACTTCTTCCACTGAAATACCTTGAAGGTAATTCCTTTTTATGAAACAATCGAATAACGTTTTTATAATAGGTAGTAAGTATGTTTTTATAATGACAATGTATTTTAGGGTGTTCAGAATGCATTTCCTTATTCAAGTTATTTAAAAAGGGTAGAACAAATTCTAAAAATTGTAAAAATAACTTTGTAACACGATCATTTAACGTTTTCAAAATGTTATCTGCAGACATGATATCATTCGTACTAGCGACATCGGCGAAATATAACTGTAGACGTCCATACTGTTCTAATAACCGCGAAACAACGCTATGTACGGATAACCATCGGGTTCGACATGGGCGTAAAATTTTATGGATTTTTGTATTACAAAATACTTGAAAGTCGGTATATTCGCTAATTCATATGGGACTATGAGCAAAGTAATTATAGATATCTCTTGTGAGCTTCTCTATATACGGAGGTAGCTTTTCACATGCATATGAAGCGCACAAATGGAAGGAGTGACATATACATTTCATTACAAAAAGCTTTGGAATGTCATTTTGCAATAAAGTCATTACTGAGCGATGCTGTCCTGCCATGACATTTGCCCCATCAGATGCAAGACCGACCAGATTTCTTTTATACGGAATTTCGTGTTTTTCAAAAAAAGTGACAATATGGTTATATATACTATTCGCGTCGGCTGCTTTAATTTCAATTAAAGCTAAAAAATTATCACAAATGGTGATACTGTTATTTATTCTTACGCATATACAAAGATGTTTAATATTGCTCGTATCAGTCGACTCATCAACAATAAGGAAAAATTTGTTCGTCCGGAGATGATCACATAATACTTGCATATTTTCGTATCCCAGTACATTTTTAACTATTGCAGTGGTTTTCCTTCTTGCACAGGCTAGTCTTTGGGCAATTTTTCAATCATGGCATACTGCGGCAACGACCTTGGTCAAGTGAGTGGTAAATTATGTTCAACGATGAAAGCAGATAGTATTTCTCCTATAACATGTACATTGTACATAAAAAAATAAAAACTAAAGTTATGTTTTAATAAAGTAATTACCCTTTTTAACTTCTTCCTCTAATATAGAAGGAGCAGCAGTTGCAAACGCTTCTAATGTGGCTTGTTTCGAAATCACTTTTAGTTTTGTTTGGTGAGTAGCTGAATTGTTATGCTTCATGAGAGCATTCTTTCCACTAATTATATTTATATTTTTGTCGCATGAACTGCATTTTGCGTACTGAAACCCCTTTTCACTTTTTTTTAACCAGCCTTTAGGGGAGGCCGGTCAAATACCGCGCACTGGGTAATACCGCGCACATCCGTTTCTAATCTGTGAACATACCTTTAGAGCGGTGTGTATGTGCTGCCATCAGTGTAAGGCATTTTGAGCCACCGCTATTTATTTCATAACCCCAGCAGTCGTTTGATGGCCGCCGCGGGAGTTATAGTGATTGTTGACATTCTGATCTAATTTCTAGCAATATTCAGGTAAGTGTTTGAAAAATCGTGGAAATTAATTATTCGCATTATAGTGCTATATAAGCTTGTATATACCAATACAATTATTTTGCACAGTTAGAGTTTATCAAAAGCCTTTTTGTTTTTCGTTGATTTAAGGTTAAAATTCAACACTTTGTTTGGGGGAATATTATTATTATTATTATTATATTACCCCATGCTAGATTATATGGTAAATACTTTTTGTTTCTTTTTGTTGCAGTTAATAACCGTTAATATGACCCGAAAATATAAGCGAACTACAGAAAAAGGAAAATGGTCCGTGAACAGTTGCAGGCTGCAATTGACGCTATACAAAGTGGGCGAGCTGTCCGAGAGGTAGGAAGAACTGTTCAAATTCCTGAGTCCACACTGCGTGACAGGCTAAAATCCAATAAATTCGATGTTGCCCATTTGGGAAGAAATCCAGTGTTCAACAATGAACAGGAAACAAGCGTTAACTCAACATGTCCTACAATTAGCAAAGGTTTTTTTTGGAATTACCCCCTTAGAACTGCGACGACTAGCATACAGCTTTGCTGTAACAAACAATTTAAAGAATCCTTTTGATAACGAAAAAAAAAATAGCTGGGGAAGACTGGTTAACCCTTTTTATGAGGCGCAATGCCAACCTTAGGAAACCTGAAGGCACTAGCCTTAATCGAATAACTGCATTCAATAAAACAAAAGTTAGCCGTTTTTTCCAAAATCTGATGACAGTTATGGATAAAAATAAATTTGCAGAAAGTCGCATATATAATGTCGATGAGACAGGGATATCGACGGTTCAAAAACCAGTAAAATTTTATGCGCCCAAAGGACAAAAACAGGTGGGATCGGCAATATCTTGGGAGCGTGGGAAAACAGTAACAGTTGTTTGCTCCATGAGTGCAGTCGGACACTATGTCCCACCCATGTTTATATTCCCCCGCCAGAGAATGAATCCTAGTTTAGCAAGAAATGGCCACCTGGAGCTATATACCACTGCTCTAAAAATGGGTGGATAAATGAAGAATTGTTCTTGGAATGGATAAGTCATTTTTGTAAGAATGTTAAACCCACCCCCGAGGATCCAGTACTTTTAGTGCTTGACAATCATTCAAGCCACATTTCGTTAGAAGTTTACAACTATTGCAGAGAACATGGAATTGTTATGCTGTCCTTACCACCTCACACTTCCCATAGGATGCAACCGTTGGATCTTACCGTTTATGGCCCTCTAAAAAATGCGTTTAATCGTGAATGTGAATTGTTCATGAAAACTCACCAGCATCAAAAAATTACACACTACGATTTGGTAGAAATTTTTTGTAAGGCATATATAAAGGTTTCAACTATGGACAAAGGTATTTCTGGATTCCAAGCAGCCGGAATATGGCCATTAAATCCAGACAAATTTTCTGAAGATGACTTTTGTCCCACTCTCGAAAATACTCCCACACTTCAACATCCTCAAGTTGATCTTAATGCCACAATGAAATTAAATGATAGTATTGCACCTATAGAGAACGAAAATGATACGAACATTGTCACCCCAGGAAAGAAAGACGAAAACTTGCCAAATGCAAAACAAAATAAACGCAAGCATGAAACCCGTGAACCTCAACCAGGCTCCTCAAGGGATTGCGACTCACCTCCCTTAAAAACAAAACTAGAGGAGCTAGCCCCAATTCCACGGATCGTTTTAAAGACAGTTACCAATAACTCACGGCCAAAAAAGCATTCAGAAATTCTCACATCCACCCCTTTAAAAGAACAGTTGGAGATCGCTCGAGAAAAACGAAACCAGAAGGAAGAGAAGAAAGAAAAAAAATTAAAGGGGCTAAAGAATGTAAGAACAATGAACAAAAGAAAAGGAAATTGTCTCTCACTAGAAAAACATCGAAACAAACAACTAAGAAACCATGTCATGTGAGAAACTTGCATCTTGCAGATTCTGACTCGGACTCTAACTCCAGCTATGATGAAAGTGCGCTATGCGATGACGACGAACTTGATGACGTCGACCCTACTAACATCGACATATGCTTAGTTTGTGGGGAGTTCGGTCAAAATGGAGAATTGTGGTACCGATGCACTCTCTGCGCAAACTGGTCACACGCTGAATGTAGTGGGTGGAACTCACCCAAGGCATATATTTGTGACATGTGCCTTGGTAAAAAATGAGTCTTTCTTTTCTTTATTTGTGTTCCAAATTATTTTTAGCAAAGTTTGTTTAGAGTCGTGATTTATGTTTTCTTGTGCTACATATTTGAGGAACTTCAACATTTGTATTTTGTTTTTAAAACCATTTATTTAATAAACTGATATATAACCATTGAAAATATTTGCTTTGACTGCTTAAGATTGTAGGTGATCAATCAGCTCAAAATTACTCATATAGCTTGCTGCGTGTTATTGGCCCACTTGATACGCGGAATTACCCAGTAACCTGGGTAAATCCGCGCAGTAACACTTTTTGCAAAATCTAGTATATCCTCAAAAATATACCTTTTAAATAACTTTCAAGTGCCAGAGGATGTACTCAAGACGTGTAGGTACATGTAAACGGAAGCTGCTTCTGAGCATAGCTAAGATGTATTTTTGAAAAATAGATTCTCTTAGGTGCGCGGCATTTGACCGGCCTCCCCTAAAAGCATCTATCGTTTGGTTGTATTTCCTTTTTTTTTTTAATAACGCCGGAGCTACTACCTTCATTGCTACTATCACTATCACTCATTTTTGTTAGTTAATTATTAAGAAAGCACGACTAGATTTCTACATTCAATCTACTTGAATAAAATGAGGGAATAGGAAGTTGTACGTATATATAGTGTTTGCTCGGTGATTTCCCTATATAAATGTATTTAGGTGAATACCCTTATTTTGAAGTGAATTCAATAAATAACATCGAATAGGAAGTTAAACGTATATATATATATATATTGTTAGAGTTCAACTGTTGACTCTAATAACGTTATTGTAGAATTTATTTATATGAAAATTTAGTTAATTATTGAAGAACTTAGATGATAATAATATGGACAAAAGTAGTTGAAATTGATGTGAGAATTTATTAAGTTATTGTAAAATGATATTGTTTGGTATGATACATTACTTGATGGACCGACTGGTATATTCACATGTTGACTAGTTTCATTTTTCATTAGGTTTTACCATAATCTGTAAAGAAATTTAAATGTTATTATGGTACTATAAGAATTATTGTTATTTTGTAAAAACTAGTTTAAATGACGTTAAAGAGGTGAAAGATGCTTAAAAATTGAATATTGAAAGATAAATAATTAAAATTGAGTGAAAAGTACATTTTAAATATCATACAACCGGATGGGAGAGTTAAGTGTCAAAAGTGACATTTGGTTTATAAAATTTCTAAGAATGCATATTTTTAAGTACTAAAGGTATAGGAAAGCTTAATTAAAATTTAAAAGAATTAAAATAATGAAATTTATAAAGTTAAAATAGTATAGAAAATGGTCAAACAGATTTAAAAACTATATTGTTTGAAAAAAGTATGTAGAAGATATCTATTGGCTGAATTAAGAAATTGTTAAAGATCACCAAGGAGAATTATTGAAAAAACAGATGGGACAGAGAGAATTTTATGAATTCTTAAGAGACGCGTATGCGTTTGTAAAAGAAATTTAAATATTTATGAATATTAATGGTAAAATAAACCAGAATTAATTGAAAAGTGTATGAATTAAATAATCATACATGTAAGAAAATAGTGAAGTGATATAAACGTGATTGGTAAAATTTTTAAAGAAATTTAAGCTTGTTAATTGGAATATTGAAAGATTACTTACCATTTTGAAGGATAATATTTAATAATTGAAGAGTTTGTTAAAAGAATATTGTATATCCAGAAGTTTACAATAGAATCGTTGAAAATCCAGTGTCCACAAATCCAGGAAACAGTGCTTTATTTCAGCTGTAATAATCCATTGGAAGAATACCAAATATAAATATTTATTGTGAGATACAGGAGTTCCATTAGCTGTTCCAGGGTGAATTGCGTTAGCATAGTGCAAGTTGGGAAGGCTGTTGTCCGGTGAGAAATTGCAGTTATTGGTTAAAATTCCGTTGATGTCATC
This sequence comes from Amphimallon solstitiale, assembly GCA_963170755.1. Classification (NCBI taxonomy): domain Eukaryota; kingdom Metazoa; phylum Arthropoda; class Insecta; order Coleoptera; family Scarabaeidae; genus Amphimallon; species Amphimallon solstitiale. The sequence continues at coordinate 110,439,247 of OY720681.1, read as the reverse complement.
TTTCCGAAGAAATTAAACATATTTCCAAACCAAGTATCCAGTAGGACAGTTAGATCGAGAATGCCATCCAGAACAGGAGTTCTCTAGGATAAAAAAGGATCGTATTAACATCATTGAAAAACAAGAAGTATACATAAATTAATTTGGCCAAAAGGTTGTATATGTAGTGTATTAATTAGAAATTTATCGAAGCTAATAGAAGCTTACAATTGTTATAAAAGTTGACAAATTTACATTTTAAACAAGATTACATAAATTGATAATATTAACATTTAAATTTCACAGTGATATAGCCATTGAATTTTAACTTCTAAATTTCCATACCAAAGAAATATTATTCATATCTAGAATCATACAATTACATCATAAATATTGTCTTAATTAATTAATGTGTATAAATTTAAGTGAAAAATGGTGTATTTGTATAATTGAGGGTATATTTTATAAAAATACAAAAGTATTTACCTTCGAGGTTGTTTGATAAAATATCCACTATAATAGATCCATATTAGTACCATCTACGTCAATTAAATTGGTTTATAATAGTTAGGAAACTGAGATTTATTTGTTATACATTTCACTAAAACGTTTATATTGGCATTTAGGTTGTTTATTAAATAGTATGAGAATTGAATAGTTCTATTATTGAAGTAGTGTTTTGGTAGACTGATGGTAATTTGACAGTAGTATTGATGCATAACCTTAAAAAGAAAAACCAATAATTATTTAATTTGAAATATATTTTTAACGTTGATTGATTGCTTACCTGATGCAAGTATTGGGGTAAATAATTAATAGAGTATTAATAAAACAAGATGTTTTTAACCGGACCTTCTACACGATCCTAAGAATAAATATTATAATTATTAAAAAAAAAGCAATTATTAAGTATGAACATTCCTAATTTTGAAGTATTGAATTAGTACCAACTTCTAAATAAAAAATTATCAAAATGGTGCATATTGGGAAGCCTAAGTGAAAGGAATAGTTTAAAGGTAATATTTTTATTAAAATATTATGAGAGATTAATGGATAATATATTTACAAATAAATGAGTCTCATGTTCATAATTATATAGACTGAGTTAGATCCGGAAGCAAATAAACGTGTGACAAATTTAATAAGAGTTTTATATTATTAATAATACCATAAGTAGGTGTTTTTTTTATCATTTTTTGCTGGCTCAATATGGGGCATTTATAATAGGATTGATAAGTAATATTGATATAATCATTAGTGGTGGTTTTTTATCAATATATATATATGTTTTGGCTGGTGGTTTTCCTATAAAACCATCGGTCAGTACCCTTATATTGAAGTGAATTTAATGAATGACAATTGCTATCTATCTATTTTTTTCCTTTTCTTTCTTCGTTATCAGGAAAATGAGAAACAGTTTTTCGTTAAAAATACTAATATTACTAAAAATAGTAACACCCAAAGTAACTGCCTATCTGTTTATAGGTAGCTGACATTCGTCAGATTGGTTATTCTAATTTATTTATTTGTTGTGCAGATTAGCCATTTAAGAATTGAAATATTTCGGTAGAATTCCATAGCACTTCGGTAGATCGGTAGATTATACCTAAATTCGGCAGATCTACCGAAAAATCGGTAGGGTTACCATCACTGGTCTTATTATAATTTGGTTGGTTGGATCTAAACTTAAACATAGCTTTAACCTAACTTTACATGACTATTATTTTTTTACACGAATTTGCCTGATTGTGAATACCAAGTTTCCGAAAATCGGTAAAAGATTTAATGTCGTGACGTGTCGACTTGTCGTGTCAAGTGCACGGAATTCTACTTCTGATCACATTTTTCTCTTTAATTCCGCAATATCTAGGACGAGATTTTGCAAGTAATAAAAGAATAAACCGACAACTCATTAATTACCACTTTAAACTTCTTTACCGTTTAAAAGAACCCGTCGTGTTATTAGGCTGAACAGCGGTCGTTCTATTCAATCAGTGCATAAGCGATTGCACTATCTCTAACTTGCCTTCTCGGAACTCTCATAAATCTTGTCTCGTCCATCTAAGTATTGCAGCATGCCACAGAAAGTTTCCTTTTGGCCTATTTTCTTCGGCTACAACGGCACACTACCGCAGAGTTATAGATGCACATCAGCCGCCGAAAAGAATACGCCCGCCGGAATGATTGACGATTATAAAATATCGGTGGTAGTAAGAAGAAATTAAGTTTCGCAGTGGCGCAAGTGAATTTTAAAACAGTGATGTTAGATCGATATCGTTAGCCAGCAGGCTTGTAGGTCAAGAAAATAGCTGTGGAATTATTACGGAAAACATACTTTGAATATTCAATTTCCGCTTATATAATAAAAGACTATAATTATATATAAATTCAACAATTTAAATCACACGCTCTTAATATACCCACACAAATTAAATACTAGTTATATACCGGGTGTCCCAGCGTAGCGGTAAAGTCCATTATTGGTATCTAATAATGTAGATAGCGAAGAATTTTTATATATATATATATATGTCCATACCACCTCAGTTGCCTCCCATTTATAGCATCTATAATAGTCTCCTTCACCCCCTGATGTTCTCATTTCACATGGTCGTATAATGTTATTCCGCAGCATCTTCTCCAATATGTCATTTCCGCCGAAAGCAACCTTTGATTCATTCTTTTGTCTATCACCCATATTTCATAACTGGTTCAATGATTGGTTTAAATATGTTCGTTTTTGTCTTTTTTGTCAGGTTCTTGTTGCACAGAGTAGGATGTAATGCTTTCGTCATATTCTTTGCTCTGCCTATTTTCTTCATTATGTCATTGTCGTCTCTTCCGTCCTCGTCTATTGTGACCCCCAGGTATTCATACTGGCTTACATTTTTGATTCTAACGCTGTCTAACTCTATATCCCGTCCTTTCCCTCCTATATACTGGGTTTTCTCCATGTTTAACTGCAGGCCCCACTTAGTATATTCTTCTATGAGCTTGTTCAACATGTATGTCATCATATCCTGTTGATCCTCCGCTGCTACTATTTGGTCATCCGCAAATAGTACCATATGTATCGGGCTGTCATTTAGCCATGTTCCCATTGGGCTACATTTTTTGGTCCAATGTTTTAAGGCCGCGTCCAGGTAAATTTTAAAAAGGATGAGGGACAGACAGCATCGTTGCTTTACTCTCTTTGATGGTGTGAATGGCGATGAGTCTTGGGCTCCCACTTTTACGACGACTTTACTGTCTTTGTACAGGGCTTTCACTGCGTTTATGTATTTTTTATTTATGCCCGCTTGTTCCATAGTTACCCATAGCTTTTGAAGCGGAACGGAATCAAATGCGTTCTTCAGATCTATAAGCATAACATGCAGTTCTCTTCCTTTATTTAGTTTTTTCTCTGCGAGGTCTCTTATCGTAAATGGATTATCTATATATGACCTATATAAGAACGCATTTTTTATGACCTATATATATATGTATATCGGGTTACAACGTTTTACGTCTTCCGATTCCTAATCGCCATTCCCATCTGTTCATCCACATGCCCTCCTCCAGATCCGTCTCTCGAATTTCCTTATCCACTCCGTCTCTCCAGCTTCTGCGCGGTCTTCCTCGTTTTCGGTTTCCTTGGGGGTTCCAGTTTAGTACTTTCTTTGGGATTCTGTGTTCTGGCATTCTTTGGACGTGCCCATACCATGTTAGCTGTTTAGTTATAATGTCATCAATAATGTCGTGTTGTATTCCCATTTCTTGTCTGATGGTTTCATTTGGGACTCTATCTCTTCTGGATTTTCCTGCCGCTCTTCTCCAGAAGTCCATTTCTGTGGCTTTTATCTTTCTTTTTGTTTTTTCTTTTATCGGCCACATCTCAGAGCTATATGTTACTATGCTTTTCACGATGGAGTTGTAAATCCTTTTTTTATTTTCTTTTGTGGTCTTGTCCCATAGAATACTGTTCAGCATGGAAGTAGCTCTTCTTCCCTGTACGTTTCTGTCCGATATTGCCTCATCTAGTGTCCCATCCATAGCTATTTTCATTCCTAGGTATTTGCAATGTTTGATGATCTGTCCAGTTGCTAGATGTAGGTCTTCTTGCTGTCCTCCTATGCACATATACTCCGTTTTTGTAATGTAGACATCCAGGCCCCATTTTCCGTATTCCTCGATGAGCATTCGGCTCATATATTCCATGTCATCTATATCTTGTGCAATAACTACTTGGTCATCCGCGAAAGAGAGGGTATATACTGTCGTGTCGGCATCCACCGGCATTCCCATACTATTGCATTTCCGTTTCCATGTCTTTAGTGCATATTCCAAGTATATTTTGAATAGTATCGGAGATATACAGCAACCCTTCGTTATTGTGAATCCAGATGTTAATCCTTCGTTGGTTTTGACTCTGGATGTGGAGCCCGCGTATAAAGACCTCACAGCTTTTATTATTTCCATGTTTATGTTGCTATGTTGAAGAGCCTCCCATAGTTTTACTAAAGGCACACTGTCGTAGGCCTTTTTCAGATCTACGTACAGGAGATGTACCTCTTGATTTCGTGCTGCTTTCTTTTCTAAAATTTGAGTTAGCGTAAACAGGTGGTCGACTGTGGATTTTCCTGCTCTGAAGCCTGCTTGTTCTTCTGCCTCCATATCGGCATATTCTTTCTCTATCCTGTTCTTTAAGATTTTCCCATAAACTCTACTTATAGCGCGTGTAACAGCTATTCCTCGATAGTTGTCGCAGTTACTCTTGTCGCCTTTTTTGAATATCGTCGATAGGTATGATATCTTCCATTCCATGGGTACCTCGTGCCTGTTAAGGCATCTTTGGAATAAATTTCTTAATAGCCCGTATAGCTTATCTGTGCCGTATTTTAACAGTTCATTAGTAATATTACCTGGTCCTGGGGCTCGTCCGTTTTTTAAGTTTTTACAGACTTCTTTAACCTCCGCCACAGTTATTCTAATTGGGGATCCTTGTATAAATATGCCCTGGTTTTCGTTTTGGATGTCTTTAAATTAAGGTATGTCTTCTGTCAACATCTCTTCAAAGTACTTGTTCCATGTTTCAGGTGTTATAGGTGAGATTATGTCCTTCGTTCGTCCTCCTCTCATACTTTTGAGGAGCCTCCAACTTTCTGTACTCTTCCTTCCTCCAATGTATGTATTGAGTCTTGAACACGTTCTTTTCCATTGATTATTCTTCTTTTCACATATTTTCTTCCGTACTCTCTTTTGTGATTCTTTGTATTTTTCCTTGTCTTCCATAGCTTTCGAACTTAAATATACGTGGTACCTTTTCCTTTTTTCTTCTATTTCGTATTCAATTTCTTCGTCCCACCAGTATGGTTTTTTCTGTTTTCCTCGTTTTTCTTCGTAACCTAATGCTTCCTCTGCCGCTGAGTGTATGCCCCTCTTTATATATTCGTATTCTTCTTCTATGTTTGTGAATTCTGCATTCTGAATTTTGCTGTCAAGTCTAGAGTTGTATAGTATTTTTGTACTTTCGTGTTCGAGGCTGTTGACTTTAAATCTTTTTGGAGTTTCTTCGTTTGTTATTTCACCTTTTGTTTGGAATTGTCAGGTTCTTCTTTTGTTCTTATTGGTGGCACTATTTTTCCTTTTAGAAGGTAGTGGTCACTTCCACATGAGGCACCTCTCTGAACTCTTACATCTAGGAACTTCAGTCTGGATTTTTGTTTAATTATTATGTAGTCAATAACGCTTTTTAGATTCCTTGTTGGCTGTGTCCATGTGTATTTATGGATCTCGCGGTGTTGAAAATGACCATTAAGGATGGTCAACTGATTTTGTTCACATATTTCTATTTACCGTCTTCCATTATCGTTGACGACTTCTTCTCCATACTTTCCCACAACCAGGTCCTTTTGCTTTCTTCCTATTCTGCCGTTCAGGTCTCCTAGAAGTATTATTTCTCTTGATGTTCCTATTTTTCCTATTTCCTCATTTAGTTTTTCATAAAATGAGTCTTTATTGTAGACTAGTTCGTCATAATTAATGGCATATATTCCCAGTATAGTCACATTATATCCTAATATTTTTAGATTCATCTTTATCATCCTTTCATTAATCGGTTTCCATGTGGAGATGTGCTTTCTCATTTTCCTGTGGATTATTATGGATACTCCTTGTTTAGCTTTGCTTTCCTTGGGTACTCCGCTGTAGAAGTGGTCGTAGCTCCCCAATTTTCCGATCCCTTTCCTTTCTTTTTCGTCTCTGTTAAAACCGCGATGTCTACTTGGAGATTTTTCAATTCGTTGGCAACTTCGTTTATTTTATTGGAGAGGCCCTGTATATTCCATGTACCGCATATCGTTGTCCGTTTTCTTAGCTTGGTTCGTCCTTGTGTGTTATCCGTCCTATTCCGAGGCAATTGATTAGGTTTTTTAGCAGGTATGTTTTTTCCCGTAGGGCAGGGAGCTGGTCTACCGCTACAACCCTCCTCCTTTACCCGGGCTTGGGACCGGCAGTGACAACTGTGGAGCTACTCAATCCGCCCCACAGCTGCCCCAGGCGGAGTTATCTATATATGACCTTCCCGATCTAAAGCCGCATTGTTCTTCTATCTCTCTCGTTTCTTTCTCTATTCTAGCTTTGAGAATTCTTCCGTATAGTCTTCCCACTGATGACGAAACGCTTATTCCTCTATAATTCTTGCAATCTTTTCTACATCCTTTTTTGTAGATCGAGTGTATATGGGATATTTTCCAGTCATTTGGTATGTTTTCTCCTTTTAGGCACTTATTAAATATATTGCAGATTATTTCTAATGTTTTTGTTGTGGCATGTTTTATTAACTCGATAGACAGGTCACCTGGCCCCGGTGCTTTATTTTTTTTTGCATTTTTTGTAGAGCTTTCCTCACTTCTTCCACCGTAATTTGCTCTAATTCGTCTGCATATGTTTCCTCTGCATGTAATTTTGTGTCCATGTACTCAATTCGTTTTTCTTTCAGTAGATCACTGTAGTAGCTCTTCCACGTTTCAGTATCTATTGGATTAATCTCTTTTGCTAGATTTAAGTTTTGTCTAAGACTGTCTATTGTTTTCCAAGCTTCTCTGGACCTAGATCCTCCTATAACAGAGTTTATTTGTGCGCATTTAATATCCCATGCCGAATTTTTTACCTTTTTTTATTTCTTTCTTGACAAATACCTATATCTGTTATATTGTTTCCGGTCTTCCTCGTCTTTCGTGGTTAGATACTTGAAGCATAACTTTTTCTTTTCTTCTACGACTTCGGATAGTTCATTCGTCCACCGGAAATTTTTTGTTGGTCTTCTTATCCCCACTCCTGCTGACTTATGGAGTCTATCTTTAAGTTCTTCATACATTTCTTCAGCTGTACCCGCTATGTCTTCAATTTGTTTAGCTAGCCTTATTTTATACAGGAAACTAGAAGATCCATCTTCCAAGCTGTCCAGGTTGTAGGTTTTAGGTCATGCGTTCTGATTTTCTTGTTTGTACCCTACTGCCTGTTTATTGTATTTTATTTCTATGGGTGATTTAACAAGCAAATGGTCTGATCCGCATTCCGCTCCTCTCCATATCTTCACGTCTAACGGTTTTATGTGTGAGCTATGTGTGAGGCTCACACATAAAACCGAATAATTTTTAATATAAAAATTGTAGATAATCATATATAAAAATATTTTCATTTATACAGTGTGTTCGACGGCGGCGAACGAACAAAACTTATGGTGTTTGAAATGGAATGGTATGAATTTTTTTTTACATTGTATGATAGCCCATGAAGGGGGCTGATTAAACTAACATCACTTGTATTTGTCGATTTTCAATTGTTTCTGAGATATGGCGATTTTTCGTTAAAAATTTTACAACATTTAAAAAGTTGCTATGACGACTGAAAATTGTCTTCGTATATTGAAAGAGCGTCTAAGTGAATTTTATATTTCCTTGGACACTGATATCGTTGCTATTATAATCGATGGAGCGAACGTTATGATAAAGGCTTGTTTGCACTGAACAACAACTGTGTCAGAACACAAAGTATGCGAAGAAGTGGTGTGGATTACAGGGTGTCAACAAAGACTTTGACTCATTTGCAAATGACATGGCAAATGATGTATCGCATTTACAGAGAATGGCAGCAGGGCAAATAAAAATTACGCGACAATAGTTACAGAATTTGGACCACGTAGATCATTTCCGACAAGCATACCGGGTGTCCCGTAAAAAACGCCAACAATAATAACTCTGTTATTTATTGTCCGATTTTATTCAAACAAAAATAAAGTTAATTTGCATCAAAAATGCTACAAAAAAGCAGTGTTTTGTTTGTTTTCAGTTGTTTTTATTAATGTCAAACGATAGTCAACTTTTTTATTTTAAATGGAAACAGATATATTTTTGGCTATATTTGGATTGGATTTTTTTTTCTGAATTCAACAATGTATAAAATGCCTATTTTTCATAAACAATTATTGAAGAAAAATATAAAACACTTAATAAATTTCATCTTTGTATTCCATTATTTATAAATTTTGGAATGTGCCATGAAAAAACAAAAATGCGATAAACGTCAATAAACGTCAGTGTGAGTGTCTATTAAGTCTTATTTATTGTTCTGCTTGAACGTTTTGCCACAAAAAAGGTATATTCGTAAAAATGAATAACAATAAGTTAACAGACATGTTGCAAGTGTTTTTTGAATGTAATAAAAATCGTCTTCAAGCAGTTCGGCGTTACAGCGTTCGTTTTCCGGACAGAGAAGTTCCAGATTCGAAAATATTTCAGAGAATTGAAACGAATTTGAGGAATTATGGATCATTTAAAAAACCTTAAACACAGCGACGTAGATTCGCCGAAGATACGGAATATGATATTCTTCTTGCACTACAAGACAATTCACGAACTGCGACTCGCGAAATTGCACATAATATTGGGGTATCAAAAACTACAGTCCATAGTATTTTAAGAAAACACAAATTTAAACCGTACATAGCTCCAAAAGTTAATGCATTAGAACAAAATGATCAACGCCGAAGAATACAGTTTTGTCGACTTTTTTTAAATGCATTAGAACAAGACCGGAGTTTTTACAGAATGATAATTTGGTCTAATGAATGCACTTTTAGTAACAATGGTATTTTTAATAGAAACATACTCACAACGCCAGAGTAAATACTGATTGGTTGAACACCCAATTTGGAAGTAGGTGGATAGGAACATCCGGTCCTATCGAGTGGCCTGCGCGTTCACCCGATCTTTCGCCCCTAGATTTTTGGTTGTGGGCTTATCTACAAGATCGAGTTCATTTGACACCTCCAGAAAATGTTGACATTTTAAGACAAAGAATTATTAACACTTGTCAAGAAATACCTGCCATTTGTCTTTTAAATGCGACTCGTGGAGAAATTAGGAGATGTGCGTTATGTATTGAACAAGGTGGCGGGCAATTTGAACAATTATTGTGAAATGTTTTGTTTTGTTTTTTACAATAATACTTATAATACTTACGTTTTCAATGTTTCATAGCACATTCGAAATGTTACACATAATTTATTAAAAACATGGTCAATTTTAATAAATGGTTTTCTTTCAATAATTGTTTATTAAAAAATAGACATTTTATACATTGTTGAATTCAGAAAAAAAAATCCAATCCGAATATTGCCAAAAATATATCTGTTTCCATTTAAAATAAAAAAGTTGACTATCGTTTGACATTAATGAAAACAACTGAAAACAACTAAAACACTACTTTCTTGTAGTATTTTTGATGCTAATTAACTGACTTTTTGTTTCAATAAAATCGGACAATAAATAACAGAGTTATTATTGTTGGCGTTTTTTACGGGATACCCGGTATACGTAGATGGCCGGTCAAAAAAATTATGGCAAAATTTGTTTTTCGGTATTTTGGGTATAGTGTTTGTAAATAGCTACTACTATAGAAAAAGATCCATCCAGTGGAGGAACTGAGACATTGAGATTTTAGACGACGAATTTGTTAAGGCTTTCTGAGCAGAACTTCCACTTCTTTGTATAAAAAGAGAAAATCTGCCTCAAGCCCTTGCAGCAATCCAACACATACACCAATAAATATAGAAGTAGCGCAAAAACGAAGAAATATAACTACAACGTTTTTAAAGATGTTAGAATGAGAAATAGGGGTGAGCACTATCCCACATTTACAAAGAAAAGAGGCCATATTGAACTGTGCTCTTCAGTTGCTGTTCAGTCACGACCTCATTCAAAATGTAGTAATTGTGGCATTTAATTACGTGCGAATTAAATAATGATATACTAGGAATCACGACATTGTTTAATATTATATAATTGACTACTACTAGTAATTAATCTTTTTTGGATAGCACATTTGTAAAATTAAATATTTCCTGAAGGTGATCAACTGGAAAATGAAACATCTGTGCAAGATAATGCAGAAAAAGATCCTGCTAATTGTCAAGATACTATTTAAATTCTCGGTAATTTAAAGATTTGCACTGCAGTCATGGAGGTTAAATGGGCACAAGCACCGAATTAATTTCAGCGTGAAGGAATTAACAGCTAGGCGTCATTCCATTACATTTTGTTTGTCTTAATTTGTCAGACCGGGATGAAGCGTGGAGCTAATAGGAAAATTACGGAATATTCGGGACAATTGTAGTGACACGTTTCCATGAGAACCCGGAGGTGGATAGAAGTGAGCAAGCGGGTATTATATAGAGAGAATATTCTTCGGTATTTAGATAATTACCCGTCAGGAATATTCAAGGTATTTATAGTTGAAACAGACGATTTAATGGAATTAGTATCAGGGGAGATGCGAAAACGTAGGATTCCAATTAAATTAAGTTTACAGACAACTTTTCTTTTTGTTTCGTTCATGTTTTTCTTTTAGTTAGTGGAACTTTTAAGAAATTTCAATATTATTTTAGAAGCACTTCAAGTGACCTCTTTTTGCGTACTATTAAACTAAGAAAAAACAACTTTTATTATGTTTCTTCTGGTATAGTCACTTAAATAACTTTTAAAATTAACTTTTTCTTTTACAATGTAGGGGAGAGTGGGGTAAATACAAACACGGGGTAATTACGAACGTAGTGAATGCTATATGCTAGAAAAGGAAAATAATATTCTCTTCTCACTAATCGAGAGCTGTGCACGCAACCAGTTCTGGACATACAACCGTGGAGTGTGGTCTTGCATAAAGTAGAAAGTAAGTAAAATTCAACATTTTCGTTACATATTATGTAATTTTTCTTTATTTATCTCAATTCTTATAGTAACTGTTAAGGGAATATTAAAAGAATGGTGCAGTACTTAAAAATACACTTTAATTAAGCTACATTTTTGTTCACACGTTTTAGCAGTTAGTTGATTCTAACCTCAAACTAAAACTGTGTTCTACTGTGTTGTGGGGTAATACCGAATGAATTGTTTGAGGTAATCCCTGACGTTCGGCAACACCCCATAACGTACTTTGTTATATCTTTGTTTCTCTTTGTTCGTTTAAATATTATTATTTAGTGGTCATTTAATTTATAGGTATTTGTTTGGTTTGCATTCTGTTCCAGATACCTTGTAATTACAAGAATAGAACAGAAACAAAATAGCAGAAGATTTACGAAAAGCTATTGACGATGTGAGAAATAAAAAAATATATTTGGGAAAAGCGGCTACTGTTTATCTTGTACCAAAAACGACGCGATATGATCATCTAATGAAGACAGTTATAGAACAAACGAAACGTGGAAGAAATACTATATTTTCCGATTCCCAAAAAAAAAAGAAGTGGAGGAATACATTGTTAAGTGTAGCCAACTTTTTTATGCATTGTATATTGAAATGGTACGGAAAATTGCCTTTAAGGGTCCTCGGTAGTGAATCGGAAATGTAATGTTGGTTGCATAGCACATAATTTAATAAGCCATGGATGTCCGAGTACCTATTACACATAGGGAATATATAATAAATATTTGAAATAAGAACTCAATATTTAGGCGAATAAAAATTCATTTATGATCAAATATTTACACATTTGTAACCGGGGGAATGATTTTTACCAGAATAGCATTCACTGTAATGTGGGTTGCCTAATTTTAATTTAATTTATATACATTTAAAACAAAGTAAAGAATAGTTGAACGAAAAATAAGTGCAGAGCGGGGCAGCTTTTTATTCATTTTTTAACGTGAACTAAAACAAACAAATCTACTGCAAAGGATTTTTGAGAAAATTTGTTTTAAATATTTTGACATATTAATTAATTTTCTTTAATCAGATCATTTTTTTTTCTAAGTTTGATTATTCAGCGGAGTAGATTACTAAATTCCTCATAAGTTGACGATGAAAGGTTTTCTGCAAATATAAAATCAACAAAAATATCTTGCATAAAAATCTGCTATTTTTCAACTATTCACAGATCCACTATAGAGGAGCCTTAAGGGGGGGTTTTACTTGATCGGCGTATGGCACAAAATGGTCAATTTTAACGCAAAAAATCGCAAAAATTAAGGCACTTGAAAAAGTTGCCGCTGCATGAACGAAATATCCAATATTTGTTCTAGTGACTCACGATTAAAATTTGCAATTATATTAAAAAATAGTTAAAATACAGCACTTTGAATTTTTTTCGTTTTATAGCGATATAAAGCTTACTGTGCTTAAAAAGTACTTTTTTGAATCGTGAGTACCTAGATATTTTTATTCTGAACACGACAATGTATTTACTTTACTTTCAAAATAACCCTGGTCTTCAAAAAATGACTTTGAAACCAATGAAAATGATCACAAATTCCGTACTGATAAATGGCAGTTAGGCAACACACAATTCAATGTATAAGACCAAGGATATGGAAGGTATACCTGATCAACTGTATTAAGCTGAACATCAAATAAACAGATATTGTATTCAACTTCTTTTATTACCTTAGGTACCTTTACGAATGTTTCATTCAGATATCGGCTTTGTTTTGTAAATGATATTTGCCAGAATGTATTCCATATTAATTCTTAGTCTGGAAAAAATATATGTTGTTATTATTATTATGAAATTTTACTTGTTACTTAATTTCTGTCAGTCATATGTATTTACTTTAGATGTTGAAGGTTTTTAATCTTAATAATGGTAGTAAACTAAAATATTACAAAAACAATTCTGTGTTGTAACAATAACAGTGCCTGTTTTTTTTTAATAAAATGTAAATACCTATATATACATGTATTAAAATAAGCAGATGTTTTGAATTATTGAATATTATATTCTTCCCAATCGGCATTGATAGCGTTGATTAGCGAAATTAAATTATAAAACATTTTGTCAGAGGTAAGATTCGAACTAACTTTTATCACCAAATAAAGAAAGTCGTATTCATTTCTTCATAAATACATGGGTTGTTGTATACAAGCAAATTTTAATATATTTCAGATATTTGTCGGCGTTCATTTATGATTGATAACGTGATAACATTAATGCATCTACTTTATTAGACTTTTTTTCTGTTCCTTAATATTCTCCTCGTTTTCAAAATGTATTTCATTTTTCAAGAACAATGTTCCGCCTTTATGGAATTTCAGAAATGCAGTTTTCTTAGGGAATAAATATATTATTATTATTAATTATGAAGTTGCACGACTTATTATTTCTAACCTTACATGTTGAAGCTTTTTAATAATATGAACAATGTTTGTAGAAAACTAAAATCTGACAAAAACAACTTTATGTCTTTGTAAGATACGAACTTAGAGGTTTGCCGGACTCTTCAAACTAAGTTGCATTGGTTGTACGCAAGAAGTTAACAATTTTCAGTTTTCTAGATGGTAAAAGCACTTATTTAAATATCTGAATTTGTTTGACCTTCATGTTTTTGTTTTATTTATACTTTGTATTTTTAGCCCAGGACAGTTTTTATATTATTTTTGTATATGTGAGTAAGTAAAAGAGCATGGGCCAAACGAGCGTATAAGTCTAAGTACAGCAGTTTATCAAGAGTGGCAGCAATTGTTGGATGGCGAACGAAAAAATGTTGTATGTAGGCGTAAAACACAAATTTTGTTTAATTTGTGCAAAATTTTTTAAATCTAAAGATCACGTATGCTACAAAAATTTGTCTTCGTCGTCAACAGCCATGAAGTCGACAATTATTGCGGAAGGTTTTCGACATTCTCGTGAAATGCACTGTGTAATTTATGGTAGATTAATAGAGGGCGGTGATAGCAGAGTTTTAAGAAAACTACGTGAAATGGCTCCTTACGGTCCCCAAAAAATTATTGAAAAAATTGAGTGCCGAAATCATATATTACGTAATTATATAAATAAAATTACGGACTGTTTGAAGAAACCCAAATTCAATTCGGACATAAGACGATTAATAACAAACATTTACATAGATTCAGAGCGGCGTGACAAAAGCAATTGAACATTAGAAAAGTTCGAACTTAACAATAACAAACCAGACAGTGAAACTCCAGCGTGACATTATAAATAGATCAAGACATATTTTTTGTGAACACTCGAATTGTGCTTCTTACTTTTGTCAAGGATCAAAAGTAGGCGAGATTCAATAATTTAAAACATGTGCTACTTAGAGAGTATAAATTTTTACATTTTGTAAGAAACACCGGCACTGTTTTTTTTTATCAGATTTTAGTTTTCTCTAAAATAACATTTTATTACAAAGCCTCAACATGTAAAGTAAATACAAATCATGGTGAGAAATAATAAGAAGTACAACTTAAATAATTGATAATCATAAGTTATATATTTATTGCAAAATAAAACTTAATATCTAATTAATTTCGTAAAATATCACTAAAATAATTACAAATTACATAAAACGGGAGTCTTAATAAAACTAAATAAATACAAGCCAGGAGAATATTTAGAAAGAGCAAACACAAACTTCGAATAAAGTAGGCGCACCAATATTTTCATGCAATAAATGCAGGAGGCAAATATCCCAAATTTATTTGCTTTCCAGTTGATCAGGCATCCTTTCATGTTGCTGGCCGGTACCTGCATCGTGTAAAAGATACAGGCATTTTAAACATTCGTAAATATATTCAATTTATTTCAGGCAACCCGACATACGCCGTTCGGGAATTTTTCTTAAGGAAAGCCCACCCTTAAGATTGCTGAAAAAATGGACAAAAAAATTGAAATGGCGCTTTATCGTCATACTTAGACTAAATTTTAAATTATTTTAAAATTAAAGAAGTTATACTTAGATTTATAACTTCACTTGAAAAGCAAACCATCAATATAAGTATTTAAATGTACATTATTGAAAACTTCTATAACTTTCGCAATATCTTGAAGAACATATAATTTACTATTTTCAAGCATCACAGTAATTATAAGTTATCATATAACAAATTAAAAAATCTTCTTTAAGGTTCCCTTAATAATGTTTTTGCTAACATCAATGAAGAATGTTTACGCATTCTTGTATGATGATTTACTTGAACGCATAACAAAAGAACCTTTTGTGCATCTGTGTTTTCTACGGAAGCAGTAACAAGGCTCCTTTTTCATACGGAATTCTGACAGTTTCTTCAAATCGTTAACAATTTTTGAAAAGAACTCATCGACGGCAGTCCCATATTTGAATATTTTTGGTCGTATATCTTTGTGCCGGACTAACTCTTTTCGATAAATTTTAGTTACAGTCGTAGTACAAGTCAGGGCAAATCATAATTTTAAGTCGTAATCGGGTTTATTCAGATATAATATTCTATAACTTTTGCAATTTCGCCCACAGGTGGAAGAAAGTATATATCTTTAATTATTAAATTTTAAGTACTTTTCGATGACATATTACATATTTCTTTTTTTAGAATTTTTAACTTTAGCGAATAGTATGTAATTCTAAAGAACATGCATATACAGATTGTCGTATTTAAAAGTTAATATGCATCTCCAAATACACACACATAAACGTGTACCTATGTATGTATGTATGTATACAACAGTTCAAGAATGTGACTCTCTCACCATAAGACCGGTGGTGTGGGGAGATAGTGGGGAGATCGAGAGCGCGGACATTGCATTCGTTCCGTAACTTTAGAGCGTGAACGTACATACATTGTACCTGAAATGCTATCGAATGTACGAAATGGGTTTTATAATCGTTTAGGGTACTGCTTGATGCAAGAGGGACAGACATTTGAACATCTTCAACATTAAATTTTGTATAGTTCATTAAGTATAATTTTTTGTTTCATTTTAAATGTGAGAATTTTATTTAATTTTTTATAAGAATTTTATTTTAGTTACAAATTTTATAGAGTTTTGTTTCAGTTCAATGTTAATACATTATACATCAGTTACCAAAATATTATACAAAAGCCGTACATAGCGTAGCAATTCCTTAAAGCAAACGTCTGCATACTAGCTTTCAACGTTTTGCACTAAAGCCTCGGCACCCCGGTGTCCCGATATGAACTCATCTGTACTCCCCTACTATCGTACCCCTCCATTTCATGTTTGCATGCACATGTGTGCGTGTTTGTGTTTCCCTATATCTACTTTTATTTCAGTCAAACGGTGTATGCAGAAATAAACATCAATTTCACGTACTGAAAGGATACTAATTGAGCCCATAATAGGTATTTCACCGACAATCGTTATTTCATAGCAACTTTTCAAATCTTGTACAATTTTTAAGGAAAAGTCGCCATATCCCAGAAACAGTTGAAAATCGACAAATACAAGTTAATTTCAGTTTAATCAGGCGTTCAAGGGCAATCATAAAATGTAAAAAAATGCATAGCATTCCATTTAAAAAAAAAACATAAGTTTGTTTTTGTTCGTCGTTGTCGAACACTCTGTATAGATGAAAATATTTTTAATTTGTAAAGCTTATAATTATCTACAATCATTGTACTAAAAGTTATTCGCTATCTTCATTATTAGACACCAATAATGGACTTTACCGTTCCTCTGGGACACCCGGTATAATGTTGACGAGAAAAACGTCCAAAGGAATTCAAAAATTTTTGCTACTAAAGGACAAAAACAAGTGGGCACGGCAATTAGAGTTGAAAAAGGAACAACAAGGTCTGTTGTATGCGCATTCAGTGCTTTGGGAAAATATATTCCACCATTTTTATTTTTTAGGTAAGATTGATGAAGTGATTAGTTCAGATTGGATAAACGAAAACTTATTCGTGGACTGTTACGTCATTTTGGAATTGGCGAAATAGAAAAATTCATGGAGTTTCAAAGAAGATAAAAAAAAGGAAATAGAAACACCAATGCAGAAGAAAACTATTTCTGCATATATTGCAGTGAAAAATACGAAAGACCCCCAAGTATGAAGACTGAATTATGTGTTATAAATGTCATTTATGGGCACATGAGAAATGTACTAGTGGGGAATCTACATCTAGAAGAGTATAGTTTTTCAGTAAAATCGGTAGACCGGAAGTAGTAGTTTACTTCAGTAAAAAATCTAGTTTTGCAAATATTTCGTCAACTATAAGTTTACACAAATTTATAAAGAATTCAAATATACTCAGAATTAAATTTGAGAAAATTATGTTAAAAAAGTTTTTCGAAATTCCTACCGGAAGTAGGTCTTTTACTCTTATCGAAAATCGGGTTTTTGCGAATATCTCGCAAGTCTGCTTTCTACGAGTACAGTATAATTTCAAATATCTTTTGTATAAGAAAAATTTCAAAACTCGGACCGGAAGTAACACTTTTACTCTTGCTGAATAGAGATTTTTTGCAAATATGTCGTAAATTATGCATTTTGTATATATATTTATCAAGAATACAAAAGTATTTAGACTTATATTTGCAATGTTTTTGTATAAATGAAATTTCAAAATTCAGGCTGGAAGTAGCACTTTTACTCTTAGCGAGTAGCACTTATTTTATAATATCTTGCAAAGTATGCATTCTATAGAGATTTATTAAGAGGAAAGAATTACTTAAAATAGGATTATGAATAACTTTTGTATATATTTTTTTAAAAATCTATAATTTGAAGCGCTCATACGTATAAGAAAGTCGTGTGGTGGCCACATCTCATTTTTAACGTTGTCTTAAATAAGATAACCAAATCTGAAATATATGGGGGATGTTTAATTTATTCGATGTCATTATTATCAAAAGCAGCTTTTGCAAGTGCAACTTACTTTCTCACTTTCATTCCCTTCAAACGTGGTACGCATTCATTAATTATTGCTGTGCAAGGGAGCGTACCCGTATTTCGAGTATCTGTCACTTGAAATGTTTAATATATTTTTCATCTGTACTTACTTCATAACCAAATGAAAGAAACGATTATTAAATTGAAAAATTATATTACCTATCAATAAATGTATATAATGAATGGTATGATGAAAGAATCAGAATGAATAAAAAGCATAATATTTCAAAATGTATTTACTATCATTTTAAATAATACAAAATTTATTAGAGAGCACAATATATTTACACAGGAATATATTCTGGATCTGTTAGACTACAAGTCAATTCTAGTATATATACAAATATACATATATTCTGGCTTTAATAATACATTGAAATGTTAAGATAAAATGAATGTAATTTATTTTGATTCTGATCCTTTACGACCTTCTGTTACTCCTCGCTCAGGTGTCTTCTTTTTGTCGTCACCTGCTTATTCGCCCTGTCATAATCATGGATGCCCTCCTCTTTTGTCCTCTTCTGTATCGTTTGCGGTATCCCCTCATTCCATGCCATCCTCTTTAGACTGGAAAAAATAAAAATAAATAAATATTGATTTTTTAAATATTAATAATTATATCAGAGCACTCACATTTACTATTTAGGTAGAGTAGTTTAGACATTGTCCTAGCGATCTTATTCCCTAGCGTGTTTCCATCCAATGAACAATTCGATAATCACGTCCGTGTCTGCCATGAAATAATAGAAACGTACATGGAAGCTTCCTTCCTACCGAAATTAATAATAAATTTAAATTAATTTTTTGGTGGTAATAAAGGCAAGCTTACTTTACTTAAGTTTGATGACAGTGGCGGCCCGTGATTTTGTGGGAAGGGAGGGCACCGGGGGGGGGGGTCTGAGTATTTAATATCAAAAATTAAGTACAGACAAAAAAATAAACTCAATATGTTATTTATTTAACTTGTTTGAAAATAAAATACATCCGCCGTTCCTTACGATCAGCAAAATGATTAATAACTATGTTATTGATGTTTAGTGTTGATGTCACTAATTGTTTTTCAATGCAACACATTGAAAAACAATTAATGTTACCGAAACACTCACTGCACATTCATTGGAAATTTCGTCCGTAGTATCAGAAAAGCAGAAAAGCGAGGAGGTATATCAAATGTATTAGGAGTAGATACTACTGTGAATATAGAATTCTATATTCACGATATAGTGTGGCTACCACTTTGAAGATGGAGCCATATTTATTGTGTTTTACTCCTAATACATTTGATATACCTCCTCGCTTTTCTGCTACCCTGATACTACGGACGAAATTTCCAATGACTGAATGTGCAGTGAGTGTTTCGGTTTCAGTTACTTGAAATATTCTTTCTTGACAGAGAAAAAAGTCTGTCTAGACAGAATTTAAGACATTATCTGCCGTCCCGATTCCGTTTATAATTTAAAATTACCTTAAATGCAGAGAATATTTTTTTTTAAATTGAATTCTTTTAAGAGAGTGTAATTTACGAAAATACTCTCAGTTTAATACTTTAATAATATATGTATAATTGTAATAAAAAGAAAAATATTTTAAAGTTA
Organism: Amphimallon solstitiale; assembly: GCA_963170755.1. NCBI lineage: Eukaryota > Metazoa > Arthropoda > Insecta > Coleoptera > Scarabaeidae > Amphimallon > Amphimallon solstitiale. Next base: position 110,419,525 of record OY720681.1, on the reverse strand, counting down.
CTATAACCACGTATGATATCAGCATTTAACACTTACGCCCCTAGTATCAGGTAAGCTGAAAAACGAGGTGGTATATCAAATGTATCAGGGGTAAAATAAAATATATTATCTCCTCGCTCTTTTTCTGGCTAAATAAAGTCTGTCTAAACCTAATTAAGGTAAGCATTATCAGCCGCGGTTTCGTTCATATTTAAAAATTGCCTTAAGTGCAGAGAATAATTATTTCTCAAATTTAAATTGTTTTACGAAACTGTAATTTGCGAAATTTATCTCGATAATTGGTCTACATTTGAAATTTCGTCCGTAGTATCAGGGCAGCAGAAAAGCGAGGAGGTATATCAAATATATCACGAGTAAAATTAAACATATTGGCGCCATATGCAAGCTGTTATATTCTTGGTTACCCGCTATTTTCTATATTGCATTTCAATAAAACACGATTTTTATATACCACTTTATTCGGAACAACTTAACTATTGCAAAATCAAATCATTTTCTAATTTTTATAACACATTGTACAATGTGATTAATCTTAAGCGAAGGATGCGTGGCCTAAATTTTTAGGTTGACAACATTGTCTAGTTGGTAGTATTGGGAAATACTTGTAGACAGCTGTAGTAAATTACACAGGTTGTCGACAAATGTTTCATGTTAGACTTATATTAATAAAGAAAATGAACATACAAGACTTTCAATTTTTATAAGAAACAAAAAATCATTCAGATCACACTGTTAAAAAACGTAAGTGTTCGAAAGAAATATAAAAATTCAGAATAGCTATCTTTCTAACAAGAAAATACGCTAATGTAGTGATTTTTAAGATATTGTAACGAAACAAGTGCACAAAGAAAGGCAGACTTCCGAGCGACAATAAAAAGAGGTTGTAAATCATCTCGATGCGACTGGTAAACATCATAAAGCAACAAATCATCCATTTGCGTTGTACTGCAAAGAGACAGAATGTCTGTCGAATGTTCTACAAACATCGAGAGGGAGATGGAGTTTACGCGAATGCTTCCAGATGTTTCGTATGTGTATATAAGGCGGCTGGGTCACCGATGGATGAATAATTCCGGAATGAGAAGTTCCTTAAGTAGTCGCGCCGAACAGACCAAATATAAGAAATAAATAAATAGTTCCTTAAGTGGTAGCCGAAGAAAAGACATAAATATTAGAGTGTTATATAAATAGAAGTGATATAAATACGGTGCAGTTTTATTATAGTGCAATAAAGATATAAATATTACAGACATATAAATAGTACTGGTAAATAAATACCTGTGTTAATTTAAATCGTAGTAGTTTAAGTGTGATACATTAGTTTTACATTTTTATATTGTAATTAATTTTAAGTGTATGAATATACAGACTGTTTTAAATAAATAAATTGCACGAGTTGTTTATTGCGAACCCGAAAACGTTACAATATCATCACACTTCACTTGAGATTGATCTCATTGTATATTGCTTACTTATAGAATCCGTACACTTAAATTCAAAAAAAAATGCATAGATACCAATTGGTGTAATGTTTGTTATTTCCCAACAAAGTCTACCGCAAGATAATATCAATTCAATTAACAGACAACAACTCAGTACAATCGCTACACTATAATCATCCAACCATGTAATATATAATGCGCGCCTGGTCGTTAGGACGACTTATAATCTATAACTGAAAAGAAAATCTTCACAATCTATTAATTCCCATCAAGTTACCTTTACAATATCCAATTGAATTAATAAAATAAATATAGTGTACAAGTCAGAAACGGAAGAAAACGTGTCCATTATATATGTAGTTCTAAACCTCGACTTCCTGGTGGACTTGTTTACGTTTATCAACACAGTCACATAGCCGGTGTCCCTTGCACGGCGCGAGCGTGCGTTTTATATAGTTACGCTAGTGGCCTATGACGGTCATTACAATTTACGTTGACAAGGAAAGGCTGTGTTTTAGTTAGTTAAGTTATATATTGTTCTTTCTGTTGTGACATGTATGTTGCAGCCACAATGTGCTTGTTAGGTAGTATATACAGTGACTAGCAACCGAAATCGTACGTAAACCTACTAATTATTACTACTCTTTTATTTCCGTAAAACTACACGTGAATAAGATGATAATAATATAAATAATATGTGATATTTATTGTTTATATTCACATTAATCAAATAATAAAATAACATTTATTTTAAATTATTCAGAAATTATTTTAATAATTATTACTAGGAGAAAACCCTTAATAGAGTTAAAGTAATTGACCAGAGAAAGAAATATTGAAGCTAAAATATAAATGATTGTTGAATAAACAAATATAACTTTAATTTTAGTTGTTAAAAAATGACTCAATTTATACTAAATTTAAATTCATTACGAAAACAAAGAAAACTAAACTTTAGAGGACGGTACATACAGAAAAGCAAAACAATAAGAACAGGTTCGACAAATAAACAATCTAATAAAATTAATTGGTTAAATTCGGTAAAATAATTGATCAAGTATGGTGCACCATTTACTTTAAAATTTCTATAAACTCAATATTACAAATATCAAAACTTTACCAATATTTAAGACATTCCAAAATAATTTCACCATATATATAACAAAAAAAAGAAGATAATAGTTACTATTACAACACACAAATTTAAAAGAACATATACAATATTTAACTTTATTAAACAAATATCTAATTTTTAAAATTTCTGACAGCCTGGTAGTTGTACAGTTATCTTGCTGCACGAAGTACAAGAAATAAGAACTCAAATACCTGGAAATTTAGAGCTCCAGTACGTCAACGAAGATTGTCCCGGGCGCCTATTTCAGCCGCGCTACCGTTCGATGTTGTTAACGGGCCCTGAGTTGATATTGTCGGTGAGATATCCTCTAAATCCGGACCAACGCCGTAAATTGAAGGACGATAGATATTCCAACAATTTAATATTTGGAAATCGAGATTTAAATCACCCTGACCGGTGTATTCATACTGTGGACATTAACACCTCGTTTCCATGGACATCTTCACCGCAGGACTAGCGGACTCTGGCCGACGCCGGGACCGGAGTTAAAATTTATTCAACTACCACTCACTGTTTAATTGTACTGTACTAACTGAGATGTAACAAATGAATTAATGATGAATGTAATACTGATGGTGTAATAGTGAATGATTTTAGACGAGCTTCGCCCTTTTAAAGACTCGGAGGTGGGAGAAGAACATTCTGGAGAATTATTTCAACTACCACTGACTGTTTAATTGTACTTATTAACTGTAATAATGAATGTACTAATGATGTAATAGTGATGCTATGGTGTTGTAATAGTGAATGATTTTAGACGGGCTTCGCCCTTTTAAAGACTCGGAGGTGGGAGAAGAACATTCTGGAGAATTTCTGGCGTCGGAAAGACGCTGTTGGATCACGCCAGCAGAAAATGCGAAATATCTACGCAATTTCAAGCAACAAGAAACTATGAAACTATTTAGATAACTTTAGACGGAATAATAAATGCGACGCAGATTTTCTTATTGAAAATTTTAAAACGTAATTTATTTAAGATTGGAAATATAATTTGAATTAATACTGATTTAAAAATATTTAACCTGTAATATATAGCGATAAATGAATTGAATGTTAGCCGCTGCTTTTTAAACGTAATAGTAAGGCTTACGCTTATCAAGAGTACTAGAGCCATCTAATGTAAATTATGTGTAATTCATCTCTACACCATTAGTAAGGAAGAACTATGTAATTGCATTCCTTGCAGGTAAAGAAAGCAGCAGATCTAGATATCTCAGAGCAAACAGATTTATATTCAATATACAGCTTGGGTAATTCGAAACTACTTACAGTTGAGAGCAATCGCTAATTTATTTTTAGTGTCTGGTGATTTTAAGCAAAAAAAAAACCACCCAACAGTCGCTTTCTAGTCAGACAGTTTTAAAGACGTGAACAAATTTTTGTTTTCATAGTAAAATAGATAACATATTCGGTAGTAAAAAGCACTTTTAAAGCGGTAGCTAACACTTTATACTTTCAACATTAATTTTTTAAAGGGTAGTTATTTTTAATTTTTTTTTTTCGTAATTTCCCTCAAAATGAAGGTTTGTTACATTTAGCAACTTTTGTTTTTCCTTTTACGTTTTCGGTCTGTACAAGTAGTAATTATTCAGTTAATTCCTTAAAACCAGATTTGACGTGCAATACGTACTAGTTGGCAATAGGTGCGTCGTATATTAAATATTTTATTTGCTGATTACAAGTCTTGAGTAGTTTTTTGAGTATTTACCAAATTCGCATATTATGTCTAACATATAGGTATACATACACACTTATCACTCCATATCCTGAAGTCTTCCTATTTGAACATTTTTCTTTATATAATGTTTTTTTGCCATCATTTCCAAAGAAAACACAGGGATTTCAGAGGAGTCTCTTTGCTTTTATTCTTGTTTTTAATGGGTTGTTTACTAGTCTAGAGAAAAATTGAAATACATAATTGTTTATTTTGTCTTGGAAAATACTTATATGTGCCAAATATATGCAAAAAAGAAATTCCGGTAGAAATTTCGAAAAAGGCTTTTTATAAAAATTTATAAAGCTGCAGAAATATCAAGACCGAAAATGTTCGTCATCACCATACTTTCTAATACTACGTGTAAGAAAGCAATTTCAACTATTCGAATATTTAAATTCGAATAATTTCGTTTTGAAATTATTCAGATTTGAATATTCGAATATTTCAATTATTCGTATTCGATTCCCGGCCTTAGTTTATTTACTAACATGAAATATTCTAATTATGCAGGATATAATCTTTAAAAAAAATAAAACAAGGGCAAAAAGCACGATCATCAAATGTAGAAAATAGCGCCAATGTTATAGAAGAAAATATACTAATTAATGGTGGGATTCTGAAACCCTCTCGTAAGCTGCGATTATCGTAGTCCCTAGCAACGAAGTTAGTGACGTAGAAGTGTCAAAACGTTCACGAATGAAGATTTTGTAGGTTATATTTTATATTTATTATTGTTCTTGTTTGCAAACATGGATATGACTTTATAGCATTATTGTTAGATATAGATCACAACAGGTAGGGATTTGTCTATGTAAAATATGTATATGTATAGAGTGTAATTTATTCGCTTTATTCCAGAAATTATATGCGTATTTTACGAAAGCCGTTACTCGATCATGTAAATCCCTAACAGGCATTTTAAGCAAAAGTTTAGGCGTTCAAAGTCTTATCCGGCTACTGGATACACGTATTCATCAAAATAATATAAAAAATGAGGTGTGGCCACCACACGACTTTCTTATACGTATGAAAGTGTTACTTCCGGTCCGAAATTTGAAATTTCATTTATACAAAAAATATTCCAAATCCAACTCTAAATACTTTTGTACTCTTCATAAATATATATAGAATGCATAATTTACGACATATTTGCAAAAAATCGCTATTCGATAAGAGTAAAGGTGGTACTTCCGGTCTGAATTTTGAAATTTTCTTTATACAAAAGATATTTAAAAGTATGTTCTAAATATTTTTATACTCGTAATGTACCTGCCTAGAAAGCATGACTTGCGAGATATTCGCAAAAAACTGATTTTCGATAAGAGTAAAAGACCTACTTCCGGTAGGAATTTAGAAAAACTTTATTAAAACAATTTTTCTCAAATTTAATTTTGAGTACATTTGAATTCTTTATAAATTTGTTTAAACTTAGTAATTGACGAAATATTTGCAAAATTCGATTTTTTCACTGAAGTAAACTACTACTTCCGGTCTGCCGATTTTGCTCAAAATCTAGTCAGTTCTCAAGAGGGAGATTATATTCGTAAATACAAAATTTGGAATTGATATCTACAGCGGTTTGACCGCTATCGTGGTCGCACACACACACACACACAGAGAGAGAGAGAGAGAGAGAGAGAGAGAGAGAGAGAGAGAGAGAGAGAGAGAGAGAGAGAGAGAGAGACATTTTTTAAAAACCACTTTTTTGGTATCAGGGGACCTCAAAACGTGGACATCTGCAAAAATCTCGAGGTCGAAAATTTTCATCATCACAATACTTCCTTATACTACGTATAAGAAAGTAATATAGTTACAATTGAAGATTTTTGTGAAATGCTTATACCTATACAGTGTACATAATATCTTTGTTACAGGTCTTAACAATATTAAGTTTATGAATATTTTACATTAGGTATTTGGTAGATACCAGAATAATATTGGTGCTAATAGCTTGTTATATTTGGCCAGATATCAGTCAGTCGTATAATTCATAAGATCTGTCACATGATTATGAGGAAATTTGTTGAGCGGATAGAAGCGTGCCTAATATTGAAATGAATATTATCAAAATGACAAATGCTATTTTGTAAAGTAGTTATTGGTGCTTCTTCAGATTCCGCACATTAATATACCCCTGTAAAAATAGCAAGTAAAATTTACAAATGTAAATAAAATATTGTATATCATGGCACTAAAGAATAATTTTCAATTACATAAGACAATGACGAACAAAGAGAGGTAATATTCAGACTTACTTTCTATATTTTATTATATATATATATACTTCTTTTAGTTCAAAACCAGAAAAATATTTATTTTTTGAAATTGGAAGAATGTGATGCATCACAAAGAGACTGAAAGCATGCATTTATATTTTTAATATGGATACAAGTGTTTAAAACTAATTTAAAATAAACGGGTTGTTTTATGAACCAAACCCTAAGCATGAAAATAATGTACATATTTAATATATTAGAAGTAGGATATGTGCAGTGAAACTTGTGTAAAGGATTTATTGCAAAATCTTGAATTATATTCAAAATCCATTAAAAGTATTTGGTAAAATATTAAATTTACCATATAAATTTAATAACTTCAGAGCATTTACATAGTAACAAAACATACTCATGAGATATTGAAGTTTGCCACACTTTAGGTAGGTATAAAAAAATGAGGAAATAGTTTATTATAGTCCATCAGTGGATGCATATTTTAAAATTAAATATGCCTTTACTATAATTCACATATATCTCATCAGTCATCAGTTTATTTGCTTTATTACTATGTAAATACTTTTGCTTGGAGTCTCTCATTCATTTTATACATATATTTTTTTTAATTTAATTTTAGCATTATATCTAATACGCTTTTATAAGTGTTAATAAAAAAAAATATTTGGCAATAAAATGTCTTTTATTTTTTAATATTTATACAAATATCAACTTCAATGTTCACATATTCCAGCTAAGTAATAATTGTCTTTTTGAGTTATATTGTTAAGATATAAAAGTAAACATATAATTCATATGTAGTATTAATATAATTATCCAAGTTCAATGTCTTCATTATTTTATAATACACATTAGCATACTTATTAATCCATTAAACAATAAATTTTCATATTCTTATCTTTCTTGTGAGTTGAAAAAGTGAAAATTTCAGCCTAATGAATTTTACTCTCCTGTAAAAACTGCAAATAAAGATAATTTTCAATTACTATAATTTCAGAGGCTCAACAACAAAATCCTGCAATAATATCGAATGATTTGGTGTACCAAGTACAGGATTGGTCGATTTTCTAAATATAAAATCGTCTATATTCTTCAACCATTTATATACTTTGCCTTATGCTATTAAAACTTAATGTTGCCCTTTTGGAGCCTAAAACATTAATCGTTCAATATAGTTACATATTGATAAAATCTTTACGGTTTGACTTACAAATAAAGAAAGTCATTGACTAAACAGGTAAATTTCCTCTTATCTTCTTCAACATAATATAAAGTTTAACATCCTCTCAATTTGATGTAGTTTTATTATAAGAAAATCTTATGAAAAAGTCAACTTTAAATTGAGAAGTTATTGTGAACACGATACCATGATACGACTTTTTCGAACATTTAGCTTGTGCACGTTTTACATGCTTTATGTTGTATGGATATTGTCTGCTGGGTTTTGTGTTTAGGTACTCTTGTAAGAAAAACAATGTCCACTTTATAGGCATTCCTGTCCTTGTTGGATTCATAGAAAAATCACATTTCATCATCCATAGATGTGTCTGAAAAAACATTAATCTGCAATTCACAATACACTAGTGCGATACTACGTCCTTTGAAACGCTCCTAATGGTAGCAGTTCTTGCTTCGTGCTATCTTGGCAACAGTATAAACATATGTTTATATACTATGTCTTGGCATTATAAAATTTTCCGTACATTTTCTTAAAAAAAATGTTAGCAATCGCTATATTATATTTAAAACAATTTTCTTATTAGTTAAAATTTTAAATTGAAATATTTTGGTATATATTTACGAGAAGATATGTCTGTTTACATGTTAAACATAAAGGTTATGTACAAAAAATCGGAAATTGACACTTCTACGTCACTAACTGAAAAATTTTCGGAAATCGTCATATAACGTCACTTCGTGGCTAGCGACTACGATAATTGGGGCTTCCGAGAGGGTTTCAGAATTCCACTATTAGATCAAATGCACTAGCAAATATGTTGCAAACTTTGCACAATAAATCCATAAGCACTGTTTAGATAACCGGTGTAATTCTTGGCAAGGAAAAACGCCGATTAGAAATAATCAATGATTAGTTAACCGATTATTAATCGGAGTTGGAAAAAACCGGCCCCTATGTCCTAAACATGCAAAATTCTTATGTTGCTTATGATGAAATGTGATGGCGCTTCATCGTCTGGCCACGTGCAGTTTAGGCCGACGGTCACTGTATGTCTACACAGATATCTAATGTTTGTGTTTGTTATTGTTTCGAGCAGCGAAGCGTGGACAGTGCCATGGAACCACCTCGGTTGAGCGCGGCGGTGGCTGCAGCAGCGGCCGCATCATCGTCAACGACGAGATCTACGGATAGCTCGCAGAGGTGGGTCGTCGAAGACCAACCGGTCCGCCAGAACACCACCAGGCTCAGTCCTGCTAAGGATACGAACATGGCCACTACTAGGTGAGTGACTGTGATTTTTTCGTCTATAAAAACGCTCTAAAATCCGTCGCGGTTCGAGATCATAGTGTCGTGATATGTGTTAATGTTTAGAGTTCAGTAGCTTTAAAAATGATTCAAACATTTCCAATTTTATGAATTTATAGAATTCTTAGTTAATTAATTGATTAGGATTAGAAAGAAATAATTGTTAGGGGATGAAGTTATTTTTATATTTTTTAATATTTCAGACTTAACTGATAAGGTAAGGTGATAAATTTTATTATATAAGATTGAAAACATTCAATAAAAATATATCAAAAAAGCTAATAAAAACACAAATAGATAAATTAACATATTGTATACACCGTGTCTAGAGTTAAGTGTTCACCATTGCTAATGTTGTTATTATTGAAGCTACGAAGTCGGTTAAATTAGCAAACTAGTAGGACTTTTTTTCCTGATTAAGGTAGTCAAAACAGAGAAACAATTAAAGAGCTAGTTTCTGAGATATTCATAAAAGCAACAATTTTTTAAGTGGAACATCCTATATATTTCGACATTTTTTGAAAGAGAGTTAAATTCTTAACAAAAAGTAAGTAATACACTATCGTCCTAAATTTAAAAATAAGCGAATAAAAAGCACTTAAACTGTTTGATTAAGAACATTCTCTGAAAGGGTGAAATTACCATATAACTTTTCAGAATTATTTGATAATAAGATGAGAAATTTTATTATCTGAAGCTCTTCAATACTCATCAAGTTACTTAAATTTAAACCACTTAAATGCAAGTTAATTAACGAATAACACAAAGTTTAATTTCAAAATTTCTATAACACTGGAACTTATAAATACTGAGATAGATAAAACTATTATTGTTACTTGGAAGGGGTATTCAATTACAGTGTTAAATTTAGTAATAATAATAATAATAATAATACATTTATTTTACCATAGATAAGATAGTGATATCGACTACGTCATATGTATAACGATATATCACACACAGCCAGTACATACAATAAAAAAAACACTAAATAAATGAACCAAATAAAACAAACATTACAAAAATTTACTACAGTCATACAGGCAACTTTCAACCAATAGATTCTTCATTTTTTTTTAAATATTTTATAATTACTACTCTCCCTGATTTGTTGTGGAAGACTATTGTAGCCAGGCAGACAGCAATACATGGGGGATCTCCGAAAAGCCGCCGATTTATATACCGGGACACTAAACTTATCCTTTGTTCTTGTTGGATAATCATGAAAGTCACTGTTTCTTTTAAATTTGTCTTTATGTGTGAGAGCAAATTTGTCTTTATGTGCAAGGTAAATAGCGGACGACCCGAATCCATGGGTCCCAAACCAAAAATCAGCCGCACAAGTCTTTTCTGAGCAACAAATATGCGATTCCCATTAGCTCGCGACAAATTGCCCCACAATATGACATTGTAACTCAGATGCGAATACGCGATGGTATAATATATCTCTAATAATTGCTGAGAATCCATAGTATTTTTAAGTTTCAAAATGGCGTAATACGCGCTATTGAGTTTACCGACCACGTGTTCCACATGCCTTTCCCATGACAGATCAAGCTGCAGAAATACTCCTAGAAACCTAGTAGTAACCCCGACATCCTTTATTTTTTTCCGGGAATGGAAGTGTATAACTGTTGTCTTATTCATATTTAGCATAGGGTTGTTGAGATCACTCCATTTCCTCATTTCGCTTATAGCTTCATCTATCATCAACTGCATGCCATCCTCCGTCACAGAAAACACCAAGATCAGTCGTTATGAAGTTATGCAGATCGTTTATATATAATAGAAATATTAGAGGACCCAACGATGACCCCTGTGGCACTCCAAGGCTCAGACTCTTTCTCACAGAGTTCCCACCGTTTACATCTACGTACATGCACCTGCCATCCATAAATGAGGTAATCAATCTATTTATATTCCCACGAATATCCAATGCACAAATCTTGTCACTCACAAATCCCGCACTAACAGTATCAAAAGCCCTTGAAAGATCGAAGAACAACCCAGCAATATATTTTCCCTGGTCCAGTTCCTCGTTGACATGCTGTATAAATTTAAACGTAGCCGTTTCTGTAGAATGGTTTTCTCTAAATCCATGCTCTGGCTTGGGTGAAGTATTTTAAATTTATCTAGGTATTGCCATAATTCATTGACAATAATTTTCTCTATTATTGCAGAAAATTTACTCAAAATTGAGATCGGTCTGTAATTTTCCACATTTTCTTCACATCCACTTTTATGCACAGGCACAACACGAACTAATTTCAAGATGTTCGGAAATTCTCCTTTCTCCACCATCAAATTAACTAAGTATGTTAGTGGCTTTACAATTTCTGGACAAACTTTTTTTATAATCTTACTGTTAACATAATCAAATCCACATGACTGTTTATCTTTCAACATCATAATGATATTTTGTATGTCTTCTTCTGTTATAAATGTAAAAAACATACTGTCCGGCAGTACATCAGACGCTGTAGGGGTGAACTATTTAAGTTCAACTGATCGTTTTATGTTAAAGCTATTTTACTAAAGTTATTTATTTCTAAAGTTAAGTTTTTTACTTTTTTTCTGGTATATGTAAAACTTCAAGTAGGTTGTTAAATTTATGATTCGATTGCTGGAGTAGTTAGGGAAGTTTGAGTTTGTTTTTCTATCAATATAACTTCTTTCATGTTCTTTCATTCTGGCTTCAAAATCCTCCACGTCTGCGCGATGTAGATTTCTTTACGATCTTCTCAAGTTAACTCATAAACTCCTGAGTTCAACTTTATGTTCGTTTTGTCTTTAGTATAGAGTTCGCATACATCGAATATTATTCGACTGTATAAACTCCAGTAATCGATCTCAATTGAATAATTATCTACCTATTAGCTATCTAAATCCATGTGCAATGAGTAAAGTACTGGAATCTCTTTAATAATATTATTACCATTACATTCCAATTATCCCTGAAAAACATGACTTTACCACTGGTCGAAGTTCTGAAACCAAATTCTTACTGTACAACAACTACTTTTAAATAATATGGAATATGGATTTCAAATTGATTTCATTTGTACTGATTTTCACAAAACTGTGGATCAAGTGATATACAGAGTGTCCCAGAGTAGCGGTAAGGTCCATTATTGGTACCTAATAATGTAAATAGCGAATAATTTTTAATATAAAAATTGTAGATAATCATAAGCTCTACAATTTAAAAATATTTCATTTATACAGAGTGTTCGACAACGACGAACCAACACAAATATACAGGGTGAGTTTTTTTTCATTATTTGTATGGGGATCTCGAAAACCATAAGAGATACGCATTAGGTTAAATGGAGAAAGATTTGCATCTTTATAAGCCTCATGCAGATACGTTTTTGTTTATTTAAGAAAATGCATGGTTTACTAGATATTTGCAAAAAATAGAAATTCTCCAAAACCTCTTGAGTGCTATAACACTTCTATTCTTAAAATTAGAAAAAAACTTTTTGAATATTGTTTTTAAGAAATTCAATTTCAAACAACGACAACTTCTAAAATTTTTAATTTTGCTTAGCATTTTTGAGTTAGCAAGCAAAGTCTAATTTTTTTTAAATGGAAACTATAGTTGGCTATGAAATATTTATTTTCTTCTGCTTGCAATGATGTAAGGGTTGTAGCACTTATATACACTTAAATAACTGCACAATACACTATTATTATGTTTAACAAAAATCATGTCATAGCAACTTTTAAAATGTTGTACAATTTTTAACGAAAAATCGCCATATCTCAGAAACAGTTGAAAATGGATAAATACAAATTGATGTCAGTGTAATCAGCTCTTCAAAGGATATCATAAAATGTAAAAAATTCATAGCATTCCATTTAATAAAAGATAAGTTTGTGTTGGTTCATCGTTGTCGAACACTCTGTATAAGTTAAAATATTTGTAAATGATTATCTACAATTTTTATAGTAAAAATTATTCGCTATCTACATTATTGGATAATGGATTTTACCGCTAAGCTGGGATACCCGGTATATGCCTGTATTTTTTTTATTTATGTGCTACTTTCAGTCAATTCGTGGGCTTGCCTTGTATTGTTTATATATGAATGAATAAATAAATAATTTCCAATTTGTTTGATAAAGTAAAGTGCGAAATTTTATTATTTAAAGACATGTTCATACTTTTCAAGTTATTTGAATTAAAGTTTATGTTCATACTTAAAATATGTTTGAATCAAGTAAATATAAGGAACAGCTTGAAAGGTAGTAGTGAGTGATGGTATTGAGAGAAATGAAACTGTCAAAAATCTGAAACATTAAAATCTTAAATTTAATAATTTTGAAGCATTTCGTTAATCAATTGCCCAAATGTTATTGAAAGTTGTTTAATTTGTTGAAATAATGCTCAGCGCATACGATCAGACGGAGATGCACAAAAGTCAATTTCTGTAGAAATTATTAATAATTTACTTGATATGATTGAACGTCAAATACAGAAGCGGTTAATCTGGCTTATAGTGTTATTATCAATAATAGTTTTCTTAAATCTTCGGTATAGACAGTTTTAATGCTTTTTATTCTTTTGCGTAAGGTCTTCAAAACAAATAACGAAAAAAGGAGTCCTAAAATCGAGCTTTGCAGAACACCAACATTAACATCGATGCATTTCGAATAATTTAAACTCTCCAAATGAAATGAATTATATCAATATATCGACTACATAAATATGATTACCTCCCACGCCAAAATATTCGACTTTTTCAACGTTAGCTATAATTACAATGACACCATTTCTGAGTTATTAAGTTACTTCAGTATGCTTTCCAAAACTGTACTTAATGTGCAGATTTGTATTTAAAAACATCATATTGACCTGTCGAAATGAGTTTAAATTTGTTAATGTAATGTTGTTGACTATACAAAAGGTTAACTTACAAAATTTAAAATTATATTTACCGTTATGAACGCTAAAGTATCAAGACGAATAAATCAAAAATGTTGATTAAAATCCTTACTGAAGTTAATATTATTACCTTGACGTTATAGCCAATTTTATTTATGCATTTATTTAGTGAAATTAGCTGGCCAGAAATAATATAAAACGGCATTTTCATATACTTTTATTTTCACCAAATCATAAATACTGTGAATATTAACCTAAGGTTAAAGTTTACGGTAATAACAATAAATATTTCACAGCTTGAAGCTTTTACTTTCCAGTATATCAATCGGAGCGTACAGTTATACAGGAATACATGACAAAAACTTGCTACGAAATTAGGCCAGTGATTCCAAGACTTTTTATTTGCATATTTTTTTTGAAATATGTAGTGCCTCTTAATTGTCACGATCAAGCAACAGTGACACAGTGAAAGTTAATAATAAAGGCATAAAATAAATGTTGGAAGGCTCCAAAATATATATGCAGATTCTTCTAAGCGATTAAATTTGCATATACAATGTGATTTTATATAACTTGCATTAGTTTGACTGACAGGATATCCGCCAAGATGAAAGTGTGTTATGTAAAATTTACGATTTATGAAACAAGCTAAATATTGCTGTAGTTCACAAGTTTTTTTTTATATATTTTTCTAAATGACAATATACAGGTCGATTGCAAAAAGTGGCGGAAACAAAAGTGCGTTTGAGTCAAACGAAAAATGTGGAATAAGGTAATACAAAACATTGCTATAATAATCAACATAAAAGTACACTGAAATAATAAAAATATCAAAGCAAAAAGAAAATATCAACATAAGAGTGAATGTTTCATAGTGGCACTATCATCTTTAAGGTTATCTTAAATATCTGCTTATAAATAATCTTGGCACAGATTCGTAAGTCCTCGCCAAATGGTTTCATCGTCAGATTAGAAATTATTTTGTTTGAGATCATTTACAAAGTTTATCAACTTTGCAAATTTTTCATAACATGACAATGTTTGTTTTTGCGGCACGAAATATTCTGGTTTTATTTTATTGTTTATTTTACGCTGTGATTTTTGATTTTATAGGGACAAATGTTGAACATTAAAATATCATTAAATTAATATTAGATATGAGTAGGGGTTGGTTCTCTTTGCCTATGATTTTGTGTCGCTTTTATAAATGCAATCGTCTTCCTTTTCCCGCTACTATCAGTATTTGTATTATACAACTTGTTTTTTTCGTGGCTGCTTTGCCTAAAAAACATACAAAAGGTAAATTTTTGAAATATTCTGTTAAGAAACAAATTATAGTACTTTAGTTTTCCAACAAACGACCATATGGCAACTGTACTACTTTCACCTTGCAACCCAGAGTGAAAACAGGAATTGATGGTTTGACTACAGGAGGCAATATTAGCTGAAAATAATTTTACGGTGCCTATATAGTGGCTTTGTATCGTTGGCATATACAGGATCAGTCATCTAAGCGGGTAAGGCCGATTATGCCTTTATGAGTAAAGATATTTCGAAGCGATTTTTTCCTTGTGATTGCTGTTCATTAGGAGCACATTTTAAAAATATTTTGTATTATACAGGGTGTTCCATAACTTGGTGGCTAACCATAGTGATAATTTTTTAAATGGAACACCCTATATATTATTGCATTTTTGTATTCCCCGTATAATTTTTAGTCAAAAAGTAATAGGATAGTATAGGCCTAAAATCTAAAGTTTTTGACTTATTCCCATTTTTCTGAAAAATTCAATGTTTGTATAAAATTATATTTCTCGAAAACGACATATTAGATGGACAATTTGTTTTGCAGTATTGTTTACAATAAGAGGTCCTAATGGAAGCATGTTTTATTTTTTTACAGTTACTAACTGCATGTGCAGGAAACTGGATTAAAATTACATGACACTTTTTGTATAAAAGTCAATTTTTTTTAATGGAACAGCCTATATATTATTTCATTTTTGAATTTCTTATTAAATTTCACATCAAAAACATGTAAGACGTTAATACTTTAAAAGTGATTATTACTGAGCTATTGTCTCTTTTTGATATAATTTTGTCAGTACTATACTATATTAATTAAAACCACAAAACTGACAAAATTATATCAAAAAGAGACAATAGCTCAGTAATAGTCACTTTTAAAGTATTAACGTCTTACTTGTTTCTGATATGAAATTTAATAAACAATTCAAAAATCAGCTGATATATAGGGTGTTCCATTTAAAAAAATTGACTTTTATACAAAAACGTGTCATGTAATTTTAATCCAGTTTCCTGCACATGCAGTTAACAACTGTAAAAAAATGAAACATGCTTCTCTTAGAACCTGTTATTGTAAACAATACTGCAAAAAATTGTGTCCATCTAATACGTCGTTTTCGAGAAATATAATTTTATACAAACATTGAATTTTTCAGAAAAATGGGATAAGTCAAAAACTTTAGATTTTAGGCCTGTACTATCATATCACTTTTTGACTAAAAATTATACGGGGAATACAAAAATGCAATAATATATAGGATGTTCTATTTAAAAAACTATAACTATGGTTAGCCACCAAGTTATGGAATACTCTGTATAATACAAAATATTTTTAAAATGTGCTCCTAATGAACAGCTATTACAAGGAAAAAACCGCTTCAAAAGATCTTTACTCATAAACGCATAATCGGCCTTACCCGCTTAGATGACTCACCCTGTATATTATACTACCATATTGCGTGTGCTGTATGTTGATAATATGTAATTTTTTGTCGCAAATAAGAGAAATGTAATTGGTCACATTGTCTGTTCTGCGCATGCATTGAATCAAAATTTTGTAGGATACGAAATGACAGACCAACAGAAAAAAATAAGTATAACCTTTAAATTGACAACTATAACTATGATAATACTGGAAGTATACCCGAAGTTATTTTTTATTGAATTCGTGCAAGTTTAGATATAGCGAGTTCATCGGTGAACTTGTACATTTGCACATAAAATACGATTTAGAATAAGGAAAATCCATGAAGATACAAACAAACGATATGAAGGTTGATGCCAGTGGATTATTAGCAGAAAAACTTGTGAAATTGTAACTACTGCATTGATTTATACGTGCTTATTGGAATAAAGCGAAATTATATTATTGTAGATAGCGATCGTTTTTTTCGACTTACACAAAAGATTTAAGCTTATTGGTATTTGTGAAATTATATTATTGAATATAAATACTGCTTGTTTCATTTCGACTTACAGAAAGCACATAAATTAATGCTTTATAAACACAATCGATATATTCAGTTATGTTTTGTATATCTCAGGTTGTACGAGGGACAAGCTACAATTATTGACAATGAAAGATTGATACAAGTTTTTAGAATTTTTATTTTAAATATGTTCAAAGTAATTGCCATTTACAATAATGCACTTAACCATTCTCTCCTTCCATAGTTTAAAAGCGTTCAACCAGCTGTAAGGAGGATGTTCTATAATTTTGATTTTGTTTTCCGGTAAATACTGAACAGATGTCCCTGCTGTATGGGACGACGCGTTTTCATGATGTAACATGATCCCCTTTCTGGGCACCCTACTAAACACAGTAGGCAAACAATTTTCAACATTCCATTTAGCGGTAACTGTCTTCTGATCTTCTAATTTAATTGCGGCCATAACTTTTTTCATTGCTCGTTGTTTTTTCACCATTGTAAGGGTTTCCTCGTCTTCATGTATCCAGACTCGGCTTTCTGGCCAGCAAGTATTGCTGTACTTCACGTTTAAAACGGAAAAAAATTGTAATATTTTTTATATAGTCAGGCAGCTTATTATAAAATTTACAACCAATAAAATACAAACCCTTCTGAAAAACCGCTTTTCAATTGTAGCTTATCCCTCGTATTATATTGAGACAGATAGTTTTGTTATTTTTGAGCTTAAGAATGCAAATATAATTATTGTAATTAATATTTTGGCTATATGTAAAAATAAAACAGCATATATTTTATATTTGTCTATGTACATTATTCAATATAATATTGTATAAGCAACAATGTAGAAAAGTTATTAAATTCCTGTTGTCTTCTTGTATTTAATTCTATGTCGAGATTATACACTGAATCATGAATGTTTTAACAAAAGTGATGGAATTAATCAGCATTACAATTTTGAGATAGAGTAATGGGTCTTATAATTTCCATTATTGTTGCCTTTATATGATGCCTATGATGAAAATTTTCGACCTCGACATTTTTGCAGATGTCCACGTTTTGAAGTACCCTGATAACAAAAAAGAGGGTTTTTAAAATATGTCTGTATGGATGTGTCTGTGTGTCAGTGTGCGTGTGTGTGACCACGATAGCAGTCATACGGCTGGAAGTATCAATTCCAAATTTTATATTTTCAGCCTGGAAGTAGTAGTTTACTTCAGTGAAAAAATTGAATTTTGAAAATGTTTCGTCAGCTATTAAGTTCAACAAATTTATAAAGAATTTATATGTACTCGAAATTAAATTTGAGAAGAATTTTATTAAAAAAAGTTTTTCGAAATTCAACCCGGAAATAGGTCTTTTTCTCTTACAGAAAATCAGTTATGCTTTTCAGACATGTACGTTACGAGTATAAAAATATTTAGAACTTGATTTTCAATAACTTTTGTATAAAAAAATTTTCAAAATTCGCACCGGAAGTATCACTTTTACTCTTACCGAATAGCGATTTTTTGCAAATATCTCGTAAAATATGCATTCTATATATATTTATCACAAATACAAAAGTATTTAGAGCTGAATTTGGAATATTTTTTGTATAAATGAATTTTCAAAATTTGGATCGAAAGTAACACTTTAACTCTTAACGAGTAGCACCTTCTTTCGAATATCTCGTAAAGTATGCATTCAACAGAGATTTATTAAGAGACCAGAAGTACTTATAATAGGATTTTAAATAATTTGTATATAAAAAAATTCTTGAAGTTACATACTTATTCACAGGCTTATTTTTCTAAGATAAAACTATTTAAAACTATTTAGAACAACTTTGTATAATTTGTAAAGCTCATAAGTATAAGTTTACTTACGAAGTGAAAAATTTAATTTCATTTTATGTATGTTCAGAATTCAATATTGTATAAACGTTCATGAAATTAGAGAAAAAAAGTTGTGTTTACAGTCACCTTGCCATTCATAACACTGCATTATTTACTCTCACAATGTAGGGATATGTCCAAAAAAAACTCTCACACATTGTCTTGGTAAAATCCAAAACGAATATTATCTCTGTATTGTACCATCTACAAGTTATTTCAAACCAAAATATATTTCAATGTAAATTTTAATATAAAGCAAATTCTATATGTGCTTGATTAAAATACAATTTACTGACGGAAATTACAATATGTATTTACCAAACTATAAATTAAAAACAAACACTTCACAATCTTGTAAATAATGTGTTAATCCCTTCAAGTTAATTTCACAATCATCGATGCATCATGGCATGAATTCCAATAACCGGCCAATCTCTTCTTAAAATACCTAATCCCAGCATATTATTATCTCATATCGTGTGGGATTTGTGGTCGACATGTCAAAATTCCATAACTTTCTTAGACCCATACATGTTCTATTAGAAATATATCAAAAAATTAGAAGGTCATGGCAAAAAGATTGGTGTGCGTCCCTTCTATAAGGTTTAATAGATGCCTTTTGCTTATGAGCAATTCAAATATTTTAATATGTTACATAGATACAATTACCTACTTCATATAAAATTTACTGTTATTTCTATACATTGCTTCGATTTAGAGGACAATAATTCTAGAATGCATGAATATCATTATCTAATTTATTATTGTTATTCTTGTATGTTGAGTTGATAAATTTTAGTATTGTTATTATATCACAAATTATTGTACATTATCTATAGAAGTGTTTTTCTTTCTATTCACGATATCCCACCACGACATCATCAAAGAAAAACAGTTGCAATGCAATTGAACTTGCCGTGGGTTTTATTAATTAATTTACAATATTTACTAGACACAGAACATAACTACAATTCGTTCAACTTTAGACAAATATATTTCTTCAATATGATCGTTTGTTTGTCTTTGATTTGCATATGATGCCACAGTGATATTTCATCATTCATTAAGTGAAATTAAATTATTTTTCCACATTTAACACAATTGTTAATTATAAAGAAGTTTGTGGATTTTTAAACTATTTATGCTAATTTGACGATTTACAAACTTTAATTAAATATTTATAGTATTAAATCTATGTGATGAACAAACAGACTTAAAATAGAAGAATTATTTGTAGCGCATGCCCAGTTTTGATAACGTGACTCGAGAAGAGCGTAGCACACTATGTTATTTAATTCACAATGTTGGAGCGAAGTTTATTTATGTGGTCGGCGGCAAAAAACGATACATATCGCGTCGTCGGCTATGAATCATACTATATATATTGAGGTGGTCTTGAGCCTCCTCAATACCACTCAATAATTATTTAAGTTTGTTATTAGGGACGAACCCTTGTACATTTTGAAATGTTGTAGTTCTTTTGAGTTACGTAAATAAAGGAGAGATATTACTTGGCACACAGATTCAATCCCATCTAATCGTTTAACAAACAATTATATCTTGATCATAAAGTTTAGTTGAAGAAATAAGATTAAAGAAATTAGCATAAAAAAAACCTAACTATATTAGTAAGAACAAATTTAAATACACAGAAACGCAATATACAGTCTTATACATATATGACCTAGATTATTTTCAATCTTTCATTATCATTACACATTGAGTTTTGACAAAGCATCATGTCTAGCACAAACAACACATGCATTTAGAACATACAAACATGGCCGATATAAAAATGCAAATTAGGACTAAATCAAAACATAATCATAATTTGTACATACTAGGAGTGACACTCCAAAGCCCGTTGATTGTATATCTCGTGTTTTTTAAAAAAGCACAAATAGAATTATTGACCTAGAAATATTCAATAGCATCATTTAATGTAAAGCATGGACGTTCATCATGAACGCCCATTGTTAAGTCAAATACAATGTAACTCGGTGAGGAAACCAATTTTAATGTGAAAACACAAATTAATTACAACCTTTTCTATATGTAGAACAGATTTTAATTAGGGCATGAATATCAATAGGACTGTAATTTAAGTACAAACAACATTTAGAGTATCACTAAGAGACCTAGATCACATGTCATATTAAAGCTAGAATTTCGTGGCTATATTTAGTAATTGCCTGATATCTGATGGTAAATACAGTAACAACAAATATCACAGCACAGTTATAATTAGCAATTCTCATGAATTACGCCCTTACAAACGCATAATTACCAAAAGCATCTTTTCAAATTTAGGCCGAATAGCTTCATTAAGAAATGTCAAACATTAATATTTTAAATGCAGAAAAACGCACGAAATATAAGTATGCATGGCAAATTAATAATATGTGTTGTGTGCATAAATAGATGCCCTATTTGAATAAAGCTATTAACAATTAATTACTGTCAAAACTAAAATAGTAGTTGAAATCCAAAAATTAAGTGAGCACTTGGTACAATTAAGCGCATTTAGAAAGGTTAATATAATTCCTTGAATGGCAAGATATAACTGACTTGATAAAGTTTTGATAAGCTTTTAAGCAATTTAAACCAAAATGACTATATAAAATAAATTTAACTTAAATTTGGAAATTTAATATTCACAGCAGGCATTATCTTATGAACGAACGGATTTTAATCAAGTAAAAAACGGAAATAAATTTATATGTATTTAGATTTTAAGATTATTTGTAAACCAGGTCCACAAAATCTATTAATATCCTTATTTTTGGATAAAATCCAAAATATTAGAAAATATCATTATTTTTTTGTACATGACTGTACTGATTTTTCAAAAACCGACGCTAAAGCTGTCAGACGCATCAAAAATATAAATATGAGCATTCAAAAATTTTACGCACTAGAAATATTTTTTATTAATCATAAATATAAAAATAAACTATTAAACAATATCCAAATCACGTTTAGATACATAAAATAATAACAATTAATAAAATTATATGGTGCAACTGCTTTGGGTTCGAGGCGTTAAACAATAGACTACGGTAACATATAAAATAGGTAGACATTGCTGAAAGCAGATCAGATTAAATTAGATAAGCATCCACTAAGGATGAAACATCAGAGTTCATAAAAACAAACAACATCCGTGATTAGACGAACTTGAATCAAACCGACAAGTCGAGATAAATCCCAGTGCGGCGAACCTCTACGCCGGCCAGATAGGCGTTCCGTCGACCATCGAACCTGTATCACCATAGGTGAAGCGACTGCAGTGCTTTATCAATAAAATACCACGAGCATAAAGTCCATGGCCTAGAAAAGAGAAAGAAAAAAATATCAACAACGAACATAACCAAGAATAAAGAAAAAACCCCGAGCCAGACCCGAGAATAAATGTCAATAGATTAAACGCAAGAAAATTAACTCACCTGTACGCACATCTGCAACACCGAGACCTGCGGCTGCCGAGACTTGAAGTATAAGATACTGCAACCTACCGAAGAGGATTCTGCTACCCTGTACTCCGCCTACGAACGAGCTGCCCACCAGCGTTACCTGTCCATCGATCCAGAGATCCATTCATCCCGAATACGGAAAGATTCCAGGGAGTAACCAGCCGAGATTCCCATGCCTGTCGCTCAAGGAATCCACCATAGAGCTAAAGGACATTTAACATAATTAGATGAAGGTATCGTGATATGTTTACAAGCACTAACAAACCAAAAGAAAGGTTCAGTTGTCAAATAACAATATTTGCGTCAAATCATTTTGTAATTCGTGTTTTTACGACGATTAAAATCAATGTCAGTATGTTAAAAGTGGTATAATAGTCATTAGTAATCAAAAAGTTAGAACTCACATATCAATAATTTGTCTTTCGTTAAAATTAACTAAACATTTAAGTCAATAATCAACATACAGTCAGTCACCTTCAAGGAAATAAAACCTAACCTATATTGGTAAACAAGTAGCTCTATACTTTGCTAAGATTTAGATTAAACAATATAAATAGCTAACCTTTATAATAGATTTGTTGTCGCCAATCTGAACTAATTTTCCTAGTAATGAACAGATTGTTTTCATAGTTTCTTTTCACCATAATTAAGCTCATATACAGTTCATTTATATTTGCATACTCACATATACGTTCACCCGCTTTGGGAAATTTTGTACGATTGAGTGGATCTGTGTATTATATCTCTCCAGGTCATAAATTGTATTTTATAAGGTATATTGTTGTCTTTTGATGAATATACTCATTAAGTTAAATTTATATGTAACAATTGGAAGTAATTATATAAAGAATTAGAAGTTATACCTACCTTTGTGTTTATTATTCGTATTATTAATTGGCATCCATCGTAAATTTGGGGAGACACATCATTCAATTTATATAGGTACCAGTAGCAGCCCACAACGTGCACACACAGGAGTCCTGGGATCTCGTAAGATTAACAGGTATTGCGTAAGTCACTCTGAGTAGTAGGTATTCCCGCAGAACCCCCGCAACGGCCCGGAGATAAAATTTAACATAGCGCGCACTGGCGTCATTACATATTCACATAATTCATTGTAGAATGCCGGAAACAACCCCTTCCCCTATTAGAAATAGAACATTGGTCAAAATATAAGCAATAGGAAGTCAGTTTCAAGCGCGAAATCTAGTACAGTTCAAATTTTTTTATCGCAGAGTTAGTCACCTTTTCATTGAAGTATTTAAGTAAACCCACATATACAGTTGTAACAATTTTAGATTAAACTTTCCCTAGCGTACTATTAGCGTTCAAAAATTTAATTTGGTGAACCTTGCTTTCTGAATTTTTAATTTCTTTTATTTTTTTAATTTACTTAGTCTCATTGCTCTTTAAGAACTTTAAATGCTAAGGGATTTATAAGCACCCCATACCCCCTATAGCAATATTAATACTTACATATTTTTTTTATAATAAAATGCAATTACTTCTTTTCTTACTTAAAAATAAGTAAACATTAAGACATTATTTTATAAATAAAGATTAAGAACTAAATCAATAATATAGAGAAACAATATTTTACATTATTATCATATTTTAATGGTTTGATGTCATAGCAGGAGGCCCTTTCGAGATACCCATTAGAATTACCCCTAAAGTTTTTCCTATTCACTAAGTTTTATTTGCTTTAAATCATATTGCTTTTATTCTTACTTTTTGCTATGTTTCTCTTGAATTTATTAGAATGGCATATGAAGGTGTTTAAAGTTATTATTACGTGATAGAGAGTAGTGGAAGAAGACCATTATAATAGTTTAATAATATACAGGCTATTCCATTTAAAAAAATATTTTTTATGCCGTTGTATCTGCACGCCACTGCGCTTTTTGTAAGCACGCAAATAAAATTCAATCTGAGCAACTCAACTTTTATTTGAAAAACCTTTTTTTGAAGTGTAAACTTCTTTAGGGGCGTTGCGCTGATTGTAGGCACTGAACAAGACTGACTGTAACGCTCGGATATTTAACGCTCGTTCGGGTAAAGTCGGCTAAGGGAACAAGATAAATAAATATATCATATAGAGGTATTTAATTTCAATTAAATTGAAATTTAAATGAATAAATAAATTCATGTTCCAGAACAGATTCGATCCCGAGCCGCACGAGTATGAAGTACTATGAAGCCGACACGTTACCATCAGACCAAGCGCGGAACCGTAAGCGAGTATTTATATCGTCTATTTATACATACACATATACCTCCGAACCGACCAAACGAAATGGCCGCTCGCGTAAATGTAATAAATGTGCGAATATGTTTTTATTTAATACGTTACTGAATATTATACGCGTGTATTTCGTATTATTGAAAATTGACGTATGAAAGTGAAATTTTAGACACGGGTGTGTATTAGGTCGCCGATCACCAATCCATAGTCAAAATGTCAAAAAAAAAACGAAATGGCAGACGATTTTTTTGAAAATTGACGTATGGATGTGAAATTTTAGATACGGGGGCTTTAGGGGTCGCCGATCACGATTCCAAAGTCAAAATGTTAAAAAATACAAAATGGCGGAAGATTTTTTTGAAAATTGACGTATGAATGTGAAATTTTT
Source organism: Amphimallon solstitiale (assembly GCA_963170755.1). Lineage (NCBI taxonomy): Eukaryota > Metazoa > Arthropoda > Insecta > Coleoptera > Scarabaeidae > Amphimallon > Amphimallon solstitiale. The sequence goes on along the minus strand of OY720681.1, from coordinate 110,394,411 downwards.
GATACGGGGGTGTCTTAGGTCGCCGATCACGATTCCAAAGTCAAAATATCAAAAAAAACAAAATGGCGGACGAGTTTTTTGAAAATTGACGTATGAATGTGAAATTTTAGATACGGGGATGGTTGAGGTTTACGTTTTATTTAATTCGTTACTGAATATTATACGCGTGTGTACATGTGTAAATGTTATAAATGTGCGAATACGTTTTATTTAATACGTTACTGAATATTATACGCGTGTATTTCGTATTATTAACCTCGCCTTTATGAAGTTTTCACTTCTGCCGTGTGGTTTTAAGCACACTCATTCTTCTTGTTTGTATATGCAATAATAACGATGATAAAGGCTGGGTAATTTATAATGAATAATCGTGTACAAGATAAATAAGTAAATAAATAAAGTAAAAACTCACTTTATTAGAAAACTTAGAAATTAGTAAATTATTTAGGTGTAATTCTAAATGACTAGTTAGAATTTAATATAATTTGTGTAGACCAGTAGTGTTATACTATTGGTCCCAATTTAATGACCAACGGCTGTATGCATATGCCAACTTTAAAAATTTCATAACCTGACATTAATACTTACATAACACAGACATATTTAAATAACACAAGAAGCTTAGCCGCTTAACATTTAAATAACCTTAACTGAGCGGATCAATCGTAATATTCAACCAAATCAAATTCTAAATATCATACGTACATACAAAAATGCATACGTTTGCACAATCTGGTGCAGTTTCACAAGAGTAACTGTATCTATACCACTTAAATTTTTGTTATCCAAAACAAAAAGACAGAAATTATCCATTCAAATCCCAGTTTAAAAATGTACATTACATGTTTGTTGAAAAATCTCATTGCGTGGTTGTTTAAAAAAAACTCACTTAACACCAGGTAGTCGCTCTAATAAGGAGCCTGCCCACATTTTTTTCCTATTTAAGAATATATCTGTATATACACACACACACAAAATTACTCATACATGTATGTATATGTATGTGTATAGGTACGTATTCGAATGAATTAAATGAACAAAATAGATTTAAGTTCATTGTCCATGGGGGCACGACCCGTGACGTGGGCTGAATATCAAATGATTCTCTCTTTAAAATTAAAAGTTTATGTGATTATGATAAGCGTGTGTATTTATTATACATTCTTCAACATACACATGTAATATATAATACTTGTATTGTCAGTATAATCTTAAAAGCAAAGTTTGTAGATAAGCTATAGGTGTTGGATAACATAAGAAAATCACACTAAGTATGTGTTGGCAAAATTTCCAGTATGGAGTTAAGGGATTAGTAAAGTTATAAATTTATGAGGGTATACTGTATTATAAATAGCTGCTCAACATGTGCTTCAGTAAAGAGCTTTTAAACAAATACTTCTTTTATGTAAAATAATTCAAATATTATAATAGAAATCTGCTTTTAAAATGACATCGTGAGATTAGAGTGTGTAATTAATAAGTAAGTAGTGCTTGGCCATCTTGTCTCTGTTGAGAGTGCACTTCGATATTGGTGTTCTAATACTACTTTATAATTATTTCCTGTTTTAAGAGGCTAAATACACACCAATTATAAAAAAACTCTTTGTTTGTATCACTTAAATTACATATGAATATATCTAAAAGTTATGCACTCATATCAATCATACTTTTTCACAAATATTTTAAAACCTTTTTGGCAAATTCTTAATTAATAAATTTATCTGGAACTAATTATACAGAGTGTTCCATCGATGCGATAAAATCGATTATTGGTATTTAGTATTATAGATGGTTAAAAAGTTTTAATAAAAACATGAGATAATCATAACATTTTTATTTATATAGAATGAGAATGTTCGAGAAGAATTATTTTTATAATAGACCTTATTTGTTTAAAATAAATTGAATGGGCTCAATTAGTAAATATACCGAGTGTTTGTTTCAGCTCCGCCAACGGCCATATCTCGTCAACCGTTTATCATAATCAATCGGGAAAAATCTTGATAGTGACCACGGGAATTTCAACGAAAATATTTTAAGTTTCCAAAATAATCGCAAGGGGGCGCAATACTCAAGGTGAATTAAAAATTCGGTATTATTTTATTAAATTCAAGTTTAAGATACGAGGTAGGCGCCATAAATTCTCGGCCTGATATACAAAAAGGAAACTTGGAACAATATAAGAATTTTTATATTTCAATGTAATCTCCCCTAACGTCTATACATTTATTACAACGATTAGTTAATAATTCGATACCCTTGTAAAAATAATCAGAAATTTTTCCGTCAAAATGTTCTATAACAGCTGCTTGTAACTCACTGTCGTCCTTAAAACTACGTCCCCTAAGGTATTTTTTTAAATTAGAAAACAAACAAAAAATTACAAGGAGCCGTATCCGGACTATACGGCGGATGTTCCAATTCTTGAGAGCCGCATTCGCGGATGGCAGCTTGTGAAATGGCTGCAGTATGGACGGGAGCATTGTCGTGCAATAATCGCACACCTTTTGTCAATTTTCCACGACGTGTTACACGAATACTGTCCCTTAATGTATGCAATACAGAAGCATAATATTGTAATCTTTAAAGTCAGTTAGCAATCCCAGAATGTTTTGGCCATCACCTTTTTCGTTGTTTGAACGACTTTCGCCTTTCTGGGCCGATGTTCATTAGGTCGCCGCCGTTCCATAGACTCCCTTTTCGATAGAAACATAACCATTGTTTCATCCCCTGTGACAATGGACTCCTAAATAATATGGTGCTTATAGTGCATTTTCTTTGCAAAACGTACTTATTACTGGTTTTAATGCCTCACATAAACCAATCAAGTTGATAAAACCATGCAAAGTGAGTTAATAAATGTTGTGGTTCGGATAGCTTTTAATTATTTGTTCTTATTTTACGTAACATATTTAGTCATACGACATACATATAAGACTGTTGTAGGCATAGCACGGGTAATAGCTATATAGGTTATGTTGATATGTAATTCAAGGGCAAACGATATTAAAAGCAAATCGAACAAAGTATACTCTTATATTCTTATGTAAAATTTAGTAGCAAATATATTATGTATAATTAAAACCATAGCTAGAAATAATGGATTTAAAGAGAAAATAGTAAACGACATTATTAAACACAAACAAAGAGAAAAACTCAAAATACACTTTTATCCTAAAATAATAGAAAAAGACAACACGAAATGGCACATTATACAATACATTCCACATATTAATTATAAAATTAACACAATATTTAAGAAAATAGGTATCAAAACAGTCAACATAAATAAAAACAATTTAGGTGCTATGTTAGTCAATAACAAGGAAAGAACTAAGCTTACCGACAAATCAGGTGTATACAAAATTAGTTGCACAGACTGTAAAGCTATCTATATCGGACAAAGTGGCAGAAAGATCGAAACTAGATTAAAAGAACATAAAAGATCAATATTGCATAATATTAGAAATACAGGCCTTGCCGAACATTGTATAGATAATCTCCATTTTCCCGATATAGATAGTTGTAAACTTATGCATAATGCAAACAAAGGACCGCAATTAAATTTGTTAGAAATATTAGAAATTAAAAAATCAATTCAAAGAAAAGAGAAAGTAACGAACACACACAGAGATTTTACAAACACACATACACCCATAATAGACACTTATGTACAAAGAGGCAATAAATACAACGACATATATAACACCCTACACACAAACTGACCTGTTAGTTCGGCTCGAGAATGGTATGAAAAATACCGAAACATATTGCCGTGAATTTTACCTTAGAATTTAAGACAATACTGTACATAAATATATAATGTTAGAAATAAACATGATTAATGTTGACACCAAGATATACTAGTACATTTAGATTAATATTAGCAATAAGAAAACACACTCGTAGTTTAAGAAACATTTATTTTAAAATAAATTTTATTAAGCCATACAATAACACAGGTATGCACATAGGGTATAAGCATTTTAATTAAGATTATATGTATATAAACACTATTTAGATATAAGTGAGGCAAAACCTCAACAATAATAGTAAATGTCACAAATGAATATTTATTTTCAGAAGTGATAAACCAGAGGTAATGTTTTATTTAGAAAATAAAGAACCTGACTACAAGTTAGGAACAAAAAGAGCTCTGAGTATATTATGCAAAGAACCTACATTTAAAAATGGAAAGACCCTTAAAACCAACAACCGTGAAAGAGTGATGTTAACCAACGGGACGATTGTAAGAGTCAATCATTTAAAAGCAATTAAATTATACTCAGAGAATAAAATAAGATATGCTCGTAATGAATATGAAGAGGCTTAATGCACTCATATAACTTAAAGATAAAATACATACAGTTGCGATGAAAAGGATATTAAAATAAGGTATATCATAAAGAACAGCACAGAATCGTATAATATTTCAATATACACAACAAAAAGTATTAATTCTCTTCGCAATACGAATAACAGAAGTCCTTTTCATGGTTCCAAACTTTGTGCACATACAAATAAACATCTATAACCAAAGAAATAAGCAGCATTATTATAAAAGCAATGATTCATTACAGCATATTAAACATACAAAATTCTCCAAGAACGGAAAAATGGTTCGAGGAAAGAGCAGCACAGACGGAGGGACTGGCAATTGAAACAATAACCAACTTCTTTCCATTCTTTCCGATAAAAAGCAACAAAACAAAGGTGCGAGTAAGACTAGCGCTCGGACGAAGAATCTACCTGAAAAACAGTAAAAGTAGCAATGAATACATTTATAAGTACAATAAATATTTACGATAGCAATAAAAGAATAAAATAAATATCAATATACTTACTGTACATTAGATATAAATAAATAAAACAACAAATACCGTCGTTGGTAAATGTGGAGAAACATCAAATGTCAGAAATAAACATAATAAAAATAAACGCCAACCTAAAATTTGAGAAGAATAAGAAGAGATATGGAATAAGTATCGAGATATCCGCTAGAGGCGCCACGACGAACAATTTGAAAATAAAAGCACGCAAAGACAATCAAATAACGAGCGGCATTTATTTTCAACTATAAAAAGGGAGTTTTTGAAGAAAAAGAGTTAGTTGTTAGCTGATACCTGTGACTTTAAAAACTTCCAATACACAGCAAAGTGATAGCATCTTTTAATACATTTATGCGTCAAGCGAGTAGTGGTTAAGTGGAGTTTTTACACACTTACCATTACTATCGCAGTGTAAATAAATAAACAAACCAACTAACAACTCACAAACTAAGTAGAAGCATACACGCTCCTAGAGGAATAATTCCCAATTGTTTTATCGTCGCCATATTTACAAGAAGTAAGCGTCACCAGTAAAATTATAGAAGATTCAACGGAAGGAAGAATCAACAAGAATGGACAAACAATTTCAAGCAGAATTCGAAGAATTGTATGAATCTACGCAGTGAGTAATTAATAATATTGTCATTACAATTAAATTCAATCAAAATACACAGGTTCTCTCCAAGCACTCCATTTCTTTTAAATAATTATTTATTTAAATAATAGAAAGTAAATATAGGGACATAATATTTATTAAAAATAAAGAACACTTGTCTTAATAGTGTACTGTGTGCGAATACTTGCACAACGGACCAGTGTTCAGTAAAAAAGACATTAGTAAGCACAGCTTTGAATAATAGTCAAACTTTTACAAACAGGAACGCCTAAAAGCTTCGCACTAAGAATCTAAAGACTCCGTGAGAATAGAGGTTTAGACAATTAGCTTGTGATGCATTAGGAACGTACCTGGGGTGGTGACTGATCCAAGCTTTATGTAGTACGTGTGAATGTTTGCATAAAGCCGATTAGTCAGTACTTTCATTATCAAGTCAACATAATTTGGACCTAATATACAGGCCTTTAGTAAGAAAAGAGTGAAGGTGGAGAAACCCTGTACTAACTGAATTCATAATAAAATAAACGATTACAATATTATCATGAAAACTGCCACTTATATAGTATTGTAAATAAGAAAATAAAATAACTAATATACATGCTACAATAAATTTTAATTATTGTAATTACTAAGCAGAAAATACATACTTTTATACATGAATAATCTGGTGTCAAAGTTATTTGAATTCCTATCCCACACAACTTTAAAATAATAATAATTAAGGAGAAACAAGTAAGGAAAGAAGTAAATCACAGTAGAACCTACGAGAGATAACAATTTATGTTGTTTTTGCCTATAAAGCTAGCATAAACTACAACTTTATTTATTTATCTAACTAATAAATAAATAAATTATATAAATTTCATTTAGAGGCAAATACTACAGCAATATGTCGCAAAGACAAAATAGAAATTGTGGAAAGTTTTCAAGAGTTTTATTTTTATTTAAAATAGTTATTCATAAAATCTTCCACCAAGAACCGTCTGCTAACTCAATTAATAGAATATTATGTATATATTACATTTTTTTATAAACTTCCAGATTACATTGTGAGAGTGAGGATGAGAATCTCTGGAATAATTTTATTGGCTTACCACTTTTCATTCATACATATTAATTGATTTGAAAGATATCAGAGGACGACACTTTACTACATAGAAATATTACAGAATATTTACAGATTTCTCTAGGTTGTATAACTATCATATTAATAAACAAGGCTATGGGTATTTTGTCTTATCCAGGTAACTTATTGTCATAGCTTTTAATATACGTAGTGGTACAGTTTTATTAAAAGCGTTATATCGTATAATCTTGTACTTTTGCGTCGCTAGATATTTTAGATTGGATTGCGGACATATATTGCGTATTGTACTTATCTGATTGTGACAACTAAAACCAGTCGATCTACTTCGACGATTCGTATTTTACTTGTCCATAAAACGCAGACCTGATCGCTTTATAAAAAGCCATTACGTAAATCAAGTAGCTAACTGTCGTATTATCGGAAGTTTATATCGATATATCGCGTATAATCTCTTGACGGCAGAGAATAATAAAAAAAAACATATCCATATTTACAGCCTTATTAATAATAATATAAAGGCGTTTACGATTTCCCTTTATGAACTATCCTCCATCCCGGGACTTTGACATAAGTACCCCATGAAAATAAATATCACCATTCGGTCTGTAGTATTAGTTTTGCGGCAAGTTACCTTATAAAGGGTGACGGCTTCGGTTAGCTCTCACCCATACCGGCGGCGCCGCATTGGGGAAACCTTGTACGATTTCTAGCGTTAGTTTGTCGCTACTCTTCCCGCCAATGGATCTTTGACTAGACTCGGAAATAAATACACGATATATCTCTTGTGTCCAATATATTATATATTATATAATATTTCTTAAAAGTATCGTTTAATCATTGCCTGAATTATTTAGGCATTCATATAGTATTTCTAGAAAAATATTAATATATTTATAGTGTGGGAGACAAAAAAGAAAGTTCCTCGATTGCGTGATCAATAATAGGTTTGTTCAAACCATTAGTTGTGAACAGTTCTGGAACCGGTCTAGAATTAGTAGTTCTGATAATAATGCGCATATCCGGCCAAATCCTGGTTCTGAAATGGTTCAAAATCCTGAAGGTTCGAACAGTTTTAAAATTGAAATTACAAACTAATGCAAACAAATATCAGTCGTAATGAACGTTAAAATGTTCCTGCATGTGCATATAGCCACCAAAATTCAAATGCACACAAATATAAATAAATATGTATTACTTAAATATAAAATCAACAATCATATTGGATTTAAACAAATATATTACAATACGTATTTAATGTTCAAAGCCAGCTCCTTTTCTTCTCGTTCACTTATTCATTTAAAGTAAAAGATTATGTCCGAGATATTTTTTAAGATTATCTTTAATCTGTAAAGTAGTACACACTTATAATCCCTTTTGGTGAGTATTAAAAATTGAAGCCTTTTTCGTAGTTTGAATTGTGATACCTACATACATGATTTGGTACTTACATTAATCAGACTATGAATGTTTTCTGTCACACAAGTCTGGGGGTCACATTAACCTGCAATTTATTATAATTTTCATGACGTAACATGCTGGTACATATACATACATACAGTGAGGACGCGCGGGTTGGAATAAATTCATTTAAAATTTTTGGTTTTGTTTTATGGAAAAACGCTCGGTTAGGTCGATTTTTATTGTTAGCTGCGGTTTTTCTGATGGTAAATTGATGTACAAAGGCTGGTCCAAAAATAAGTTACGACCATCATTTTTTTTTTCAAATGGAAACATGTATTTTATTTAATTTATTCATTCTGCATCGAATTCTAAGTATGTTTCATGTTCCATGTCGTATACCCAAACTCAACAGTTATCGAGAAATTTACAATTGAACATATCAATAACTGAGACCGGTTCCTACAAAATTTATTTCACTCTCTTGTCTGAAAACGACCGATTTATTAAAAAAAAAAAACAGAAAAACAAGTCAAATTAAATGTTAAAACTGTTGACCACTAACTTCCTGACAATAGGCAAGCCGAAGATCAGTTTCTCTTAACACTGCAATTAACGCTTGCGGCTTAATTTGTTGTATTTTAGTTATAATTTCTTGATAACTATTGAGTTTGGGTATAGGACATGGTACATGAAACATACTTAGAATTCGATGCAGAATTAATAAATTAAATAAAAAACGTTTCCATTTGAAAAAAAGAATTTATGGTCGTAACTTATTTTTGGACCATTCTTTGTACATCAATTTACCATCAGAAAAACCGCAGCTAAAAATAAAAATCGACCTATCCGAGCGTTTTTCCATAAAACAAAACCAATAATTTTAAATGAATTTATTACAACCCGCGCGTCCTCACTGTATAATAGATTGTTCGTATATCTAATATATTGATATCACAGAATTCCTTTATTTTTCTTAAATCTCAAGGGGGGACATCGAATCAAAAATTATAAGTTTTGTTTACATAATATTAAATACTAGATTGTCTAAGATTAACAAATATGTCTACGAATATATGATAATTATAAATTAACTTTTCACATGTTCGCAAGTTCCTCTAATTGTACCATTACATACACTTTATTTTTAGAGAAAGAATCACTTGCTAAACTCAAGAATATGGTAGCGACTGAAGTAATTTCTAAAACAATAAGCCACCATTTGAAGAAATTTGAACGTTTAATCACATAGTTGTTTACTTTGGCTATTATAAAATTAATATATAAAGTGTGAATTAAAACAAGTGTAAAAAACTTAAAAATAAGATGAACCAAATCACACCAATGCTCTAATAATATCACAAACTAAAATACAAAATGAGGTGTGGCCACCACACGACTTTCTTATACGTATGAGTGTTTCAAATCATACAATTTTAAAAATTATTTTATACAAAAATTATTCAAAATCCTATTCTAAATACGTCCAGTCTCTCAATAAATCTCTACAGGATACATACTTTGTAAAATATTTGCAAACAAAAATGCTACTCGCTATGAGTAAAAGTATTACTTCCGGTCCAAATTTTAAATTTTCATTTATACAAAAAAATATTCCAAATCCAACTTTAAACAGTTTTATACTCTTGACAAATATATATAGAAGGCATAATTTAGGAAATATTTGCAAAAATCACTATTCGATAAGAGTGAAAGTGTTACTTCCGGTTCGAATTTTGAAATTTCATCTATACAACAAATATTTCAAATCCAACTCTAAATACTTTTGTGCTCTTGACAAATATAAATAGAATGCATAATTTACGAAATATATGCGAAAAATCGCTATTCGATAAGATTGTCCGAATTTTGAAATTTTTTTTGTGCAAAAGGTATTGAAAATTAAGTTCTAAATACTTTTATACACGTAAGGTACCTGTCTAAAAAGCATGACTTACAAAAAACTGATTTTCGATAAGAGTAAAAGACCTACTTCCGGTAGGAATTTCGAAAAACTTTTTTAATAAAATTCTTCTGAAATTTAATTTTGAGTATATATGAATTCCTTTCAAATTTGTTTAAACTTGGTAGTTGACGAATAATTGGCAAAATTCGATTTTTTCACTGAAGTAAACTATTACTTCCGGTCTGCCGATTTTACTGAAAATCTTATATCTCAAGAGGGAGATTATATTCGTAAATATAAAATTTGGAATTGATGCGGTTTGGCCGCTATCGTGGTCACAGAGAGAGAGAGAGAGAGAGAGAGAGAGAGAGAGAGAGGGAGAGACATTTTTTAAAAACCACTTTTTCGGTATCAGGGACATCTGCAAAAATTTCGAGGTCGAAAATTTTCGTCGTCACAATACTACCTTATACTACGTATAAGAAAGTAAAATCAATTTTTTGAAAAACTTAAATTATTGCCTAGCATAAAGTATTAATAAGTATTTTTTATTATATACATATAGTATACAGAATGTTTGTAAACTTTTAGTAGTATACTAGATTATATGAAAATAAACCTTAAAATTATAACACTTTCTGTTATACAAATTGGCTTTGCAAAAATTAACCACTTTTATATAATTTTGATACATATATACTGCATGTTGAAATAATGAGCACTACATAGTGTAGGATTTCCGCAGATATATCGGACGCAACAGGGCAATATAATATGAAATATGTATTCATCAATCATTTGTTTTCTCTTGGTACCCAACAGTACCGCACATGTATTGTCAGACTATACATTCATAATTTGCATTGGTAAAATGTCATAAATCGTTATTAAATTTACATAAAATGCATGCATATAATAACAATAAAAATACCGAATTATAACAGTTAGTTTTGACGTAATATGTGTTTTCAAAAACACGATCAGAATTCCGATTAACAAACGTAGGTCGACACAATATTTCAGTTGCATCACATCACTGCATTAAAATAAATTACAAATTCCACTTTTAATTCATAGAGAGTTGTATAATAACATAAAAGAAAATAAATAGACGATCCCAAATATATTTCAACAAATTTCAATTGTATATTCACAAAGAGACTTGCATACCTATAACTAATAGGAACAGTATAACGGTATAGTCTTTCCAAACCTAATTTAGAGTTGTAACTGTGTTCTGGGCTTACGAAAAAACATATTAAATTATTCATTTACGATTTGAAGTAGATGAATAACAAATGAAGTCGTTTAGATCATTGTTTTGCATTATATCTTCGGCTTGATCTATTATAAAACTGTATCTGTTAGCAAATATAAACAGTTATTAAAAGTATTTGGGTGTTATACTGAACCGATGTGGGCATATTTACCGATATAACAAGGTCTTACGTTTTAGGTTCTTGAATCCAATGTATATATACAGCTTGTCCTAAAAACACACCGACAAACTCCGGAGGTTATAGAGTATATCTAACTTCCCTATAAATATTAGTGTCACTTGTAGTTAAACATGTTGTACGTATTTAGCAAATTAATCCCTTTTGGACACCTGCACATAATTATTAAGGTTGTAAAATGTCATATTCTAACGTTGAAGCTTATGACATGATTCAGAATGTATTTTTAATGCTTTGATAATGCAGTTCTTGCTTCCCGGGAATATTCCATAAATTATCCCGAAAGAAGACAGCTTTTATTCGCCTTGCGAGATATTCTTGATTTTTATTTATGGGGTAGAATAAAAGACATAATTTATCACAAAAAGCCGACTACAACAATTGCTGCCTCCCAAATTTAGGTAGATGTGCTCTCTACTAATCGATGAGTAAATATGTGTATTGAAAATAATGATGGACACTTTGAACATTTGTTAAGTTGACGTTTTTTTTTTGTATTTTCTTATTTAAATGTATTTTGTTTGTTACGTTTATATTACTTGGTCAATATATTTTCTTATATATGTTTAGGTATAATAATCTGTTCTTTTACTTACTTTCATCTTATACCGCGAGATGAATTAAATAACAATCAAATCGAAAATGAAAAGTGTAAACACATGGATGTTAAAACTAACATCAAGCAGTAAATAAATACTGTGACTTACATATATACATTTATACGTAAATCGTATATGCATATATGCATGTGTTTAGGATACACACATGCATTAAGTGCCATTGCCGACAATCGAACGCACAGACACCGGTGTTTCGGCTGTTGAGGCCTCATCAGTGCACGTGGAGACTGTCGACAATGGCTTTAAATCTTAAAACGCTACTTATGTCAGTTTTGCGTGGTAGATGCAGTGAGAGTACCACAGCGACATCTAATACCCATGCTCTTTCTGTGTCATCTTTTCTCTCACTGCATCTACCACGCAAAACTGACATAAGTAGCGCTTTAAGTTTTAAAGCCATTGTCGACAGTCTCCACTTGCACTGATGAGGCCTCAAAGGCCGAAACACCGGTGTCTGTGCGTTCGATTGTCGGCAATGGCACTTAATGTATGTGTGCATCCCAAGCACATGAATATATGCATATACCTTTTACGTATAAATGTATATATGTAAGTCACAGTATTTAAATAACAATTTTTATACCCTTTCGTTATTAATGAGTAAATGATTTGTTTATAACTAATGCATTAGATTATATTGTTTTTTCTCCTTATTGTATACTTAGTTCATGTGTTATGGAAATTATTTTTGCCGTTGTCCTACAATTAGATGTATATCTGTTGGTTAATAAAGATATATTAGCATTATTTTATTTCAATGTCGGAAAAGACAAGACGGATTGTCTCTTATGACTATATCTTCCTCAAGAAAAAAAGGTCGCAACTTCCAGTTTTCATCATTCTCTTCAGTTTTTTATGTGCTTCAATATTACGATATTAAAAATATATCGTACCGTTTAAAATTAAAAAAAAACAAGTAATGTACATAAATTGGAAAAAGCGCTCCCTTTTGTACGCAGATATACCCCCCCCCTTCGAGTTAGATCAAAAAGTTTCAAATGAAAATTGTAAAAAACGTCTGAAAATGATGCTAGTAAAAATTTTAACCTATCTTACACTTGAATTTAATGAAAAATTATTGAATTCTTAATTCGCCTTGAGAATTACGCCTCCTTGCGATCATTTTGGAAACTTTAAAATATTTTTGTTGAAATTCCCGTGGTCCGAGATACGGCCATTGGCCGAGCTTAAACATACACCCGGTATATTGATTTTCAGTCTGTAAAAAACATAATAAGATTATGTCAAATAATTTCGATCGCATGATACATATTCTTTAAATTTGGTAAAAATCTACTAAGATTTGTAGACTTAGACTGTAATTTTTTGCATTATAGATAAATTATCTTGCGCAAACTTAATTTTATTTTTCTTTCTAGGGGCCCAAACGTGTCCGTACTCCACCTGAGGGGCACGTCGGACCCATGGGAGACGAGTCCTACTTCGGTATTCACCACCTCAACGGCAAACTCCAGATCTTTCTCGTCCACGCGTACGAGTCAAGCTTGCCAACCCCAGCTCACCAAGCATCAATCCCTAGGCGGGTACAATCAGTCCTACGGCAAATACACCAGCCAAGGATTCCACGCGGGCGGTGAAATAAACTCTGCGGATATGTTCATGAACACCTCGTGCCACAGAGAACTCTCCCCGGTGAGGTGGTGTGACAAAGAAGTGGACGGCGTTTATTTAGGGAGATCTGGTTGGGTTCAAGTACAACAGAGATCTTTGGATGAAAACAGGAGGAATACTTACATCTCCACGGATTCATTACAACCCTCGCGGAGAATTGGCATTAAACTGGCAGATTATCACTGTAAAAGTGAACCGGCGAAGTATACGGAAATCAAGAGTATGGAACCCCAGAGGCCGGCGTTTTTGCCTCTGAAAACTAGGGATTTCGAAGTGAAACAAAAAACTCCATCACCTCATAATGTTCCACATACTGTTTCTCACGCTGTATCCCATGCTGTTCCTCATAGTGTTTCTCATAGCGTTTCTCATAATGTTTCTCATAGTGTTTCTCATAGTGTATCTCATAATGTTCCTGTTCCTGAAAATTTCTCGCCCCCTTCTATTACTCCTATCATTTCACCGCCACCAGCCTTTCAAGATAAAAATACGAAAAGTACTAGGAGCAGAACATTCTTTGGCAAACCGCCGTTTCTGCCCAGATCGAATGCAATTGTCGACAGTGATGAAGTTAGTCCTCCAACTACGCCGAAGTGTACCTGGAATTCCGCACCGACTCGTAAACAGAAAGCAATCACTCCAAGTTCGGAGCAAATCCGATCATATCCGCGCATTCCTCAAACCAAATCTCTAGAAGACACGACTGCCACAAGGAGAACGCAATTTTTACAAAAATACGGCGAATCCTCATCTTCATCCTCGAGCTCGATGGGCTTTAGAAGTCTGGATAGTTACGTTCCCCGAATCGCCATGCCCAGACTATCAGAAAATACCGATTCTTCCATTGATGTTTACGAAGATGCCGATGATGAAGACAACAATAGTTCCTCAGTCAATATAAGCTTCATGCCAAGAGAGAAAACCTCACCATCTGGCAGGAACACCCGTTTACCGTACCGTGTTCCAATTAGGAAATCGCCAGCAAGTTCAGATAGCAATAAGCAACAGAGTTGCGCTTCACCAACTAGTTCGACAAGTTCCAGTGGGAACGAATTCCCAACCAGATCACCTTCAGGGACTCTTCAGCAAATGCGCAGGTCAGCTCCGGCTCGCCAATATCAAATACAAGAAGATCCGTCTTTAAGGGTGCGAAGATCGCGAAGTCTTCAGTTGCCCGAAAGGAAACCTCCACCTAATTTCGGTATGGCCAGAAATTTAAATCAGAAAGTTTCACCGCAACATCCTGAAAGTCACAGAGTCGTCGTTAAAATCGGTGGTGATAATAGAAGTAGCACCAAACGGCAGAATAAAGAGAATGATGTAAATGAAGAAATGCTCAGAGAGGCCGAAGTTGTTACTAGTTATTTATACGGAAATAGAAACAGAGCTGCTGCTCAAGCATTGTTAATTCACAGATATAACAATGCTAGGGAAGAGAAACCCAAGTTAGAACAAAAATCTGCAAGTACCACCAATTACAATGTTTATATTGTAGGAAATAACAAAGACAGGCAGAAGGTTTTGCAAAGGGGCTCTACAGCACCCATATTAACCGGAGTTGGTGTAAAGAAGGAAGTTAAGAATCCCTGCAATTCTGACACGTGCGATTTTTGGCCCCACTGTGCCCATAGGGAATCTTTAAATACCCAAGCTCAATCGATGATGAGGCTGTCGCACAGTTATCCTAGCCACCAAAGACCTATGGAGAAAACGAGTCCCGAGAACGTTCGACCCAGTTTGGAAAGAACGAAGAGAATCACTCGAGCCGATACTGACGTAAGATCTTACAGCAATTTACCGAGAAGACCCACGGGGTTCTCTCTGGATGCCGCGACGAGAACCGAAAAACGCTTAAGTCCGAATAAGAGTGTCGAAAGAAAACCATCGCCGACAGTGAGTGTTGTAAGTGCTTCACGATCGCCAGTGTCGAGGAATCCGAGTAGTTCCTCGTCCAGTGATATATACGTGACGACTTCGGACCGCACCTTGACGAAAAGTCCGAAAAATGCGAAAAGTTCGGGCGCTTCGACACCCATGGACGAGATCGTGCCGGTTATCGTTAAAGAGGATGCGGTACGGGAAATTGTGTTGACCAGGCCGGGTAGTGCACCAGGTGAAGCGAACAAGACCGGCGGATCGTTCGTAGATAACCAACAGCGGTCGATGTCCTTGCCCAAGTCATTCCTCTCGGCTAGTTATCAACCAGCAGAGTAAGTGTTTGTTCTTTTTTCTTGTGTTTCGTTGTTTTTTTTTTTGCAGTTCTTTTTCTAAAAATGTAGATGCAATGCACTGCATAACGTACCAGTTCCATATTTAGACTCCTTTTACGGAGATCGCTGCCATCTAAGTTGAATGCTTCACGCAGGTCCGTACTCGAACTTTAAATAACCCATACACCTAAGGATACAGTTACAGGATTATTGTGAAAATTAATATATTCGAATTAGTTATTGAAGAATACTAATTCAACAGTAAATATTTTAAAATACCAATGAATCTTTTTACCAAAATTTTACTATAGTTTATTCGTTTTGGAGATCGTACACGAGTTTGCATAATTTCAATGTTGGATGGGTATTAGGTAAATGTTACATGGCATGGTTGGTACTACGTAAATTTCATAGCGATAGTAATGGTGGTAATGGTTGTTTGTCACATTGACATTGGTGGTTATGTTTAAATATTCTTCATATTTTTACGATATTTACTTACATGCTCCAGACATTTAAATACATCAAAATACTCATAAAGAAAAAGAGTAGGTTTCCATTTATTGATAATAAAGCAAACGAAATTTCATATACTAATTTATTTACCCAAAAGAAAAGCAGATGCATGTACTGTAAGTTACAATTAACACACTAAAGACAGATATATTTAAAATGGAAGAGGTAATGATTATTTTCACACTTCAACCAGTGGCGCCCGTGATTTTTTGGGACGGGAGAGCACCACCGGGGGGGGGGAGGTCTGAGTGTTTAATATCAAAAATTAAATACAAACAAAAAAATAAACTCAATATGTTATTTAATTAACTTGTTTGAAAATAAAATCCATTTGCCGTTCCTTACGATTAGCAAAATGATTAATAACTAATTCATTGATGTTTGGTGTTGATGTCAGTAATTGTTTTTCAATGGAACACATTGCTGAGGCACATAGTCTGCTTTCCTGCATGGTATTTCTTGAAAATGTTTTTATTCTCTTCAAAGTTGAAAAACAATATTGCAATATTCTTATTTTTATTAACTGCATTAAATTTAACAACAGTTGCCAGTTCTTTTAATAAATATCTGCCACAAAGCCCTAGAAAATATTGTAAATTCTCCTGTTTAGGATAGGATTTCATTTTAAATTTAGTAGCTACAACTCGATGCTGTTTTAGGCCTGTATGAGACGATGCTAAATTTTACAGAAAATTTCCATGTAAAATATTACGAAAATTTTCTGCTTTAAGTTAGCATACAATTTTGATATTATTGTGTTATCATAATTGAAAGGTTGGTTGCTCTTCGAGAAATTAGTTTTATATTCTTTGATTCATTAGGATACACAGTTAACCTTTATAATCATCGTCTCCTGCACCACTTTTTTGAGACTACTTATATTTTCTATGTCCATTTAAGAAATTACTTCTTAGACCATGAAATTCAGCTTTAATATCTGATATGGACACTCCTGGTTTTATTTTTGTCACTATATTTTTAGTTGCCTCTAGTGCTGTGACACGAGCATGTTTGTTTTTATACTTTGCATCTTTAACTGCATATAAACAAGGATATTTTTTATATTCCTCTATTAACACAGACACATGTTCACGTAACCAGGACATATTTTAATTTATGCAATAAGAACTTAAAAAACACTATGATCATTCACACACAACCTCTGAAACCGCCAATTTTTTTTTTATTATGTTACTTTGGTTTAGGTAACTTTGTCGGCTAAATTTCGCATGCAATATTACAAGCACTCTCATGTTGCTAAATTTCAAAAGTAAAATGTATATGAAAATTTTCTGTAAAATTTAGCATCGTCTCATACAGGTCTTAGAGATTTTCTGTCTTTCCTTTCTGGGTGTATGGGCAGAGAGATTTTTATTTTAGTAGGAATTTCCATAACTGCTAAAATACAATTAAAAAATTATACATTTCATTAAATTCAAATTAATTGTATGTGTGTAACTGAAAAGTTCTAAGTAGATTAAATACATATGCGTTGAATTTTTGTTCAAAAATGACTTTGAATTCTTTAGTTGATTTCTTTTCAATATGGTCATGGCTGTGAGAGATAACGATGTTCTCTAAAATTTTTATTTCGAAGGAGGTTCCTTCACTAATATAAAAAGATAAGAACCACATTAGAAGTATTGATTTTCATGCTTCATCTTAATAAAAACTTTAATTATAAGTGCAAACCTTATCGAAACATATTTAACAATGATAAATAAGATCATATATTTTTTGTAGATAGTAAATAAGTTTACAAATTTAAATTACAAAATATCTTATTAGAGAAATTAAAGTAAAACGTTATCATCATGCACAGATTTTTTGGAATATTAAAAATTATAAAGTCATGTTATATTTATTCTACTTCAATGATGATGTATGAAGTAACATATTTTAAAATGACAATGCAACGGTATTGCAACTTAATATAGACAAAAATTGTTGAATATATAAAAGACAAATGCTAACAAATACTTTTGGAAATATTTTAATTTTCTGACAGTTTATATTAAAAACACTTTTATGAAAAATAACCTACCCGTGTGAAATTTTGCATCAAAAGCTGTTTCTTTCTGGTGTTTCCATGCAGAGTGAGAGAAATAATGCGGGAATTGCATTGGATTCCTTAAATCATTTAAACACATGTGTGATTCAAAGTGTTTATGACACACAAATGTTGCTTGCCATAATTTTGACAAATCTTTACTTAGGTCATTCCGGTTACAGCTGGTGATCCACTGTAAGACACTACAAAAAAGATGAATTATTACAAATTAACTGTTACTCAATAGAACTTACCGATTTTCTTCTTTAAGAAACGAAAAGAAACAAGAATATATTTTGTTGCTGAACATTTTTACAAGTAAAAATACAACATCTACATACGCCAGATTTCTTCCTTCGTACAGTTTCCATTATTTATATCAACAACAATTTAACTGGCACCTTTACTTATTATTATTTCGTAAATTATAAGTTATAAAACTTAGACAGGTTATACTTATACAACAACAACAACAAAACGCCATTTTGAAATGTGCGCTTGTTTGATTTTGCGCACAAATATCGGAATTATGCAAGTGAGGCTTTTGTCACTTCTGTTATTCTGTGATATTACATACTGCATTGCCAGCCGGCATCACAGTCTAGTGCCCTGTCGTGACATATACCGCTCTCGCCCCGGGCCACTTTTTATACGCACGATTTCTAATACAAACGGTGCAGTGGCGCGAGATGCCCCGGAGCTTACGTCAGACTGTGATTTTTAAACGCGCTGAAGAGACGGACTGTTAATTCCGAAAAAATACCCAAGCAGCAAAATCACAATTTTAGAGAAGGCTAAAAATATATATTTATTGCTAATGTAGGACAAGGGTGCATATAGTGGTTTTGCTGCTAGGAGGATATTATTTGTTATCAAACAAATCAGAAAAATTACATACAAATTAGGTATTTATAATTAATTTATCTGTTAAAAGAAATTTATCACGGGGGGGCAGTGCCCCGTTGCCCTCCCTGCAGCAGCCGCCACTGACTTCAACTTAAAAAAAGCAAATGTATAATATAATATTTACTATGTATCTGAATACCACGAAAAAGAAGATGATTCGCTAACGTGGATGATAAATTGTTTGGGATCATCTTGCATTTTTTTTATTCTTCCTCAACTTAAATAAATAAATCGTAACAAGAAATAAGTGCAACAAGTGGAAGTCTTTTTTACCTTTTATAATATGTTTGATGTATTTTTGCCAGTTTTTGACAGAAACATTATCATATCCCTGCTGGATTAGTTTTGGCATTTAAAACACAGTGATATGGTGGCAAGTGTAATATTGTTTGTCCGATCTGTGCTGGTGCCTCATCAAGTACATACTTATTTACATCTATCCTGCAATACTATTTGTAATAAATCTCGTTTAAGTAATCCATCTTCGATAGAAATATTTTTAGAGTTTAACCAATGTAAAATTTCTTCTTTTCTTGAATCTGTGGTAGGTATTTACTCTAATTTCCGACTGTGATAAGATGCGTTATCAATAACTATCATAGAATTTTCAGGTTACTATGGTAATAAATGGTTTGGGAACCAGTCTTCGTAACTTCGGCACAAACCTGATCGTACACATCTGCAAATTTCTTTTACACAAAAAGCTATATTCAGCGCCCACAACAAATCCTTTGTCATTATCAGCATAAATTAATGCAAATCGGTTTTGTCGATTTTTTGGTGCCGTTATGCGAAACTGTAAACTTTATATTGCACATCTTCATCATATAACGCAGCCAAGTGTTCATGGATTTGCCCATTTTAATCTTCTTTTGATGGTTGGTTCTTTTCATTTAGTATGGCATATATTATACTTTTAGCAGAACCAATTGCTTCGCTGGTTTCTTCGACAGCCTTGGAAACATTCATATTTTTCGAAAGATATTTAAAGGCATTTAAAATCATTTGCTTCTCCTATATAATAGCATTCACTTTGTCTGTAGCACCTAGTCTCAGAAGCTTCCATCTTAAAAATGTAACATCGTAATTCCTGCCAGATAGTAAATTATTCTTATTGTACTTACAATGGATAACGCTTTGAACGATTGATGTAGTTTTTTTGAAAGCTGTCACTAAAGAAGAGATAGAAACGTAGGGAAAACCACAAATTTACAAATATAAACACTGATAAACAAACCGGAACGAAATTTACATTTGACGTAAACAACATACAAGCAAAAAAAATTCCCGTAAAAGTTATATCAAGCAACTTGACAACGTTATATGTGCCAAATGAGGATAGTTATATACGTATCATTATAAAATAGCAAAGGAGGGCTGTAGTCCATAAGGGCCCGTACTTCGATTCCTAGCAAGAGTAGACTATGGTTATGACATTTCCATTTTGACTACTCTATTAAGGAAATGTCATTTATCAAACACAATAATTGTTATTTTCATAGCTCACTTTAATAATGTTAACTTTTCCATAGTACAGTAACTACGATATTCGACATTTAATAACTCGAAAACGGTTTAAGATACCGGTAACGTATGGTATATTTTTGAAATCAGTAATAATATACAGGGTATTCCATTAAAAAAACACATTATTTTCTTTTTATACCTTTGTATTTGCACGCCACTGTATTTTTGGTAGCATGCAAACAAAATTCAGTCTCATCCACACCACTATTATTTGAAACATTTCTTTTGTATATGCAATAATAACGATGATAAAGGCTGCGTAATTTATAATGAATAACCCTGTACATGTTGGGGGTGGGGCACGCTTCGGTCAAACCATGGATTTTGTGGGACAAATGTTTTTTCAAGTTTCTTATCAAATTATCTCCAAATTTAACAAAAACACTAAATAACGGTTAGTAATAAAATTTGAACAATCACCCAATCAACGTATATGCACCCATGCCGTTTATTAGCTACCACTGCCGAGAATTTTCGCAGAGGGTAGAGTTGGATGTCTCGTCACAACGAAAGTACTCACGAAAATTCAACCTGTTAGTAATATTAAAAGAAAAGGCCACTGTACTGCAAACTAATACAGCCATATACACTTTCTACTATTAACATAGAAATTGTAGTCGTAGGTCATTTGAAACTCGGCTTCAAATGTATGCACAAGAAGAATAAGGTTATACTTTTGAATGTTTATGAGTTCTGTTTATCATTCATTACTATAAATATATTTGTTTTTATGTTTTGTATATGTTTTTATATGCACGTAGTAATAAACTATTATTTATATCTCTCGGTGATGACTTATACTGTGATGCTGTAATGCTTGAAAATAATGACCTATACTATGTTTTTCAAAATACTTATTTTTAAGTAAAGTAAATTTGAATACTTGCGCTGACAGTTTTGCTGCAGTCTTTAAACTATGCATAATTTCTGAATTATTAACATTTTCTGAAAATTACTTATTTGTAAAAAGAAAATATTATAAATAACTATTTTTGATTAAGTTTAGTTATATTATGTGTGATGCAAGTCATGGCAACTCACATTTTTAAATTAATAAATTGTAATCGGATTTATTTATATGTAATAGCTTATAACTTTTGCAATACCGCCCACACAGGCAAGAAAGTATATATTTTTAAATAGTAAATTTTTAGTACTTTTCATCGGCATGTAAATGTACGCAATATTTCACTTAATAAAATGTAAAAAAATGCATAGCATTCTATTTAAGAGAACATAAGTTTGTGTTGGTTCTTCGTTGTCGGACACTTTGTATTAATGAAAATAATTTTACATGGTAGAGCTTCCCTGGGACAGGCTGTATAAAAAAATATATTAATGAATTATTTGCTGTCTTATTACATAAATGACAAAGTATAGTTCATTACGATATAGAGTCATGGTGGGGTATTGATATTCTCCTCATAATAAAATCGAATCGTATTGTTACGATGTCGTGTTTTAATGGGAGTCCGTAAAGAAAAAAGCTTTAAAATTTAAGTTTTCTATTTAACACATCTTGTTCGTTATCTATTTATTAAAAGTATATAAATACCAGTAATATGAATGGCGATTATAGAAAAAAAAACCGTTTGCTTAACTGAAACACAAAGAGCAGTCAGTAAATATTTTTTACGATTTCTCACGGAAAATGATAATGTTGGACGGTACCTCGACGAGAGATTAATACGTAATTAGTCAGTAAGTAAATATTGACAAAGTACATGTAATGCTGTTAATTGTGCTTGATAAACATGAATTATGGGCTCATATCGAAACCAATATGAATTTCGTAGAGGGATGTTTATTAATATTTAAATTGATAACAAAAACTGTATGTAATACTTAATATTTACCTATTTTATATTTAAAAGCAGTATTTTGAAATATTCTGCATTACTAACTCAAGCCGTGCAACATATTGCATAGTTAATGTAACATATAGGTATTACTTTTTAAATTCATTCCAATTTTGTAAAGAACATAATTAATCGCATTGCGATATTGGTCATAAATGCCGTTTTGTAAGGTAATCCCTACTAACGTGGTTGCCTAACTAAACTTGCACTTTTTGCAAATACTAGGTATCTTTTCACGCCTAAGCTAGTTAAAGGCCGAGCAAGAATGACGTAATTAAGAACTCAAAAGTCAATCAATTTTGACAAGCCCTCTATTCTAGTTTACTCTTAGGAAAATAATGAGGCGTGGCCAC
Organism: Amphimallon solstitiale; assembly: GCA_963170755.1. Lineage (NCBI taxonomy): Eukaryota > Metazoa > Arthropoda > Insecta > Coleoptera > Scarabaeidae > Amphimallon > Amphimallon solstitiale. Next base: position 110,371,445 of record OY720681.1, on the reverse strand, counting down.
CACACGACTTTCTTATACGTATATGAGTGTTTCAAATTATACAATTTTAAGAATTTTTTATACGAAAATTATATAAAATCCTATTCTCTTAATAAATCTCTATAGAATGCATACTTTGCGAGATATTCGAAAAAAAGTGCTACTCGCTAAGAGTAAAAGTGTTACTTCCGGTCCGAATTTTAACATTTCTTGTATACAAAAAATATTGCAGATCCAACTCTAAATACTTTTGTACTCTTGATAAATATATATAAATATATAGAAATGCATAATTTACGACATATTTGCAAAAAATCGCTATTCGGTAAGAGTAAAAGTGTTAGTTCCGGTCAGAATGTTGAATTTTTTTTTATGTAAAAGTTATTGAAAATCAAGTTCTAAATACTTATATACTCGTAACGTACCTGTCTAAAAAGCATGACTTGCGAAATATTTGCAAAAAGCTGATTTTCGATAAGTAAGTAAAAGACCTACTTCCGGTAGGAATTTCGAAAAACTTTTGTAATAAAATTGTTCTCAAATTTAATTTTGAGTACATATGAATTCTTTATAAATTTGTTTATACTTAGTAGTTGTCTAAATATTGACAAAATTCGATTTTGTAACTGAAGAAAACTACTACTTCCGGTCTGCCGATTTACTCAAAATCTAATCAGATCTCCAGAGGGAGATTATACTCGTAAATTCAAAATTTGGAATAGATATTGGCAAAATTGTTAAAAAACAGGAAGTTTTTGTATCAAAAGTCTGCTACTTTATTTCGCCATTACTTCGAATATATAAATAATTGCAAGATATTAGGTAGCTTCGCCTATGGAGAAATAAATTCTCTTTCTTTTGATGCTTGATACAAAGCAATTAAGCGTATTTTATAGCTGTCTTGTGCATTTAATTGTTTTTACCCAGCATTCCGATTAAACAAGCCATATTTTAATGAGAAAAGTAGATCCCTTATATCATAATCAGGGTGATGGGTCCAGTAATTCTTAAACAGAGGGCGCTGCCAACAATAATATTAGTTTCTAAGAATATTCGGAGCGCACTCTAGTTGAATGTAGCAAGACTTTAATGTCTGCTGCAAATATAGGGTCGACATACGTGTTATGTAGCTTACTCAGTCATATAATTACGTTACATATGTCTTTCTGTCAGCCATTAAAAGAGTAACCCCTAAAAAATCACATACTTACAAGAAACAAGAAATTGAAATGATACTATTTGTTCAATTCAAACAAATTTTCATGGATATTTTTATTATTTGCTCCTAAATAGCAATGATTTCAAAATAGACACATATTCTATTAAATCGTGTATGAGACAAAAATTCTGTTTTTTGATCCAGGCACAAAAAAAACTGCCTGGTCTGTCAGTCTCTGTATAATTTGGTTCAATCTAAGACATACGTTGCGTTAGTAGTACCATCTTTTATCCAATAATTTTGTTTTACAAATTATATCGCTGCTACTTGCAACCAGATGGCTAATAAAAATACACTCACGTATGCAACACATAATACACGCCTATTGGTTGGAAAAGGACAGATATATACAGTAGCAATGTGACGATTCTCTTTCTGTCAGATGGCCACCTTACTAAATATTAATTACTGTTACGTAACCCCTAAATGAATGTGATTTACCTGTGACCGTCATAATATTTCCCTTCCACACCTGGTCTTAAATATAGGTAATTCTGTTGCCGCTTAACTCTAGTGGACAAAATCTGGCTAGATGATGGACCAGATAAAAATCGCCCTCCTTAATTAAAAAACAGAAACCTGATTGATCTCACCACTTGATCGGGAGCTGTCAGGGAATATATAATGTGGATGAAAATATCAGAGAGACAGTCATACACAAAACAACAATGTTTATTAATTCCACTCATATTGGGAGTGTAAATATGAATACATAATAAATTGAAAATATTAAATAATACACATGTTTAATAATACTATTAAGTTAATAATTATAATTATAGGAGAGTTCAGTTTTTTAACGAAAATTTTTTTGCTGTACTAAGCAAATTCCCTCTCGATAAAATGATAATTCCGAAGAAGGAGTCGTTTCACCGAGGGTAAATTTGTTGAATTGAGTTGCAACTAGCATCTAAATTTGAGTTTGAAAACGGAAAATTTATCCGCAAATAAAAGGAAAGCTCGAATGTAATTTGGTAAGATAATTTTCTAAATGTGTAAAAAATTACTGAAACATTTATTACATAGTGTTGGTCGTGCTTATTATATTTTAATTCCTTATTGTTTGAATTATTTCTGTATGATGCTGCTATTAAAGTGCAATGACCAGTAATTTTGATTAGATTCTGTTCACTAATCCACTAATTAATTCGTTTAACATTCAGAACAACACGCAAAGCTGAGTGTTGCGTCTACTTTGAAATTTTATTTTGACCAACGGGATCATTATACCAACCTTTGGTATCTTTTCTAGAACCAAAAACGATTTGGAGTCAGGCATAGTCACTTGCTTTTTATATCTTTACTGTGGTTTTCAATATACGTATTTACTAATATTACGTGACAAATATCGTTATTTTCTAAAGTAGGTGATAAATATTTCCTGTTGGGCTCATTACTGAAATTTTGTTTTTTTAAAAAGTATTTAATTTTATTTATATAATTGGATAACAAAATACATTATTATTTGTTCATTTTGTAGTTCAAATCCGGTAAACTCTGTGTACTTTATTTATCTTACGAAATAGAATAAATTTTAAGGTGGCCCTCTGATAGAAAGAGAATCGTCACATTGCTACTGTGTATCTCTGTCCTTTTCCAACCATTAGGCGTGTATTATGTGTTGCATACGTGAGTGTATTTTTATTAGCCATCTGGTTGCAAGTAGCAGCGGTATAATTTGTAAAACAAATTTATTGGATAAAAGATGGTACTACTAACGCAACGTATGTCTTAGATTGAACCAAATTATACAGAGACTGACAGACCAGACCGGTTTTTTTGTGTCTGGATCAAGAAACAGAGTCTTGTCTCATACACGATTTAATAGTGTCTATTTTGAAATCATTCATATTTAGGAGCAAATAATAAAAAATATCCATGAAAATTTGTTTGAATTGAACAAATAGTATCATATCATTTCAATTTCATGTTATTTGTAAATATGTGATTTTTTAGGGGTTACTCTTTTAATGGCTGACAGAAAGACATATATAACGTAATTATATGACTGAGTAAGCTACATAAGACGTATGTCGACCCTATATTTGCAGCAGATATTAAAGTTTTGCTACATTCAACTAGAAAGCGCCCCAAATATTCTTAAAAACTAATATTATTGTTGGCAGCGCCCTCTGTTTAAGAATTACTGCACCCATCACCCTGATTATGATATATATATTTTCTCATTAAAATATGGCTTGTTTAATCCGAGTGCTGGGTAAAAACAATTAAATGCACAAGACAGCTATAAAATACGCTTAATTGCTTTGTATCGCATCAAAAGAAAGAGAATTTATTTCTCCATAGACTAAGCTACCTAATATCTTGCAATTATTTATTTATTCGAAGTAATTACGAAAAAAGTACCAGATTTTTGATACAAACACTTCCTGTTTTTTAACAATTTTTTCCACATTAATCGAACAAACTTCAGTTATTAAAACTACCCAGTCCCCTAGAGATAAGTTTGCAGATTATGCCAGTATTTTTTTTAATATAATTTTGTTGCTTATAAACGGATTTTGGTGCGATATGTTAGCAGCATGTTTGCAATGTAATTGAGATGGGCGAAATGGCCACCTTAAAAGCCCTTACGCTTCTAACTACGCCGATGAAGAAAGGAATTTAATAGAAAAATCGACTTTTTTTGCTGTCCGTTTCTCGACGACAACAGATGTTGCTGTTCACAATATGAATAGTGTTATTCAGTAACTGCCTAATGTTATACATTATTTCTTTTGTCCGTCGTAACGTTGGCCTCATACATCCGGTCTAATCCCGACTTATAGGGTTTTTTTCACATACATTAATTTATCAAAATTAAAAATTTTGACAATCACAATTAAATGTCTTAAGATATCTAAGTTTTTTTTCCAAATTAAAAAAATAAATTAAGCTCTTACATATATTTTCTTATGTTAGATGGTAATTTTTGTCTAACTTTATAGTATACTATGCAATGAGCATTTAATGATAGCTATTAAGACACGAGTAAGAAAATTACAATACGAGGCGAAGCCGAGTATTGTAATGAATACGAGTGTCTTAATAGCCATTAAATGCGAGTTGCATACACTATTTTTTCTACGACCCCATAATAAAACATTGTTTTTTGAACATTCCATTTCATAAATTGAGCGTAAAATTTTCCATGCACCTTTGCGAATTTAGCTGGTAATAAATTATTCGTGGTTACTAAGGCTAGTTTCATAATTTCTGGTGGACTCAAATTTTACATTTCACTCTCATTATCCCTCATTTTTACGGTTTATATTTTCAAAAAAGCACAAATTTTAAGTACTTACTTGTAAATTGCAAAGAACTGTCAGATTTATTTAATTTGTATATCTGTCAGATATGCAGTCGCCATATTGAATATTGTTTGAATATTGGAATGTCGCATTCCTATTGGATATAAACTTGTATCGTAATGAAAAATCTGTATTCCTATTGGACATAAACTTGTATCATAATGAAAATCTGTATCGTAATGGACATCATTAAAGTAGAGGTTCCGCATATCTAATAATACAATTAAAGTATTGGAGTAGAAAAATTATTTTTGCATTTTTACCGAAAATCGTCCTTTTCAATTTTATTTGAAAGTTTACGGACTTTTTGACACACATGTTTAAATATGAACTGCGCGATGTTTCGATTAGATTTCTAAGAACGTGAAATTGAAACTACTTTACAATTTCTGAAGAGATTCCTGTACACACGGCCGGAGTCCGGACCCTTGTGTGCAACATATTTGTTCCGTATTTAGACACCGTACATGGATATTGCTACCATCTAAGGGGGTCGCTTCTACGATTCCGACGTTATGTGAACGTGTCCTTTTTAAAGAGAACGCTCACTGGCATTTTGTCCTGCTGGTCACGTACCATTCTAAACCATCTGTTCTGCGTGCTGGCAAACGCGTTGATTTAAAAAGGCGGAGCATTCGTTATACAATATGCTCATTTTTATTTTGCCATAATGTAAACCTGTAAACATTCCAAACAATATTATGCCGGCCGGTCATGTACTTTAAATGCCGGAAGTAATTGACTGATTTGGTATTTAAATATTTTTTTTTAAATTTTTTTTTTCACCTTTCTACTTCTCATTCTACTTATTCTTGTAAATAAATGAATAGATTACAAAATAAAATTAGTGTGGGATTCTGAACGGATATCGGAAGGCTTACGGTTATCGTAAGCTACGGGAAATATGTCAGTAATGCAACCTAGCAACTAATAGGGCAATCCAACGACCTGTCAAATAAAATTCAATATGGCCGTTGTGGACAAACAAACATTTATATAATTAAAATTTGACTATAAGTGCTCTTATTAAACAATTATCTTATCAAATTAACTTACTAAGGTCATTATTTAGTTATCTAAAACTTATAATTATGTGACCAGAACGTTGTGTATTGCAGTATGTTTGAAAGAAGTGTTTCAAGAAAAAAACAGCTGAATTATTGCTGCTTTGAAGTTTTTATTGGAAAACCAGATAATAATTTAGCTCAGCAGTAGTACTGTTCTATTTATAAGCTCGATAGAAATTTTAATAGCAATAACTCCTCAGGGAAGTATATGCTGCATTAGTGAAGCTCGGAGTGGCATACATCTGAAAAATTAATGGAAGAAGTAATTTTTGCAACAATCTTAAAGCAGAATATGTTGTTCTAGGAGAAAGAGCATTTTTAATAAAGGAAGCACTTGGAATTCTGCAAGTGAATTTTAGTTATTCCAGCTTTTACTAAAGGGAGAACTCGTTAGCACCTTAAAACATCTCATTCCGGTATCTGTGTTAAAAAAGTGTAATAATATGCAAAAATTAAACAGTGTCTGTAGATAAAATTGTGATTGTATTTAATGCTCTAATTAACATGTAAGTTGTAAATGATTTTGTATTTATAATTATTTATGACACTATATAATCTTAATTTATTCCTGTACACCGTGGCCATTATTTTAGAATTTAAATAGGCATTTTGCTACAGACAAAACACAAAATTTCAATAATAAGTTAAATTTATTTATTAATATATTTGAAATCTATTTGCATTTTTTTAAGTCCTAAACTGTTAAACATTGTATGCTAAATATTTATAATAATTTTTATAATCTTACACATAATATTTCTATATGATTAAACTTATTTTCTTATTACTATTTATTAACTATTGCTTATATAATAATTAAGTGAAACTATTTTAATAAACAAATCTTATTAAACAAACCTCTGATTATTTTGTTAGGTATTGTAAATTTAAAGACAAGTTTATATAATTAAACCTTAATCAGTGCATAAGTGGCTTTCTTTTTCTTCATATAGTAGGAATAATAATGCACCAACATAACTACAATGTTCGGCTGTTACCAGCCATGCATGTAGAGTGAGCCGAAAGTATTGATTCACATTTCATAATAATGCACTACACATCCATTGGTTTTAAAGTAACTTTTATAAATGTTTTACCTAATCAAAAACAGTTGTTAATAAATGTAAGCGGTGAGACTCTTGAACACTGTCATTTGATCCTTAGTGTAATAAATATGTATTAAAACCAAATATACAATAATATCAGTACTTGGCACAGGTGGAATACCATCTATTAAATTGTCTAATTTCAAGAGTGAATGGATCCAAATTATCAAGTAATTTAATGTACTTCTAATAGCTGCCAAAAAATACATTCTCACACGAATAATTATTTTCCGTGATGATTTCAACAAAATGTTACTCCAACTTCTGGATTTTCAGATAAGAACTTCTTCAAGTAATCACTCTGCATTATCATGTTTATAAACTCAACACACACGAAAAATAAAACCATATTAAAACTAATAATGATGCACGACCAAACTAAGGTTCATTCAATGTTTGCCCACAGACGCCATATTAGACCACGTGGTTTGGATTCCCTCATATGACAATTTGCAATTTTTGTACATAACCTTTATGTTCAACATACAAAATATTAATTAACAAGAAAATTGTTTGAAATATAATTTAGCGATTGCTTATATATATTTTTTAAAGAAAATGTACTACGGAAATTTTTGTAATGCCAAGATACCAGGCAGCACTTTAGAAAATTTCAGCAAGAACTGCTACAATTAAGAGAGTTTTAAATGATGTACACAGTAGTGTATAGTGAATTTGCAGATAAATGTCTTTTTAGGCACATCAAAAAAAATACATTGGGCAAAGTATATGAATGGATGAAGTATATAGATTACTTTGTGTATTTAGAAAATCGACCAATTCTGTGATACAGCTTGCACTTGGTTTCAATATTTTTGTTCATCACAATCATTTTTACATAGGAGCAGGCTTACACAATAACATATTTGATATCGATTACACCAAATCATTCGATATTATTACAGGATTTGTTGTCGAGCCATTAAAGTTATAGTAATTGAGAGTTCTGTTTATTTCAGTTTTAACACGAGGGTAATATTCAGTAGGCTAAAATTTGCACTTTTTCATCTCAAAAGAAGGATAAGAATTTTAACAATATAGCTCAAAGCAGACAGTTATTATTTAACTGGAATATGAGAACTTTCAAGTTGACGTTTGGATAAATATTGAAAAAAAAAAGACATTTTATTGCCAAATATATTTTTTTTATTAACACTATTATAAAAGTACATTATAATGGTAAAATTAAAGAAAACCAATTACAGTACCTGGAATATAAACAATACTTAGGAAAGAAATATATGGCAAATAAATCAAAGACTCCAAGCAAAAGTATTTGCATAGTAAAGTAAACAAACTTATGGTGTACATACATGTAAATTAAAGCAAAGTCATATTTCATTTTAAAGTACGCATCGACTGATGGATGATAATTATTTCCTCATTATTTTATACCTATCTATATTGTGACACTAAAGTATGGCAAATTTCTTGAATATCTCATGAGTATGTTTAGTTTACTACGTAAATGCACTGAAGTTGTTAAATTTATATGGTAAATTTAATATTTTACCAAATACTTTCAACGGATTTTCAATACGCATTGTACAATGTACATTATTTTCATGCTTAGGATATGGTTTATAAGACAACCAATTTGTTTTAAATTAGTTGTAAACACTTTATTCCACATTAAAGATGCAAGTGCATGCTTTCTGTCTCTTTGTGAAGTCACATTCTTCCAATTTCGAAATAATTATTTTTCTGATTTTAAACTAAAAGGATTATATATATATATACATAATAAAATATAGAATATAAGGCCGAATTTTACCTGTAATATATAGTTCGTCATTGCCTTGTGTAATTGAAAATTATTCTTTAGTGCCATGATATACAATATACAGCATCTGTAAATTATACTAGCTACCTTTACAGGATGGTACGCGGAATCTACATCTATTTACAAAATAGTATTTGTCATTTCGACAATATTGCGCACAGATTTCAATTAAATATTAAGCATACTTCTGAGGAATTATTAATTGGAGTGAATAACCATAGTTGCATGGGATAACGAATATTACCTGCATTGAAATATGTAGATTACATTATTAGTCACATCATAAAATACCGATGGGTGCTATCGATTAAATAGTACACTTTCAGTATCCCATTACTTCATAAAAATAAAATGAAGAATTTCTTTTCGAATGTTTTGATACAACATAATTACTCTTGCATAACATTATTTGATTCACAATTTGCTGGAAATTCGATCAAATCAGCAAATTTCCTCATCATCATATGACAAATCTTATGAAGTATACAAATCACTGATATTCGGCCAAATAAAACACAACTATTAGCACCGATATTATACTAGTAGCTGCCAAATAATAGAAAATATCCATACTTAATGTTGTTAAGACCTTATAACAAAGATATAACGTAGTACACTATATAGGTATACGCATTTCAAGTAACCTTCATGTAACTATATGTATATTATTTTCATGAATACGTTTATACAATACCTGGATAAGGCCCTGAACGCCTAAACTTTTGCTTAAAATGCCTGTTAGGGATTTTTATGATTGATTAATTGCTTTCGTAAAATGCACATATAATTTCTGGAACAAAGCGAATATATTACACTCTATACACATATTTTACATAGACGAATTCCTACCTGTTGTGATCTACACCTAACAATATCCATATTAAATATAAAATATAACCTACAAAATCTTTATTTACGCTCTTCATCACACTTCTACGTCATTAACCGTGAAAGTTCCCAAAATTATCATCGAAACGTCATCTCGTTGCTAGGTACCGTAAGCTTCCGATAATCGTAGCTTACGAGAGACGCTCATAATCGCACCCTTAATTTGGTCCACACATATTGTTATATGTATAAATTCGATTTGTCAAATCAGCTGCCATTGTATGAATCACCTATATTATAAACTCAGGGATCAATAGCACTTCTGCAAACAGACGTATTACTAGGATACCAAATATACTATTACCTTCACGGAACATAGTCACATTGCCAATGATTTTGCAAGCACCTTTTCGGCTAGACTAGCTTCATACACTAAATTTACGGGCCCAGAATCAGATTACTCCCTTCCAAACTCATTTTCTTATGCAACTGAGGAAGAGTTGCTGGAATTAATGACTACTTTCCTCAATAAGAGCACAGCATGTGATGACCAGATGTCTAGTTTTCTTATCCGTGATTGCACATACGTTTTTGCTTCTCCTTTGCTTTACAGATGCAATTTGCTGAATGATCTCAAATTAAAAATAAATAAATGTACTAAAAAATATTTACCTGTGATCTTCATCATAGATCGACTGCTTTTTTGGGTATAAATTGACTGGTCTATAAATTTCAGTACTATATTTAAATTTTATCATAACAACGTACTTGATATCTTGTTTTTTTTTTTTTTGTTATTAGCTTAATATTTAAAGTAATTTTGTCTAATACTACTATAGTTATTTCAGATTTTAGTACTCCTGCTACAAGTGGTATTAAATTTATGGACGGTAGTGTAGTCCACTTTTTGTTCTTTCGCTACTGTTCGTCGAAGATCGTAAAAGATTTTTTTCTCAATTAAAATGTTAATTATTACGCAATTATATATTAACCGGGACTTTGTAAATCTCCCTCATCGCTCGTTCTTATTTCCCTATCTCTTTCTGTCGCCCTATTAGCGGGATCCGATATTTTTTCGACACGATTAATTTACGAAGAATTCTCATCGGCATTGACACGATTGAAATATGCGAGGAATTCGGAATCGTCGGTGATATGTATATTAAATTCTCGCTATAATTAGTATGGCGAGAATATGATTAAAAAATTATTGAAGCGCAATTCGAAGACTTCCGCCATAGAAACGGGAACGGCATCGTTTTGTGCACAACAAACGAGCCGAGTATGAAAAATAAATGCGAAATTAAATTTAATTAGCGGCTCGCGTATGAGATACTTTCAAGAGATGCAGAGATGTACAAGATGTAAGAAAAAAGAAACAAGACGAACGGGAAAATTCATACTGGCAACAGCAACTGCACTAACTTGACATAATAATAACAAAATTGATTGAGTACAAAAACTTTTCATAACACAAATATTAGCAATAAAAATAAATACGAATCATCTATTTATTAAAAATAGATGTAAGAAATTGTGATGAATGATTATTCTTTTTGTAATTGTTTATTTAGTGTCATTTATAATGAAAGCAATTTGTTACTTTGTTGCACTAGGCACGAACTTTCGACATTCATGTTAAAATCAGTGAACTGTCAAAATGATAGAATAGACATAACCTCAAAATATCTTTGTTCTTATTATGTAATAGCTGTTGGTTTATGCTCTAAATATGTGTAATCAAAATATTACGGAACCAATATTATTTAATTTAATACAAATTTATAAAGACTTCATATGTACTTAAAATTAAATCTGAAAGCAATTTTATTACGAAAGGTTTTTGAAATTCCTACCGGAAGTAGGTGTTTTACTCTTAACAAAAATCAGTTTTTTGCAAATATTTTGCAAGTCATGCTTTTTAGACATGTGCGTTACGAGTATAAAAGTATTTAGAACTTAATTTTCAATACTTTTTGTATAAAAAAATTCAAAATTCTGACCGGAACTAACACTTTTACTCTTACCGAATAGCGATTTTTGCAAATATGTCGTAAATTATGCATTCTATATATATATTTATATATTTATCAAGAGTACAAATGTATTTAGAGTTGCATTTGGAATATTTTTTGTATAAATGAAATTTCAAAATTCGGACCGCAAGTAATACTTTTACTCTTAGCAAGTAATACTTTCTTACGAATATCTCGCTAAGTATGCATTCTATAGAGATTTATTAAGAGAATAGAAGTATTTATAATAGGATTTTGAATAATTTGTATATAAAAAAATTCTTAAAATTCTATAATTTGAAACTCTCATACGTATAAGAAAGTCGTGTGGTGGCCACATCTCATTATTTAGACTATATTTTTACTTTCTTATACGTAGTACAAGGAAGTATTGTGATGATGAAAATTTTCGACCTCGAGATTTTTGCAGATGTCCACGTTTTGAGGTCCCCTTTTACCAAAAAAGTGGTTTTTAAAAAATGTCTGTGTGTCTGTGTGTCTGGGTGTCTGGCTGTGACCACGATAGCGGTCAAACCGCTACAGATATCAATTCCAATTTTGTATTTATGTTTGTATATATCTTTTACGAATATAATCTCCCTCTTGAGAACTGATTAGATTTTGAGCAAAATCGGCAGAGCGGATGTAGTAGTTTACTTCAGTGAAAAAATCGAATTTTGCCAATATTTCGTCAACTACTAAGTTTAGACTAATTTATAAAGAATTCCTAAGTATTTAGAACGTAATTTCCAATATCTTTTGTATAAAAAAAATTTCTAAATTCGGACCGGAAGTGTCACTTTTACTCTTACCGAATAACTATTTTTTGCAAATATGTCGTAAATTATGCATTCTATATATATTTATGAAGAGTACAAAAGTGTTTAGAGTTAGATTTGGAATAGTTTTTGTATAAATGAAATTTCAAAATTCGGACCGGAAGTAACACTTTCATACGTATAAGAAAGTCGTGTGGTGGCCACACCTCATTTTTTTAATCTGCCTACGCCACTCCCTACCATCTCAACATCCCCAAATTTTCTCTGGGTTTTCTACTACCCCTCTGAAAGTCTCAAACGCCCACGTTGAGAACCTATGATCTAGGTACTAGAACTGACTTCTCATTTAAAATACATATGTTATGTAAAACGCAGAAAACCGACATTATAACAACAAGGTTTATGTATGTATATCTCTTTATTGAATGTATTTTAAATACAAAACGAAATTCAACATATGAAGCAAAAGTATGAAACGAACTATAATAAAATAACGATTGCACAAAATAACATAAAAGGTATATTAATAAAATATGTAAAATAATATCTATGTATAGAATGCGAAACACATTTTACAAAATTATTTTCATATTGCCTAATTTTTGTGCCAATAAAATCAGCTTTGTTTTTTATTTTTCTGTTAATAACACGCTCTTCATACAGTTTTGCGGAATTTATTCTTGTATAAGTATCTAGTTGCATATTTTCCAAAGCTTTTGCGAAAACGTGAATACTGGGATGTGGAGAATAACAGTACGAATTAAATTTGGAATGAAATGCTTCACATACATTTGTTGTTCATGTTAAAGAGTTTGTGTTTGCAGCCCAAATACAGTGTGGAAAGCTGAAGTATTCGTTAATACATGCATCGATTAAGAAATCAACAAATTTTGTGACTCTTGGGTCGCCTGGTTGATCAGTTGCAAAATCGAACAAAAAACAGTTTCCTACTTCATCAGGGTTTAAAAATGCTAAACCAAATAAATGTCTTATCCATTTTCCGATAGTTGATTCTTTATCTTTATAATCAAAAGTAAGACCAAGTTGCTGGATCTTTCGCCACCACGCCTGGGCCAAGTGAAATCTGCATCCTATAATATTCACAGTTGGCAGTACCTCTTACACACCCACATGTATGGGGTGTGTTCAAAGTCAATAACACTATTTTTCGGATTGAAAGTACATTCCATTTCACAGCACTTTTGTTTTATTTCTTCAAATAACTAGCGATATGTCGATTTGAATTTATTTGGCAATAAACAAAATGCTACGGTATATAATGTTTTCGAATAAACGCATGAATGGTGGACAACTGCAGAAAAAAATTCGTGCAATAATCAAATGTTCCATCAACATAAATAGTTTCACTATTACCTATGTACACATAACTTCAATATTGTTCCTATATGAAAATACAACAATATTGGAAGATTTGTTATTAATCCACAAAAAATGTTCATTCTGCGAGGTTGTTATGGAAATTGAATTTAGGAAGTCATGTACTTCTTAAATTGAACGCGGTAACTTCGGCACTCTTTTCAATTTCGCCCGATTCACATTATTTCTTATGTATATAATATCCTTCGTTGTCAATGTGGTTAAAACACTAGTTTGTGTAGAAAGTTCTTTATGTATTAATTTCGCTGGTCTTTCTGCGGCTTTTCTTTTTACACTGTTACTTACTTTCTGCGGTCTATTAAGTACCTTTTCACTGAGATAATTGTTATTATGTGAGGCACTTTTCCGCGAAAATAAATAATTTGCACCACATGTATATAATTTTGCAGAACATTTACTTTTCGTACAGCACCAACATGTTTCACTACTTTTAAGTTCGCGATACTTGTAAAATTTATACTTTTCATAAACGAACAAAACTATACCCCTCTCACTCAATATTTGATTCCATTGTTGTTTATTAGCATTAAATTCCTATGTCGAAGTTAAACTAAACTTTGTCGATGTATACTTATACTTATACGCAATATGTAATAATCCTTAAATTTCTATGTAATTACCTGTTCCAAGAACCAAACCTTCACGTTCGAACTGCAATTCATACTTCGGATTAACTATCCTCATTCTGGTCTAGGTACTGAATGCCGATCTCTAGTAATAACAAATAAAGAATGACATTAATAAAGAGATAAAATTATATTAACACTTAGGGTGGTCCAGAAGTTCGTGGAATGGAGGGGATGGAGTGGGGATAGGGGCGCTCGCTAGGTGGCATTCTGATTGGCGACTCATCAATAGTATATAAGTGAAGTTGCAGCTCTATAGCGTCAGTCGTTTACGATAGTGATGGGCGAAATCGAATTATTTCAATAACCGGTTACTTACTACTCGAGTGATCTTGATAATCGAATTATCACTCGAGTAGTTTTCACTCGCATCAACGCCATGTATTCAATAATAATAATATTTATTAAACTGGCCAACATGTATAATGTATACAATGCAAATGATACAACCCGCAGAATGTACTACGACTTTTCCTTGTATAATATTCTGCTATTCCAAAAAAACTACTAATTTTTATTTAAAAAACGGCGTACAAAAGCAAAGTGTACTTTCAAAAGTATAAATATACATTTTCATATAGTTTTTAATTGTACAAAACACTAATACTTTCAAGCTTATTTCGTAGGCAGGTTTTTAAGAACACGATAAACTGGTTGCCGTAAATCGTATATTTAAGTTACGAACTAGTTCATTAGTCATATTTCATTTATCGCTCACCTTTATATGCAACACCGACAACCCGGTTCTTCCTTACTCAGGTTGTCGCATTTCTACTCATTATCCATAAAAAATATATGTATATATCAATAAATAACAGATATTTACAAAAAACACACAAATTGCAGATTTAAGTTGCGTTTATTACTTATATTTTGTCACCAGTCAATTAACCAACTTAAGAAGAAATTGACTGTTTCCTAAACATACTGATAATTTTTACGTTCTTTATATATTTTTATTTATTTTTGTGCATTTACATAGTTTTTTTATTACATATTAATTATATTAACTAACGCTATTGTTAGTATTTATGTAAATACCTACATGTTGTTTATTAATACTGTATATATTTTTAAATTAAAGATGCACATTTTACTGGAGCTCTCTATTTAACAAAGCAACTTAATACTTGCTAATACTCTCATCATATACTACTCCAATTCACAGTAAATATACTGGGGTGTCTCTAAAAGCTGCGGAAAAAACGCTACCACACATTTCTGAGGGCAAAATATGATGATCTAACCCAACTTACCTCAGTCCAAAAGTGGATGCTTTCGGAGATACAGAGTGTCAAAAGTTCAATTTGGTTTTAGTTTTTTATAAATAATTTCTGTAATAATTGGTATATTGTCACAATATTTGGGTAGGGGGAGTTTCGTGGGGTAAAAAATTTAAATCTGCTCTCATTTTCATTGCAAAATGTAGAGGGCGCCACCTGCGGCATATTGTATCCATTTAAAACGTAATAACTTTTTTGAGACACACTGTATTTAACTTTTAAATAAAAATTCTTATTCTCCACTGTTTTTTTACCTAGAAAAGGTATACCTGGTAGGAGTTGATTGGAGCAGCCGTTTATGAGTAATCTGGATATAAAAAATTCATTCCGTATATGGACACATATGCTTCTGTAATTTGGGTGTTATTCTTGTGGCAATTCAATGCAATGGTGCATCCACTTTTGGACTGAGGTAAGTTGGGTTAGATCGCCCTCAGAAATGTGTGGTAGCGTTTTTTCCGCACCTTTTAGAGACACCCTGTATAATCAGTGTCCAACTAGTAGTGCGACAACGCGAGCGAAAGATAACAACCCGGCACTCGGTGGGCGATATTTCAATGCAGGCGACGACTACTTACCAGGTGAAAAATTACCCGGTAGGCGACTTTTCAAAGCAGGCGACGACTACCAGGTGACGGGTGATGAAGTACGACTTATTAGTCAGTTCGCATTTCCGATTTGCAGCAACTCGGTTGTGTCGGTTCTCCGATCGCCCGTCACTCGTCGCTCGGATTCAAAAACCGAATTACACCGGTTATTTGAATAATCGGGTACCCGGTTATTTTTCACTCGAGTTCTCCCATCACTAGTTTACGAATAGTCGCCTGCTAAAGAAGTCAATCCGAAAGATAACTGAAACTATGGAGAAAATTGAACACCGTGCTGTGATGAAGTTCCTTACAAAGCAAGGAAAGAACGCTCAAACCATATTGAATGAAATTGAAACCGTTTATGGGGTATGACAAAAGTCAGTGCAAGATGGGTCCCGAGAATGCTCACGCCGCTGCAGAAACAGCAGCGCGTCGATGCGTCCAAACAATTTTTGGAGCTGTGTGAAGACGAACCTGCACAGATTTTGGAGCGGATTGTTACCGGAGATGAAACATGGGTTCATCACTTTGAGCCTGGGTCCAAACAGGAGTCCATGCAATGGCATAAAAAGGGGACACCACCGCCAAAGAAATTCAAAGTGTCAGAATCGGCTGAAAAGTTGATGGGTACTGTTTTTTGGGATTGTGAGGGGATATTATTGATTGATTACAAAGAAAAAGGAAGGAGCATAACCGGAGAATATTACGCAGCGATATTAGAAAAATTAAAGGAGGCCATCAAGGAAAAACGTCAAGGAAAATTGACCAAGGGTGTGTTGCTCTTGCAAGACAATGCGCCGGTTCACAAGAGCAGAGTTGCAATGGCTGCTCTGCACAAGCATGGCTTTCAATCAATAGTCCACCCACCCTATAGTCCAGACCTGGCACCTAGTGATTTTTTTTTGTTCCCCAATTTAAAAAAAGACTTACGTGGAAGAAAGTTTTCCGACGACAATGTGGTAAAGGAGGCAATGTTGGTCCATTTTGAGGCGAAAGATAAAAAATATTTTTATGATGGTTTTGAAAAATTAATTCATAGATCTAATAAATGTATTGTGCTTAAGGGTGATTATATTGAAAAGGAAAAATAGATTTATTGTTTCATTTTATTTAAAACCCTGTCATTCCACGAACTTCTGGACCTCGTAGCTTCATATAGAGGGGTGGAAACAAGGCAAAATCCTGATTCCCAAGTATTTAAAAAGTGTACATACTAACAATATGTTGTTCCCGACATTTTTACAGAACAACATGCTTCTTGAATTGCATTAGGCAACATTCACAGTGATATGTATAAAAAAAGTGTGTCTTTGTTACATTTAAAGAAAAAAATTACATACTCTGATTAAAACACTCATTGCGTACTCAAACTTTTGCATAACAGTGTAGACCTGTGTGGATTTTTTATTATTGATGTCATATAATTTAGTGTATTATAAAAGCATATGTCAATTCTTCAAGCTGATTATTACGTAAGTTTAACGGGCGCTTCTATTTCACGTTGATTAATCGGGCGCTTTATATGTCATTGTCAATTTGTGTTTAGATCGAACAACGAGAAGAGAGAAATCAGAAGCACGGACGAAGTGTCGTAGTATGGCATTTCATAGATATACACATGTGAAGCTTCAATTATTAATTCTTGTTTGACTATTATGACGGCATTTCCCATCTCAAGATTACGTCTGCCGCTCTAATAACCAACATGGTTTCTTCTCAATAATTCATCGCTAACGATATTGGAAAGCATAGGATTGTAGGAAATTATTTCAAAATTGAAACGCTCTTGCATGAAACATACATATTATGTAGATATGTATATAAGGCGTTGCATGTTATATAAGAAGTTCCTCATTCCGCAAATAGTCTTGCCTTAAAGAAAAATTAAAACCAGGTGCAGTTAAAGTTACGTATGTCGAGTTGACCAATTGTTGTATAGTATATAATTAAAATATAAATGATTAACTTAGGAATTCTCCTTATATATTATTAATGATTGAATATAAATTCAAGTAGTAAGTACATTAGTTTTCCTGTTTGTTTGTTTGCTGTTTTGATAGTTCTTCTTTTCTGATGGGTATTAGTGAGTAGGTATATACAGATAGAACCACCGGCCATCTGCCTATAGGGAATTGTATGCAGTACACATTTATATACGCCTACGTATATATCTACGTACCGGCAATAATAATTTGTGGCGTAAAAAGAAATAAATACACATCCGTCGATAAAGCATATTTAATCTTTAAATATGACACAGATATCGCCATTTCATTTCGTAGATATTTGTAAGAATCAATCATCGGCATAATGTTTCGTGTTGTAGAAATATTAGTAGTAGATTTGTAATGAAAACGAAGGTTTGAGATTCCAAAGAAGTAGTAACTAGTGATTCTGAATGTACCTAGTTAAATAAAATTAAATTGCAAATTACTAAACCAAGAGAAAATAAGAAAAATAATTCTAAAAAGGAAGCAACATGGAGAAATTAAAAAACCTTCAAAAAGTAATAATTGATGTCAAACAAAAAAAATTCTAGAGAAAATAAAATAGAATTCTAGAGGCTAATAAATATCTCTTTCAAACAAGCCTCCATTGTTTGCCTCACAGTAGCCCAGTCTGTTGTAAAATTCTCTACGTACATTAGAGAGAGTTACAGGTGAAATACTATTACAGAGTTGTGTAATTCGCATTCGTAAATCATCTAATGTGCGGGGTCTTTCATTCTGGTGTACATAAATGGTTTCATTCAAATATCCCCAAAGGAAAAAATCACATGGCGTTAAGTCAGGGGATCTAGGCGGCCAAGAAATATTACCTCTAGTGCTAATGGTATGTGGAAAATGCAATGAAAGACATTCTTGTACTATTCTGGCATTATGAGCTGGGCAGCCATCTTGCTGAAACCAAATATCATTAAAGTTTACAGCAAGGTCACGCACTGCAGGAACAATATGATTTTGCAGTAATTGTAAATATGACTGCGCATTTAATGTTCCGTTTAGGAAAAATGGCCCTATGATGTGATCCCCTAAGATTCCTGCACAGACATTTAGTTTCTGTGGATATTGAGTGTTGACATCCCTGCTCAAATGTTTGTTTTTCTGAGACCAGTAGCGAACGGCAGATGGATTATGGCGTTTGTGAAGGGAAAATGTTGATTCGTCAGTGAACAAAATATTTCGTGTAAAATTATCATCATTATCACATTTTTCTCTAATAGCCTCACAAAATTCGAGACGTCTAAACTGGTCATCTGGGAATATTTCTTGATTTTTTCTAACCTTATAACACTTATATTTCTTTTTGTGTAATATACGCCTAACTGTGGTTTTTGGAATACCTAATTGTTCAGAAATTTGGCGGCTAGAGCAGGGCTCACTTGATTCTACAAAGGCGCATACACTGACTTCCTTCTCTATTCTTTCCTCCGAAATAGGATGGAAATTACTCTGATAGCATTTCGAACATCCATTAATGCAGCCCGACTTTTCAAAACGATGTATGATATCTAGTATCGTCCGACGGCAGGGAACTGGACGATCAGGAAACGAAAAAACAAAACGACCAATCACTTCTTGCGTACCTCCTTGAGATGAGTAATACCATTTAATAATATTTATTTTTTCTTCTTTACTATAAACTAACGGCATAGTAAATACGTAAATGAATATCGGTAAAAAAACAGAAAAAAATACTGAGCTCTAAATAATTCTAAACCCTAAAGATGCAGACAGCAAGAATTTGCGTATTTTTGCAAGTTCGACCAACTATGAGTATACTCCACCGCAGTCAAGACACGACAGACGCGGTTGACTGTCGATCCCTAGCGTCGGCATAGACAACGCTTCTGATAAACGGTAGGACTAGATACATAGGTATATGTACATATAAATGTGTACTGCATACAATTCCCTATAGGCAGATGGCCGGTGGTTCTATCTGTATATATATATATATAGAATAGAATAGAATAGAATAGAATAATTTATTGGTCCATAAAATTTTACAAAAATGTGTTGGACACGTCATGTTACAAAAATATGTGTTGTAAAAAACAGAAATACACAAAACAAATAAATACATACAACTAAATAAATAAAAAAGTAAATAACAAATTATATACATATATAGAGTTATCATGCGTGAACTCATCCAGAAGTATCACCGATCAGTAACATCAATAAACTCTTGCACCGAATAAATGCAATTAATTTGCAGAAGCTGGCGCAGCTTCCGTTTAAATTTTTGGGCACTTTCTAAAACATGCAATTCATCGGGTAACCTGTTAAATAGTTGTAGCCCCATGGACACCGGCGACCTCTCTGCAATATTCAATCTATTGTTCGGCAACCTGAAATCATTTCTTCGCCTAGTATTGTACGCGTGTATTTCATAGTTTTTTCTAAAATCGTTTTTATTTCTAAAAATATACACCAAAAGTTCTAGAATATATACACTAGGCAAAGGCAAAATGCTGTATTGCCTGAAATATGGCCTGCAAGATGTAGTCGAATGAATACCAGCAATAGAACGAATTACGCGCTTCTGCGCAAGAAATACTTGATAGGCATACTGAGATGATCCCCATAGGATGACTCCGTATGCCATGCGAGAGAAAACCTGCCCGTAATAAAACCTGACCAGGTCTGTAGCATGCAATATATGCCTCAGTACTCGAATTTGATAACATGAGGAATTAATACTGGAAATCAGCTTATCACAATGAATCTTCCAATCCAAGCATTCATCAAGCGTCACGCCAAGAAAACTAACGCTAGACTGATGACTAATGCCAGTATCCAGGTAAGCAAGATCCAAGTCAAAAGCCTCCCTGGACTGCGCTGTATGAAAAATCACAAAGTGTGTCTTTGAAAGATTCATAAACAACTTATTACTCTGAAACCAGTAACAGAGTCGCCCAAGGACCGCAGCGGCCCTATCACGCACGCTTACAGGGTCTGATCCCGAAACCAACGCAGTAGTATCGTCAGCATAAATGTACAGTGGGGCATCAACGCGTGTCACAAGGTCATTAATAAAAAGTAAAAACAATATTGGACCAAGAACAGACCCCTGTGGCACACCGAGGCCCACAGGCAAAACGGAGGAATAAAAATTTCTTGTCAAGTTATCTTTCCTGTGTGATATCCTAACGCACTGTGTTCGCTCTGACAAATACGAAGCAAACCATTCAGACACTACGCCTCTAATACCGTAGCTATACAGCTTGTCAAGCAGGAGCCGATGGTCCACGCAATCGAAAGCACGTGTAAGGTCACAAAAAACTCCAGCAGGGTACTCTCCACGATCCAAGCCATCAATTACATCTGTAATAAAGGCAGTCACGGCAGCCACAGTTGAAAAACCTTCCCTGAAACCAAACTGTCTATTTGTAATTATGTTGTTTTTATTTAAGTGACCCATCAACCTATCCAACATTGCATACTCAAATAGTTTAGAGAAACTAGAGGTCAGTGTTATCGGACGATAATTAGACACTTCATGTGTAGAGTGTCTTTTATGAATTGGATTAACAATCGATGTTTTAAGGACTTTAGGAAAAGAGCCTTTCTCAAACGACAGATTAATAATCTGCGTTAAAGGCCGAATACATGCAACAGCAACACGACGCCACAAGTTGCAAGGTACATGATCTGGGCCCGAACTACCCGTGTTTTTTAATTTGTTTATTATATTAACCATCTCATGCTCAGACAAAGGAAGAGCACACATGGAATTACAACCATCACCACCACCAGTAATGGTATCCTGCATAGTTGTAGCAACACCAGATACAATGCTAATTGGCTCCTCAACAAAAAAATTGTTAAATTTATCAGCTACTGTAATAGGATCATCGATCAAACAATTTCCTATATTTAAGGAAATATTCTCCCTCGGCTTCCGCTGTTTATTTGTAAGCTCCGCTATAACTGACCATGCTGCACTGTTCACATTCTTAGAATTCAGAATTTTGTTTGCATAAAAATATCGTTTAGTATTATGTACAAGAGCTGCATGATCCCTTCTAGCAGCAGAATAAAACTCCCGCAGATTTGGGTAATGCAACTGCAGGTAGTATAAATCTCTCAATCTGCTACTTGACACCCTGACTTCCTGAGTAACCCAAGCAGCACGATCTCGGACCCCATCAGAAATTATCATTTCCGGAAAGTTAATCTCAAAGTGGTACATAAATATTCCATAGAAGGAATTGAATGCCTCAACAACATCCGTGAATACACTGTAATCCTGCCACCCCTCCTCCGCAAGAGACGTCTGAAAACGCACAATGGATGTTTCACCAAAATGTCTTGCCATTCTTTTCCCAGCAAATACCGGACTGCACTCAGAAAAATTACAAATAAAGGAAACGTAGTCATGATCAGAAAAAAGGCACGGACTAACATTACAACGTGCATTCGAAAGATTACAAAAAACATTATCCAGAATGGCTCCATTGCGCGTGGGTCTATAAACCTGTCCAGACAGACCAAAAGAGTCCAAAAGATGCATTAGCCTAGCTCTTTTACTATCGTTATCATTCTCAAAATGAACATTGAAATCACCCGTCAAGACAATATAGGATTGCCGAGAGTAAACAGACTGCAACATATCAGATATCACATCCATAAATATCTCAAAATTGCCATCCGGCGATCGATAACAAGAGATAATTTTTACCTGTATATTACCAATCTCCCACAATGCACCACATACTTCAATGTGAATCTCCCGGCAGAAATCATTCAAACACACTGGTTTAACCTGCAAAGTAGACCTCGCCCACAGAGCAACACCCCCACGAGAATGAAACTCCCGACAAAAATGCGAAACCAAGACCATGCCGCAGGCCACACAAGAACCAAGGAAATCAGAAGGCTGCCATACTTCAGTCAATGATATAAAATTTACATTTACCTCGTCTAAGTCCAATTCTAGCTGGCACAATTTAGGCACTGTTAATCCTTACACGTTGAGCAATAAAACATCTATGTCAGTGGTTCCCAAACTTATTTTGCCTACTGCCCACTTTGAGAATAAATTATTTTTTAGCGCCCCCATTTTTTCACCTACTCAAAAACCACTATAACTTCAAATTAAATTAATTATTGTGAGCTATATTAGCGGAGATTAAACATTCATTCTAAACGAGACTTTTACTATGGGTTATAGTAAAAGTCTCGTTTAGAATGAATGAGTTAACTTGAGACCTGAGCGTAGTAGGTAGTACACAACGGCGCTCAGGTCTCAAGTTAACTTTTACGGGCTACACCTGCCAATGAGAATGATTATTGAAACGCAACTTTATAGTATTCAGACAAAGTATCTTTTATTCAAAATTCAAAATAAAACAAACATAATCGATTCTAATATAAAAACTAATGTGAAGGATGAATCTGATGCTGTTTAATAAGTTTGTTGATATCAGGTTCCAATTTACTCAAGAACAGCCGCAAGTCACCACGTTCGGTAACATGCAAACGATTTCTCTTTTTAGTAAGCAGCGTTGCTACAGCACTAAATGCACGTTCACACAAATATGACGATGGGAATGCTATCAAGAATCGTTGAATGATTGACCACAATCCAGGGTACAATTGCGGGATCGGTTTTTGTAGCCAAAATTCTTGGTAGCCATTTTTGAACTTGATTTTTATTTCCTCGTTCGTTGTCAATTCTATAAGTTCTTCTTCCAGATGTGGTGATATTGCTGTGTTGACATTTGAAAACGGATCCAACACCCAGTCTGGTATTTCCAAGTTCAAAATATCCTGGTATCGTTCGGTGAAGTCAATGTGGAGCTTTTCCAAATGTTGGCAGTAGGCAAACAAGTCGTCGTTACTGCAGGATACTGATAAATTCGGAAAGTTATGAAACTCACGTCTGCCCATATTCTTTTTGTGTAGAAGCAGTTTGGCTGCGAAAGCAGCAACGACATTTTTTGTTTTAATTAAATTTAGTTCATCGCCTTGCAGTTGGAGATTCATGTTGTTGAACAATTTATACAGGTCTGTCATGTAAGCTATATCATTTTTTGATGTAATGAGCTTGTTGCGCAATTCTGTATCTTTAGTTTCCAAAAACTCTATCACAGAGTCAAACAGGTTGTAAAATCGAGTCAGACAATTGCCTCTTGATAGCCAACGAACTTCGGTATGAAACAACAAACGGTTGAAATCTTCGTCATTAGTAACACAAAGCTGATGAAATAATCTATCATTCAAAGAGCAGTTACGGATTTTATTGACTGCTTTGATGACATATTGCAGTGATTGAAATAGTCGTTCACTTAAATTTCTAGCAACCAAATGTTGTCTATGAATAACGCAATGTACAGCAAGGACATCTGGAATTTTATTTTTTACGTACGCTATGAAGCCTTTATGGCACCCTGTCATAGCCGGAGCGCCATCCGTAGCAACTGATATAATATTTTTCAAGGGAATCTCTTTCTCATCACAAAACTTTTCCAATGTATTGAATATGGTTTCGCCTTTTGTATCGGTCTCTAAATTTCTAGCAAACAATAGTTCTTTACATATTTTCTCATCTTTAATAAACCTCACGTAAGACAGCAACAATGCTTCATTAGTTGGTAAAGTGGACTCATCGAGCTGAATTGAGAATTGACTAGTCCTCAGATGATTGCACAATGATTCTTCTATGTTTCCGGCCATTTCATCAATTCGTCTTTGCACAGAATTATTACTCAAAGGAATTTTTCCGATAATATCTGCGGCCGGTTTATGAAGCACAGTAGTTATTACTTCCTTTATTGCTGGCAAAATTAACACTTCTCCGATGTTGTGTGGTTTGCCTTTTTGAGCAATTAACAAAGAGATGTTGTACGAAGCTCGAAGTCCGTCGTCATCTTGCTTAGCAGCCGCCGAAAAGAGTTTTGCTACACTTGGCCGAGTATTATGCTTCTTCTCTAGGTCTTGAAAATATGCTACATTCTTGTCTTTCTTATCTGGATGCATTTTATTCAAATGATCTTGAAGTCTTGAAGGCTTCATTGCTTCATTCGAAAATGTTTTTAGGCATAGAAGGCACAAAGGCGACGATGGGTTTGTAGGATTTTCAATGAATCCGAATTTAATATATTCCGCACAGTATTGCCGTCTCTTCTTTTTTACTTCCGACATTGTTTTGTTTTGAGAAATACGTAAGTATAAGTGTTGAACTTAAGTACTGCTTATCTATTACGCGCGAAACCGCAAATGAAAATAAAATAAATATTACGTTGTTTATATAGGATTGCATAAGCAGCACGCACCGACAGGAATAAGACAAACATGCATAAACTCGTTTATCTCATTCGACGCTCAATCGTACTCAACAAGTAAGAACAAGTATTCTATGAACCAGCCGATTGATACAGTTGCCTTTTTATTTGTTTGTTTGTGTCTCTTTTCGTTTCGAAACGGAGCGACCGATTGATATGTTTTTTATTTTATTTATTCAATAAAACAGGACAGATATATGAACTACTCGGAGAGAAATATCGAACCGAGTTGGTTTGAGCAATCTCTTAATTAATATTAGTTGATGTTCACAAGCTGTAGTCGAGAGTAGGGATGGGACATCGGTGGGTAAACATCGATATCAAACATCGATGTTAACATCGTTGATCAACATCGATGGTTGCAAAATATCGACTACCAAACATCGATGTTTTTAAACATCGATAATTATATTTATAGATTTATTTTTTGGCAGTTTAACAAAAACTTTATTATAACTTAATTAATTTACGTCCTTAACAAAATGATATAAAAGATATCACTATTCAAAAAAAATAATAAAAGAAATATATACATTTATAATATGTAGTTAACTTTAAAAACTACTCAAAAAAAACTATATAAAAAAACAATATTATGCAATTACGCATGAAACAACCACATGACTTAAATCGTCTGATACTTAAAAAATATATACATTTACGTGTATCAAAGCTTTTTAAGAGAACGATTTTTATTTGGGATTTTATAGTCTTGCATTTTTTTTTGACTACGCTGGCAAATACCGAGATACATATGGATATGGTTTTATATTTCTGATGTGTCATCTTGCATTTAATACGTGTATCGTCGTGTATGATTGTACGCACTAGGGAATTTCCCGAAGAAGTATACATCGGTAATGTCTATCTCCCTTCTTTTTCTATGAAAATACGTTTACCTCCTTCACTTATTCTGCATGCATACATAATTTAACTTTTATTCTGCACATTAAAAGTACTATAAATTTATGTATTTAATTATATATTATTTAAATATTTATACTGAGTAATATTTAAAAGAGCCTAAAATGAAATATTCGAATTTATATGATATAGCACTGTGTAATTTAAATACTTCTTTTATTCGTAGACAATTTTACATCCTCGTAGCCTGTATGTGAGCTGTTAATTTGGAAACATTTTTGTATTTGTCAACAGAGGACGCTGTTTTATTTTGTGATTAGTGCAAATACATTTTGTCAAGCTTAAAAGTTCGATGTTCACTATATTTCTTCTAACATCGATAGTTTATCGATAAATCTAAATTGCAAACATCGATGCAAAAACATCGAACATCGATCCTAAAATATCGAACATCGATCCTAAAATATCGATGTTCAATGAACATCGATGTTTATCGCCCATCCCTAGTCGAGAGTCGAGAGCTCAGTCGGTGTCTAAGAGTCCTCCTAGATTCTAGATGAAATTACAAATCGCCCCCTAAGCCTTTACACAACGCCCCCATTTTTTTTCTGGGTCTCTTACCGCCCCCCTTTAGACCTGCAGCGCCCACAAGGGGGCGTTATCGCCCACTTTGGGAACCTATGATCTATGTCATCACCGGGACCAACGAGGCTACGTTTAACACCCCAAGATGGAGACATTTCATTAATATCGCGTGTGTGGCAGATATCACTGAAAGATTCACTGGATAAATCCAGACAAGAGTTACTATAGTTACTTCTATCGTATCTAATGGATTTGTAGTTATTAACACTCTCACTGCCACCAATGGGCATCTCACACTCAACCAAACACCCCTCATTGTCTTGAAATTGATTATATTCACCAAACGCGAATGTGTCGAGTTCAAAAAGTTTATTATTAAAGCCCTGTATGTTGAAATTCATTATGTTGAACCCACAGCCTTCACTGTTCGATCGAAAAAATCGCTAGATGCCGTACTGTTCAGCGTCCCACTCCTAGGAAAATAATAGCGATTCACCCGCACTCCCTCGGGCCACCGGTCACTGTCCAACAGCTTCTCCCTCGCTTCAAATGGCACGCGCACCCGGAACGATGCGAATCTGTCTCTGCTTTTGAGGAACAATTCTTCGCATTTCGCATAATTAGTGAGTAGGTATATAAATATATATATATATACCTACTCACTAATACCCATCAGAAAAGAAGAACTATCAAAACAGCAAACAAACAAACAGGAAAACTAATGTACTTACTACTTGAATTTATATTCAATCATTAATAATATATAAGGAGAATTCCTAAGTTAATCATTTATATTTTAATTATATACTATACAACAATTGGTCAACTCGACATACGTAACTATCGTAGAAGGAAAACATAGTAATTAATATGGTTCCTTCATTAAAATGAGAATGATAAGAAATTATCTCTCATGCTTGCATAGATCGTTTCCGAAACTATATATACAAATTTCGGAGGATAGGAAAATGAACACATTACAGACCGGGCTGACGAGTGTTCACGTTGTAGTGGTAAAAACGAAACTGATGCATATGTGTTAGTCCTCGGGGTGGTGTGTTTCTTTTCCTTAAATTCATTAATTATTAAAATAATGCAAGTAATTGTCATTAATTAATTTAAAAAATGCCGCTAATTCAAGACATTTCTCTTCATATTTAAATATATACGGCAAAGAAACAGATTATATGTGTTTAATATATACATTAATCACATATAAAATATTAATAGTAATTATCCAGAATGAAATTTGGATTTCTGTGTTCCAACACAGAGTGCACTGAATGTGCAGTAATATCGTAGAAGGAAAACATAGTAATTAATATGGTTCCTTCATTAAAATGAGAATGATAAGAAATTATCTCTCATGCTTGCATAGATCGTTTCCGAAACTATATATACAAATTTCGGAGGATAGGAAAATGAACACATTACAGACCGGGCTGACGAGTGTTCACGTTGTAGTGGTAAAAACGAAACTGATGCATATGTGTTAGTCCTCGGGGTGGTGTGTTTCTTTTCCTTAAATTCATTAATTATTAAAATAATGCAAGTAATTGTCATTAATTAATTTAAAAAATGCCGCTAATTCAAGACATTTCTCTTCATATTTATATATATATATATATATATATATATATATATATATACCGTATGTGTCTATTTTCATTAGCTATAGGGATTCAATGTTTACATGCGATTTATACGTATACAAATAATACGTGGCAACGTGTGTCTCCCGGCAACAATCGACATCACAGCGACTTTCCCCGATCTTGCCACTTCTACATTAAATGTTTAGCTGCGAACACGTTCCGAGATATAGTCTGCAATAAAATCCGTCATCATCAAATGGCCGGCGCGATCTAGTTGTTTATTATTATTTTCAGAATCCTTTTTTATTTACCTTATTTTTAATTTTATTAGAATTACACTTTTGTTTGTGTCATGCTTAATAATTCTCTGCATTTACTGAAAGGAAAAAGAAAAATCCTTGCAAGGCGTAAATATTATTTCTAAGCGCAGTACAAACATCCAAGTCAATAGTCCAACAGCTACTGCTAACTTGAGCTTGTATCATCGGTCGCGCTCGCATTGAAAAGAAAAGTAGGGGGTGCCATGTTGTCACGTATTGCATGAATTAATCGCCTATGGCTAATGAAAATTGACACGTGCTGTATATATATATATATGTATATATATATATATATATATATATTCATTTTTTTAAAGACGTTTCGATAAAATTTTTTACTGTCTTCTTCAGTTTTTACGATTTTTAACACACAACAAAACACATTTGACGAAGTACTATTTTTGTGTGGTAAGTTTTTGTTTTAGAGACGTGGGAGGAATAAATATAATTCTAAATATGAATGTTATTTGCAGGATTATGAATTAATATTCGAAAGAATTTTTAATGTGTTTTGTTGTGTGTTAAAAATCGTAAAAACTGAAGAAGAGAATAAAAAAATTTGTCGAAACGTCTTTACAAAAAAAGTTTTTTTTCAGATATTTCAAACTCTTTGTCTGTAAATTACATTTTAGGTTTGTTTTACACACCTGGGGGCTGAACCTACATGGTGTGTCGCTATAATTTAGCATTTAAATAATACTATTGTTTTAGATTTCCTTACATTTTCACACCTGTGATATTTTATATACAAAGTGTATTATCTCATGTAAAGCTTATATAGATAATATTTTTTCTAATTTCATTAATTTCGTTTTAAAAAAAAACATTCGTCGTTGTCGCACATTGCATAAATAAAACTTCTTAAGTGCTCAAAAAGGATACTTTTTAGTAATTCAACACTGTTAAAACGTACATAAGTACAAAAGAATAGAAAAGAAATAAACTTCTAATAACAAATAGAAAATAAAAACAAATTTGGCGACCAACGTAAGGGGACGCACATTTTTTAAATAGTTATTTTTGCCGGCTATTGACCAATCAATTAACTTATAATACAGTGTTAAATTATGATTTACTATGTGCTAGTTGAATGAGCAAAGCGGACTTGAATTTTCAAGAGATCTTTAATTTATTGCTTACTGTGCTGCCATACTGTATATTATAAACAAAATCAACATGTTAATGTCTTATACGTAAAACTTACGTAATGTATGTATCTATTTAAAATTGAAATGTGCTTTCGTAACATACGAAATCAATAATAAGAAATCTACACAGATCGAGATAAAAATACAATGCTCTCTAAAAAAAAGGCTTTAAAATAACATCGGAAAGACGATTAAATCGGCCTTGATCCTACCTTAAACAGCGAGGTCTGTTTACGTAATGTTCTGCCTGCGGAGAAAAGAGGAAAGTTTCGGACCTGAGGAAGAATTTTAATTGGTGATAGCCGGAGCCGTGATACGATTGTTGCGTGAAATAAATTGGCTGTGTATAATTTTCTAAAGAAGACTTACTTACAGCTGACGTAGCATGCTTGATTTCTTTTCCCTACCCGTAATATCAAAGTAAATGAAAATGTAGATACCTTTTTTTATCATAGAAGATTTAAATAGCAAACGAACATTTATGGTGGGTTTATGCAGCGTTCCTTAACTTAGTATTAGTATTAGTCCTAAGAATTAGTCTTAACCTTAAAAGTACACGTTATACAGAAATTAAATTTTCAAAATACGCTGCGTAAGTAGTACGTAGCTGTGTAGGTATTACCTCACAAGGTTTAGATCTTGGCTAACGAGGTCTTAACTTAGTGCTAAGAGTTAAAAATTACGAACTTTCAAGGTCCTGTCCTAACGCGGTCCTAAGAACCTTACGACCATAAGACCAGCTGATTGAACGCTAACACGTATACTCAATGTTCGAACTTTCTTAATACTAATACTAATACTAAGTTAGGACTAATTAACGCTGCATAAACCTACCATTAAATAGATCAACCACGATATGTTTGTCAATTTAACTATTTTGAACTGAATATAAGTAAGTAACAACAAATAGAACACTTGGTATAGTCTCACAAATATACAACATGTGTAAAAACATATTTGTGATAGGATATATGTATACTGTGCATACCGGCAACAACGCCCAGGTCGTAGCCGTAGTGAGTAATGAAGTACGATTATATTTCAGTCGCATACAGTCAGCCGATGGATGTACATGTATTTATCTAAGCATCACACGCTTCGTAAATACATATTTACCAAATAAGAATTCAAAGTACTTCCTGCGAGTTTTATTATATTGCGTATACAACGCAATTATGGATGATTATAAAACTGTTCTGGAACGGTATTATGAAAACCAAAACAAATACTTCGTAATTTATAATTCAAATAATAAATTACATTCGAATTAGATTTTTATAAAAAATGAATTTGAATCATTGCATATTTTTTATTTACTTAGTAAATATATAAAATAATAGAATAATTAATAAATATAGAATAATTTACTAAGAATTAATGTTTAATTAGAATTGTACTTTTATTTTCCTACTGCGTTGTATAAGCAGTATGAGAAAACTCGCAGAAGTATTTTGAATTCTTATTTGGTAAATATGTATTTACGAAGCGTGTGATGCTTAGATAAATACATGTACATCCATCGGCTGACTGTATCCGACTGAAATATGACTGAAATGCTATAATCGTACTTCACTACCGGCACAACTGGGCGTTGTAAGCCTAGTATACATATATTCTATCCCCAATATTTTTTTACACATGCTGTGTATAATTACACACTCAGAACTTCTACAGAAACTAAACTAAAGATCAATATACTGTAACAACCCCATGCAAAAATATAAATACAATAAAATAGAAATTACGAAAAAGTGACCGGTCACGACTTATGTAAAGAGACAGATTCTACAATACTAAGAGCCCGTTTTTTCAACACCGATTAAAATGCTCCCTTAACTAATCGTTGCTTAAGCCTAATTATTGAATATCTATAACAAGCGTTTTTCAAGGCAGAGAAATGCGCCGGTTATCTAAACACTGTTTAAGAATTTATTGTACAAAGTTGGCAACATATTTACTAGTTCTTTTGATCTAAATTAGTACATTTTGCTATAATAATATTGGCGCCATTTTCTACATTTGAATGTGTTCTTAGTGCATTTTGCATTTATTTTACTTTTGAAGATTATATCCTATATAATTAGTAATTTCATTTTAGTAAATAAACTGTAGGCATTTATTTTGTAAATACTGCATATGAGAATTTCTACCTACATAGCACATATTTCTAATTTCCATTATGAAATAAATAACAACGTGCCACAAACTTGAGTCATATTGAAACAAATTTATTGATATCTTACTGCTATTTAAAACTACAAAAATGTCAAAACTGAAAAGCTAATACAATATACATACATACGAGGTAGGCGCCATAAATTTTCGGCCTGATATACAAAAAAAAAACTTGAAACAATTAGCAAAATGCCCTCACAGTCCCAGAATATTGTGGCCATCACCTTTTTAGAGATAGGGATTTCTCTACAACTTTGGGGTAGTACCTATACAGACGTTACATAAGAAAAAAAAGGTACTCCTCGAGGGCTTACCGAATCAGCCACAAAATATAGTTTGTTCCATTTAAAAAAAACATAGGTTTGATACGCCGCTGGAATACGGCACGGAACTGATGATCAAAAATATTTTAGAGAAGTGATGATTGTAATTGTGGACAATTTTTCTCTTAGACTACTAGGAGCTACGGTCCGAGGCATCTTAGGTGCTACACCCTGTATATTTGTGAGACAATACCAAGTGTTTTATTTGTTGTTACTTACTTATATTTTGACAATATATTTCACAGCAAGAGATTTCAATCACTTCATTTAATTATCTATTTTGAACTGAATTAGTTACAGACCAATAAGTTCGAAACGCGTCTCTGTCTTGCTAACCAGTGGGATTGCATTTTTTTAAAAATATTTTTCAATGATAATTTAGAAAATAAAATTATTCTAACAAGGCGTCATATATCAATCAAAACAATCCCTTTGAATTTTTCGTTTTTTTTTCCTAAACACTACACTATACAGGGTGTCCAGAAACTCTCCTGACAAACGAAGACCAGAGATTCCTCAGATAATTTTAAGACAATTTAACCCAATTCACTCTAGTCCGAAAATGCTTCCTAAGGGAGCTAGAGCTCTTTGAAGATGGCGCCTTGTAATTAGTTTTTTTTAATATCTCCCGAACGCTTCTATTTAGAAAACAAAAACTGGTATGCTTATTTATCCTTCAGAGATGAATCGATTCCATCAATTGCGAATTTCTAGTACCGGTTATAAGCGTCCGTTTTGGGTAGGTTAACGGTTATTTTAACGCATAACTTTTTTGTCTTTAACTTTTAAGCATTAGTGACACTAGATTATTAAATTTTCAGGTATTCTAGTACTAAAAGGTACTCTTACTTTAAGTCGGTAGGATACACCGTTTTCTAGAAAAATCGATTTGAAAATTTTTCGTTTTTTCGTCATTAAAATTCAATTTATTATTGTTTGCACTAGTTCGCTCTGAACTGCCAACAGAAATAAAACCTACGTTTTTAATTGTCAAATTGTTGTCAGTTCGCGAAGTTTATCTTTTAATTTTTTACTTTGTAGCATTCAAACACAACGATTTCAATTTTAAAAAAAATTGTTTTTACTAATGAAGAATACGCCGATATGCATTTAGTTTATGGCGAAATGAGGTGTAACGCTCGAGCAGCGCAACGTAGATACGCTGAAAAATTTCCCAATCGTCAGCATCCCACTCACTCAACATTTACAGCTCTTCATCAACGATTAAGAGAAACAGGTTCAGTAGTCCCAAAAAAAAAAATGAAACAGGGAGACATAATGATGTAACAGCAGAACATGAAGATGTTATTTTAATGGAAGTTGAGGAAAATCCAGAAATTAGCGTTCGAAGACTATCTGCCATGTATCCCACAATTTCAAAATCTTCCGTAGGAAATATCTTACACGAAGAAAATTTATATCCTTTTCATTTTACAAAGGTGCAAGCACTGCTAGAAGGAGATTTTCCTGCTCGTGTAGAATTCGCTAGATCGTTACAAAATCAGATAAATCAAGATGAAGATTTTTTCAGGTACATTTTGTTTGGTGACGAAGCTTCATTCTCAAAAAATGGAATTTTTAATGTACATAATGCACACTATTATTCGTACGTTGGTGACAATCCCCACGTTGTTCAAGAATTTAAGCATCAGCATAAGTTTAGCATAAACGTCTGGATTGGAGTAGTTGACGATTATCTACTTGGACCTGTGGAATTACCTGCTCGTTTAAATGGTGTTGATTACTTACATTTCCTGCAAAATATTTTACCTGATTTGTTAGATGAGGTGCGTTTAAATATTCGGCAAAACTTATGGTTTCTACAGGACGGCTGTCCGGCCCACTTTAGCAGGAATGTACGAGACTTACTAGATAATAACTACGAAGACCATTGGATTGGAAGAGGCGGTCCAGTTGCTTGGCCAGCAAGGTCGCCGGATTTGAATCCTTGCGATTATTGTGTTTGGGGATACATAAAAGCATTTGTTTATTCCGTTCCGATACAAAATCGTGCACAACTCTGGCTAAGGATACAAGATGCTTGCAACGAATTTAGAAATAACTTTGGAATTTTTGCAAGAATTCGGCGTTCTCTAAGCAAAAGGGTAAATTTATGCATAGAGAGTAATGGTCATCACATCGAGCATCTTTGTAACTATCTACCTTTGATACTTGTTCTTTTTTTGTTAGTTTCGTTCCATTGTAATAAATACTTTGTTTTTAAAAACCTTCAGCTAAAATTTTGTTTCAAATTGATTTTTGCTTCTTTTCCCAAACTTTTTTTTACGAATTGTGTGCTGCATTTATTGAAACAAAAGATGATTTATTAAATTAATTTTCATCCATGCCTTGATAGTCCAAGCCAACTTCGTCGCTAAAAATAAGTAGGTACATAATAAATTGAATTTTAATGACGAAAAAACGAAAAATTTTCAAATCGATTTTTCTAGAAAACGGTGTATCCTACCGACTTAAAGTGAGAGTACCTTTTAGTACTAGAATACCTGAAAATTTAATAATCTAGTGTCACAAATGCTTAAAAGTTAAAGACAAAAAAGTTATGCGTTAAAATAACCGTTAACCTACCCAAAACGGACGCTTATGACCGGTACTAGAAATTCGCAATTGATGGAATCGATTCATCTCTGGAGGATAAATAAGCATACCAGTTTTTGTTTTTCTGGGCGAATTGGGTTAAATTGTCTTAAAATTATCTGAGGAATCTCCGGTTTTCGTTTGTCAGGAGAGTTTCTGAACACCCTGTATAAATATTTATTTATACAGGAAGGTTTGGTATAATGTAGCAACAAAATTTTGTGTAACAGCTGTTGCAATTTGCAAAGTTCTCTACATACAAATATTAGATTTATCGATAATCACTGACGGGAAAGTCAAACCTTTGATAAATTAGCTAACATGTTTAGAGTAAACATCTATGTGCGTTCCCTTTGCTCTTCTTCGTACACAAAGTTAATGTTTCAATTATTTAGAACGACTGTGTTTGTTGGTTTTGTATTTTCTATGGTAATTTGGTGATGTTCGCTGTTTGTTTTGCCTTACAAAGCGCTTGACACATGAATTCAATTTAAATTTAATATATGCTAAATAGCGCTAATTATCACAGAAAAGCAAATTTAGCATTTTATTTTTGCATTCCGTTCGTAATTATAAACTTAAAAATGAAGTGCGGGCACCATACGACTTTCTTATACGTATATGCCTTTCAAATTATAACAAAAGTTGTTCCAAATTAAGTTTTAGATACTTTTATCTTCTTAAAAGAAACAAACCTGTGTGTAAATGTGTTAAAATTATTCAAAATCCTATTCTAAGTACTTTTGGTCTATTCAGAATGCATACTTTGCGAGATATTTGCAAAAAATCTTTATTCGATGAGAGTGAGTTGTATTACTTCATTTTGAAAATTTTTTACACAAAAAGTACTGAAAATCAAGTTTTAAATGCTTTTATACTCATAATGTATTTGCCTTGAGAGCATGACCTGCGAAATATTCGCAAAGAAACTGATTTTCGATAGTGCAAGACCTACTTCCGGTAGGAATTTCGAAAAACTTTTTAATCAAATTTTTCTCAAATTCACTTTTAGTAAGTAGTACACATGAATTCTTTATAAATTATTTTAAACTCAGCAGTCGACGAAATATTGGTAAAATTCGATTCTAAACTACTACTTCCGGTCTACCGATTTTACTGAAAATCTAATCAAAAATAAATTCAATCATGGCAATTTCGCAAAATGGCCACTATTTATTTGCAAGCATAACTGTGACGCCTCAAAAGACAGTTTAGAATTAGTAACCATTGCAGTAGTAACCATTGACCATTGAGTTGTTCTAATGTAGCAATACTTGTACACAACATTTTTAACGTGGCCCCAAAGAAAGAAATCCAGAGGCTTTAAATCGAAGGACCACGCAGGCCAGTGTGGTATACCACCACGACCTATCCATCGATCAGGATACTGTTGATCTATCGTGTAGAAACCAGTTGTTTACACGATAAAGAAGTGGAATGTTTTGAAGCAAATTGTGAAGTTCTGCATTCAAGAATTCTGCGTAAATGTGTCCCGTCAACCGTGCAAGAAATTCAAATGGTCCTACCTAAAGAGAGAATTTAGATGACATGTAAACCAATTTCTATTGAAGACATACTACACGATTTCCTAATAGATCAGCCCACAAATTTATGGAAAATTGTTCTTGATATGCTCTTGAGCAAATGGATCTTCTTCTGCCGAGATGTGCCAATTATGCGCATTGTAGCATCCTTGTCTGCCAAAAATTGATTCATCAGTGAACAAAATGCGAGATGATACAAAATTTAGATTGTTTGCTTCTTGATTTAAAGGCCATGTACAGAATTCGCGTCTGGCAGGGTAATCTGTGGCAGCAAATGCTGCACACGCGTATAATGGTAAGAATGTCACCGTTCAACATTCATCACTCGATGGACAAAAGTTTGAGAAATATTCATTTTCTGTGCAACTTCTCTAATGTTCACAGTACCTACTTCAAATATATCTAAAATATCCTCTTCATTTTCAACAGTGCACACAGTCTTGGGCGCACCACCAAACTCCTTTCTATTTTGTGAAATTTTACCTATCTCGATTATTTGTGCGATAGTCCTGAGGATCGGGATGACTCCTGTTAGGAACACGCTTGGCGTAAGCTCTTGCTTCCTCTCTAGCGTATCAACCACATTCTGTGACAGATTTGACAGATACTTTGACATTGACGTTTCTCAAAAGTTCCATAGCCGACTACTTTGTTGACTATGTAACCTAGCAATAATTATGAAAAATCCACTTAGATGGTTTACAACTCTCTGATCTTTTGAATTAAAGTATTCTTTTCTTTAATGCCGTTCGTGATACAACATTCTTTCTATGACGTTTTTTATTTGTCCTTGAATAGTAATTATTCTTTTTTCTTTCTGGGGAGCGAGTCACATACATAGTACATACGATAATTACATGAAATGTCATTACGAAACCGTACATCAAGCTAAAGAGAGTTACAAACGTAAATAAAATAAAACAGACTTGTTGAACTACACCTTAATAACTAAAAATTGAACAAGTGTTTCACCACACAGTGGCTTCTTCAGCAATGACTAAAAATATAAGTTACAAAGTATATATCTCATGTGTATCGGTTGTAGGGGGTAAGAAAAAAGGGGGAAAAGGAAACAAAGGGAGAAGTGGGTTAAAACCCCCATAAAACTATGTGTATTGTACTACTAAACAAATAAATTAAGTAAAGGAGATTTATTTACATCCAGTTGGTTATTTAAAAGAAAATTAGAGTTTTTGTGTTTATTGATATTTAGGGCTTCTAAGAAATTCAATTTTATGTTCTTATGTTGTAGTCCTATCACAGAAAAATCTTCGGTACAATTATGTCCTTCGTCCATTAAATGATTCGCATATGTGGAATCTGTTTTTTGGTTCTTGTAACATGACAGATGTTCTTTGATGCGAGTTTCAAAAGATCTTCCTGTTTGTCCTATGTAGAACTTCGGGCAAGACCCACAAGTTAATTTATAGACCCCTGATTTATGTCTTTTTTCTGTACTATCTTTATTGTTTTTTATGTATTTGTATAGATTGTTACTGACATTGAACGCCGTGTTAATATTATGTGTTTTTAATAGTTTGGACAAATTTACGCTTAATGTACCCATGTATGTTAATGATCTATAGACTTTATCATGTTTTCGTTCTGGCATAGGGTATGTTAAAGAAACTGATTTTAATAATAATTTTTTGGAGACTAAGTTATCAATCATGGTCGGGTCATAACCATTATTAAGTGCAATTTGTTTTATTAAATTTAATTCTTTGGTAAAGTTATCACGGGATAAGGGGACATTCACTAACCTGTGTACTAAGCTATTGTAAGCTGCCATTTTTTGTTGTATAGGATGGTATGACGAGTTATGAATCGTTATGTCTGTATGTGACTCTTTGCAGTAAATGCTGTAACTAATTTTATTATTGGAATTTAAGAATGTTAAATCTAGAAAATTGATACTATATTAGTCTCTTCTTCAATAGTGAACTTTATATTCTTGTGAATTGTATTGATAAAATAATGTAATGAACTTAGTTGTCTTTTGGTACCCCTAAAGCCTATTAAAATATCGTCTACATACCTATACCAAAAAAGGACATCATTAAATGTTGTGTTATTACTTATGATTGATTCTAAATTATCCATAAAAATATCTGCTAGTAGAGGGCTGAGGGGATTACCCATCGTTAAACCCTCACTACCTATGTAAATGTGTCCATTAAATTGAAAATAGTTTTGCTGTACACATACTTTCAGTAAATTTATAATCTCGTTAATGATGTGAGGATTTGTATTATTTTTTATTAGTAGTTCTTCTACTAGTTGTACTGTTTCTAATGGGGGAATACTTGGGAAAAGGTTTTTCTCATCAAAGAAAATTAATTTAGTATTGTTTTTAAAGTCTATATTATTTAATTTATTAATTAATTCATATGAATTTTTAATGCTATGTTTAGGTTTAAATTTGGAATATTTCAAAATAATATGTATTAACTTTTTAGATAATTTATAAGATGACGTGTGAAACTACCGAGCGAATCGGGTAATTTAATTAAGGAGGAAATTTTAGGTGCTTGGGAGTTCATTGAAATCAATTGTTGTTTCTCAATTTCACTGAATAGCATGGAGGTATTTTTAATGGTGGTTTTTATATCTTCTTGAAATTGTTTAGTTGGATCTTTGTCTAATAATTTGTGAGATGGGTTTAAGAATTCTAGAGTTTTGTTTACATAGTCTTCTTTTTTTATTGCAATTACTGCTTTTCCTTTGTCAGCCCTGGTGAAAATTAAATTATTAGTTGAAGCTTTTGTTTTTATGGATTTGGAAATTGTATAGTCTGAATTATTTTTGGTGATGTTACAAGTGGAATTTTTTATCAAGTCGGAGGTAACAAATTTAGTAAGGGTATTATTAGTAGAGACTGGAAAATATACAATAAAAAGTTTGCCAAATATACATGCAATATGTACTTAAAATATCCCTAAATATGCACTTACAATATGCAATATGCACTTATGATGTGCATTTATTTATTATGTTTTAGGAAATTAAAATTCATTTGTCGTATTTACAAATTGTATATTTATTTATTACAATAAATAACCATATATTTCTTTAAATTTTCCATAGTTAAATTATGTCTACGATCTGTAAGTATATGTTTATATTGGGAAAATGTTCTTTCAACATCGCAAGATGTGATCGGTGCATTCTTAAAACTAGGTATTAATGAGGGGCTTATATTAATGTCTTCATTAAAATTGCCATTAATTACATTATTTATAGATTTTAATGTAACAAAACCTCCATTTTTGCTTAGAATTGCGGCTAATTTTTCTTTAATTCTTTTTTCAGTCAATCCATTGACTTTTCCAATTTTCTCTTCAATATCATTTATAATGCCAACACCATCATTTAAAGATAAATTTCTATCTACTAATCTAGTAATTGCCTGCTCAATTATCGCAAAATTAGATTTAATATATGATAGCTGATTTTGTATTGTCGAATTATTGAAAATTACGTTACACTTTTCTATGGCAAGACTGGTTGCTGAATCAAATTGAGTTACAACATTTTTGATGCCTTCGTAATTATCGGCAAGAAACACAGCACATTTAAGACATGTTCCCCATCTTGTTACGATAGGTTCTGGTGGCAGTGGAATGCCGGGAAGCATTGCACTCGTAAGGGCGCTCTTAAAAATACTTTTTTGATATTACTAATTAAATATTTACATGTGGAAACTCTAATCTAACTTTTTCAGCAACCCTATTTAAACCATGAGCCAAACAAGTACAATGGATTAAATTGGGAAAAAGAATTTTCAGACTTTGAGCTGATTTTAACATATACGAAGCGGCGTCAGTTACCATTAACAGAAATTTTTCAAAAGGTACTTTGTCGGATTTTAGATTGAGTTGAACCATTCAATATTACAACCCACAAGAAACTTACACAAATCTTTGGAAAATGCTTCTTGTGGATTCTTCGAATTATTGAGAAAACTTTCCTCGAAAAGTTGCTGCCGCGGTTTATTCAAGTTTTCAGAAACCCTGTTCTGATGAAATGTTGTGTTCAAATGTTACACTACTTGAAATTTCTTCTGGCAGGTAATTTTTTTAACAAATATATATTTCTAACATTCAGTTATAATAATTATTATAAATTACTATATTACTACAAAAACTAGAAAAATAAATTATTTGGTTTTGTAAAGTTATCCAGTTGTTTAAATTTAATTGATTTTGGTTATTTTGATGTTTATATCAAAGAAATATTACAAATATATTGTTATAGTATAAAGGCATACGTTAACCATATAATATGAAAAGTTATGAAAGTTACCAAATTTAATTAAATAAACGTAGAAAAATTTATTATGATGTGTTTAAAATAAAATTTATTAGGTTTATCATAATAGAGGTTTATCGTATTTAACAAGTATTAGAATTTCATTATAAACCACCTGTATATGGAAAGGTTGACCATGTTCATTTTTCTTAGAAGTTCAAAATATTCTGGAAAGAAGAGAGTTGAATATTAGTTGTTATTTTGTAAAATGTATTATAAATTTGTAAAAACTTGGGTAATTGACGTTTATGAGGTGATAAAAATATTTAGAATCTTATTTTGAAAGGTGTATAGATTGTAATGTAGAACAGTTCCCGGGAATAATTTGAAATACAGGAACTGTCATTATTTGACATTTTGTTCAGAAATATAGATGTAGAGAGGTATTGGGATAGTAATATGTAAAGAAGGGTTGATAAAATTATGAAAAGAATTTAGATAATCAGATAATACAATTTTAAGAAGTATTCTAGGTATATTAGAGAATTTAAAAGCTATGTTGTTGATTGTTATTGATGTTGTAAAACTTTGATTGGAGAATACAAAATGAGAAAGGATTACTAGGGAAATGAAAAAATAAACGGGGAGAATTTTTAAAATTCAAAAATACGAGAGACGTGTTTTTTCAGAACGAAGTTAATTACTGATATAAAACACGAATACCGTTAATTATAGAAGAGTAAAGTGTGTTTCGAGTGAAGTACGTTAATTACGAATAAATTAACATAAAAGAAAAGGTGATAATACTTACAATTATACAAGATCCAGATCCATCCGAAATAGGGTTGCTGATTCTGGGATTATAGGAGTTTGCAGGAAGCTGTTGAATTACCAGAATTTTTGAAATTCCATAAAGATTGTTACAATTTTCAAGATCCGCTAATTCCAGAAGTACTGGTGGTACTAAGAGGCAGTTTATCACAAGAAATCCATAAAGGCATTAAGAGAATTGGCATCATAATAAAAGGACAATTTATTCCAACGTCGAACAAGATCCCATACAAGACAAGTGGAGTTCTTTCTTTAAGGGTTTGAACAAGATTTAAGTTGAACAACATCAAGGAAGTAGTATCCGTCCAAAAACGTCATCAGGAAGTGGATAGTTACTCATCTGAAAGAAGAAAGCAATTAAGTATTACCATTTTAGTATATTACTTGTGTCAGTATTAAAGAAAGATACAATTTTATAAATATTGGAAAAGATTTAATTATTTACAATATAATTCAGTATTGAAATAAACTGAACTAGTAGTTATTACAACTATTACATATGTTATAAACAACACAAGTTATTTTTAATTCTCTACTATCCAGTAATATGTCAAGATATGAATAATTGTCATTTATATAAAAATTATTGGAGTTATCAAGCAATTAAATAATTTTGAACACATTATAATAATATTATAAAGTAATTTGAGAAAGAAAGTAATAGAAAATATTACTTAATTTTGATTATCAATAATAAATAATATCAGAGCACGTACCTGAACTATTTAGTTGGATTTGGGAACTATACACCTTGGATTAAATATTTTCTAAGCGTCAAATATCAGGTTTCCGTATTAGAAATATTGTTAGCAAATGTCCAGTATTTAAAAAAGCACGAAGTTTGAATATAGACATATTATTTATTAGTTGAGTATCGTTTTATTTTATCATAATCAAATTATCAACTAAAGGAAATATTGTGGTAAATTTATAACCTGAAAGAAATAAATGTTATTTGACATATTGAATTGGAATCTGTTTATCATTGTTTTCTTATCGAAGGAATTAAGTAAATGTTATAGGAAGTATAATCTGAGGAATCAAAAATCCACTTAATAAAGAAAAATAGCATTTCACATCCAACAATTAAACATTTAGAAATTTGTAATAAGTAAACTGGCATTAATTGTTTTATACATCTAAAATGGAATGAGTAGTGGTGACATCTAGGTGTTTTATTGAACACTCGTTAGTAGACTAGAATATTTAAAATATAGAAAGTATTTAGATATTACAGAAATCAGTAATATATAAAATGTTAGTTTTAAAAGAAAAACAAGTAATTCAAAAAAAAATTATTGAGATTTATTAAAGTATATGATTGTAGGCAGAGTTAAATACTGTAAATTAAATAAAGAGTTAGGATAGAGGAAAATAATTTATATAGAGATA
Organism: Amphimallon solstitiale; assembly: GCA_963170755.1. Taxonomy (NCBI): domain Eukaryota; kingdom Metazoa; phylum Arthropoda; class Insecta; order Coleoptera; family Scarabaeidae; genus Amphimallon; species Amphimallon solstitiale. The sequence continues at coordinate 110,328,546 of OY720681.1, read as the reverse complement.
AAATGTAAAGCTAGTTGGGCATAAAAATAAAACATCTTCGTATAATAAATGGAATATTAGGAAATAAATAAAGAGATTATAAAACTAGCAAATACGAGGGTTGTTCATTAAATATTGGTAATTTTTACTAAACATGTCTAGAGTGTTATCTCAATTCATATACGGTTCAATTTATGACATTTAAACTGTAATAGGAATTTATGATCATGTTGAGGGTTGAACTGATATGTATGAGATATAACCTAGTACAATATATTAGCTTTAAACAATATAAAATTAAACATATCTAATAATAATTTATTATGAAATTGTTCATTATATTTATGAACACAAAAAAAATTCTCATAATTGTAGAACTTGTTATTGACAAAATATTTCAAAATTCAACTTACCCTTTTGTCGCAGAGTGTGCACAAAACACTTTCTTCGTCAATAATTTTTAGTGCACTGCAATCACTTATCCAATTTTTTGTTAGAGATGACTTCGCTTTAGCTATCTTCGGCATTTTCAAAACTTTTTAATTCACTTTTGTTTCACCAAATAGCACAGACCTTAACACGTTTACCAATGAACAAATTATGAAGGAAATTATTTCTTTTTCTTATATTGATATTAGTCGTACGGTATAATATACCTGCATTAATACCTACATTTCTGAAAAGGATTTCTTACGTAAGTTCTAATTGCCCTGTAAACCGATTATCAGTACGGTTAAATCCTATTTTTGGGAAAGTCCATCTCATTTTTAATGAGATGGACTTTTAATGAGTCATAATGCAAAGTTGAAGGAATGCAATCCCTTCACGTAAAGTGTCCAAATATGCATTATATGCACTAAAAAAAATGGTAAAAAACGTATTTTGAGGGTGGAAAATGGATAAGTACACAGTATAGAAGGGATATACCAAAAACAACAAATATGTATTTTGCATAAAATCCAGTCTCTAATTATTAGGTACATACCTTTAGGAGAGCAAATTCTGTTTCTACTGCTATTGTGTTAGGCGTACAATATAAGAATATAAAATTGAATTTCTTAGAAGCCCTAAATATCAATAAACACAAAAACTCTAATTTTCTTTTAAATGACCAACTGAATGTAAATAAATCTCCTTTACTTAATTTATTTGTTTAGTAGTACAATACACATAGTTTTATGAGGGTTTTAACCCACTTCTCCCTTTGTTTCCTTTTTTTTCCTCTTTTTTCTTACCTCCTACAACCAATACACATGAGATATATACTGTGTAACTTACATCTTTAGTCATTGCTGAAGAAGCCACTGTGTGGTGAAACAATTGTTCAATTTTTAGTTATTAAAGTGTAGTTCAACAAGTCTGTTTTGTTTTATTTACGTTTATAATATGGAACTACCTACATCAAGTAAAAGCCGAATCTATTTTATTAAAGAGAGTTAAATTCCTCAAAACGCATTCGCGCTAGCAAAATCATTTTCAAGTGTGAATGTTTTTAAAATTCGCTTTATCAAAACGACAACCAGTTCAGATTCTCTGTGTTGTAATGTCATATTTTAATTTTTTAAATTACAGGTAGGTAAGATCAAAATAATTAACAACGTTCTGATAAGTTTTATTTGAAAGGTCATAGTAAAATACCAGTACTTATTGTCAAAAGGTATCTTGATTTTAAAATTATCAGATTTTTTAAAATGTTTCTATTATTTATTTTGAATAAAAAATTGCTTAAATTAATAGTTTTGAAGTTAATTTATTTCATCTTCTCACACGAGATTGCTAAAATATGCAGAGTACTCCAAGTTGGTTTCATTTCATGTTAAACAGGAAATCAAAAGAAAAAAAATTTCATAAATACATTCATTATTATTAACTATGTAATCATACTAAATTACAAAAAGTTCATTTCAAATAACAAAGTCATTCGATAATACCGGAACTTTTTACGCACCTTGTATAGTAATTTAATATGTTAGACCTTCAACAAAGTCATTCATATCTGATGAAGTTTCTTTTTTGTTAGCGCCAAATGGACGGAAAGGTTTATATTATAAGAACGAAAAAAAATCTATAGGGAAATGAACTAGTAAATATTTATCCTTGTCATATTTACAACGTCTAATCATATCTAGACAGATGATTAACATCCAATATATATCGACAAAAAAAAAACAAGAATCCCGATCACATAACTTAGATTTGCGTCACGCTATGGACTAACACAATCGGGTTAATTCTTCAAGTGAGAAGTTTTCTCGGTCGTGTTCTTTTTTTGTCTTATTATGTCTTCGGTCCGATAAATTAAGACACTAATTTAATTAAAACCTATTCGGAGACATGCCTTGCTAATTAATTCTTGATTGATCCCATCTTAAATTTTGGCCAGATTAATCGCAACATGTGAGACGTCATATTTGACTTTTTAATTATCTTCAGATGTGTGTCCAAGATAAGGAAACGCATTCCTATGTTGTATTTATTGTTTGTATTGATTTTATCGATCGCATAGACAAAAGAATATAGCGCAATTTTAATTCAACAGTGCAAAAACCTAAGACGTTGAGAAATCACTAAAACAATTGATAATTATTTTGCTCAAAATGTAATTTCATCAATAACAGCCTTAAAGATTTGAACGTATTTACCACATGTAGTTGTTAATCAATAGATTTCCTCAAATTTATGGCCATATTTCATTAATTTCATTATACTTTGTTGTTTCATTTAAAATTAAACAAATAGGCCTTAACTTTTTACTGAAAAACATTTATTTTTTATTCAACCAAGTCCTTCTAAAACTCGTGGTAAACAGGTTTTATGAGATTTTTCAGACAACTCTACAACGTCTTTTTTAGTTTATCGAGGATGGATTGGTGTATGCTTCTGGTGGTTCCCCTGATATCAACTTCTTCAAATTCATCAGCATCAAATTCTGTTTTGTTGAAAAAAGAACAAGGGCTATTTTTATCAACCCTAATAACTTGGATGCTATTCCATACTACTTTTACATGTTTTGCGTTTTACTTTCTTATACGTAGTATAAGGAAGTATTGTGATGTGAAAATGTTCGACCTCGATATTTTTGCAGATGTCCACGTTTTGGAGTCCCCTGATACCAAAAAAGTGTTTTTTAAAAAATGTCTGTGTGTCTGTCTGTGTGTGTGTGTGTGGCTGCGTGTCTCTGTGTGTGTGACCACGATAGCGGTCAAACCGCTACAGATATCAATTCCAAATCTTGTATTTACGAATATAATCTCCCTCTTGAGAACTGATTAGATTTTGAGCAAAATCAGCAGACCGGAAGTAGTAGTTTACTTTAGCGAAAAAATCGAATTTTGGAAATATTTCGTGAATTACTAAGTTTAAACAAATTTATAAAGAATTCATATGTACTTAAAATTGAAATTGTGAACAATTTTATTAAAAAGGTTTTTCGAAATTCCTACCGGAAGTAGGTCTTTTACTCTTATCGAAAATCAGTTTCTTGCAAATATTTTGCAAGTCATGCTTTTTAGACAGGTGCGCTACGAATATAAAAGTATTTAGTACTTAATTTCCAATACCTTTTGTATAAAAAAAATTACAAAATTCGGACCGGAAGTATTACTTTTACTCTTACCGAATAACGATTTTTTGCAAATATGTCGTAAATTATGCTTTCTATGTATATTTATGAAGAGTACAAAAGTATTTAGAGTTGGATTTGGAATATTTTTTGTATAAATTAAATTTCAAAATTCGGACCGGAAGTAACACTTTCATACGTATAAGAAAGTCGTGTGGTGGCCACACCTCATTTTTTTATAAAGATTTTCGCCATAGTTGAGCTAAAGTCTTTAAAATCATAAAAGTCCTCTGTCCTCGTATATGCCTTGCAAATTATACAAAAGTTCTAAATTAAGTTTTAAATACTTCTATTTTCCTAAAATTCAAATTTCAAATTTTTCTTTAACAATAATCATTTTTTTAACAAAATTAATTCAAAATCCCACTCTACGTACTTCTAGTCTCTTAATAAATCTCTACAGAATGCATACTTTTCAAGATATTTGCAAAAAGTGCTACTCGATAAGAGGAAAAGTGTTACTTCTGGTCAGAATTTTAAAAATTCTTTTATAGAAAAATTATTCCAAATCTAGCTCTAAATACTTTTGTACTCTTGATAAATCAATATAAAATGTATAATTTATGAAATATTTGCAAAAAATCGCTATTTGATAAGAGTGAAAGTGTTACTTTCGGTCAGAATTTTTAAACATTTTGTTTACAATAGTATTAAAAATTATCTTCTAATGCTTTTATACTCATAATGTATTTGCCAAGAAAGCAAAAAACTCATTTTCGTCATGAGTAAAAGGCCTACTTCCGGTAGGAATTTCGAAAGACTTTTTTAACGAAATTTTTCCCAAATTTACTTCTGAGTACATTTGAATTCTTTATGAATTTGTTTAAACTTAGTAGTGGACAAAATATTGGTAAAATTCGAGTTTTTCACTGAAGTAAACTACTACTTCCGGTCTACCTATTTTACTGAAAATCTCATCAGACCTCAAGAGGGTGATTATACTTGTAAATATAAAATTTTGAATTGATACTTTCAGCCGTTTGGCCGCTATCGTGGTCACACCCACAGACACACACGACATACATAAACACAGACATTTTTGAAAAACCACTTTTTCGGTGTCAGATTTCAGATCGTGGACATCTGCAAAAATCTCGAAGTCTTAAATTTTCATCATGACAATACTTACTAATACTACGTATAAGAAAGTAAAATTAATTTGGAAAAACTTTTCTATAAACAAACAAATTCGCATCCGGAAGATTCATAGTTAGCTTTTGTCGACACAAAAATCAGAGTCACTAAAGACGTGTAAGCGCTGAAGAAAACATGTTCAATTTATTATTTAGGGAATTATGTAAAGAATTGTTTTTATTTCTTCACCACTCTCATTATTCCATCCAGTAAACTAAAAACAAACAAATTCGTTTCTGTTTACTAAACGTGAAAGCTTCCAAATTTGTTGACAAACTGAATAATTCAATTCGAATCTATTTAATAGAACATCAGCGAAATAATTTTATGGGCGAATTCCATTTTCCAAAGCGATCCTCATGTCTACTATTACGTACACACACTGTTCTATCTAATAGTTTACGTAATCAAATTTATCGTTTCACTTCAGGAAGCTGTTACACATTAATAATGAACAAGTGCGATACGCCGTGTTTTGTATAACGTACGAGGATAGCGTTTATCGAATTATCTTCATTTATTATTTACCAAAAATTTACAAAACAAATCACAAGGGCTACCAAGCTACTGGAAAATCAAGCCGTTCATGCAGCAAGCATTTCAGCCCGATACTATTTAACCAGTATCACATTATCCGACTAGATATTATTATAATAATTTTGATGAAGGCGATTGGGGTCCGCAGCGACCTCTGCCGGACGATTTGACGTCTGAGTAAACATGAACATCAAAATCTGTTGGCAAAGTTTTGCTTGATTACCATTAATATTTAAAACTCAATGGAGAGACCGCACATGATAAACGTCCAAAGTACAATCTGCGCCGCTCTCGAAATTTTGTTTATTTATTGATCCATAATTTATTGTAATTAAGGAGTAGCCTGGAAATGCGTAAATAAAGAAAGCGGCCCTTGAAAATGAAAAAAGAGATGAAGGGAATTTTGAGAAATCGTTTTATTCCGTTCAGATGGATTAGCGGCTTCATCTGGTTTTCCTTCGTTCAGAAATTGCTGCAATTTTAAATTTAATTTGTTCAGTTGTCTTAATGAAATCAAAAAAAGAGTATTTCCGAAAGAATTTAATGGCCCCTTTACCTCTCGCCTGCTCTAAATATAAATATGACTTCTTGTTTATTAAAATTATAAATTGGCGGTCGGAATATTGCCAAATAGATGCAGTGAGGAATCTATTCCCCATTATTTATATTTATACAGGATTGCGATTATGTATGGATACAGCTAAATATTTTGAAAACAGTTTATTGAAACTGGCTGAAATTTGGCACACTGTTAGAAGGATTTAGACTACATTATTTGAGATGTTCTCCAGTTTTACATCGTCGTTTGTTTCCGAGGTACAAGGCTAACTTGATGTTTTTTTAAATAGCACAGAGAGTCACATGTGACATTTTTGAAAAGAGTGTTCTTTTCTCTATTCAACGATGTAACACATGCCTGCCTTAATTTTCATAAAAACCGGTTTTTTTTTTGTTTTTACGAAATCGAATTTGAAGAAAAGTAAAAGTAAGTTAGCTTTTGAAATGATATTTTTAATCTGTCGCCAACTGTTAACAACCTAACTTCGACCAAAAATAATAAGAATAACGCATTTTATTAAAATTGAACTCATACATTTTATGAATAAATTATATAAATCTCTTATATTATAAAATATGCTCAAAATGCTGTCCTTTAACTTCTTGACAGTAATGAATTCGATGGACAAAATTCTGCAAGGCGTCAATCAACGTATGAGGAGAAATCACGTGGCAGTCTCATTTACTATTAGTTCTTGCAAATCTGCGATATTTAATGGTCTGTTTAAATAAACTCGATTTTTTAAATGACCCCACAAGAAAATCAAGTGGAGCCAAATCAGGTGACCTAGCTGGCCATTCAACCAGTGGTGCCAGGACTACAGAGTTGGAAATCCCCAGAAGCCATTCTAAAAATTCCCTAGATTTCCCTAGACATTTTCTTTCCGACAATTCACCAAGTTGGCTAGAGTGAGAACTTTGATGTATTTGTTTAGATTATTAGCATATTACAAAATAATAGGTAAAGAACGGCCATATTTGTACACACACATAAACACTACCTTGGAAGATTCTCTAAGAGAGGGCGCGAATGAAATTCAATTTACCATGGCCAAATGAATGTCGCAATATCTGAATTTAAGGAATATATTGCCGTGCAATATTTTGGCGATGGCGATATTGATATCTAATAGAAAGCGGGGTACCGGGGCGGCTGTAAATCAGGGCAATCTAGTCGACAGTCGCTCGCTTTGACGAAAAAGTAACACACGAGGACGAGATGCCCTATTGTGCAAACATTCCCGTGAATACCCTACTTCTATTAGAAAAAATTACCCGCTTCCTGCTTACTTGTTAGTTAGTGATCTACCTTCAGTTTTATAGTCCATACAAATCTAACACTATGATACACTAGATGGCACTGAGCAGAACAGTAGGTAAGTTTGATAAATCGAAATTTTTAGACAGAATAAAACTTTAGCAATATTTTCTTTAGAATTTGTCTAAAATTCACTAAATTTTGAGTAAAATTCCCCTTTTTCCCTATTTGATCAAGAAACCCTAGATCTAGGGAACAATTCTCTAACTTGGCACCACTGCATTCAACTGTTCCCCATCTATCAGGAAAGGTTTGGTTTAAATACTGACGTACTACACGACCAAAATGGGGTGGTGCTCCAAATAAATATACCAGCAGACACCATATGGTGTCTGCTGGTATATTTCGGTTATTGTAGTTTGGGAAGATTTCTCTGAGGCGGGGAACAAAGTTTTGTTGTAAAAGTTGTAAGTATCTTTGAAAGTTAAATTACCATTAATTAAAAAAAGGACCAATAATATTCCGACCAATAATTCCACACCAAACATTATTTTTTTTAGGGATACTGCGTATGAACTTGCTCCATCCAGTGCGGATTTATATGTTTCATTTGAAAAAATTTACTTTTATACAAAAACTAACAAAATTATATCAAAAAACGACAGTAGCTCAGTAATAATCAGTTTTAAAGTATTAACGTCTTAAGGTGGCTACACACATGAACAAAACATCGTACCGAACTCCGTCGCGCAACATTTCTTGTTGCGCATCGAAGTTGCGGTGTGATGAAGTTTTGAGGTGCAATAGAACATCGTCGCGCAACATCAACGCGAACATAATGCCGTCCCATCCTCCCATAATCAGCCAGACCCGTACAGACATGCGAACATGTGGCGCAACGTGAACGCGCAACATTTCATTGATGCGACGGCAGAAAACCGACAACTGATGGGACGCCGTTATGTTGCGATGTTGCGCTGTTGCACTGTTGCGTGGTTGCGTCCACACTTGAGGAGCGACGGATTTCAGTACGATGTTGTGTTGCATGTGTGTAGCCACCTTTACATGTTTTTGATGTGAAATTTAATAAGAAATTCAAAAATGAACTGATATACAGGCTGTTCCATTTAAAAAAATTAACTTTTATAAAAAACGTGTCATGTCATTTTAATCCAGTTTTCTGCACATGCAGTTAGTAACTGTAAAAAAATTAAACGTGCTTCTATTAGGACCTCTTATTGTAAACAATACTGCAAAAAAAATGTCCATCTAATACGTCGTTTTCGAGAAATATAATTTTATACAAACATTGAATTTTTCAGAAAAATGGGAATAAGTCAAAAACTTTAGATTTTAGGCCTATACTATCGCATTACTTTTTGACTAAAAATTATACGGGGAATACAAAAATGCAATAATATACAGTAATGCGCACACTGCTACGTTAATATACGGAATGGGGAATATGGGTGGGGTATGCCTAGCGTAGCCGCATACTTGCATACTATAACACCCTGGCTAGCGAGAAAGTGCGGTGAACGTATTCACATACAACGCAAAACATTTGTCATGTGAATTCTTCAATGTTATTTTTATTTGTCCCTATTTCCTAACATCAAAGTAAATAAAATACAATGTAAATAGGATATTTTAAATGAAACGAATATCAACGCTAGCGCATATCATTACGTCCCGTTCTTCGTTCGCATTTTCTTTTGGTTTCTTATGTTTAGAAGGTGAAACACATCCGAATTTATCAAAATTATTTGCAAAGCGGCGAATTGTATCAATACAAGAAACAGGCCGATTTTCAAAATTATTTCTAAAAAGACCTCTAATGGATAGAGTCGAGTGACCTTGATGATACCACTTTACGATTTGTACTTTTTCCGCTAATGAATACTCCATCCTGTTCTGCACTCTCCCACAGGTTATATGCAACTGATTCCTCTTAGGTTCGTCGCTGTCTGATGTACACCCCCCACTTATATTCTCCTCTCTCTATATTAACGTAGCCTTGTGAGCACTACTGTATAGGGTGTTCCTTTTAAAAAAACTATAAGTATGGTTAGCTACCAAGTTGTGTAACACTCTGTATAATACAAAATATTTTTCAAATGTGCTTCTAATGAGCGGCTATCACAAAAAATAAACCTCTTCGAAATATATTTACTCATAAACGCATAATCGGCCTTACCCGCGAAGATGACTCACCCTGTATAAAGTAAAGCTTGTTATATACACGTATTATTGTATTTCTGCTATTCCTATGTTTAATTTCGAATAACATTACTTGTTTAAGTTCATCTCTTCAATGTACTCCTGACTGCCGATCCCTCATTAGATCTACTTGTACACATATTGCATGATCCGGTAATCTGTTGATATGCACTTGTAACCGAATACATTTATATGCACAAACGTATGTAGGTAAATATAACCTAAAGGAAATCTGAGATGGAGTACTCAAGGTCATCTGACGCAAACTCCCACGTTTTGTCCGGGCATGCATGTATGTACATACCTCTGTACATACAATCGTGAGTCCCTCGGACCTGCCCACATTTAGAAGAAAACAGATAAACATGAGAGATACGAAAGTAAATGGCCTAGCCAGGTAATACCGAAGAACTTCTTATGTACATAAACATACCGCTTCGACATAAGCGCCCACACATCTAGCTGGCCACGCATCGAGACAATCTGTGTGTGTTATTGAATTTATAGCGATTAAATTGATTTAATTTCGTAATTTGACGTTGACAATTGATTGTTGAGTAATAATAGTGCCAGTCGGTTTTAAATAAAATTATCCGGTATCACCGACGAAAATACCTCCTTACATCCACCATTTTCAAATATTTAAGCGGTTAAGGCAGTGATTCCCAACCCTTTCTCTCGCTGCCTTTAGAAGAGAACAAAAATTATAACCCCCCCCCCCCCCCCCAGTCGATAAATTTTATATGAAATATTAAAATATTGTTGCATATTATCCACAGACGTAAGAAAGTGATACTTTTAAATAGTAAATTTTAAGTATTTTTCAATGGTATATTAATATACAGGCTGTACCTTTTATAATTTTTTTAGAATTTTTATCTTTTGCGAATGGCATGTAATTCTAAAGAACATGCGTAAATATGTCAAAATAAACATTACTTTCACGTACTGAAAAGGTGTCTCTACTAATTGAGCCCACAAAAAGTATTTCATCATCAGTCGTTATTTCATAGCAACTTTTCAAATGTTGCACAATTTTTGACGAAAAAACGCCATATTTCAGAAATAGTTGAAAATCGGCAAATACGAGTTGATGTCAGTTTAATCTATCCTTTGTGTTGGTTCGTCGTTGTCGAACTCTCTGTATAAATGAAAACATTTTTAAATTGTAGCGCTTATGATTATCTACAATTTTTGTATTGAAAATTATTCGCTATCTACATTATTAGATACTAATAATGGACTTTACCGCTTCGCTGGGACACCCGGTATATACAGAGTTCGGCAACGCAGCGGGGTCGGAAGATTACATGCTTATTTGAAAGTTAGTCAAATATTTAGTCATCGGATATTCTTGCGCACCATCAAGCGCACGTTTTAAAAATATTCTGGTTTATACAGGCTGTTCCAGATGGAAATACCAGACTAAAGTTGCTCTTTTTTTAAATGGAACACCCTGTATATTAATAGATAAAATGATCCGCGCTTGAAAGCTGGTTACATCGATATAATGCTGTATGGGTCTAAAGTTGATAGTTTCTGTGTTAATAATTATTTTACTTGATAAATTAATACATTTCAGTAGGCTATTATGCATAAGGAAAAACAAAAGATCCGAAACCAACAAAATAGAATATTTTTTACTAGTATTGAGTTTCGTTGCTACGTGAAATAAATTCTGTACCTGTTCGCGTTATACAGAGTGTTCACAATTTCGCAAAATCGAAGAAATCTCGTAATTTTCAAATTGAACATCCTGTATATTTTCAGCTCATTGAAAAGCCCTCTTACTACGATTTCTATTGATACCTCATTTAATGCACCTAGGATAGATCATTTGCTAATTAATTCTTTTTAAAGTTGAATTAATGAAAAATACATGTATTTTTAGTAGCTAAATTGCACCTTCTGTAAGGTCGCATATTCAACAAATAATCCATAAATGGTCTATAACAAGAAGAAACCTCATTTACTATGAGAAACACTTGATATTCACTCAGCGGTGAAAGCAAACATTAAATTAATATAAAGTAATATAACATTTTCAATAGATTTACTGCTCATCAAGTCATCTGGTGTCAGTTTCAAGCTTGTATACTTAATAACCAAGTAGTCAAAAATTTCGTTTTATGTTACACAGTATTTCGTTCAGTGTTTAAAAGAAATTGCTATAATGACTAATTTTAGTTTTCTGGAAATGGTTAATATGATACTTATTCTTGGGGAGTGTACAAGAAATTGTCTCCTAGCAAGTAGAGTATATGCAGATTTCCAAACCTTGAAAGAAAGCCAAGACCGGAAGCATTTAAAAGGTTATTAGAGAGATTTATAGAAACTGGTAGTGTAACCTACAGTTCGGATCTTTTGTTTTTCCTTATGCAGAATAGCCTACTGAAATGTATTAATTTATCAAGTAAAATAATTATTAACACAGAAACTATCAACTTTACACCCATACAGCATTATATTGATGTAACCAGCTTTCAAGCGCGGATCATTTTATCTATTAATATACAGGATGTTCCATTTAAAAAAAGAACAACTACAGTCTGGCATTTCCATCTGGAACAGCCTGTATAAACCAAAATATTTTTAAAACGTGCGCTTGATGGTGCGCAAGAATATCCGATGACTAAATATTTGACTAACTTTCAAATAAGCATGTAATCTTCCGTCCCCGCTTGGTTGCTGGATCCTGTATGTATATATATATATATATATATATATATATATATATGTGTATTGAAAAATTCAAAAGATTCTTGGTAGTAGTGGCATACAATGAAGTAATAGTAATAACAATATGACAAAGAATTATATTATTATGTTTGACATTTAAGAAGGAAAGGTACCTTACTGTGCTTGTCACCAACTTGAAAAAAATAAAGTAGTCATTTCAGAACCAAAACGTGTTTTGAATATTGACAATAACGTAAACATAGGGCTCACTCCAGGAATGACGTACGACCCTGACACATATCTGCCAAACAATATTGTATTTTTGAATATTGGCAAAGAATTGTAATATATTTTATATATATATATATTTATTTATTTATTTATTTGACCGCCCTTCTTGACTGCCTCAACGTCCCCTGGACCCCCTACCGCCCTCATGAAAGATTCCAGGCCCGTTGGCGGCGGTATTGCCCCCGTTGAGAATCACTGGGTTAAGGTAAAAATTTAAATAATTAATTTGGTTTTATAAAATTTACTTTACAAAACACGTTTTGGTTCTGAAATGACTACTTTATTTTTTTCAAGTTGGTGACAAGCACAGTAAGGTACCTTTCCTTCTTAAATGTCAAACATAAACGTTTGACAGCAATAAAAATTTGATATAAAATTAAGGAAAGGCTAAAGTAGATATTTTAATGATTATTAGAAATAATAATTCATCTAAATGTTAGTTTTAAACATTGAACACCTCTTCTTCTTCTTCTTATTGTGATGGACAAGTCAGGCCTTGGGCCTTTTACTTTTAATCTGAATTATATTGTCTGGATGTGGCTCGGAGGGGATGAGCTCTTTCAGAGGATTATGTTTATTGTTGGGTGCCTAAGTTAGTGTGAGCCTAGGTCTTTTGTTTGGCAGATATGTGTCAGGGTCGTACGTCATTTCTGGAGTGAGCCTTATGTTTACGTTATTGTCAATGGAGTTGAAAAATTTTCCGGAGAGGTCTTCGATGAATTCTGATATAAGGGGTGTGTCTGTTTCTGCATGCGTCTGGGTGTTTCTTACAAACCACGGGGCTTTCAGTGCCATCCTCAGGGAGATATTTTGGAAACTTTGTATGTCTTTGATGTGGGTCGGGGCGGCGTGCTTCTATATTTGTGATCCGTATGTCAGCGCTGGTCTCAAAATTTGTTTATATATTCTAAGTTTCAGCTTCGGGTGGAGGGTGCTTGCGGAGCCCAGGAGTGGCCAGAGGCTGGCCCTGCCCATTCTTGTTTTCTTTAGTGTGGTTCTTAAGTGATATGAGTAGTTGAGCCTTCTATCCAGGTTGATCCCTAAATATTTCACTTTTGGCAGCCAAGGAATTTCTGAATGATTTATGTACACATTCCCTCGAAGTTGTTTTATCTTTCTTCTAAACATGATGGCTTGGGTTTTCTCTTCATTTATTTTTATACGCCAGGTATGGCACCAGGCTATAAGTTTGTCGATGGCTTTTTGGAGTGTGGAGATTGCTTTGGTAGGATTGATAGAGGATGTGAGGATGGCTGTGTCATCTGCGTATGTTGCTAATAGGGTATTTGGGGTTCTGGGGATGTCAGATGTAAATATTGCATAAAGGTGGGGGGAGAGTGCAGAGCCTTGCGGGACGCCGGCGGTGATGAGTCTGGGAGTGGATGAAGAGTTTTGGATCTTGACTGAACATGTTCTGTGGGATAAAAAGGATTGGATAATTTTGACTAGATGAGTTGGGTAATTTCTTGCGTAAAGTTTGTAGATAAGAGCTTGGTGCCATACCCTGTCGAAGGCCTTTGAGATATCGAGAAATACTGCTGCCGTGGAGTGATTTTAGAAAAATCCATCATGAATATGTTCTGTTACTCTCATTAACTGGGTGATAGTGGAATGGTGTTTCCTAAACCCGTGTTGTTCGTCGGGTATTATTTGGTGGGCTTCTGAGTGAAGGATCAATCTGGATAGGATCGCTTTCTCGGCGATTTTACTTGTTGCTGACAGTAGACTGATGGGCCTGTAGTTGTTCGGAAGGCTGTGGTCTTTCCCTGGTTTAGGTATCATTACTACTGTAGCATGTTTCCAGCACTTTGGAAAGATTTGGATTTTGATGATTGTGTTGATTATATTGAGGAGGAACATGATTGCTTTGAAGGGCATATTCTTGATCATTTTGTTTGAAATCTTATCGGCTCCTAGGGCTTTTCTGGGCTTTAGTTCTTTTATTATCGAGTTTATTTGTTTTGGAGTGATGAAATCTGTGGTTATTGAACACCTCGTCACAGCAATAGATACGATTACAGTCACACATACCATCGCAAAGCCATTATCCCTTTAAATGATAATTAATATTATTATTTACACACGATTAATTAGTTTTTCATTGATGGGACTGCGTTTGTACAAAAATAAAAAATCCTTTAAGCTAAGAGTCAACGTTATTGATTAATATACCGGTTGTGTTAATTACCATTAGCCATAGCGAATCAATTGATACGTAAGTATGTAATACGTCCCAGCGCGTTGTCTATACATCGTACATACATACAGGGTTAGTTAAAAGTATGGAGATGGCGATTTATTGTCGTTAATATTCATTTTAGAGAATTATGTTCAATATAAAAGTTTGTTAGGATATTTTAATCTACATTTGAGAATATTTGATTTTTTTTTAAATGGGAACTAGTAAATTTTACTCTATCATTCGATAGAGAATTTTTTTCTCTTTGCAATAATATTTTTGTTTTTTTAAAATTCATTTTAATAACTTTTTTATAAGAAAAGGCCGGTTCAAGAGTAGGGTACTTGTGCCGAGTCTGGACCCTCCTCCCCCTCTCACCCAGCTCCCCCTCACCCCCCTCGCCCTAGTGGCGCCCTCTGCCAACCCAACTGATGTGGCGCCCCCTCGCGGTCGCCAACCCAACTAAAAATTGCAGATTTCATCATTACCAACCCAACTAAAAATTGCAGATTCCATCATTACCAACCCAACTAAAAATTGCAGATTTCATCATTACCAACCCAACTGATGTGGCGCCCCCTCGTGGTCGCCACCCCAAAATTGCAGATTTCATCATTACCAACCCAACTAAAAATGGCAGATTTCATCATTACCAACCCAACTAAAAAATGGCAGATTTCATCATTACCAACCCAACTGATGTGGTGCCCTCTGACGGCCACTAACTAAGAAATGGCATCTCCCATCACTACCAGCCCAACTAATGTAGCATCCTCTCACGGTCACTAGCCAAACTAAGGTGACGTCAGACAAATGGCGGACCATCAAGATGGTCTTTGCTTCTAGAGAATTCCTGAATAAATTACCAGGCTTGCTATCGCGCTTCTCAATGTACTTCAAACAGGTCTAAACATGTTTCCAGAGGAAACCGCAACAGCTGTCTGCTTCTGTGATAGCCGCATGCTTGAAATGTATATCTTACTTATAAAATAAAATAAAACAAACAATATATTTTTTTAAGAAAAACAATTTATTTATTATTATTTATAAATTAACAATATTATTTTAAATTAACAATATCTACAAGCTTCATGACCTCAAAGTCATAGTAAAGCGAATTATAACTAATATGTAGCACTTCCATCATAAGGAAAGCGTTAAATGAATTACAATGATCAACAAGTAATTTTGATACATTCGTATATAAATCTCCAGTTAATGCCATGCAGGCGGTTAAGATCATTTTATAAAATGTTATGAAATTACTATTTACTAAAAATTCTAATTTACTCTTAATGAGCAGTCGCAAATTAAACAAATTGCTATAGGTATCGGAGGACAATACCAGCTGCTGATTGCGACTGCTTAATACAATTACACTAGTATCTCTAAATGTTGACGTTCGAAATTGATGATTCGGACTGCAACCTTTCGCCTTACAAAATTCTTCCCACTCGTCCAATGTGAAGAATACGCAGCTTGCAGGCGATCGAATCTGGATGATGGGCACGAATCCAGCCGCCGGACTAAGGCCGATATTCACACATTTCGAACCGCATTTGTTGAGGAAGTATGATGACTGCCCAATCAGTTGTTTTTCCTTAACGATATTATCATCAATCATTTTAAGCGAATCGCCAATAAATTCATTATAAGTTTCTGAAAATAATTAAAAAATATATAGATATAAGTTTATGTACATAATAATTTTGTATTCTTACTAGCTTCCATTTTAATCTTAGAGGTTAAAAAGAATATGTGTGAACTCGAATGCAAACAAACTAATACTGATTTAGTGGGAGAAAATTAGTGAGAAGCAAACAAAAAAGGGTGGGGGTACTTACCCAATTTGAGGCGGTAGAGCAGCTGCACCCGAGGCATGTGCAGCGACCATCTAAGGAGCTGGTGAGTCGATTTTATAATGCCCCCAGGCGAGAGTATGAACGCCATCCTCATTAACCCTGCGTTTATCATCGTGAGGTGATAGGCTCAATTTATTTTGCTTGACGGTATATATCTCATGTAGTTTGATTTGAAAAAGATATTGCTCTCTTAATAAAATATCATTATTCAATAAACAGTGTTTGTAATCTGCCAGACTAATCTCATCCCGCACAACGTTCCCCCTACCCTCAACCTCTAAGGCATACATTTTTGCGCGCAATCCGACAAATTCACTCATTATATTACCCGCATTTTCGTCTTTAAATAAACCTAAAACAGCCTTGTTTTGAGGTGCTATGTTGTAGACATTATTGGCCGAAAAGTTCGATGTATCGAATTTTGATATATTTTTTTTCATGTCGCTGTATATATCGTCTGTTTCTACTTTTAAGATAAAACTATCCGTATCCATATAACACAGACGGACCTTTTCTGCATACACGCGTCTCAAAAAATTGTGGAAAAAGTCATACATCAGGTGCTTTGATAGCTCCAAGACGGAGAAGCCGATATAAATAGATTTATTATATACGACTTTCAGCTTCCCCATCTGGACAGCCACAAAGTTTTCGGAAAAAATACTAACACTTTTAAAATTCGGTTTCGCGATTAAACTACCAGCCCCGCGACTTTTGCCATGGTCCTCCCAACGTGTGACCAATTTGACTTCTACTCGCTTATCAACATTCTCCATGGTTTTACCATATACGGAGTTGTTCATAAGCTTGTAGAAGTCCTTTTCAAAATCGTTCCTAGCATGCTGACGTAGGCTGGTGTTTAGGTCGATATAAGTTTGAAGCCAGTTTGACTGGTTGAATTTTAAAACGCGGTGAATTTTGGTGATTTTAAGGCCGAAATGTAATGCTTGCTTTAACGTTTGAGGCGCGTAGTGTATGACATATTTCTCTTTGTCCTGTAAATTTGCGATCAACTTTTTATACTGAAATTTAGACGTGGAAGGCACCATGTTTTCGGGCAGAAAAGGAAGGTCGTTATGCTCATCGTGCAAAGTTACAGGATACGTGACATCTACCTCCAAAAAATAGCCAATTGGCGAATCATCAGCGACCCCAGATATATTTAGATTGTCAATTTCATCCTGACTAGCCCAACTGAACCCACCGAATGGTAGATACTGCGACATTGCCCACCCGTACAAATTGTTCGCGTCCCAATAAGCTAAATACGAGCTAGGAGCACTCGCAGCATAATTAGGCATATATTTATTATTTGCTGTAGCGTGCCGCAATGATACCTGACACAACCCACCCCTGATACACTGCTTAACAAAATGATGCATGTCGATGTCTATGAGTAGCTCCAGCTCAATTTTGGTATGCTTCAACATAGCATCCCAAGACAAGCCCGGGCTGGTGTAATATTGAGCCGGATCCAGACTGTATGTATCCCGACAAATTTTCCTGAAATTTTCAAAAATATCTGCCAAAAGTAAAACGTCTGATTTTAAATATAAATTTGAGTACTCTAATAAATTTTGACATCCAAACGTATTCCATACAGTTTGCGCATGTTGATATTCAACATCCGAAATATCAACATTCGTTAATGAATTAAAAAAATCGCGTTTTGTCGGTAAGGTCGATTCGCTCAATCGCCCAAAGGTATCTATGTATTGATAGGGGAATACACCCTTCTTTCTAATTAAATGGAAATGTGAATCTAGTGTAAACGCCCGCCTAACATTGACAAAGTCTTGCGGGCTCAAATTTTGTGCAAGCTTATCGATAGAAGACGCCATGAATCGAAAACTATCTAAAAACCGTAGTTTTATATAAACATTCTTGTTCTCGCCCGATTTTTTATCTGTGTAGTCACCAACCAAAACTTTCGCGCTGAAACTGATATATCTTTCTTTATTAATAGGAATTACGTCAATATCTAAATTTTGTTGTGCCAAATCTCTTAAAAATAGATGGCTATCATACCCGCTCAAATTGTGAAAATAGATAGGGACAAATTTCGGAATTTTGAAGTTTAGATTACAATTAGAATGAGCGGCCCCTCGAAACGCTCCCGTAATGTGGCAGTGATCTCTCACTCTATCTCCGTTGAGAGACAGCTCACAAATGTGGCAAATCACACCCTCATTATATAATTTTCGCTCGCTATTATTTAAAGTTTTCATCGGCACGATAGTCTTTAAATAATTTTCATAGATTAGCTTAACATCTTCTATCAATTTTTGGACAAACACCGTTGAGCAATCTAAACCGGCATACGTGACAAATTTATTCAACTTTGCATCAAACGAACATACAATTTGATATGCAAAACTATATGGAACGTGCTTGAATGTTTTATTCGTATACGAACTAGCTGGATCACGGCTGCATGTGTGAATCGGTTGGAGAATACTTTCAAAATCCGCATAAACGACGAACGGAACGGACATTTTCTTATGGTGACTATCGAAACGTAAAATGTTTTCGGGTAGCATATCTCCAAATTTTGTTTTACGCGCGTCGGTTGAGGGTAGTACCGTATACACATGGTTGCAATCATGTTGTTGATGGGCGTTTAATTGTTCGGATGTTCTGAAATTAATTAAACACCCATCACAGATGTGAGCTTCATGACCATGTTTATCGATTTGAGATGAGACTAGCCTGGACAGATTTTTAATTAAAACATAATGTGATCTTTTTCCATCATCAATTAGGAGTAAATTGATGTGGATATCTTTTCTGTTTTTAGTGAAATGAATTGGCCCCACCACCTCATGATTTTTTGTTTCATCATTAATAGCCAAACCGTAAACATTAATACTTAAATTGTTCATATTCTCAATTTTTGAAATATCTTTAATTTTAACCGGGAATTGAATACCCTCTAAATTTAGGACGCTGGAGTAATGAGGATAACTACTAACTCTCTCTACATGCATGTTTGCCGGGTGGAGTGCTGCTACAAGCGACCAACACAAGCAAGCATCGCCCGAGTTCTGAATATTGATGCATGCTTTCTTGTTTCGAATAGAGGGTGGTAGTTCCAAATAAGATGATCCCCCTTGAGGTTGGTAACTGTTGATGTTAACCTCTAAATGCGAGACCATCCTAAGTGCCCAATTGCTTCCCCTATCTGAAAACTCTTCAGCTTTCGATTTTATGATGGCAGCAGTCTGATCAAAAACATCCTCTAAGTCTGAAGACCCGGTGACAATGACGTACCGAGTATTGAAGGACTTTAAGTCGACTATTTCCTCATCAGCTACGGTTTTAGCATAATGAGCAAATAGCTCTAACTGCACCTTAATACTCGATACGACCTTGGCTAGAACATCGTTAATCAGGCTGAACACTTTAGTTCTCAAGTTCGATAAAAAATTTGTGATGTCAGCACTTTCATCACCTAAAATTTTATAACTCGCGACCCGGCTTTTAAATGATGAATTAATTTTGAACACTCCATCCGGCAGCATAAATGTATTGTTATTCAAATGCTGCTGTGTGCGAAGATGCCCCCTATATAGAGAATTATTAGGGAACATCAACCCACAACAGCTTCTCTGAGGCGCATCTCGACTGCTAGATGGCGTAGCATCCACAGGTCTATTAGAACTTGTGGATGGTGTAACATCTACTTTGGCCACCTTCTTAGGTGGTCCCGCAACATGCTCACATGTATCCACACCCTCCCCACAAATACCGCAAACAAAATTGCGGTGGAGGGTATTCACATGTCGCTTCATGTTGTCGCGCCGGGTGAAGGACTTGCCACATATGATGCAATTCATTCTATGAAAAAGCGAATTAAAAATAATTAATATAATAAATTTAAAAGAATAAAAAGCTATTAAAACCTAATTTTTAATATATCTAAATTGCTAATTTATTTGACTGATTCGCTAGCCTTATAATTGAGAAAAACAATTTTTAAAAGTTCTATAAAATTTTAGAGTGGTAGAAAAACTATGATCCGCGTATATTTAACTAAAAATACTTGTATTATTGAAAATTTATTGATAAAACCCTTTAAAACCTTATAAAATAATCAATTTAATAATATAAATTTACGCACCTAAAAATTTAAAAAAAAAGAAAAAAAACAATATAAAGAAGCTACTAAATACAAATAAAATACTTTGAAGCACCCGGGATTAATTGTATATAAAAATAATATTCAATAAAATATTCAATAAAATTTACACCATTAAATTATTAAAAATAACCTTATAATTGAGAAAAAACAATTTTTAAAAAGTCCTATACAATTTTAGAGTGGTAGAAAAAATAATGAAAACTATGATCCGCATATATTTAACTAAAAATACTTGTATTATTGAAAATTTATTGATAAAACCCTTTAAAACCTTATAAAATAATCAATTTAATAATATAAATTCACGCACCTAAACATTAAAAAACAATATAAAGAAGCTACTAAATACAAATAAAATACTTTGAAGCACCCTGGATTAATTGTATATAAAAATAATATTCAATAAAATATTAATAAAATATACACCATTAAATTATTTAAAAATAACCTTATAATTGGCAAAACAATTTTTAAAAAGTCCTATAAAATTTTAAAACTAATCAAAAATATTGCAAGTTAATATTATATAAATTAGGCTTTCTAAATACCTTGTAGTAAAACACAAACAAGCACTAAAAAACGACCTTAACTCTTCGAAGACACTGATTATAATGAAATTAAAGATGCCGATCTACGTATATATAGATACTCATTCGTGACGTATACATCCATCTGCGTTAGATTCTCACGCAAATGGAGTGATGTATAAAGAGAAAGCCCTTTTTACCACACGCATGCATATATGCGTGTGAACGGAGGCAATTAGCGGCGGGCACATGCCGTTCCCATGGGTGACTGTGTGTGGTCCATGTACAGCTGCGACGACTCCTTTTTTTACCACACGCATGCATATATGCGTGTGAACTGAAGCAATTAGCGGCGGTCACATTCCGTTCCCATGGGTGACTGGGTGTGGTCCATGTACAGCTGCGACGACCCCTTTTTTCCCACACGCATACATATATGCGTGTGAACGGAGGTAATTAAGAGTAGCTGCATTCTGATCCCACGGTCGAGCTGTGTTCTAAGGAATGCACTTAAATTTTTAGCGTTGCATACCTACATCGAATGGTTGCTGTCTGGGTAGCCCTTTTTAGGGCAGGTGATGGTTAATTAATGGAAATGTATAAAAAATCTCTCGCTTACATACCTGCATCGGATTGATGCCGTCTCGGCGGTCCTTTTATACATGTATAGACATGTTCATACGTATACTATTTTGCTATAATATTAGTATTAATATGTATAGGTGGATTGAAATAAAAAATAATAAGAAGGTTAAAATAATTCTTTATTTTTTAGATAATTGCATAGAGTTATAATATTATTTTGCGTGCATATACATTCTTCATTAGTTTTATTATTATGATAAAAACAATGATTGACATTTTTAATAAGCTTTGGTACATCATTAAAATATTCCAAGTTAATTATGTCAATATCAACATATTGCTTAAGTAGCTCCTTTTTTTGATGTCCTTTAACATACACTCTATTATATGAGTTACAGATATTTTTTAACAAGTTAATAATATCCTTAAAATATACATAACCAGTAGAGTATTCTATATTTAAATAATTATTTTCAAGCCATCGAACGGTCCTCTGGTCTTTCTTCGATAATAGATGGAATTCGATGCTAGGTTTAAATAAAAAATGGATGCTCCTTTCTCCGTCACTTATGCTCATCTCTTTTGGATCGAAATGTTGAATCGCATAACCTTGTATGTCTATAATAAGGAATGATTGAAGTTGATCTCGAGTGTTAATTGCACCTCTTTTAGCCATGAGGTCTCGCGATTGACTGAATGTTATATAATTTTCTTAACAGTGCCTGTCAGTGCACTATATTCAACGACACAATCTTGTAAAATTAACAATAAACAAGAGGTGTCCTCGCTAAACGTCTCCTGGCACTGCATCTCAAGCTTAACATCGACGGTGGATGATTTTAAGCTCTCATTCTGCTTCGAACAGTCTATTACGTAAAGTGCTGAATTGTGGAACTTCTCATAGCTCATGAGAGGGCGGCGAGTGTTTCCATAATAGCTCGATTGAAATTTTGTGTACATTAGATATGCTTGGGCATATAGTTTTTTGCTCATATCTATATTCATATCGCTATATGGGTAATATTCTGAATTTAAATGTAATTTAATATTTGTGATTGAAGCGTGATCAAAGCCTGATGCGTCTTGCTGAAAATTATCTTTTCTGTTGCGCTGAAACGCTATAATAGCATATCTGGGTTTCTCTAGATTAGTGCTAGTTTTAACAGGCCAAATGTCAGTTTTCGTTGCACGCAAAGCTGGAAGTTCATATAACTCCCATTTACGAAATGTTAAATATATCGGTTTATTGGTTTTAAGGGTGTTTAAGAACTTTAAGCGTGTCTAATCATTTACGCTTACATGCGGCACCCGCCATTCAATCTTTTCAATCTCGATTGATGCCTTTTTTGTACCATCAGCGGTCCTATTTTGATAGCAGTTTTCATCTGTTTTACTTCTAATTAGGACTAATTCTTGACCGACGTTAATAATAACCCTCCTGTAATCGGAACAGAAGCCTAAAAGCATGCTTAATGGAAGGCATGCGTTGAACTTGTTATTGGAGAGTGTTGCTTGCTGCTGTGCGAATGGTCCCCACCCGGCAATCGACAACATTCGACTCTCATCTTCATTATATGAAACTAACGCCTTCATCGTAGAACTGATTCCTGGCTTCATTGCGCGATCGATTTCTACACCATTAAGCTCATATCGAATCTGATCAAACAAAAAAGCGTATGCATTGTTTGTTAATTTAGGTAGACCAGTACCATTATCATCAGGTTTAAATTTCCCCTCTATGTATATATAACTCTCGGAAGGTAGTGTATATATATCTTGATTTTGAATGCTTATGCGAACTTCATCATTTAAGTTGAAATTCTGTGTTCTCGGATAATATGTGTGATACTCTTCTTTCGTTATAACTTCGTCAAAATGCACACCTTCAAATATTGATAGCTTTTCCTCCATTTTTTACTCGAAAGCCTAACGATTGTAAAAATATTATATTGGCCGATGTTAACTGCTTGAGTTTAGATGTTGAAGTGATCTTCCGTTGTGGGGATGAGGAAGTTATATAACGTTTACGAAATGAAAGACCCATTATGAAACTCTTTTTAATTCTAATCTAACAATGATTTGCTCGCCTCTAAAGTTTACGGCATCACCATCTTGATCGAGCAGTGTTAATGTGATATTATCGATACGCTTAGAATTAATTGGTAGATATATTATATGCTCGGGCGCTATATTAATCGAAAACCCAGCTTTAACTTGTGGAGAAAATTCGTAGAGCGTGTGGGATAAACGACTATCGTTGTAGGCTGATGTTGTGATATTGCACTCAATTCTTATTGTCGACACTTTTATAATATTAACAGGTAAATCCGATTCATGTTTTTGATCGGCTGGTAATAGCTTCCCACTAAAGCCTAATATGCTTCCTATAGAGTCTCTAGGTCCAAAATTTATTTCATATTTGCTTTTAATTTCACACTTTATTGTATTGTTGTTTGGTTTGAGAGATATTGCACCTCTAGGCATCGCATTCATCAAGAAATCGGCGATATCACTTATCTCATAAGATCCTGTGGGAATTGTAATAACTTTGTCATTATCATAATAAAATTTGTTACAGCCCTCTACAATGTTGGGAATCGAATTGTAGCTATTAAATCCTATTAGACCCAGAACATATTCATAGTGGGGATTCAATTCAATAGGCGGATAATAATCAACAGAAAGCACTGACTTTGTGCCCTTCAGGGTGAAAGTGTACGACATGACTAATATATTGATATATGGACATACGATTATATATTATTTAGTAGGAATTCTAAGCATAAGTGACCACAATTGAATGTATTGAAATTTTGGTATCGCTTATGATTATACATTATTTTATTAGGTCCCTTTCTATTAAAATATTCTATCAATTCCGGTGGAGGCTTTAAATTGCCAAACGAATCATAATAGTATATATTAGAACCTCTCTTCTTATAACAGACCCAATGTGTTCCCGATCCTTTAATGCTATCCAAATTAACGACTGCGCTTTCATTTTTGTTGGGTGATTTTGGTATAGTATCCCTCATAAATACACCTCTAAAATGGTGAATATTTTTCGCATATTTCAAAATATCATGATCGGTTTATGCTGTTTGAGGCAGTCGACTTATTAGTTTTTTGATGATTTTAGATATAAATCTAAGCCTCGCTTATATGGCTTCAGATATAATCCTTTACCTTTTAATGCGATAGCTTCCATAGTTTTATTATGCCTTTCAGCTTCCCGTAATTGACTTCGAGCTGCTTTCGCTTTGAGTACTGCTTGTGTTATACCACTTACACCGCCTGCCAGTGAGCCGAGAGCGCTTAGCCCGGCGAATATTGGTATGAGTGGCAATACGCCCCCAACTTTCGGTATGGGGATTATTCTGGGGGTTTTAATATGTTTTCGACCTCCAGCCTCTTTGATTGCAACCTTAGCTGCTGCCAATGATGATTTAGCACCCTGTTTAATATCACCCCCGAATCGCTTAAGAGCCTTCTTAACATTGGTGCACACTATTTTTTTAAAAGTTTTTTTCTTTAAGCCCATACCAAATTTTCTTTTGGCCTTCATTGCGTTAGTCACCAACCAGGCTGCTGTCTTTTCACCAACACTTGCGTCTGCTGACTTTACACGATTCCAAGCTTTTTCTTGCAATATCAAATCTGCCTCGTGTCTATCTTTTAAATCTTTATGTTGTGAATATGCGATATCGTGTTCCCGATAAGCCGCATCCAATGGATTAATGCCGGGATCACCTCGTGCTAAACGTTTCTGGAGCTTTGTACCAGGACCACAATACATGTACCCACCTGGCAGGTGAAGCTCTATAGGCAACTTGTTGATTATCGAGTTCACGACACCTCCGCCCTCTTTAAAAGTTAGCATCGAAATGAATTAGCTTTATAAACATTCAACAATTTATATATAATTCATTCACCATGAGACTTGTGAAGCAGAAGGATGCACTTGAAGTAATCAACTTGGATTTGGACGTTGATGAAAAGGGTAAATTTCGGAAACATAGCAGCCTACTACCGAACTCCATTAGAGCGCTACTTTGTGGTGCATCAAACTCTGGGAAAACAAATCTCATACTATCGTTATTATTCAATGAAAATGGTCTCAAGTTCGAAAACGTATACATTTATTCCAAGTCTTTATATCAAGCTAAATATAAGCTGTTGGAGAATGTTTTAAATAATGTTAAAGATGTGAAATATTTTCCTTGTAAGGAGAATGATGATATAATAGACCCCATGGAGGCTGAGAGAAATTCGATATTCATTTTTGACGATGTGGCGTGCGATAAGCAAAACAATATTAGAAAATATTTTTGTATGGGTAGGCATAAGTGTGTTGATAGCTTTTATTTATGTCAAACTTATACTAGTATTCCGAAACAGCTAGTTAGGGATAATGCTAATTTTTTGGTATTATTTAAGCAGGATAATACAAATCTACAACATATTTACAACGATCATGTTGGAGTTGACATGTCATTTGAGCGGTTTAAATCGGTTTGTGGTGAGTGTTGGAAAGATAAATACGGATTCCTGGTGATAGACAAGGATAGTGATTTGCATAATGGTCGTTATAGGAAGGGTTTTGATCGCTATATATGCGTGTGAACGGAGGTAATTAAGAGTAGCTGCATTCTGATCCCACGGTCGAGCTGTGTTCTAAGGAATGCACTTAAATTTTTAGCGTTGCATACCTACATCAAATGGTTGCTGTCTGGGTAGCCCTTTTTAGGGCAGGTGATGGTTAATTAATGGAAATGTATAAAAAATCTCTCGCTTACATACCTGCATCGGATTGATGCCGTCTCGGCGGTCCTTTTATACATGTATAGACATGTTCATACGTATACTATTTTGCTATAATATTAGTATTAATATGTATAGGTGGATTGAAATAAAAAATAATAAGAAGGTTAAAATAATTCTTTATTTTTTAGATAATTGCATAGAGTTATAATATTATTTTGCGTGCATATACATTCTTCATTAGTTTTATTATTATGATAAAAACAATGATTGACATTTTTAATAAGCTTTGGTACATCATTAAAATATTCCAAGTTAATTATGTCAATATCAACATATTGCTTAAGTAGCTCCTTTTTTTGATGTCCTTTAACATACACTCTATTATATGAGTTACAGATATTTTTTAACAAGTTAATAATATCCTTAAAATATACATAACCAGTAGAGTATTCTATATTTAAATAATTATTTTCAAGCCATCGAACGGTCCTCTGGTCTTTCTTCGATAATAGATGGAATTCGATGCTAGGTTTAAATAAAAAATGGATGCTCCTTTCTCCGTCACTTATGCTCATCTCTTTTGGAACTCCATTAGAGCGCTACTTTGTGGTGCATCAAACTCTGGGAAAACAAATCTCATGCTATCGTTATTATTCAATGAAAATGGTCTCAAGTTCGAAAACGTATACATTTATTCCAAGTCTTTATATCAAGCTAAATATAAGCTGTTGGAGAATGTTTTAAATAATGTTAAAGATGTGAAATATTTTCCTTGTAAGGAGAATGATGATATAATAGACCCCATGGAGGCTGAGAGAAATTCGATATTCATTTTTGACGATGTGGCGTGCGATAAGCAAAACAATATTAGAAAATATTTTTGTATGGGTAGGCATAAGTGTGTTGATAGCTTTTATTTATGTCAAACTTATACTAGTATTCCGAAACAGCTAGTTAGGGATAATGCTAATTTTTTGGTATTATTTAAGCAGGATAATACAAATCTACAACATATTTACAACGATCATGTCGGAGTTGACATGTCATTTGAGCGGTTTAAATCGGTTTGTGGTGAGTGTTGGAAAGATAAATACGGATTCCTGGTGATAGACAAGGATAGTGATTTGCATAATGGTCGTTATAGGAAGGGTTTTGATCGCTATATATGCTGGTGAATTATCCATTTTATTCAGTTAATATATATCTGTCTGCAAATAATCATGCGCAGGCAGGCAGTTAATAGTAGAAAAATGGATTATGAGAAATTGAAGCGTGATATTATTAAGGCAAGTAAAGTTATTAGGAATAAGTATATGCAATTGAAGCTTAATCGTTCCGATGAAGATTATTTAATACGAAAAATGTTTAAGCCCATTACTGAGAACCTAGAAGGTTTGAGCACGACAATAAAACAGGAAACACAAACAATTAAGGAGCCCATAATGAATATTACAAACACTTTGAAAAATAGAGGAAAGCTGATAAAAAAACAAGAGATAGAAAAGAGCTCTTCGATTAATCCATTCGATGAGCAGTCTAATCCATTGGTGGAAGAGGATCCGCATTCACATAACACGTTTTATGGAGATCTTAATCCTTTACCGAGAGAGTTTGTGCGAGGTCTTTTTCAAGATACAAGCAATGTATATGATACAACGTATGGTGTTACATTCGAACCCGAAACAAATAGATTGAAATTGGGTGGGCATACATTATATCTAGATGGTAAAGACATAATAATCAATAATAAGCTGTTTACGGGTTCTCATGCTCTTTATGAATTAATATTTAAAACTAGACCAAGTAGATATAATGAGGAGGATTTATCACATTACTATGATATTTTACACGAAACCAATGTGCATCGCAAACTGTTCCAACCCAAAAATAACTTGAGGGGGACTAGATGCTACAAATGGCGTGAAATAATAAAACCTCTTCTTGCTAAATATTCCAGTTCGACTTCAGAAACATGGTCTGGCGGAGATATAGGCAGCATGCTTGTTTCCAACACCCATATCCAATATCAATACGTCTATTGGGACGACATAAACGAGCTCGTGGATCGTCTTAAACTTTTGAAGGCCTCTCGGGATTCTGGTAATGAAAGTACCCATAATGAAATGCAGTCAATCATCGAGGAGCTTAAAGAATGCGGCGTAATTGAATAAATATTTAATACTCTCATTCTTTTCCTCAGTATCGTCATGAGTGTAGACAAATTTGGCCGATATCTTAGCACCAGTAAAGCTAGCGTTAAACGTCAAAAGCCATCTCTGCAATTAACAGAGGAAGGTGATGTTGATATTGGCGGTAAACGTTTGTCGTGTAGCAGATCCTATACACGATCAAGATTCTGTTAATAAGCGTCACCTATCTAGAATACTTGGCGTAATAGATCTAAGGATTGATAATGTGGTGAGTGATATTCAAATAAAAATAGACGCCTCAAATTCCAAAGTGGCTGAGGATATTAGTGATATCATACATCATATGCAGACTGCTGTTGAGAATAGAATCGAAAATGAACTAGACAATTTAAGGAACAATCTCGCAACAACCACCTGGGTTAGTGACAAGATTGATAAAATTAAGAGGGAATTGGATGAGAACTTGAATGCATTTAAAACTAATTTAAATAAAACTGTTAATTTGGATATATTTAAGGGTATTGTTAATGTTAGTGTAAATAATGTGCAACAGTCGATTAATGGGAAATTAAACCAGATGCAAGCTAGCGTTGAGAAGAAGATTGATGCTAAATTTGATGTTTTAAGAAAAAACCATGCTACAAATTCTGAAGTTAGTAAGAAGATTGAAAAAATTAAGAAGGATTTGGATGGTGAAATACTTGCACTGAAAAATAATTTAAATAAGGGCGTTAACTTGGATACAATCAAAGGCATTGTCGAAGTTAGTGCAAATACTCTACAAGCTGAAACTAATCAAAAGCTGTATCGAATGGAAAAAAGTGTTGAGAGTAGAATTGAGGTTAAACTCAATGCTAAACTGGAAGCTATAAGAAAAAAACTTGAAAAGAAATCAGGGAATTCCCCACCCCCACAACCACCACCACCACCCCGACCGCCCGCAAGACCATAGAGACGAAACATAATTTTAATTCATTTACCATCGCATTGTTCTACCTACATGATGTATTAACACGCTGAACAATAATTGTTAATTATGAATAGTATTAAGCGTCATTTAGTTGATGAGCTGCATAGGCCGGCTCGTAGATTCTTTCCCAGACGTCGCTTCATTATTAGAGGGTTTGACGATGTTTGGCAGATTGACTTGGCCGAATTTATACCTCATGCTCGAGAGAATGGCGGGTATAGATATATACTTGTGGTTATAGACTGTTTCTCGAAATTTTTATGGACTCAACCCCTTAAATCGAAAACCGGTCTGGATGTATGTAATGCTATGGAAGGCATTCTACAAGACACTCGACAGCCGAAAAATATACAGTCCGACAATGGTAAAGAGTTTTATAATACTCGATTTCAAAATCTCATGAAGAAATATGGTATAAACCATTATTCAACATATAGCACAATGAAAGCGTCTATTGCCGAACGTGTTATTCGTACGCTAAAGGGTAGATTATATAAGGAATTTACAATGAGAGGTAGCTATAAGTGGATAGATATTTTACCCTCCGTGACTGATACGTATAATAAAACAAAGCATCGAACAATTAAAATGCGACCTTGCGATGTGACTAAAAAGAATGAGAAGCTCCTGCTTTCTACTATCTACAATGATGTGCAAACAGCTGTGAAGCGGAAATATAAAGTTGGTGACATCGTGCGGATAAGAAAATTCAAAAGTGTTTTCTCGAAAGGCTATCTCAGGAACTGGGGTAGTGAATTGTTCAAGATTATTAAAGCTAATGCTACAAATCCGCCAACATATATGCTGGAGGATATGAATGGAGATCCGATTTTGGGTTGTTTCTACGAACATGAATTACAGAAAACTAAACATAAAGATGTATATCTGATTGAAAAAGTATTACGTGTAAAGGACGGAAAAGCTTATGTAAAATGGTTAGGGTTCGATAATTCGCATAATAGCTGGATTGACGAGGATAATGTTTTGTAATTTTATTAAAACTGTATATTATGATTATATAAAAATAAAAAGTATTAATTCTATACATGCACGCATTTTTTTTTATTTAAAGTGAATTACATAACTGTATCCTAACATCCTGTATAAAGCAATATAAGAAGTTTTTAATCGTGAGAAGGTATTAACGTTCAGCTGCAAAACATTATTCTTATATATAGTCGCATTAAAAAAAATATGACTTCTATGTCTACGCATTTCTTTAAGTGAGATGCACTTTATATATATCTAAAAGGGGTATTTTAAGGAAAAAATGTTGGATGCTATATTCTCTTTATTTAATAATGTATATTACATATATTTATTTATAAGATTATATAAAGTGTACAACAAAAGACCTAATCATATATTTTTCCATATTCTCCATTTTATAGCTTTATTTTACTAATATTTGTCACCAACGCATACATTTCTAAATCAGATTTGATTTTTTCAATTTCGGATATAAACCTCATAATTCTAATGTTCAACAAGTCTTTCTTCTGTCTAAGAGCCCTCCGCCTGCTTTCAACGGACATTGACGACTGATGTATTTCCAGCAAGTCGAGACATGTTTATGCGGGTCTGTACATGTTAGCTACTTGCGAAATGCTTCTGACTGGCAAATATTACATATCCACCACCAGTCGCGGCCAGCTCGTCATTATAGTCCAATTCAGGATGATTATATTGAGGATACCAACTCATTAACATCTTCGGTATATTCTTATTTAAAGTCAGTACAGTCGATGTTTCTATGTCGAATACGCAAATTTCTGCATGAAGATCTAAATCAGGTTCACATATATATTCATACTCACTATAAATGTACCACTTTTTAAGTTGGGTCATATTTGGGTTACAATATTCCAAAACGTTCATTAATTCATCGATATCAAAATATTGCATGTTTTGATATGCGAATGCCGCTATGAATAAACACTCGCTTTGCGTTAATTCCGAAGATAGTAACCAATCTCGCACTATGATAGGTATTTCAATACCATTAGCAGACAAAAAGTTGTCATATTTCTCATATTGCACCGCCATTATACTATATAGAAGGTGCTACACCGCTTTGCAATTGATACTGATGATATTACATTCGAAATTCTTATATATTTAATATTTAGTTGGGGTAGTATCCATCAGGGGGCGCTTTTTATATTTTCTGCGCATGCGGCTATCACAGAAGCAGACAGCCGTTGCGGTTTCCGCTGGAAACATGTTTAGACCTGTTTGAAGTACATTGAGAAGCGCGATAGCAAGCCTGGTAATTTATTCAGGAATTCTCTAGAAGCAAAGACCATCTTGATGGTCCGCCATTTTGTCTGACGTCACCTTAGTTTGGCTAGTGACCGTGAGAGGATGCTACATTAGTTAGGTTGGTAGTGATGGGAGATGCCATTTCTTAGTTTGGTTAGTGGCTGTCAGAGGGCATCCACGGTATTTGGGTTGGTAATGATGAAATCTGCCATTTTGGGCTGGCGACCACGAGGGGGCGCCACATCAGTTGGGTTGGTAATGATGAAATCTGCAATTTATAGTTGGGTTGGTAATGATGAAATCCGCAATTTTGGTCTGGCGACCACGAGGGGGCGCCACATCAGTTGGGTTGGTAATGATGAAATCTGCCATTTTTAGTTGGGTTGGTAATGATGGAATCTGCAATTTTTAGTTGGGTTGGTAATGATGAAATCTGCAATTTTTAGTTGGGTTGGTAATGATGGAATCTGCAATTTTTAGTTGGGTTGGTAATGATGAAATCTGCAATTTTTAGTTGGGTTGGCGACCGCGAGGGGGCGCCACATCAGTTGGGTTGGCAGAGGGCGCCACTAGGGCGAGGGGGTGAGGGGGAGCTGGGTGAGAGGGGGAGGAGGGTCCAGAATCGGCACAAGTACCCTACTTTCAAGTGTTTCACAGATGTTCGGTACATCGCAGATAGACAGAAGCGATGCGATAAACAAACTTGAGCGACATAATTTTATCAGTGGTTATTGTGTACGTCAAATCTTTGACAGAAATAACTCATTTGTGCAATTTGTTGCTGTTAATATTAACAATGGCGAGTTTAAGTGAACATGAACGAATTGAAATACTTATGATGTTGGGTTATGGAGATAGACGCAGAAGTTTACAAGACGTTTGTAATTTATTTAATGATACGCATCCAAATAGAAATCCAATTTCTAAATCCGTTGTTGGTAATACTTTAAGACGCTTTGAACAAACTGGTAGCGTTAAAGATTTGCCAAGGAGTGGTAGACCTAGAACAGCAAAAAGCGATGATAACAAACTGGATATTTTATTGGCTGTATCTGAAGATCCTCATTTATTATTACCGGCCAATTTCAATATTTCGCAGTCATCGATCGTGTCATTTTTAAAAAGTGAAAAGTATAAACCTTATAAGGTACACCTTGTACACGAGTTAACGGAAGATGATTTTGATAGGAGATTACAATTTTCTGAAGAAATGTTAAATATTTGCAATAATAATGAAAATTTTGTCAACAATATTCTTTCCTCTGACGAAGATACTTTTTGCCTTACCGGTGAAGTAAACAGACATAACTGCAGATACTGGTCATCGGAAAATCCCTCTTGGTTTTTGGAGCACCATACGCAGTACCCCCAAAAGGTTAATGTTTGGGTTGGCATTCTTGGCGGTCATATTATCGGTCCCTTTTTCATCAATGGCAATTTAACTTCGGGTCTGTATTTGCAGTTATTGCAAAATGAAATAATACCTGCTTGTGCTACGCTCTATCCACATGAAAACAATGAACACCTGCCCAATGACAGTATCTGGTTCCAGCAAGATGGCGCCCCACCACATTATGGTGTAAATGTTCGTCAATATCTGGACAACGTTTTTCCCCACAGATGGATTGGAAGACGAGGAACCATTGAATGGCCAGCCCGTTCGCCAGATTTAAGTCCTTTAGATTTTTTTCTTTGGGGATACGTAAAAAACAAAGTTTACGAAGATAAGCCCGATAACGTCGAAGATTTACAAATCCGAATTACCAGAACGATACAAGAAATTCCCTGAGATTTTTTACAGAACTCTGTTCGGGGTTTTGTAAATCGATTGGGTCATTGTCAAATTACTAATGGACGACAATTTGAACACTTACTTTAATTTACTTTCTTATTAATTTGTTTAATTTTTCTTGTAAAAGTTATTAAAATGAATTTAAAAAAAACAAAAATATTATTGCAAAGAAAAAAAAATTCTCTATCGAATGGTAGAGTAAATTCACTAGTTCCCATTTAAAAAAACTGCGCGGACAGGCGTAACTAAAAAACAATTGAAGAAAAAAAAATTTCAAATATTCTCAAATGTAGATCAAAATATCCTAACAAACTTTTATATTGAACATAATTCTCTAAAATGAATATTAACGACAATAAATCGCCGTCTCCATGCTTTTAACTAACCCTGTATATACGCATACACAGATCCGCTATGGCTAATGTGTCTTGACACAGGCGGTATAATAGTGCGTTATTTTTGTACAGTGACGGACGAAAGTTTGTTACAATAGTATACCCCTATTTCATTAAATATTTATATTTTTGCTCCAGTCATAAATTTTACATGTTTAGCTTGCTATTAGCGTCCGAAAAACTTGCAATAACAATGTCATTTTTGGACACGGTTCTCTGCAGCCAAAACTTTTTTTCAAAGACGACCTTAACTCCAGACAGATCTATAAAGGGCACAATGCTATTATGTCATTATAAGAATGGTGCAAACTTTACGATATGCCTTCCGACAGAAAATACTTTTATATAACGAAAATGTTTTATTAGAATTGTATGAAATTATCTCATAAATGAGCGCGAGTTTATAAACATTCCTGATATTACACCTTGACAATAGCAACATCCTCCGTACAACTCCAATATTTCTATATTAAAACGTATAATCCGCGCCTGTATTTGCGAAGAGATAAATCATTGTGTACAGCACCGTTTGGCGTTGTTTAAAACGTAAACTGTGTCTCTGCAGGTGAATGTGTGTGTGCGTGTGTGCCCAGAAATATTGGCCAGTTAATTTTCCGTACATAAAAGGGGCAGGCAGTTACACCGGCATACGTTTTGCATATCTCCGGTGGAAATCTAGACATCGGCGAACAACATAACCTGTGCGCGCGAGGAAACCTTTAATGCGACGACGGCATCGTCCTATATACGTGACTATAATGTAGAATAAAGAGCTTTGTGACCATAACTTCACGTTCGGGTAGCGAAAACGCCATCCATATCCTTATCGCTTCGAACGAAGAGACGATGAAATTTTCGATGAAGGATCGTGAGGCAGCCAATATAAAGGTTTTCTATATGGATACATACTTATGTAGTAGAGAGATACGGCGTAATCGGTAATTCGATGAACGATATCTCTTAGCATAAACAGAAAATTGCCTTTTGAATTACAAATTTTGAAATTGATGGGCTCTTTGTTGACTTACATCGACTTATTTCACCTCAATTTCTTTGTTAGTCTGTATACTAATAATAATTTATTAATACCATTATAACAACAACAACGGTATTACAGAGTCGAGGGCCGACGTTTTAGTTTTTACAAATGACAAGTAGGTGGCGCTATTTAGAGATATGTCCAAGGCCAACTGTATCTGATATCGCTGCGCGATATAAAGGCCGTTTGACACTTACGTAAATTTCATACAAAATTAGGAATTAAATTTACATCATAATTTACATGTAAATTTAACACAGTATCATACAGAAACTTTTGATAACAAATTTAATTACAAATTGACATGTGAATTCAGTAGTAATGCCTGTTTGTCACACATCAACTTTTTGCATAAAATTTGCTAACGAATTTATAATTAAACATGCGCACTAGATACTAAATATTCTGACTTGAGGTTATTGTTATCGAAAAAGAAAAGGCATCTTAAGTCGGATAAATTACCAGTTGAAAATAGAAGATTCGAATGCATACAAAAATTTTCTTGGACTTACAAGTGTACAATTTAACGATTTACTTAATTTTATTGAAAAAAATATTACAAAACAAATAACCTTTGAGGGAAATAAATAAAGTGCGTGGGATCGTGCATGTCAATTTTTATCGTCTTTGGTTTTCACCGCATATAAACAAGGATGCTTTTAATATTCATTAATTAATGCTCGTACTTGATCGTTTGACCAAGATGTTTTTTTTATATACTGTTGGTGATCAAGAATCAAGATACCGACAATAAGTACAATAATCAGCAATAACTAAATTCTAACAAACGTGATATCGCAGTGTATTGCAGTGATATTCAATTTACCTGCTCATTTCGATGCGCGCGCAGATTTACTAGAAACACCCACCCAGAAAATAGAATATGTTCTAAATAATTTACATGTGAATTAACAACCAAATCTACAAGCTAAAATTTATGTATGCCACGATATGTATTTATTATAAAATTTGCGTGTGAATTAAGTTGTGAATTTTATTTAAAATTTGCGTAAGTGTCAAACGGCCTTAAGGCCGTCACATAACTTCGATTTACATTGATAATTTAATGCATGTGTCAAAGAACTCACAAATCGGAATTGTTTTGTCACTTTGACAGCGATAAAAGTTTACTTTAACTTTTATATCGGCAAAAAAGTTGTTTACCTTTGGTTGGCCTGACAACAACTTGTGTTTTCTCGTTATGTCATAAACTCAACGAACCCACTGTCAAAATGAAATGTCAAAGTCGTCGCAACCTTAAGCTTTGCGTACTATCTTTGGTTGACCCGACTTCAATTTGCTTACTTTATCATCATAGTGTTCGTTGTGAAGTGTTGTTATGACAAAATTTGCAAACTAATTGTAAGTAATCTTCACAAAATGTATAAGAACTGTGGTTTTAATAACTGTATTTTTAAATAGTATGATTACTATGTAATAAATTTTTCAGTAATTGTTTACGCATTTAGTAAATTATCTTACTGAATTGCATTCGAGCTTTACTTTTACGCTATGGCTAGGGGAACGCGAGCGTGCCGCTTAGTTTGGAATTATAGGCACGTAGCTGACGTCACTGCTGTTATGACGATATCATTTAACGTGCGCTGATATCTGAAATTATACTCCATTCAGTCTAAGAATGGAGTAGATGGCGCTACAATATGAGCACAGTTTACACACGATGAATTTTGTATTTTGAAAACAAATAAATCATATGTTTACTGTCAGATGGATGGCAGGGATATACATTGTATATGATATTATATTTTGACTTTTACGTGTTTATTGACATTTATTTAAGTAAGCCTTATATTGCTTTTAAAATGATAACCATACTAACAAACATGAAAAGGCAAACAGCTAATTAGTATTTGATAAGTTTTCCAGAACAGAATATCGATCAAAATATTAAAATATAAGGAAAATATTGAATAATACGCTGTGCCTACATGTAAATAGAACGCTTACATTTTACAACATTCAAGAATGTAGGTATCATTATCAATATGTGAGTCAAAAGGTGTAAAAGGCAATATTTCATGTTAAAATACAATAAATCTTAGATACTATTTCCATTAGCAGATATTTCAATTATTATCTTATTTACAATATCTAATATTATTGTTGTAGATTGTCGCAGCTATAATGAATTTGTATACAAACACAGGAAATAATGAACTGCAATGTGAAGATCATGTATTAAAAATACCGCAGAAGTATTTATATTAAAATGAATGGAAATTCATTAAATCCACAAAAGTAAATGTATCTGATGAAATTGTATTTTTAATATGACAGACCATAAAGCAATAAGGAGGGTATTATTTCATATCTTTTTTAAAAAAATCCCTTATAAACATGTACAATACTTTTATTTCACAAAACATGAAACACTGAATACGTAAACAAAAATCTTGAATAGAATAAAAAGTATATTTCTAATTGTTATTAACAAGTATTTACTACGGTATGCGGCAAAATAAACAGTACTGAAATTATGAAACGTTTATTATTTATTATTTATGTATTTACTTTTCATTGCCTATATAGCGTTGCAAACATTATTCACGACGACGTTCCCGATAAAACTGATGTTCAAGATGCCCCTCCGTTCAGTTTCAAGCAGTATTCGTAGCGTAAAATACGGAAATCGACAAACTCTTTGAACAAAACTGTCAGTAAACAAATTTTTGACAGAACGAGCTAAATGCGATTATTTTGCCGGTGTAAATGCACACTCGATTTCAACCAATCACAAACGTTTATTTTAAGCCCTATCTTTCCCAATGCTCCATTCTTAGACTGAATGGAGTATAGAGGCACGTGTATAAAAAAACGGGGAAAATATGCATGTTCTAGTTTGTGGTTCGGATTTCTGTTAGTGTTAGTGGATTACTGCAGTTTATAACGACATAAACTATTAAAATTAAATATGGACCGTCTAACAGGTAAACGCTGTATTTTAATAATTTCTATTTAATAATAGTTAAATCACTAAACAGAGCGTACTCTGATTTTGTATTATGCACACGTAATGCTAATACAAAATTAATCTTTGAGGAATTGGGGTTAGGAAATAATTTATCCTGACTGGATTTATGTCATAAACAGTAAGTACTTCATAAGGTATCTTATTATACCTGGGCGATATAGGGGAATACGGTTCAGTTTCACTCAGACTAGACCGACTCGTGTTTTGTCGGTTCTCGAGGAAACCGGTAGATAATACGGTGCCCGAGAGCTGACAAAACACGAGTCGGTCTAGTCCGAATGAAACTGTACCATATTCCGCTATCTCGCTCACGTATACCGATAGGTCCAGCCCGCGACGGGCCATACATAGGCAACAATATACGTATGGAACGTGCTATGTGGCAACGTGTGTACGATACCACTCCGCGTGCTCCTATTTTGAGTGACTTTCTTAAAATTTGAATTTATTTTGTAGAATTATTGATTTTTTTACTTTTATCTTTTAGAAAACGTTATTGTTTTTTTATTACTTAAAATTACTTTTCCGTAGCAGCTAAGAATACAATAATAATAATAAATTGGACCTTATTATGTCTGAAACAAATGGGCAAATTACGTATACAGAACGAATATGCAAACGACTATATCCATGCGCGGTTTAAGTCTTACTAAATTCTTAATTGCAATGTGCTGCTGCTGCGGGTAGAGGGGTTTCGGTGGGGGTTTCGGTGTTGCCACTCATTGCTGACTATGGCCCGTTCCGAGCTGGACCTATCGCTATCTCTTATGTCTCATTTTTTTTAGATAACAATATGGCTACAGTTACCATAAATTATAGTAGTTATGATATTGTAACGAAACCAGTAGACATCCGGGCGACAACAAAAGAAAGGCACACTTCCGAGCGACGCGACTGGTAAACATCGTAAAGCAATAAATATGTACTGCGTCGAGACAGAATGTCTGTGGAATGTTCTACAAACATCGAGAGGAAGATGGAGTGTACGCGAATGCTTCCAGATGTTTCGTATGTGTATATAAGGCGACTGGGTCACCGATGGAGGAGTAATTCCGGAATAAGAAAGTTCTTAAGTAGTCTCGTGCCGAACAGTAAGATAAATATAAGAAAGAAATAAATAGTTCCTTAAGTGATATAAATATACGGACATATTAGTAATAGAAATAAATACATGTGTTAATTCATTTATAGTAGTTTTAGGTGTGATACATTAGTTCTATATTTTTATATTGTAATTAATTTTACGTGTTTGAATATACAGACTGTTTTAAATAAATAAATTGCACGAGTTGTTTATTGCGAACCCGAAAACGTTACAATATAAATGAGACTATTAATGGGAAAAAAAGGAATTGACCATTGGTCTCCAGTTTGGTTCCTATAATGAACTAAAGAAATATTTAGAAATCTATGAACAAGACAAAAAACAAAAATTTTATAAAAAAAGAAGTCGTACAATAAACTCCTCTCTTAAATACATACAAAGACCGTTGAAGTCCTCTCTAGAATTTTATAAACTTGAATATGCATGTATCCATGGTAAAGAACGTCCTAAAAGAGGAAATGGATTACGACAGACCAGGTTACAATAGCTTTTAAATAACCGATAAAATAGTTTTGACTTCTGTAATAATTTTCAGAATGCTACGCTTAGGATATAATGCGAATTTCAAACTACGTATTTGTCCAGAAGGCCAATATTTCAAAGTATATAGTTGTAGTAGAACATACAAAACATGTACTTTCGAATGTAAGCAGCAAATACATAGTTAATAATATGTATAAACATAAAATTAAAATAAAGTTTTATTTTCTAGAAAGTTTTTGATCATTTACCTCAAAATCGTATATTAAATGAAACAGACCTTGGAAGTGTGCAAGATTATTTATGTTTGGACTCAAATAAGAAGAAGATACAGAATAAAATCCGTCTATAAATTAGTAAAAAGACAACATTAAAAGATCTTCATAATATTCACTACAAACTCAAGACTGGGAAAAATCATTTGGCATTTAAAAACCAAAATGGCACTGATAAAGTAATTTATTTATGGGAGGTAAAGCTTTAACAGAACGTGGAGTTATGAAAGAACTTTTTCCAGGGAGACCTGTGTATTTGTGTTTATTTTATACCTTAAAGACTTTTAGACTAGAAATAGACTGCGAGAAGTTGAATATTTCTAAAGAGGAACGAGATTTATCTTTAGAATACCCTCAAAAATTAGTCTATTGTTATCTATATATACTCAATTTAAGGAATGCGTTCCTCAAAGCGTATGTGATTATTTTGATAAAAATTGGCATACTATTCGGAATGAATGGCTTGTATGTAACATAATAGCAAATGGCAATTTAAATAATACAACAAATAACCGTATGGAGTCAATTAACCATAAAATCAAACAAGTAGTACCTAAGAATTCAACTATAACCGACTTTGTTAAATATTTTTTCATTTTTTTGGACAGCCATAATCAATCGACAATCGAGCAGCTAAAGACATTTTGAAGCGACCACTGCACCGATTTCAAAATCATGAAAAATATTTATTGCAGTATGTGAATATTTTAACAGATAGATTTAATCACTAAAGTCAAAATATTAAAGGAATATAATGATGATATGTTTCAAATAAGAACACAAAATGGAAATATAATAAATGTCACAACGGATAATTGCCAATGTCCTAATTTTTCTTCCATGATGTTGCCTGCCAACTAACAGTAATAACAATAATAATAATGAAAATATTGAAACTGATTTATTAAAATCAATAGTGTTGCCCTCAAAAAGTAAGAAAAGGGGGCGACCCAAGGGACATGATTCTTCGACAGTAATAAATCTTAATAAACCCAATAAAAATAGTATGTAAAAGCAAGACATTCTCACATTTATTTTAAACAATCAACTAGACGCTATAAGCAAAGCATCCTTTGATACAGAATGTTCTACTAAAACTTTCCAATAATATTTTATTTATCCTTGGTAAGAGTTTTGTTATTTTGATGTTTTGAATTTTGGAATAAAAAGACTTATTTTGACTCTAATTGTTATTTAAAATTAATGGTGAAAACTATTATTAATTATTCACATAACTTATAGATTGGCGCAGAATAAACTAATGACTTGACGTACCTCTAATTTCAAATTTAGGTGCACGTTAAATGGTAATGTCATAATTCCAAATTAATCGGCACGCTCGCGTGCCCCTAGCCACAGCGTTACTTTTATTTCCGAATAAATTTTCCGTTTTTAAACTCAAGTTTAGTTGCTAAATGGTAACCGAACTCAACAAATTGCCTCTTCGATAAAACGACTCGTCCTTCGGACCCGTCCACAGATCACTTTAACTAGGAGATAGTATAACTTAATAGTAAAAAGTTTAGACAATGTTTAGCGCCGCCTGCCAACTACAGGCGGTACTAAAATGGATCAAACCGATGAACCGGGAAATTTAAATATGTATTATATATTTCTATTCCATTTTGTATCTACCTTAATAGTTATTATTATTCACTTTAAATGTTCAGAGATAAAATAGTAGATGTATTTTAAAGAAAAATATGCTACACATATTGTTATATTTTAATTCATATAAAGTGAAGAATAAAAACTATTAATCTAAGTAAAGGTGACATATTTAAAAATGTTGTGCGTTATATATAATAACTTAGTAATAAATTAGAAACATATCGTTTTAGTACTGCTTTATTTTTATATGAAAACTTATTTCTATTTGAAAATATTAAGGGGAAAGCATTCTAAATTATTCTTTCATTTGAACTTATTTATTCCTTAAATGGAAATCGTTGATCTTCTCTTATAACATTGAATAAATTAGGATCTCCTGTAGCTTCCAACCTCTCATGGAAACGAATTGATTTTGGATGTGGAAATGCATGGAAAACTTTTACATTTTGGTCGCAATTTGACACATAACATTTTCTTCTCGGCATAATTACTAGGAAGCCTAGAAAAATATGCTAATAAATAAATAAAATACTCGAATTATGCAGAATAAATACTTACGTACATACAATTTTAAGAAATAAGTTAATATTTTATAATTGTGACTATTAATTTTAAAAACAACAACATGCAGATTTCAGCGGAAAAAACCAAGTACATGGTAATTAGCAGAGAACCACGCACATGTAAACTAGAACTGGAGAGCAAAAGCATAGAACAGGTGATGACATTCAACTACCTGGGAGTTGAAATCACCAGTGAGAGAAACTTGA
The DNA here is from genome assembly GCA_963170755.1 of Amphimallon solstitiale. Taxonomy (NCBI): domain Eukaryota; kingdom Metazoa; phylum Arthropoda; class Insecta; order Coleoptera; family Scarabaeidae; genus Amphimallon; species Amphimallon solstitiale. The sequence continues at coordinate 110,286,369 of OY720681.1, read as the reverse complement.
AGACGGAAGCAACAAAGCAAGCGACTAAAGCGATGAAAGTGAGTAGCTGTTTGAGACAAACCATATGGAGAAACGAATTTATGACTACAGAAGGCAAACTGAAAGTATACAAAACAACAGTGAGACCAATTTTAACATATGCAGTAGAGACAAGGGCAGACACAAAGGGAACAAAACAGAAAATAAACAACGTGGAAATGAAAGTATTAAGATCGATAACAGGAGTGACACTAAGAGATAGACAAACAAACAGTAGCATACGAGAGCAATGTAACATACAAGACGTCAACAAATGAGTGAAAACGTGAAAGAAAAAATGGAACGAACACGTAGATAGGATGCGATCAGACCAACTAGCAAACATCTCTAAGAACAATAAGCCATACAGCAGAACACCAGTAGGAAGACCAAAAAAGAGATGGCAAGACAATATAATCAACAACAACCGAAACCGAATAAGAGGTAGACAAACAGGAGAAATCCTAGTCGTATGAAGAAGAAGAAGAATTTTAAAAACTGTCAATAAAAATATTTAAAAAGCTATACCACATATAGTTACCATAGTTACTAATAATAACCAACAACAAAAGACAGTTTGCGAAGCTAAGCGCAGAAGTATCATATCTGATCCTAAAATTGCGTGAACAGATCTTAACGCGCCACCTTCCAACTACAGGCAGAAGTAAAACGGTGTCTACGCAATCTCAATTTAACATTTCGCCCCCTGGACCCGTCGTTTTATCAGGCAATTTGTTTCGTAGTTACCTAGCAACAAAAATTTTCGTTAAAAGCTGAAAATTTATCCGGAAAAAAAGAAAGCTCTCATGTAATTATAAGTGATAATTTAGATTCTTGTAACCTCAAAATATTGATCCTTATGTGGCGCCATCTAGTAGTGCACAAAAAAAATAATTTCTGAATTTTTAATGAAATAAACTTTAAAATAACACTTTTAAACATTAATTTTACAATGGGTAATTAATATTAATAATTTTAAAATAATTAAAAAAGTGTTGCTGATAATAAAGTTGTTAAATTTTTAATGATATAAACTTTAAAATAACACTTTAAACATTAATTTTACAATGGGTAATTAACATTAATAATTCGCTCTATCATGACCATCACATAATGAGCTTTTGACTGATTTTGCTAACCTAGAAATACCGTTCTCTATGTGGCGTCATCTGTCCAAGGCATTGTAAACTATTTGGCAATCGGAGAGTACCTTTAAAATCACGCGTTAAGCTTATGCAAAATGATTGGATTACGTCGAGCCTAGCTAACACTTAATTTATTATTCGGTTATTGACATTTCTCAGATTTGACATTTTGACATGACCTATTTTTCTACTCAAATTCCAAGTCTCCTATTTAAAAAAAAATGTCTCTTTAAAACGGTCAACCTTTTCATTTCATGTTTGTTACATATTTACTCTAATATAATCTCAAGGTGACGAAGTGAACCAGTAGAAACTATATGTCGTTTCTCCACAGAAAAAACTACGATGTTGTGGCTATTTTGAGAAAAGCTCTTGGTAAATAGCCATAATTTTTTATTTTTAGATTTTAATTAGAAAAATTTTAATATTTGTAGGTTGTACCAAGAGAACATTTTTTAAATTCTAATGGAAAAATTACCAGGCTGAAGTGAAGTAATATTGGTAGACGATAGGTGGTCTAAGTTGGTCACTAATTTAACGATAAGTTTGAATATGTGAACTCTAAAACATTTAATGGCTGATTTAGTACGGTTTTAAACAGAATACCAGAATAGAATTGGGTTTATTATGAATGTTTCAACATTGTCAATTTTTGTTCTGTAATTAAACTGGCATTTGTTGGATAAAAGAAGGTGTTAAAACGCTGTAATTTCTATCAATAATGCAGCTTGTTATTAATGCAGAGTTGAAAAGACCAACAAGAAATTTGATTGGTGTTGAAGCAAATATTGTTCTGTCAATTTATGTATAGAAATTCAATAGATTTGGTATCGGCAGCACCAAAGAGTGTGACACTGTAAGTACGAAAAACAAAAAGTTAAATGAAAATGAAAATCAAATATATTTATTTAGAATAAGGAACTGCGAAAAGTGCGGGAAGTCTATGGTCCCGCAAAAGCGTATTTTTAAATCACGAGCGAATTAAAGGAGCGAGTACCTTTAATTGCACGAATGCGTGAAAGATGTCTTCACGCAAGTAGTTTGTACAATATTTTCTGTACGAACATTAAATTAAAACTATTGTTTATTAACGTGGTTAGTATCATTACTAACCTACTTATTTAAGCATTTCCTGCACATATTTATTACTAACTTTTCCATTAAATTAAATTACACATTTATATTCTTGCACATGACGTGTTTATTCTTATATTTTTAGTGGGTTTATTCCGTTTTTGGTTTGATTACAATTAACTGTCAATGTCAATGTCACTTAAGCGATTGTCCAATAGATGGTGCTTACAGATTTGTTGGAAGAATTTTTAGCAATTATTCCAATTTCCCTAACTTTAATAAAGAAGAATCTAAGGAAGTGGTATTTTAGAAGCTACATTTTATTACCGTCAAAATCGATTGTTTTCAATGCCCTAAAGAGCAAGCGTTCCTTGCAATTTTTACAGTCGTGTCGACCGGGAAGCATTCGACGAGCGATGCATGCGCGTAATGTCACTTTAAAGGCAATGATTACAAGAAGCATTTATTAATTACTTATTACAATAACTCAATATTTGTCAAGAATCTATCTAATTAAGTCGTATATATTACTTTACATAAATGTACATATTTTCTAAAAACGCCAATAGCCATTTTTAAATGAGATCCGTACCCAACCCTAAAGAGTAACTACGCTCAAATTTTGCATATACAGGCTGTCCTAGAAATAAAAAGACGGAGTAGCAGAAATCGGAAGCAAGATTGTGTAAAAACGTACCCTCAAAATATCAAGTCTTTATTCATGCGCAGACGGCAGAAAGAAAAATAATAAAGAATTAAATTGGCCTTACGCCGAACCTGGACTGAATATCCACCTGCTTCACTTTCACAATCGGTCCTTTTCAGGACCACCATATTACTTGTGTTAAAGAAAAGGAGTAGGAATAGATACTTCATAATGAATATCAAACCATTAATTACTTTAATTTTACACCTGCTAGAAAAAAAGAATTACGTTTTTGATATTTACTGTAATAAAGGCTAGAAAAACTAGAATTTATTGAATATTCTAAAATAATAATAATCAGTGTTTCCGACTACAAACATATTAAAGAGCAACAACCTTCCTGTTTTAAAAATAAAAACAATCTTTTATTGTCTGCAATAAAGTGTGTCGCCCATTTGGGTCAACAACGGAGTACATAGCTGCGTTATCTAGACGCATCGCGCAAAAAATATTTAACTTTTTTCTCCCGTTTTATACAAATAAAAGCGTATTTTTCTATGAATGCGTGTTCGTTTCTATTTACAAATGAGCATCCTTACGTGTATTTGTAAACATACATTCTGTGACAGGTCCGTAATGTAATTTTTTTATCTAAAAAACAACATAGAAAATTAAATTTTTAATTTCTTCGTTATTGCGGTATATTTGGGCCTGTTTCTGTCCGGACTTTACATACCTGCTACTCCGTCTTTTTATTTCTGATAAGTTCCGTATCTGATATTGAGAAAATATTGTTATAAAGTATGAATGCAAATAACAATTTAAAATATAAAAGAGAAATAAACACAAATATGTATTAAATTTACTGTCGATAAAAATGTAAAATGTCAAAAAACAAAATGAAAACATCAGTTTTCAAAGGCAAGTTATAAATATAATACAGATATTTATTAAATTATCACCTCAATTTAACAATATGCATACTTATTGATTTGTTAACATGTCTTCTTTTAAAGATTGTATATCATTTATTTATAGATTTTACCCTGATTGGTACATATTTATTAAAATGAAATTAAAAAAAAAGAACTAACACACCCTAACACACTATCAGTAATTATTCATATATCTGGTACATTAGCATATCCTGATAACATGAATTATTCAAACATGGTAACATTTACATACATACATACATACATACATACATACAAAGTTAGATTGTTTTTTATTGAAATACCATTGCCCAGCGCAAATTATATGTTCGAAAACGATAAATTCGAAATATTAATTACAGATATATCTACATATATAATTTATATGTGTCTGTTTAATACTGAATTACAAACAAGGTTAAAATATAATAGTCAAGCAATATTCTATATTAATTTCTCTATATACACAGCATATGTACACACACATTTAAACTTGTATTTCTCTATTACAAGGATTAAAACCGTTCTGTTTGGAGTAATACACGAGGTGATTTTGGTCTAACGCTAAATACAAGGTAAATTGAACCCTTACATTTATGCTTTGGTTAGTATATACATACTAAATAATGAACTGATTCCGTAGCTTTATGACATGATAATTATTAACTACAAGCGAGAACCAATTATCTTTTCGGCAGAATGTCTTATGATTGTTATTGTTAATAATATTCAGTAGTAGTCAGTTTGAATGCGAAGGTTATAAACTACAAATACACTCACAAAAAGTCAGTGAATATTTTGGTAAGTATTAAATTCAAAATAATTTTATTACGCAAAATACTTGAACTTAGATTAAACTATACAACGTACCCTATATAACATTTCTAACATGGGAATCTCGCTTATTATAAAGGATACAGGTTTGGTTAAATAGATGAATTATTCCTAAGAATTAGAGAAATTATATGATCTTCTCCAATTTCCAAATTTTTTAGTATTTCAGAACTTATAGCAAGAAAAGAGAAATGTCAAATTCATTTTCCATGTGATATAAGTTTTTTATTTTAGTAGACACACAATTTTTATTTGCACTTTCTTGAGGCACTTTTTATGCAGAATTTAATAATCGACTTGAATAGGATTCCTAGACTTTTCGTTTTTTAGTTTTAACCCTTAACTTTAATTTTTCTTATGAAATGTCAAGTCGACCTTGATAGAATTTAACGTGTTGTTTTATCCTCCTTACAATGATATAGTATATGTGCTATTTACAACAAAGGAAATATTAAAAAATGTATTTTATTAAACACTCGGCAATAAGTAGACCTTGATACATGAGAAATCGACAAATAATAGATAACAACAATAAAAGAAAATAATTAAAAAATATGTTCAAACAATTCCGTCCTAGACATAATTGTGTCCTACGATATTACTTGGGAAAAACCCTAATTGAAATAAATTAATTGATCAGAGACTATGCTCGTCGCGGCGTCTCCAATCAATCAATATACTCTCCAGAAACACTCAATTAATTAGTGACCATGCTCGTCGCGGCGTCACCAATTAATGAGATCCACAAATTCAGGGTGCAAGATAATTGTGTGAATCAAAGCACTTACCGTTAATAATTATTATTAATCGCTTATGATTAATAATATTCCCAGATGTTGACCGCGAAGTAGAACCGTTGATGTTATTATATCTGTGACCCATCCTGTATATCTAGCTCAGATTATTAGTACGAGCGTGAGATTACTCAAAAAGATGTTAATTAATGCCCGTTTGCGCCAACCTTTTATAATAATAAAGGCACTGTTGTTAAAGTATTGCACAATTAAAATGGGAAATTACACTAAACTAATACAAAGGTCTACCTCAAGAAAACAAATTAATAAAAACAATAACAATTTATTAAATAAAAACAAGAAAAATGTGAAATATAAAATTTAGCACATTAATAATAATAATAATGGAAGTATGAAATACACAAAAATATTGAAGCTAAAATTGAAATAATAAATATGACTTTAATTATTGGTTGTTAAAAATTATACAATGTACACTAAATTCACTTGAGTTTAATAATTACAAATTCATTACAAAGAAAACCAAGAAAACTAAATTTTAGAGAGACGGTACATACAGATAAGCAAAACAATAAGAACAGGTTCGGCAAATAAACAATCTAATTAAATTAATTGGTCAAATTCAGTAAACTAATTGATCAAATATGGTGCACCATTTACCTTAACATTTCTATGAACTCAATATTACAAATGATTCGACCATATGTATAACAAACAAAAAAGAAAATAACTGTGACTATTACAACACACAAATTTAAAAGAACATATACAAAGGTTCTTGATGATCGTGCCTTGCGCACAATAATATTTAACTTTATTAAACAAATATCTAACTTTTAAAATTTCTGACAGCTTGGTAGTTGTACAGTTCTCTTGCTACACGAAGTACAAGAAATAAAAACTCAAATACCTGGAAATTTAGTGTTCCAGTACGCCAACGAAGATTGTCCCGGACGCCTATTTCTGCCGCGCTACCGTTCGATGTTGTTAACGGCCCCTGAGTTGATATTGTCGGTGAGATATCTTCTAAATCCGGACCAACGCCGTAAATTGAAGGACGATAGATACTCCAACAACTTATTATTTGGAAATCGAGATTTATATCACCCTTATCGGTGTATCTATACTGTGGACATTAACACCTCGTTTCCATGGACATCTTCACCGCAGGACTAGCGGACTCTGGCCGACGCCAGGACCGGAGTTAAGATTTATTCAACTACCACTCGCTGTTTAATAGTACTGTACTAACTGAGATGTAACAAATGAATCTAATAATGAATGTAATATTGATGTTGTAATAGTGAATGATTTTAGACGAGCTTCGCCCTTTTAAAGACTCGGAGGTGGGAGAAGAACATTCTGGAGAATTTAGGCGTCGGAAAGACGCTGTTGGATCACGTCACCAGAAAATGCGAAATACCTACGCAATTTTATGCAACAAGAAACTATGAAACTATTTAGATAATTTTAGACAGACAAAAAATGCATAAATTTTAAAACGTATTTTATTTGGAATTTGAATATAATTTGAATTAATACTGATTAGAAAATATTTAACACGTAATATACAGGGATAAGTGAATTAAATGTTGGCCGCGTCTTTTTAAATGCAACAACGTAGTCGACGTAATGGCATTGCGTAGTTTTGCCTTTTAATGCTACCAAATGCTGAAAAAAAGCTTCACGAAGATTTTTGGCATTATCAAATGTTTGCAAGTACACCCAATCTTTTAAGTATCCCCAAACAAAAAAAATCCAATGGCGTTAAGTTTGGAGATCTAGGTGGACATAAAATCGGTCCTCGATTACCAATCCACAAATTTGGAAACCGATTAATTAAGATATTTGTGGATTATGTTTGAATTGTGGGGTGAGGCGCCATCTTGTTGGAAGCAGATGTTAATATTCTCAATCAACAGTGAATCATCAATTCTATTTTCTAAATCAGTTTGAATTAAATCCAAATACGTTTCGCTATTTAATATTTCGTTAAAACCAAATTTCACTTCACTCCTACTTTCCTTAACAACGTGAGGTTTTTCTCTTTCCCAAAAGTGAACATTGTGTTTATTGAAGAGAGCGTTATTTGTAAATCTGCTTTCGTCAGATTATAAAATCGAATCAGAAAAATTATTGATATTCTCACATTAGTTAACATACCATTGGCGAAATTGTAATCTTCTCTCTTGTTCAACAAGATCAAGAACAAGTCCGCAAAATGTATGTAATTTTATACTATTGTTTCTATTTTATGTATTTATTACGAGTTTGGTTTAGTTTCATCATATTTCTTTATTACTAACGTAAAAAAATAAAATTACCGTGCGATAAAGGAAGACTTTAACAAGCAGAACGGGTGCCGCAATTGAACTTTATGGCACCGAAATAGATATTTAGAATCGAATCTATTCAATATGATATAATGAATGTTGGATGTTTGGTATACCTTTCAATTGGACCAGAAACATTTAAATAAAGTTGAGTTCTGAATCAATCTAATTTTCAATAAATTTGGACAGTAAATCAGTGATTGTCAAATAATTTTTATAAAACGAAAAAATATATTTTTTGTAAATACGTCATTTATTCAGCCAAGAAAATTATGTATTTAATTTTGTTTCTAATTCTAAATAATACGAATTATATGAAGGATGTATATACGCTTAGGTGCCAATAGAGATATTATCGAAATTAATCAAAATAAATAGATATTTACGTTTTTCATTTACATTTATAAAAAAAATCGCATAAGCTAATATTAATTAAATCAAATTGTTTAATCTGATCTAATCTAATTTATTATAAAGATATTTACGTATATTAATAAATAAATAAAATTATATAATTTAATAATATCTTCTAGTCTCCTATTTTATTGCTACTTATGCAAAACATAAGCAAATATGTATTATGTGTTGTATAACCTTAGGCGTGGTATATTGAATATTACGTGTAAGCTACAGTATCGTGCCTAAAACGAGGTAGGTAGTAGCATATAAAACCGACTTTAATATGTACTTTTATTTAATTTTACATAACATCTATTTATACAAGTTGCTTTATGTACCATTAATAACGTACATATATACGATTTTTTTGATATACCTAGTAACCTAAATTTTTTCTTGTGATTATTTACGTGAATTTAATTTGTAGCGGTCGCGTCTGGTATTTTTGTGTGGTTTGTATGTATAGATTATACCATAAATTGCAATCTGCAGTTATGATACAATGTCGAACACCTTCATTTTACAGAAGCAGCTTGTTTCTGCCGGGGAAAACTAACAGCACATTCAATAACTTTGTCTTTATATCGCCTTGCAATGTGTTTATTTTCACATTCTAGACACAGTAGTTTCAAACATTACGCCAAAACCCGGAAAACGTATTTTGCAATGTGATGTGACATATAAACATTTGAAAATATAGTAATTTATCAACAATTTTAAAAGTTCTTAATTTTCTTATACGTGTACAGAATTAATATTAGTGAAATGATTGTGCAAAACTGAATTAACACTTGGTTAGTTATTTGGACAATTGTTTCGAACTTCGCAGTTCATTATCAACTTTGCGAAGTTCGAAACAATTGTCCAAGTTTGTATTTTGTAAATAAATTTTAGTGAAACAAATAAGTGTAAATTCTTCCTTTATTTTCAATTTAATATGTTTCACCAAGTGTCTAGCGAGGTCTCAATCAGCTATATGACTTTAGTATGTAAAATCTACTCAAAATTGGGATGGAATGCAATATTTGATATAACCTATTCTTGTAAATTCTGGTAAAAATGTATTACTTTTGAAATGTATTATGAAAGTATATCAAAAATACAATTGCAATGATTAAACATATATAAAAATTAGCCGCAGAAATTAGTCTGATTTACTGAACAAATCACTTTCGCTATCACTATATTCAACACAAATAAAAAAAATAGTTTTGATAGCATCCATTGCCTAGTAGTAAAGTCGCTATATGCACACTTAACCTGCATTAGCAAAAATATATTTTTGTACTCACCGCCTGTAAAATGACATTTGGCGCATGTGTAGCTCGACTGGGAAATACGTTTTCCCGGTTGAGGCGACTGTAAAAATTGAAAAAAACACTGGCACTTTTGGACATTTAAAAAAAAATCTAACTTGGTAGTAATAAAATTTAGTCTATAAAATACTACTTCCCTCCACTATTCTTCACTAAAAGTTGGGGAAATAGGAGTAATAATTAAAAATTCTTCCAAAAAAAATTGTGGTGCCATCTATTTGACGATACTTTAAGCGATATCTTAAGCAAGATTCAAGCGCCATCTATTTGAACCACATCGACATTCATATTGGCAGTTCGGAATTGTTTGTATTTAATCCAAAAAACGCAATAAATGTACTATAAATTTATAAATATAAGAATAAATACCTCATGTTTGCATTGTGTAAGAATATAATAACTTAATTTTAGGGAAAGGTGAGTAATAGTTACGTACATGAAATGCTTAAATTAATTAGGTAATCTATCTTAGGTTAGGTATGATACCAATGACATTAATCAATAATATTTTTTTAATTTAATGTTCGTACAAAAAATATTGTAAAAACCACTTGCGTGAAGACATCTTCCACGCATTCGCGCAATTAAAAGCACTCGCTTCCTGCGGTCGCTTACAATGTGCGCTCATGCGGTAAAATAGTCTTCCCGCACTTGGTTCGTAAATAACTATTTCATCCTTCTCTAAAATTGCGATTTTGCTGCTTGGGTTAATACACATTTTTTTTTCTAAGTAAGTGTCTTTTCCATTCTACGTGAACAATGTGATGCATTGTCCATGACTAGTTCAGCATTCTCTAGCAATTTATGTAATACTTGCTCAAACTATTCAGAACCTGCATGAAGTATTATCGATAAGTCTTCAATGAAAATTTATTGTGCACTTATTATACTTGCGTCACTCCTTACTTTTTCCTTTCTTATCAATCATTCAACCACGTTTCATGTAAGTAAAATATTGCACGACCATCATAATCTGTACTGTTTTATTGTTCTCAGATTTCTTCTCCACCTGATAATTTCAGCTTTTTTTAGTTTTTCGTCTAAACTTTAACATTTGATTAATACTTACTTGAAGTTAATGAGTTTCAAGAATCTGTGTAGAGTTGCTCGGTTCATTTTTGATATGAATTCATGTATAGTTATTTCTGCCATGATTTTATCATGTGTTGACAGTTGTTTAAAAAAAATAACTGTACAACAAATATACAACAAATTCTCGATGTTTCGAATACCTGCCCACTCGTTCTTTATGATGCCTTAATTCGACAGTTTCATTATATTGTTTAATTATAAGATATACAGTTGAATTTACTATCCATATTATATATCTTTATAATATATTGTCATTGAAGTAATAATACCTATATCTTATAATATCTTACTTAATGTTTTGGAGATGTGTATTACAATTTCTGCTGTTCTCATTTTTGGTGTTTATAAACGTTAACATTTTATACATACTTAAAACGAAATGTTTTTCGTAATGTGTTGTTAAATGTACCAATCGTTAACGTTGTTTGCAAAAATGTACGAGAACATGTTATGATTGATACATGCATTTAGCATCCCCTTGTGTGTCTCATAACTGTTTTCAAATAGAAGGCAAATGCTATGAACGTGGGAGTGTCATGAGGAATTGCTTGTCTCCATTAATTGCCGATTTATTTATGAGTAATTTTGAAACATAGTTCAAAAATAAAGCCAAATATTTCCCTAAAATATGGATAAGGTATGTTGACAATATTTTTGCGATTTTCGACACTAAAATGTATATGATGCGGAAGTGTTTCTTAACGAATTAAACTCAAAATTCCACACGATTAAATGCACTCTTGAAAAGAAAAACAATGGACAATTAGCTTTTCCAGATACATTAGTAATTAAAGAAGGCTGTAATTTAGAAATTGATATTTATAGAAATGAAACCAATGTAAATAGCTTCATTACAGCAGATTCAAGTCATTGTTTTCAACAAAACTTGTCTTTATTCGATTTTTTAATCCATCCTTTGTTAAAGTTCCCACTTACAAGAGATAGATATGAGAAAGAATTACGCCTTATAAAAGGTATTGCTGAGTACAATGGTTTTCAATCTGACAATGTCTTAAGAAAGATGAAACATAAGAATTTAATTCTAAATTCCACAACTTTGCTACCTCAAAGTAATAAAGCCAAGAAATTTATTGTCGTATCTTTTCATAATATTTCGAAAAACTTTAATAATATTTTTAAAAATGTTGGTTGCAAGTCGCATTCAAATCATGTAATTCGTTGAAAAGTCTTTTGAGCAGTATTAAAGATAAAATTGAGGTAGAACAAAAATCTGGAATTTACGAAATTAATTGTAATAAATGTGAGAATGAATATATCGCCAAGGCTAGACGTTCGATTGCAACTCGCTATAATGAGCACACACATTATTTCCGGTTTAATAGGACTCAAACGGATAAAAGAAGTGCATAATTATAGAGAACTAGATAGTTATGAGAGTATATACATTCACAAAAATAGAAGTACATTAATGAATATAGATAACGGGTTGATTCCCTATCTTGTTTATATAAGTTTGTGATGTGGACAACGATATCCCCGTTTAGGTATCGTTAGTTTTCATAGAATACTAGAATTACAGAGTAGGATTATATTATTAAGCCGTTTTTTTAATTCAATTAAAATTGCAGAACGAATTTAACGCTATCAAGCATATAAGTATAAGTATAAATAAGCCGTCCCTGTAAATTTGAAATCAGTGTTGTTCTGTATCTGCTACGTTGTATAAACAACGCGATTTTTGATCAGAGCTTATGAAGATGGCAACATAGTTGTCGAAATACGTATTTAGTTTTTTATGCTTTAGAGTGGTGAAGCTGTTTTTGTTTATGAATTGATTATAAATGATTATAAGCATAAAATGGCGGATTGGGTGAACTCATTTTCTCATATTAAACTTGTCTATCCAAGAACCAATTAAACCTCTTAAAAATATGTACCATTTTGCCGTCACATTTGAATCAATCCTTAGTCAGTATAATAATGACTATCAATAGTTTTACAAGTATCGACTGTTGCCAATAGTTCGAACTATTGGCAACCATACATTTATGCCAACGATACATTATAAAATTTTGAAGCACTAAAATGTAGGAAATAAACGAAACTAAAGTAACTTTTCTATAGCGTGCGCTAAGATGATACGATAATTTCATCGCTATTAAAGCAATCGTCCTTGGCAAAAGTTTCCGTAAATATTAAATTATTAAATCTGCAAATTGCAAAGTGATTGATGCGCATAAAATACAAAGTGACACTCCTCTTCTAATGCAAGCAAGAAAGAACCGAGAATGCACTGAAGATCCGTGTAAGAAGGCGATAGAAACCGCCAAGTAATTAATATAAAATAATAAACGCGGTAGCGAGAATTAACGTCATTGTCTTTGATTAATGGAGACCGTGCAAATTCAAATGAGGTAGTATCAAGGAGGCGATGGAGCTGCATTAAAACCGGGTGTATAACTGCGTTAGTCTTACGGAAGAGATGGCGATGAAAAATCCCCAGAGCAAATGGCGAACTTCGCACGAGTCGATTATGTTGACATTTCATGGACAATTTATTACGAATTAATTTGCCTTGTAATTGTGTTTGAATTACGAAATAAGTTCGGTTACGTCGTTGAGGAAGTAAGACGAATATATTTCATTTTAGATGAAGATACTGGATATAAATATCGGTACTATATTTAAGATATAAAAACATTATCTACTGTAAAGTATTGACTATCTGCTACACAAAGGTGTGGGTTTGTTATTAATTGAACATTTATTGAAAGTGATTCTAATTGGGAGAGCACAAAGCGTAACATTGATTTTTTAATGAATATATTTCAATGACGCTTTATATGCTTATTGCAGTATTGATAATAATCATTAATTTAATTTCGTTATAATGTTAGGCTCATATACGGGGTTACTCATTGGTGAGTCAAAGTCCAATATAGGCGTTATTAAATAGTACTGAAGAAATTTATTTTATAAAAAGTGGCACAGTAACAAAAAACACACATTTTGAAAATAATTTGAATTATACAGGGTGATGCGTTAAAATGGTACACATTCGAATTTTTTTTTTTAATGAAATACCCTATATATTTTTTGTTTTTCCTCGTCTACTTTAATTTGTGTTTTCATCGATATCTGGGGTTTTGGTTTTGGATGACGCATTGTTGAGTTATTAACGAAAATTATAAAAAAAATGGTCGCGACAATGTTTACCATAACAATTCTATGCGATAGTATTATGATTATCTAAGACAAAATTATTTAGTAAGTATGCAGGCAATGGATGTATTGATCCTACAAAATAATCAAACATTCATTTTATTATACAGGGTGTTTGTTACGATTAAAGAATATTATTAACAAAAATTAAGCGCAATTAACGCATCATCCATTGGAAAAAATCAGTAAACGCTCTTTGATGAGCGTTTACTGATTTTTTCAAATGGTCGCAATCAACCAAAGTGCCTTTTGGAACAATATATAAAATAATTAAGAATAACGCAGTGCCTCGAAAGCAAAGAAGTGACAAAGAAGCACCGAGAAATAATAATAAATAGTAGCACCTTTGATTATAAATTTGCAATACGATTCAGACACAGACACCGATTAGCAAGACTACTCAATTACAGAAGATGATTTATGAAATGCGGTGACGCATAAGAATTTTATTGTATATTACAAACTAATTACCTTTATATATCTATATGTATGCACTACACATGTTGCCACACGATTTGTAATTTTTTCGTTGTATATAAATCCAATGTATCGATATTATTATTATATATTATATATTATTATATATTTGAAATTAACAGCGTTTTATTATTACCTTATAGGGCCCTAATTTATCGTCAATACGGCCCCTAGATTCATACGTTGCCCGTTCAATAAGGAGACCAGGTATAACAATTATCGTCACAGAAGGTGGTGCAATAAAAGCGTTAGAGCCGTTCAAAGTTGTATTCTTATAATTTGAAATAAACTATACTTTCCGGATTTAAACTGTAATGGTTAGAGTGATGGAGGGGAGGGGAATGATATATCACTATTGAGGATATATTGATATGGTTTAAATATCCATGCTGTATATTGGTTTGTAATTGTGTTAAAACATATGATTTTTCAATTCTTAAAATTATATTTTTATCAATGGATAAAGAATTAATTATTTAAATGATACTTAAATATTCATTATTTGATGAGATTTTCTTGATGTTCTGGTTGTCGTAGAGGAAAAATAAGGTTTTCTTTCTTCTATGTTTGTATTTTTAGAATCTGTTGAGGAGAAATTAAAAAATATTATTATTGTTGTCAAATATGATGTTTTATGTACAAAATTGTTTAATTAACGATGATATAACAAGTATTGTAGACGTAAATAATTGATTTAGAGTATAAACTAATTTGAATTAAATATCTAAGAAAAAATAAAAAACTATACGCATTAGTATTTTTGTGAATAATAAATTCAAAGAAGCAGTAAGTGATTGCTATTCTACTATTTATAAGAATAATAATTTAATTATAAAAATTATAAGATCACTTACCATTAATTTATAAACTCCGGTATCAAACCAATAAAGTGTCTGAAGATATCACAAGAGGAACTCTTAGATGTACTGAAGAATTAAATCCAGGTTAGGAAATTCGAATTAATTCAAGATTATCCATTAGACGTGCTGAGAAATATAATCCAGATTAACTACTAGATGTACTGAAGAATTAAATCCAGGTTAGAAAATTCGAATTAATTCAAGATTATCCATAAGACGTGCTGAGAAATATAATCCAGATCAACCATTAGGTGTGCTGAGAGATATAATCCAGTCTCGAGGAAGTGTTTCTTTATTTTAAGGTACAGCTGAATTTCAATATTCAAGATCTACAAGTATTAGTAGCAGGCCAGTTTGGAGATACCCATCATCTGTACGCACGAAGGAAAGTGTATAACTCCAGGACGAGACAGTAAACTGTAGATATTGGTTCTATCGAGGCACGTACAAACTACAAAACATAGAAGGATTGTCAGATGGGAAGATCGTGTGAAACATTTGTTTAGAACTAATTCAAGGTTGTATAAGACACTTATTTATTAATACAATAACCGATTTATTTGCAAATTCAGTTTGTTTATATAAAATTTATATTGGAATCTATAAACAGAATAAATTATAGCTATTTGAATTTAAATACAAATTATGTAATGATGTATGAAAGGCAATACCTTATTTGTAGAAGTATTACGAATTTTATCCATTAGAAATCTCATCAAAAATCGAATATTCACAACTAGAATTGAAAAGCATTATTTGTCAGTTGTAGAAAATATACCAGTTGTCGTTCAACAAACCTACTCACTATAATTGTATCATTGTCCCTAATGGTTTATTTTTATATTTTCTAACATACGAAAGTATATCGTTATTAAACAATTTTCAATAACCTTTATTTATATTTGTGAATCTGATCAACACATTATTATACCGTTATTAGCCTGAGATTGTTGTTTTCTTTCATTTGTAGTATTATCTATGTACTTTCTTAAATAGAACAACTGATTCACAAGAGTTGTGTAACACTAAAAACATAAAAATATCAAATTAATTTAACCTGAAAAAGACCAAATAAAATAAGGAATACTTACATGTATAGTCGTAGTTCTACAATTTACAAACGAATAATCAGTCACAGCGAACTTCAAAAACACCCCTGATGATAAATAAAAGTATTTTATAAAGAACATTTAGAAAATTAATCGATGATAAACGATTCATAAGTTAGGTTATAAATTCTTGACATTTAATGTGAAATATCCCTTCCATTTTTATAATGTATAGGTATAGGTCTCAAATAATATAGTCCTACCAGTTCAATAAAATAAACAAGGAGAAATAAAAATTAATATTTATTTAATTTGAGTATTAGCCGAGGTTTTATATTAAATAAAAATAGTAGTATGAAATTGATATTGAGCAGAATATAAAATCATTAAATATTGGTATACAGAGTGTAATTAAGCATATACAAATATTATAGCTCAATATTACATTTTGCTTATCCATAATGTGTGGATATTTATATTATTGATGATAAATGTTATTAAAAATATATCCACGTCCAATAATTAAAACAATATATTAAAAATCGACCTGTTTTTGCGTTTTTCACAAAGGATTTCTCCTTCGAGATATTCAATCTGTTTCCTTTTGGATGGAGCACCCTGTACAATTATGTACCGACTAATTATTTTTAACTATTCATAAAATTTTCCGTTTGCCGTTTCATAAGCAAAATACCTACATGTATTCTATTTAAAAAGAAACTATAAATTATAACAATTAACGTACACGCAAGTCATTCAGTAACGATTATCATTACCATGCTTGAACCATGAACTTAAGTAAGCGTAACATCGACTCCCATCGTGCTAAATTTAACCCAGATTTACGAATAGCAAGTGGCGAGCAATCCATACAAGGAGTAAGTACACATACGCTTTCTCGTCGTTCCCATCAATTTTTCTTTATCTCTCTGCCGTAATAAATATTATTTACAATCAATGCTATTCATTACACTACCTGTCCAATCATATCGACAATAGCCGGTTGAGTAGTATTACCCTTTTGAATCCCATTAGGTGTATAACCGCAAAGACGTGATGAGCATCGAAATCGTGCAATCGTCTTCGACAGGCGAGAATGATGTTCCTACGAATTATTTAACTGGTCGATCGCGTGTAATACTTGTATACAGATTGTCGTAGTTAAAAGTTAATATGCATCTTCAAATACACACACATAAACATGTACCTATGTATAAGACCGGTGGTGTGGGGAGATAGTGGGGAGATCGAGAGCGGGGACAACACATTCGTTCCGTAACTTTAGAGCGTGAACGTACATACAACGCCATACAAATGATTACTCCTGAAATGCTATCGAATGTACGAAATGGGTTTTATAATCGTTTAGGGTACTGCTTGATGCAAGAGGGACAGACATTTGAACATCTTCAACATTAAATTTTGTATAGTTCATTTAATATTTTGTTTCGTTTTAAATGTGAGAATTTTATTTAATTTTTTATAAGAATTTTATTTTAGTTACAAATTTTAGAGTTTTGTTTCAGTTCAATGTTAATACATTATACATCAGTTACCAAAATATTATACAAAAGCCGTAAAGAGCGTAGCAATTCCTTAAAGCAAACGTCTACATACTAACTTTAAACGTTTTGCACTAAAGCCTGGGTACCCCGGTGTCCCGATATGAACTCATCTGTACTCCCCTACTATCGTACCCCTCCATTTCATGTTTACATGCACATGTGTGCGTGTTTGTATTTCCCTATATCTACTTTTATTTCAGTCAAACGGTATAGGGCCGAGTAAGTCCTATCGCGAAGGGCCCCATATACCAATATTGAAAGTAATTTTTAAATGTAGTGCTGATGTACATATTCGTTTTCTTGATTGTAATATAAGCGATATTCAATTTAATATACAGTGTGTAAAGCGAAGTGGTTAGGGAAAAAATGTTTTAATACGAGTTTTAGGAGAACAACTTATTCTTTATAACATATTTTCATTATATCGCTAATGTATTGGTGAATAAAAAAAAAACAGTAGTCAATTATGGAATTATGTCGAGTTGTTGATTGTAAATATGACTAAGTCCGAATGTTAACATCAGTATCGCATTACCCATGTATTAGTCATTAACCAACGACATTGTCTGACAGTTTAGCTAGCTTTATTTGTTAAGAATGTTGACGGTAAAGCATCTACCTGGTGAAATATGATGGTATAGAGGAAGTCTCGTATAAATATGTAATACAGTTATTTGATGAAAAATACCCGAATGTAAGTGTAAGCAGAACAGCATTGAAAAACTTAATTGATGGGTTTGATGAAACGGGATCAGTGTTCGACAAAAAAAAAGCATCGCAAAACTCAAATCAAAGAAAGAAAAACATATAACGTGAGGGAAATGTCAATAAAGCACTTTTATGATTTTAAAAACCTTAACTGAAGAAGTATGGAATAGCCTGTTTCTTTTTTTGAAGTGTAAACTTCTTTAGGCGCTGATTGTAGGCAGTGCTCGGATATGCGTAACGCTCGGATATGTGTAACGCTTGTTCGGGTAAAGTCGGCTAAGGGAACAAGATAAATATATCATATAGAGGTATTTAATTTCAATTAAATTGAAATTTAAATGAATAAATAAATTCATGTCCCCGGGCAGATTCGAACCCGAGCCGAACGGGTATGACCAATGTATGACGCCGGCACGTTGCATCAGACCAACGCGGGACACGTAATCGATTATTCCTATCGTGTATTTATACATATACATACGTCACTGCTATCCTCGTTCGGCGACCGTTACATGGGAGAGGATGACGCATCAGTCGTATAAACGTTACTGAATATTATACGCGTGTGTACATGTGTAAATGTAATAAATGTGCGAATACGTTTTATTTAATACGTTACTGAATATTATACGCGTGTATTTCGTGTTATTAACCTCGCCTTGATGAAGTTTACACTTCTGCTGTGTGGTTTTAAGCACACCCATTTTCTTGTTTCTACAAAACAGATTTCGATGCTGATGAGTTTGAAGAGGTTGAAGGGGAACCACCAGAAGTAGCGCAGTTTCTACAGAAAGTAAATTAAAAAAAGCATACACCAAGCCACCTTCGATTTCGGATAAAACGAAAAAACACCTTTTAGAGTTGTGTGAACAAAATGTCATAAAACCTGTTTACCGCCAGTTTTTATTTTTCAGTCAATTTTAAATGAAACAACAAAACAGCATATTTTATTTTAATAATATATCGTTTGAGCAACATAATTATATCTAGTGTAAAATGTTTTAGTAATTTATCAACATCTTAGGTTTTTGCACTTACATCACTATCGAATTAGATGTGCGATTGTACTTTAAAATTTGAGTACGGCATCTGAAAGTGCTACCAAGACCAATGTTTTTACTTTTTTGAAAAAGTTAATATGATGTTTATTAATTCTTATCTTGATACACCCCAATTTTCTATTGCTGAATATAATACTAGAGACTTTAAAGTTCTTTTTCTACTCCCATACTTTAATTGTATTATTAGATGTATTGTACTTTAATGATGTTCATTAAGGCTCCTCGATAGCGGATCTGTGAATAGTTGAAAAATAGCAGATTTTTGATGCAAGATATTTTTGTTGATTTTAAATTTGGAGAAAACCTTTCATCGTCAACTTGTGAAGCATTTAGTAATCTACCCCGCTGAAAATTCAAACTTAGAAAAAAATTATCTGATTAAAGAATATTAATTAGTATGTCAAAATATTTAAAATAAGTTTTCTCAAAAATCCTTTGCAGTAGATTTGTTTGCTTTAGTTCACGTTAAAAAATGAATAAAAAGCTACCCCGCTCTGCACTTATTTTTCGTTCAACTATTCTTTACTTTGTTTTAAATGTATATAAAATAAATCAAAATTAGGCAACCCACATTACAGTGAATGCTATTCTGGTGAAAATCATTCCCGGTTACATATGTGTAAATATTTGATCATAAATGAATTTTTATTCGCTTAGATATTGAGTTATTATTTCAAATATTTATTATATATTCTCTATGTGTAATAGGTACTCGGACATCCATGGCTTTTTAAATTATGTGCTATGCAACCAATATTACACTTCCGATTCACTAGCGAGGACCCTTAAGGGTCCTATGTAGTGGATATGTGAATAGTTGAAAAATAGGAGATTTTTGATGCAAGATATTTTTGTTGATTTTAAATTTGGGGAAAATATTTCAACGTCAACTTATGAAGAGGTTAGTAATCTACCCCGCTGAATAATCAAATTTAGAAAAAAATGATCTAATTAAAGAAAATTAATTAATATGTCAAAATATTAAAAACAAGTTTTCTCAACAATCCTTTGTAGCAGATTTGTTTGCTTTAGTTCACGTTATAAATTGAATACAAAGCTACCCCGCTCTGCACTTATTTTTCGTTCAACTATTCTTAGTATAGTTTATATCCAATAGGAATGCGACATTTCAATATTCATCAATATTGAATATGGCCACTTCATATCTGACAGATATAAAAATTAATTAAATTTGACAGTTCTCTGCAACATACTACTAAGTAGTTATAATTCGTGCTTTTTTGAAAATATAAACGGTAAAAATGAGGGATAATGACAGTGAAATGTAAAATTTGACTCCACCAGAAATTATGGAACAAGCCTTAGTAGCCTCGAACAATTGATTACCAGCTAAATTCGCAAAAACGTACGAAAAATTTTACGCTCAATTTGTGAAATGGAATGTTCAAAAAATAATGTTTTATTATGGGGTCGTAGAAAAAATAGTGTATGCAACTCACATTTAATGGTTATTAAGGCATTCGTATTCATTAAGATAATCGCCTTCGGCTCGTATTGTAATTTTCATTCTCGTGTCTTAATAGCCATCATTAAATGCTCATTGCATAATATACTATTAAAGGATTGTGTATTAAAGAATGATATTTTGCAGATTTTCTCCAAGTCTAAATTGATATTATCCACAATAGCAGGGCAGTCGAAAGGCTCGAAGGGGTAATATAACTATAACATCAGCATACCAGTTTTGATGTGTAAACAGACGAAAATATACATATATATATTTTATATTCTTTAATATATTTGATTCCACAAACTTTCACATAATACGGTCCTGCGCCACGTCACGTATGACGTACCGTTTCGGTCGATTGTGTCTGCGAATCAGATCAGGGAAAAAACGACCGGTGACGGTCGGAAAAATGAAGGAATTTCGCACCAAAATGCCACGGGTACCTATACACCGAAAGATATAAAAACGTTACGTAGTTGTAAGGTCCTCTTGAAGCCGTCATATTTTCGGCGTACATTCACATTCACTTGGATTCGATGAAATGTGTCTGGATTTGAAATATGGGGCGGTGAAGGCCGATAAGAAAAGTTCAATAAAAACGCATTCCTAGCAGAAAATTGAACTGTATTTATGGGCGTAAATCACACGTGGAAATCGTACAGATGCCGTGAGATTGAAACGTACAAAAAGTATTTGCGAATGATGGATGGATAATATTTCCTGAGAATGTGAAATTACAATAAATATTGCTGAACGTAAGATATTACATTTTTACTACATTAAATGCCCCTCTTTCCTTTATATGCAGGTGATTCTACTGCAATCATTACGAGTGGCAATTATTATTAATAATAATTTTTACTGTATTGTTATTTTACAAAAACATAAACAAAAGCCAACAAAAAATTCATACGAAAATCAAAAACAAGGAGAATTGAATTAAAAAAACAAAATTATCTTATTTGTATTACTTCGAAGATGACAAACAATTCTAGGGCTATCAAGATGGCTCCCTCCTGTGCTTTATAACCCCCCCCCCCCCTCAGCCACTCACTCTCAAAGTTATACTGACAAAAAAATTCCGAAATTGACGAAATCCGACTGTTATAATTTATATAGTATAAAATGTGTATAGGTCAATTACCCAAACAGACGATACACGTCATATGAAACGTCACTGTGATGTCATAACAGTGTTGACAAATAACGTTGCTTTAAGCAAGCTGTACTTTGAAAATAATCTGTGGTTAGGATTAGGTTGACATTTTAAAATATTAGCAAATAGGTCCTATTAATATGTTTTAAATTATTCGACTATGTCTACAAAAAATATAAACAAATTCTAAATACATGAGTTTATTTATTTTAGACTACATTCACAAAAATAATATGCACAACATCTATATATTATTATACATATTAGTGATTAAAAAACTCATAACATCGCGATAAGCATATGATAAAAAGAAAATAATATTATGTTGAAATGCTAGTTTTCTTCATCGTTTACACTGTCTTCTGAATCGGAATCATTTACATTAATTATAAAATGTAATTTATCTTGTCTCTCAAAACCTACTTCTCTATCCCATCATTTTTGTATTTTAATTTCACAGTGGTTAACGCTATTTGTCCAAATGTCTGGGGTTACTTGTGTTAATGCCTCTTTCCACAGTTTTATGCATTCGTCCACTTTTCTACCGTATTTTCCAATGTGATTATTATAATATGTTTTTGTTATTCCCCACACTAGTTCTATGGGGTTAAATATACAATGGTAGGGTGGAAGTCGAAGAACTACGTGCCCATACTTCGCTGCTAAATCATCGGTTTCATATATAGTTGGTGGTTTATGCCTTTACGTAAAGATATATATGAAATTATTGAATAAAATAATTAAATACATATGTACTAACCGTTTAACTAAATCCAGTAATTGTATTTTTAAAGCAGCTCTGTTATAGTCAATTGGTGAGCCATGTCTGAATTTCATTTTTAGTGGCAGATGATGTTGGACTTTTATTTTTAACAGTACTGTGGTAACTGGCATTATCCAAAACAATTATGGACGGCTCTTTTAAACTTATAAGAAGTTGGTGTTCAAACCAGTATAAAAAGTTGTCTCTGTTCATATCACCGTGATAATCTAAATACTGACTATTTGTCGGAAATATTAGTTCTGCTCCAGGAATAAATCCATTAGAACTACCTGCATGTAATACAATATATCTCAAACAAGATAATATAATAAATATAATAAGATAAGAATGTGTTATTCTTAGAAATATAATGTACCTTTTTCACCTACTTTTGATGCTTTTGTGGTTTCTATAGATTCATTTTGCCAAGATTTACGAATTGTTCCATCTTGGAAAACCCAGGTTTCATCAAGGAACACAAACTGGCGAATATTTTCATGTTTCATACTAACATGTTGCAAGAATGTAAAACGTTTTAATACAATTTGTGGTAGTTCCCTTAAAGCTCGTTTAGGATCATACTTCTTGTAATTAAAACCAATATTGTGTAATACTGTCCATAAAGATGACTTGCCACCAGAAAAGACTTCCTTTTCTTTAAGAGTAATATTCAGTGAATGAAGCGTGATATGTTGTTCTGTAAAAAACTCAAATATTAATTTTATAAACGTGAATTCTTAAGAACTTACTGTTTCTATACATGTCATATACTGTATTTCTTATTGCACACTGAGTAAAGTCATCATCATTTACAACAGGCTTACTTCTAGGCCGTTTTCGCTTTGGACTAGATGGTCCAACCCCCTGTTTTGATGTAGATGATATTTTATTTACAGTTGCAATGTGAATATTTAAAGCACTTGCTACTCTCTAAATGAAAAATATTATTATTAAAACGTTTATTGTATAAACTATAAATAACAGAAAATATTATCTCTCGAACTGCTGTCAGGGGGAGCAATGGCGCATTATTATCGCGTTCTTTTTCAAAATACCCGATTAAGGAGAGAATTATTTCTTTCGCTTGTTTACCTAACGGTTTAGGCATGATTTAGTTGTGAAAACAACTGATTGTTAAAAATAAAATCGGCGTATAAATATAATAAAAATAGAAGAAATACATATGATAATGAAGTGACTGAAAAAGTAAACAACTATGACAGCATGACATTTGACAGAATAAAATGTTACCATCTTATCTGTTGCAACGGCGTACAGTTCTGGTAACATAAAACGTTACCGGAAGCTAGAATAATATTAGGATTAGTAGGTATTATTGTACTTTAATGTTACTTGGACCGAAATTATTGTTTATGACGTGTATCGTCTGTTTGGGTAATCGACCCATGTCAATTGTGCCGTTGTACACCATATAATCTATCTAATTTACTAATTTCTGAAGATATATTAGATAAAATTACCTTGTGTGGATAAATGCGATCAATTTAAATCCACTTACGAAATCGATAGGAAAAGCAAGAGATGGTACATGAGGATATTTTGGTATTTTATAGACTGCGCCGTCATAAACAGTTATGTATTATATAAACTAAAGAAATTGCCTCCTATGACTCTTAAGGACTTCAGACGAAAAGTCATTGATGGTTTGCTTGCAGAGATGCTAGTAGAGGTGAAAACAACACGAAAAAATTATGGGTAGTCTATTCAGAAGAGAAGTCGTAAGGTGCCTTCAGAAGTTAGATTTACATCTTCATCTCATCAACCCTCTTAAAACTCTTTAATTTAGACCGAATAAATCAGGCAAACCCTATATGAGGAAGCTCGCAAAAGTAAGCAGGTTTTAAATACGCAAAAAAATTGAGCATTTCATTTAAAAAATATAAGTTAAGTCTACAACTGAGGTATAAAACACTCTGTATATGTGTACTTAATTTTTAAATATGAAGCTTATGAATACCTACACGTTTCTCGTATAATCACGTGCTGTATGAATATCCAAATATTTTCCGTACATACGTAGTGCTCCGGCAACTATAAAAGCCGCGAAATTTTGTATGTAAATTACTGGCCTTCCTGCCAGTCGACCAGATCTAGGTATACTGGTCATCCCATCGTTAATCTATGACGACAGCCTTAGACGGCGTGTCAGATAGATCCGTCTCTGAACTATGACGACAGCTTTTGACAGCGTGTCAAATAGATCCGTTCTTAATTTGTGATGACAGCCTTAGACAGTGTATCAGATAGACCCGTCTCCAAACTATGACGACAGACTTATATGGCGTGTCAGATAAGTCCGTCGCTGTCTGTAACGACAGCCTTAGATTGCGTGTCAGAAGTTTCTTTTGTTCTTCCCACTGATCTGTATAATATAAATGGATAAGCAATGCAATATGATGCGCGTGGAATTTTTATGCCAAATTGAATACTCAACGCGGGGCTTACGAGTATGCGCAGTCCCTAGTCTTTTGACATTCGAATGTGAAACCACAGTGTGAAATCACTAAAGTTCCGAACGCCGATTTCAATAGACGTCCCAAGTAGCAATATCACAATTTTAGAGAAGGATGAAAATATATATTTCCTAATGTAGAACAAGTGTGCATATAGTGATTTTGCTACTAGGGGTACTAGCTTTTTGTTTATATTTTTGGAGTATTAGACATTGAAAAGGATTATAATTATATAATTCCCGACATACCATCATAGACATTGTTATCCCAAAATGTTGTTATTTCTGGTTTTGTTGTCTAACAATTGAAGCGCATTGCTAAATGTGTGTCCGTACTAGAAGAAATCTCACAAACATCTGTCGATAATGCTAGTTTTCATCTTTTGAATAGAGAAAATCGTGGTGCTTTAATACGTCCTTCAAAAGATGTCCAAGTACACCATATTCTTGTACAAAACTTCCTGTATAGGCTATTTGTACGTTCAATTTCTATTACCTTGTTAGTAGAAAATAAGTACTTTGTATCCTTAGATACACATATTGCTATAGCCTTGTTTTCAAATTAAATATAATAATTTTGCACCGGCATAATTTAATCAAACTACAATAATACAAAGCTGCATAATTTATTACGAATGTAGAGATAATGTTGTCATGAAAAAAAAAATTCTTTATTAAATTTATAAGCTCAATCTCCTTCAACATTCATATATTTCTTGTAGGTTCTAGCAGTGATATTCCTTCTGTTTTTCCCACAACATTTCTTATTTAAAATTAATAGGATAAGGTTACTAATAAAAAACTAAATCTCATAAAATATTTATATTCAATTTTAACATCTTATAATAACATCATCGAAGAAATAATTCTCTTGCCACATGTGGCCGTAAAAAGAAATTGTCCTTTTTACTTTCCCATTACAAAGAAAAAAAACATACGTGTATTTTATAAAGATACG
This sequence comes from Amphimallon solstitiale, assembly GCA_963170755.1. Lineage (NCBI taxonomy): Eukaryota > Metazoa > Arthropoda > Insecta > Coleoptera > Scarabaeidae > Amphimallon > Amphimallon solstitiale. Next base: position 110,260,098 of record OY720681.1, on the reverse strand, counting down.
GAAAACACATTACATTACAAATATAACATAGATTTAGAATAGATATCACTCTTTGCTATATTCGAATTTTAACATTATATAGTTTCAAAGAAATAATAATTTTATTATACGACGCTAAATTTCTGCGTTACCAAAGACATTCATTTTCACGAAGTATCTTTGAAAATACAAAAACTCTCAAAACAGAAAACACCTTGAGAAGACCGTCACCAATCACCATATGCAAACATTCACACGTTGTACATATCATAAATTGGCTATTGTCCATCAAAATGCTACCATCTTTACGTATATCAATATATTTGAAATCCCCATAAAATTTTGTATCTATAACTTGTTAACAATGCATAGATAACATCACTAACAAACATTCACACGTTCTGTCATCGATGCCTCCCTACATTGTTAACAATAATCCCATTATTTATTACTTTAGTCTACTTATAACAAAGAAGATAATAATCGCATCCAAAATATTAAATAAATTTTTCTTCGCTAAAGATGAATATTTCCACATAGCATCTTTAGCATAATTTATTTTAAATGAAACTTACTCATGATATTTATATATTTCATCAAATTCTTCCTTATATTGATCCATCATAGTAATAATTAAAAAAAAATAAATGAAATTAAACTAATGGCAAAAATTAATTATGAAATAAAAATTGCTTATTGAAAATAAAATAACCTAATACATTTTGCTAAGGATGATTTTTATGCAGTGTATAACACGCCTGCAATCATCGAACGAAATGAAAAATCAAACGCTACTTTTACTAGAGCTCGGCAACTTATTCACTTCTCGATATCGACAGCTTCTCTCGTACTTCTCTCCTACTTGCCTTCTTATAATTTTGGGTCATCAGAAAAAAACCATACATCGTTCGCAGCGCCACACACTCCGCACTAACGTTTATGTTGGCATTGTCCTGCTCAGATTTATTTTCTTGACGTTCTCCCTAAACTGACCTGCACCAATATTGTTTGACATCTTGAAATTACACAAATTATACACGCACTTAAATTGTTTGTTATTGTTAATGTCAATGCACATTTGCGATATTCTTATCTTGGTAGGTACATTCCTTTTCATTAACGCCATCCTTCATTATGTTTATAGATGAATTCGTTCCTTCTTTCATCATTATTTAAATATATTCTTCTACCACTATTTAACACTATTCGTATTTTTCTTTTGCAGCCATTTCCTTTGAAAATAACAGGAAAAACATTGCATACAACTGGAATGCTTCTTTTATTAATTACATTATTATGAACCTGGACCTTGATACTTCATCCATATCTTCGAACCATCTTTCCTCGTCTTCATGTAGGTTGATTTGTATGCAGCTGTTAACAATATTGAACATTGTTTTTCTTTATAGATTTTAATGAGATTAAACCAATTTTAATGTGTTATTTCCGGAATTTTTCCTGGATAAAACTGGATTTAACCTGCCACTGAAGCTTTTCCACATTATATTGTGTCGAATAAAAATAATATACCTTTCAAATAAATTTTGTTACAATTTTTAATTGTCATCTACCTAACATTATAATGTTACGCCGTTGCGGTTATGCAACTCATGATACATCTTTCCAATAATTACACTTACTACTAATAAATTATTTACTTATTCTATTACATAATTATTTATTATTCTTACAATGCCTGACCAATGTAGGGATCACGGCAATATGTTTGATTCATCTATTTTACATGAAAGTCACGTTACTCTTTTAATTAAGCATGTTGTGAGATGCACAGAGATGCAAAGAAACAAACAGAAGTAGAACGTGGGGAACTTCTAAGAAAAAAGCTCTCCAAATTAATACTTTTTTATAACCAGTAAATATTTCAAAAGGAATGTATTGTTTTTTTGAGTGTTTTTTCAAATTTCCCTTAATAAATAAGTATTTCATTATCTTCAGATGCAGATTTTAATTTTAAAGTTCATGTTCTGTTAAATACTTTTCAAAGATTTTAGACATTTCAAATTAGCGCCTTCATTTTATGTTATTGCGCATGTGCGTCAGCCCCGTGCGCAGTTCGTATTTGATCATAATTTTTAATATGCTATTGCTTATCCATTTACATTATACAGATCAGTGGTTCTTCCTTGTTGGTGTATTCTTAAATTGCAACATAGGCAACTTAGGTGTCACCAAATCCAGTCTGTTTATTGAATATTGAATAAGAGCAATAAAACCGTGGATGCACTCAGAAGTAATGAAATATTATTTTCTTTATAACGTCATTACCAGAACCACTTTATAATTTCAATAACTTTACCTGACGCTTCAGTATTCAGCTCAACATTTGCTGCGTTTACAGTATCTGATAATTCGGGAATTTCGGCTTTATCTGGAAAGTTATTGCTACCACCTGCGGTCATTTCTAACCCAATTATTGTATTGTGCTGGATAGCAACCCAACATTGACATACAGTGGGCATGTGGTTGTATCCTCTACTTCTTACAACCGAAGAAATTTTCTGATGTATCTTCGTTTAAGAAATTTGTTAATAAATATTTAACACTGTGAATTTTTAGTTCCCACCACAGTATTAATATAGATTTTATTACCCACACAAAACCATTCAAGCCAGTAAATAAAAAAATATTCTGGAAATAAGTTAATCCTTTTAATAAAACCCTTTCTAGTTTGTCTTCGTATATAGAATAATAAAATTATTCCTTAAAGATTTGATTAAGTGTGGAGCACTGCTTTGTTATCTATTTCAATAGTGTATTGCCTATTGTAGTACCTAGTAGTCCAATGCTTTTTTCATATATTCAGTAAACGGTCATACTAATGTCGTATCGTCAACCCTGCTGAAAATATTAATAAAGTCTTAATTACAAGAAAATATAGAAATATAAACAAGATCTCCTTTCAGTAAATATCGCAGCGTCAATCATATTTACATTATCGTTCAAATTTGTTTCAAACAAACTTTTTAATTGGGCTGCTGACGCCCTCGGCGTAAAATCAGTGGACGAATTAACAAGAACTGAAAGCGATCACTAATTAAAGGAACGGATTCCGCGATACCTCTGCAATCTAAACTGATGAAAGCAAAATTATTATTTTTAACCTGTCTCGTGCGTCAACTGACGATAAAACAGAAAATTGAGATTTAGTAACTGAACGTGGTCTGAGACGAAGAGTCTCTCCCTCCAAAAAGCCAACAAGAGACGTAAAATGTTCTCGAATAAGGCTGCTAAATTTCTCGTTTCTATTGGACAGCTGGGGAATTTTAATTGCTTGCTGAAAATGATATTGGTTTTCTTGTTAGAAAATCTGTAATGATTGTTTGAGTAGGTAAAGAGGAATAGCAGCTTATAATTTGTACCGATCAGTGGCGACTCGTGTATTAAGAAGGAAGTGAAGAATTGTTATTTTAATACACAAAAAGACTTTTTATTTACTTTTGAGTTATAGCCACATCGTCTTTGTTATCTTTGGTTTAATGCAAGAAAACTTCCTTTCAACTGGCCTAATTATTGATAGAATGACTATTAACAGAATTCGTGTTTAAAATATTAAATTTGTAACTATATTTAAATTCAAAATTTAAAATCAGAAAACTTGATACGTAAACATATAACAGTGCCTTAATACTCAAAGTATCTGAATATTTAATTACCGAAATAATGCAAGTATTGCAAGGGAAGTAGTTTATGGTCTACAATTAAAATACAGCCTGTTGTAGTATGCAAATAAATAAATAAAAATAAATTTACATCTCTACTATACATACATGGGCGAGATAGGGGAAGTGATCGGATCCACTTCCCCTATCTCGCCCATGTATAATCTCTACTATTATAAAACAGTAATTGTCTACTTATTTATTCGAACATCTGCAAAAACTACTGAACCGATTTTGATAAAACTGTTTCTATTTGAAAGCTCATAATTTATATATTAATACCTGAAGAAAAAATGAGGTGTGGCCACCACACGACTTTCTTATACCGTTTGACTGAAATAAAAGTAGATATAGGGAAACACAGACACGCACACATGTGCATGCAAACATGAAATGGAGGGGTACGATAATAGGGGAGATGAGTTCATACCGGGACACCGGGTACCGCAGCTTCAGTGCAAAACGTTCAAAGCTAGTATGTCGACGTTTGCTTTAAGGAATTGCTCCGCTATTTTGGTAATTGATGTATAATGTATTAACATTGAACTGAAACAAAACTCCATAAAAATTGTAACTAAAATAAAATTCTCACATTTAAAATGAAACAAAATATTATAATGAACTATACAAATAAATTTTGCACGTCTTTGTACGAATTATCCTTCGCATACCATAACACAATCTGTATTTTTTCCTCGACAGTTAAGGGCATTTTATTTTAATATTTGCGAGTTTGCTCAGACACAATGTAAGTTCACGCTCTAAAGATACGGAACGAATGCCATGCGCGCATGGTGTACGCGTTCTCGGTCTCCCCACACCACCGGTCTTATGGTGGTGTGGGTAAACCGAGAGCCACATTCTTGAACTCTTGTATAATACATACATAGGTATGTACATGTTTATGTGTGTGTATTTGAAGATGCATATTAACTTTTAAATACGACAATCTGTATGTACATACGAGCGTTTCAAATTATACACAAGTTGTTCTGAATTGTTTTAAATACTTTTATCTTAGAAAAATAAACCGGTAAGTGTTTTACTTCAAGTTCAAATTAAAAAAAAAGGTTTTAGACATTAAATACTCCAAATCCAGAAAAACAAATCAAATTAAATGTTCAAACTGTTTTATTTTTAATAAATCGGTCCCTTTAGACAACAGAATGAAATAAGCTTTGCCATTCCAAATTACAATTACGAAATTTATACTGTATCATCGGAAACTTTCATCTTCATCAAAAAAACACTGACTGCAGGTTGCAATAGGAAGTAAATCTAACAGTATTGCCGGAATCATATAGAGATGTGGATTTATTTATTTCTTCCTCCTATGCATTTTCCCAATGCAAAAAAAAGAATATTTTTATACGTACATGCGATTTTACAAAGTATATTTACAATATAATTATTCATTAATATGTTCCCTGCTTGGATTTTCTTGCAGCCCACTGACATTCTGCATCAGTTATGGATATATTATGATGACCATAAATACAGACGATTACTTGATATATGATGGTATACACATTGCCCATGTGCAAATTAGCAGGACACACTTTTATTTCACCATCTTCATCAAGGTTTACCTACAATATATAAATTGATTGAAATAATTTTACTTTTTCTTAATAAAAAGCAATTATTTTACCTCAGCATTATAAAGTCTATCTTGCAAACGTGAAGTATGCTAGAGAAAGAAAACTTTTGATGTGCTTAGATTCCACAGTATTTTCGCCTCTGGCTATTAATTTTCTTATAATCAACTTCAGAAAAAAAGTTAACGATAAAGCAAAATAGCCGCTTCTTCGATTGCTCTTTTGTGTTTTAAATAAAAGAAAAAACAATTAGTAGAAGATTCATGGTTGCTAGGGGCACATATTCTAAAAATACCTTACGCTTTGACGCACTTTCGATTTCACCGGAAATACATGTAACTTAATTTTTTTAAATGACTCGCTCTATATATTTTTAGATTTTCTAGTACTGATTTAAATTGTCTATTTAATTGTTTTTTTCTTTTTCAAAATTGAGCCATAGTTTTTGAATTATTAATTTTTTTTTTTTGTAAATTTTTGGCGAAAACACTTGTTCAGAAAAAAAAACATTTCTTCATTGTTTTTAAAAGTAAAAACATTAACTTTGATGGTGCTTGTAACCAAGAAAATACTGCATCATTTGGTATAAGCTGCATTCGACAATACCTCAAAAAACTTTGTTTTTTCAAAGCTTACTTCCTGAAATTTTCGCATACCAAAAACTTATTTTTTTTAAATGGAACACCCGGTATTTTATTATGGCATTTTATTCCCTTTTTTTCTTTCGTTTTTCTTGACAATGTCGTATACCTATCTTTTGTAATTTCTGTGATAATCGCTATAGGAGCAATCAGCGGTAAAATAAAGAACTACGAGCGCAGTTCTATGCACCCAAATATTCGCCCAATAAAGGTTAGAATGCGGCCGACTGCCTCAGTCAACTGTTAAAGAAAGTCGGTAAACATTAATGTCAAATTTATAAAAGCATCGCTATTAGTTATCATCCAAATGAATTATTCTTATGAAGAGTGAATAGATATGATTGACGTTTTGAGTGAATCTGAAAGAAACTCATTGCTAGCATGCAGACTTTATGCATAGCGATCTCTGGTAGAAGAAGTCAACCGAAATATATAATTCACCCGTAGCATATTTATACACAGGGTTAGATGAAAGAAATTTTCAGAATCGCTTACATTTTTGTCAATAATTATAGGCAGCAGATAAATTATCCTGACTTTCACAATTTTTTGTTGTTTACCGACGAAGCGACCTTCTATTAAAGTGGATACGTTCATCGTCACAATTTTTGTTATTATAACACATAAAAACCCTCAGCTTATCTCACCTGCAAACTTTCCAAATCGTTGGGCATTAAATGTGTGGGGAGGAATTGTGAGTAGTTACATAATTGGACTTTATTCCTTTGATGAAAATGTTAATGGAGTACTTCTTTGGAAAACAGAATACCCATATGCATTGCACAAAGTTGTGGTTATGTTGAACATATTCTTTAATGAAATTTGTTTTTCTTACTTTTGATTGTTGTTACGTTGCTCAATAGTTTTAGATTATTTAAATTGCGTTATTTTGTTACTATTTTGTTTCTATCAAAGTTTTAAGACATCAATTTATAATTTTGAAAAACTACAGCCAACTCTTATAAAGAACTTCAGCAATGAAAGAATAAGAGCAATTAGGCAATTTAAATTGGAGATAGCAGCATTGTTTCATGCACCTTTTAGTGGGGCGGCATCTTCAAATATGTCAGTAAAAATAACCTTTATTTTATTTCCTTGTTAACGAACAGTGTAAAAAATTAAATACTGCAACTGGACATTGCCGGAATTAAAAAATTGAAATGCGATGCTCTTCATGCTGTAAAATTATTATTTTTGGGATATTTGAATTTAATCTTTACTTTGTTTGACAGTTGAGTAAGGAAGTCGGGCCCCATTCCTGCCTTCCATTGGCTGAACCAATATTTGGGTGCATAGAACAACAGCGCTCGTAGTTCTTTAATTGACCGCTAATTGTTCCAATAGTGATTATCTCAGAAATTACAAAAGATACGTATAGAACATTTAAAACACAAAAGAGCAATCGAAGAAGCGGTTACTAATGACTCACCTGTACATAACCTGACCATATTTAGCTTTAGTTTTTAAACACAAAGCTGCTTCAACATCAAAATGTTGTTTTGTCCACAAGTTGTTCATATCTGTATGTAAACGTAAATGTTCTTACTCGTATTCTTGTCCCTGTAACTCCCAACAGTTTTTCCTTTAAATTTTGCTAGATATATGAGAGTAATATTGAATATTTATAAATTATAATATACATATCTGCAAATATCATGATCAGTTTACTGGTTTAAAAAAATACTAGCCAATTCTATTAAAATTGAAAATACAACCGAACAACCACTTTCCGGGCCGGTGCAACCAAACTTTCATTCCGATCCCAACATTACTGCGTACCCCATTGAAGGGACAGGCCATAATATCTGTTACTTTATTTATTCAAGAATGAAAAACATTCTATGATATAGAATTATTGTACAAATTTCGCCCATTTATTTCAATGGCAGTAGAACATCTTTAATAGTATATTATGCAATGAGCATTTAATGATAGCTATTAAGACACGAGTAACAAAATTACAATACGAGCCGAAGGCGAGTATTGTAATGAATACGAGTTTCTTAATAGCTATCATTAAATGCTCATTGCATAATATACTATTTTTCTACGACCCCATAATAAAACATTATTTTTTGAACATTCCATTTCATAAATTGAGGTTAAAATTTTCCATGCACCTTTGCGAGTTTAGCTGGTAATAAATTGTTCGTGCTTACTAAGGCTTGTTCCATAATTTCTGGTGGACTAAAATTTTACATTTCACTGTCATTATCCCTCATTTTTACCGTTTATATTTTCAAAAAAGCACAAATTTTAAGTACTTACTTGTAAATTGCAGAGAACTGTCACATTTATTTAATTTGTATATCTGTCAGATATGCAGTCGCCATATTGAATATTGTTTGAATATTGGAATGTCGCATTCCTATTGGATATAAACTTGTATCATAATAAAAATCTGTATCGTAATGGACATCATTAAAGTACAAGTTCGGCATATCTAATAATACAATTAACGTATGGGAGTAGAAAAAATATATTATATGTTTAAAATTGCCTACAAGTTTGAATAATGATTAACGATTACGACGTAATACGTCCTATATTGTTAAATCTGCACTATAATCGTAATTCTAATCATTCCATAATCTCGTCACTAGTATTTTCATCTTTCTCTTTTCCTGATATCAACTTCCAAGCAGGACGCACAACATGTTGCATATACTCCCGCAAAAAAAAGCAAAGAAAGAGAACAACCCGACGTACTAAATACACGCACACTTTTGAAAACGGAAAGACCTTTTTTTCTATACGTTCCGTCACCTACGACGAATCTCATATAGGTGGTACGTGAGGGTGAATAGGGATTCGGATCATTCCACCGCACTCACACAGACACTTCATCTACCCATCCCCCTGCGTTCCGACTTCCAAAAGTGCGACTGCTTTCGTCTTCTGACGTTTCGGAAGTAGTCTCTCTCTGTGTGTGCAATGCGGGGAAGCGAGATGATTCCGTGAGATAGTCTTTGTCTTCTATTAGAGGTAACAGCTGTTTCCGGAGTTCTGCAGATGCCGTACCGGCGCAATGAATGTCCCCCCGAAACCATGAAACTCTTATACTCAAATCACACATACACACACACGCGCGCAAACATACAGACAGACAAAAAAATTAATCACACACCCTCCAAAGAAAATAGGTTTAATTTTCTTTTGGTTGTGTTCGACTGTAAGAACTTATTTTTTTTTAATTTTGGAAGTATACAGCGTGATTCAACCTATGTGAAGTAACTGCAAATGTTTTTATTTTTGCAAATACATAGCCATTATGTCCACAATTTAAAATTATTTTCAGTTATATGGTAAGTTCGCCTGTAAGCGGCCACCATCCAATAGTCGGCCTACTGGTGACTTTTTTCAAGAATAATTTATTATGGCAAATATTATGCTACTTCTCTACACATCTGAAATCTTACATCCTCATATAGTGCGAATATCAATTTCTCATTCCCGTATACCTATAAATATTTTATTCCTGTAATTCGCGCGCAAAATATAAGTGTCGTGTGCTGATTGAAGCACCGAGATATTTAAAAAATGGTAAACTTGGGTAACCCGAAATATATAAGTAAGTCAAATTTAATTTATTATTATTAAATTCGATTCGGGGATGAACAGAGTTTGAAATAACTTCTATTCGGCCAAAAAGACCTGATTTATTAACGTTGAAGTTACAAAAAAGGCACGGCCGGTTACTGGTACAAAGATTTACTCTTGTAGGGGAAGTACGGCTATGATGGCACGTGGCTATGATGGCACATGACGATTTTCTATGATATCTCGATTGCTATGGTTGCAAAGTAGGCAGTCATCGATACATTAGTGTGGTAGCGTCTAAAGCTAAATATACTTGGGTATTTCTGGTGCAATATCCCAAATTTAACTTAGCAGGTATGTAAAATTTTTATTATGGTTTTACTAAAGTACGTTTTTTTTTATTCAATTAGTAGAAACATACAAATTGTATTGATTGAAATATAAATGTACATTATAACATCAAATTAAGGCCGGTAGTTAGTTCGTACGTTACAATACACGTGCCACACATTGCCACAAAGACGTGTCTTACACTTCGGGCATGATGGTATACGTTTACTATGTCTATGAAGGCATCATACCAATGTGCAGATGTTGTTTATAAGTACCTACATTAATGTTTTAATGTTGATGGAAATTATGATTTTCTATTTGTTATACCATAAACGACATGGATAACAAGCAAGAAAGATCTTCCAAAAGCCAGCAATGGTCAGCTGATAATATGGGAGAAGCTATAGATGCTATAAATTCGAAACATGAGATGGAAACTCGCTTCGAAGACATTTAATGTTCCAACAAGAACACTTCGGCGAAGGGTTTCGGATAGTAATAAGGTGCTAAAAGGTAATGATGTAGGATTTTTGGGAGGTAGATTACTTATCTTTAATAAAGAAAGAGAACAATAAATAGTTCACCATATAAAAATGTTAGAACTAAGGTTCTTTGGATTAACGTGTACTGATGTGAGAAAATTAGCTTTTCAACTTGCTGAAAAGCTAAGTCTAAAACATAACTTTAATAGCACAAAAGAATTAGCTGGGTGGGACTGGCTTCGTAGCTTTCTAAAGAGAAATCCTTCCATAAGTCTCCGAATTCCTGAAGCAACCTCTCTTGCACGAGCTCAAGCATTCAATAGACCAAATATCATCAATAAAGATTCCAGTGACTTCTTCAAATGCGATTGATTTTATACTAGAATTATCACCAGTCTCTCAAATGGATTCAATACTGAAACGGAGAAAACATAAAAGATCAGATGCGCATTGTGTTTTGAATAAAACACCCACTATTGAAATACTAAAACTCAAGGAAGCAGACCAAAAAGCAAAAGAACTGAGAAAGTCCGCAAGAAAAATTAAGAAAAGGTTGAATTCGATGTTGATAGTTCTAAAAATCTGGATCCAAATGTATTACAATTTCAAGATGATTTTGATGATAAAAATCCTGCTTGCATTAATTTTTTTATCTATCATTTCATTATATAGGTATATGATGGCACACTTGGCAATACAATCAAAATATATATTTTATAGAAATATATTATTTTGGAATAGCTTAAGGCTGTATTACACTTACCAAGTTCTTGACCAAGTTATTGGCCAAGAAATTGTCGGCGAGTTCTTGATCAAGTTATTGTTGACCTTGACTGTTTTATACTTATCAATTTCTTGACCAAGTTTTTAGGTGAATTAGCAGTACCAATAGTGCAAAAGTACAAAATAAAAAAATAATAAAGTTACCAAAGGTTTGTGTTTGATATTGAATGTAAAAATAACTGCACAAAAGTTACAAAAGAAAATAAATAATTTACGCATACAATTCTTTCAAGAAGTATCAAATTAACATATCATTTTTAACGATATTCTAAAATGGAATTTGTGTTTACATTTTACACAGTTGGCAAGAAAACTTTATAACATGAATATTACTAGAAATCACTAAAAACTTGAACAAGTTGAGAAGAAAAATAGAACATGTTCTAAGCCACCAACTTCTTGTCCAAGAAATTGACCAAGTTGACTTGACAAGTGTAATACAGGACTTGTCGTCAATTTTCACTTGACCGAGTTCTTGGCCAATAACTTGGTCAAGAACTTGGTAAGTGTAATACAGCCTTTAGATTGGTTATTTATGAAACTACTACATATTCTTTGAATTTTGCCATGGTTAAATATCTATTGCGGTTTAAATGAATATATATATATTTATAAAAAACGGATGCCATCATAGCCGTACTTCCTCTATCTAGTAGTCGCCCCCCCCCCAGGCCGATTACTAGCACATTATTAAAATTTTATTTTCATATTTTTCATTGTTACCTATTCAGATACATATGTTTGTCCCATTCGCAATCATATACAGTTTCGCAAGCTGATTCTCAACACCAGTTGTCGGCCGTCGGCACAGTCAAATAATAACATTGAAAGCAACGCCCGACTACTAGCATAGACGTCAAATGCTGATTTTGCCATTTGTCGGCCATAAGATTATAAGTTGTTTTCAGTGCTATTTTCGGACCAAAAGTTTGAAATTACTCATCTTCAGAAGATGGCAAACCACCAAAAACGAAAATTCTTTGCATATTCTGAGGATAATAAGCAAAAGGCGTTGGAAGCAGTACAAAATTATTCAAAAATCCGATTACCTTGCAGATATTTCGATAGCAACACTACAGGGCCGGTCCAAGGAACGAACTGCCAATAAGCCACGATGATCTATTTTTACAGTTTCGGAGATATTTCCAAATTTTGAAGGAGTTATAAATGTCATTTTTTTTAGGAAAATATCATGTAATTCCGAAACGAGGCAACTTAGACATAATATATGCCTAACAAAGTACAATTTAAATTTAACAATGAATTCAAATGTACTTTAATACATAGGGTGTTCTATTCTTCCGGTACAACCGGAAGTCCGCCATTACCAAAAATATTTTCCTGAGATAAAGCCTATAATACAGTATAAGTTGCCATCGAATTAAATTCCTTGCTTAATTCGTAAAGGAGCTATAGTAGCCTGACGCACTATTGCAGGGCCCTGTATATTGTAGTCCAATTGCCACTGGCTGCACTGGCACTGCTGGCAGCATATATAAATCTAACTGGATTCTAGACTGTTAGTTTAAAATCGATTTATATTTATTGTATTTGTAATTGTCAGCAATTATTAATCGTATTTACCGTAATAATCAAATAAACACAGATTTCTACATAACCTTAATCTAATTTATGCTGCGCATTATATTTTAATTAAACCACATTTATATAAGTTACAACTCGATACAATTAAATTGAATAATTTATTATTATGCACATTGCTGTGAATATGTAAATGTAGATAGATACATTTCTCTGTTGGAAATAAAGAAAATACTTTGTTGTATGTACAAATATATAATGCAATACACTGGTTCTTTTATTGCTCTTGTGAGGTCAACATTTCATTACATATTCAACCCTGAATGTGGTTGCTGTGTCGTACGTACATCTAACATGTGTCTTAAGAGACGTATATTATAAGAATCATTGCATGTGTTTATTATCGCAGAGAAAGGCGAAAGAACCATAATGGTAGATTACACCTACGTTCAAAAATAACACACCTTAGTTACGTGATATACGTAATTAACGTCTAAACATTTATACATCCATTTAAATCATCATTAATTATCTATTATGTCTGGTGCATATTTGTATTTGTACTTGTAAGAATATTCAGTATTGTCCGTACCCACATATTTCCTTTATTTCTTGGAGATAAGTTTAAGTAATTTTGACGTGAAAATTATTTCTTGTTCCTACAAAGTTATAAATATTACATTATCTATAAGTAAAGAAGAAATAAATTTAATGGAATGTATAATTTATTATTAATAGTATAGGGGTGTATTCAATATTAACGCATCTATACAACTGACTAAAGAGAAAAATAACAGCGCACATATATCGTATTTCTCTAGCCCAGCTGTATCTTATAAACAAATATGATCATACATAATAGAGTGCTTGCATTTTTAAAGAGTATAACAAATACACACAATTCTCGACCCGTAAACACCACACATATTATTGTGATTTATATTTTTGTACAGGAAATGCCCATGATGCATTTCTAACAAACAGTAAAAGAAAGAATCAAGTTTCGTTAATGAAGTCTCAGAATGACATCTCTAACTCACAATTCAAATAACCACACCGCCAAAAAAATACATTTTTCAGTTCCTACTAACTTGTCATTGTTAATAATCACATTTAAATAAATCTCCTTATTTGCATGAAATTGATAAGGGTGGACCCTTGAAAAGTCGTTTTGGTATAGTTTCGAAAGAGCTTGTTATACAAAAATTAGCCATAATCAGTGTTCAGTATACAATAACAATAAATGACTATAGCAAAATTAATAATAACAGTAGCATAAGTATACTAAAGTAAAATAAAATAAAACAAAATTATATTAAAGATTAAATTAAAAATAAAATTATAAACTGAAGGAGATTATCAATAAAAACTGCTAGAATTAACTCAAAAACATATAAAATAATGAAATAAAGGTGCCTATCCTAAAGCAATCGACAGTGAGGAATATTCTTTCTTCTACTTCATTATGTAACCGCGATATTTTCTTTGTTGCTATATATTATCGAAACGGTTTAATTTTTTATTTTCGTTAACTTTATTTTACAGTCGCTAAACAACGAAAAAGGAATCGTTTTATCAAACTGCGTACAAAGGAAGGTATTTTAAATGTGTTTACTTCTGTTAAATATTAGTTTAATTTCATTTTTATACATAAGAACGTGGAAACCTAATTGATAAATGAAGTAGCTACTAATGCAGATAACTTAATAAAAATCAAATATTACTGAATTTAATATTTTTATTGTGTAGTGATTGTGTGAACGTTTACAATTTTTGTCAGTCTAGAATTAATTTCACTAAGTGAATCTAATCATTTAGAGAAATTCAGTTTTCATTTCCCTAATAGAATATAGCTAAAATAGAATTAAACAAAGGAAAGTATGAAGTGGAACAGTGCGAATTACTTGCTCTGACAGCTCCGTAGTTACAGCTGTTGTCTCTCAGGATTCAATTAACAAACAAATCAATAGATTAGCTTTCGCCATGGGCAACTTCGTTAACAATTACTATCCTGTGATAGTTTCACTTCGCCCGAAAATGTAATTTCTAGTGACTGAGTACCTAATGACATTTTGAACTATAATTAATATCTCGACCTTACAGGAACATTTTATTTTTCAATTCAAACTATATGGAATATCAGGATAAATTCATACATGAATGCTCTTTGTGGATAAGGTTTTTCGGTATTCGAATTGTATTAACTAATATTAGTTGCTTTGCTAGTCTAAGCATTTTATCTAATTTGTATGTATGTACGTACAATTGACATTCAGATTATTGAAATTGGACATTTCCAATAGCAACCATGCTATTTAAAACTCACAGGATGAATGAATTCCCTCAAACAGAATATTCTTCCCTCTGTTGTTTTTTTTAGTATTCAAGTTTCTTTAGCATTACATATGAATTACATACTATGGATATATCAACCTTGTAACTCCTTTTGCATTAAAACTTCATCCTTAAAGGCTAATGGAAATCATAAATAACATTTTTATGACCACATTTTGTAAATACTTTTTTATGTTTTACGGTATGTGACATTTTCAGACTTACAAGAATACCGGTAATACAGAATTCTTCCATAATAGACTGGTGGAAAGTATACCTATGTTTATATGGTCACAAAATCTTTTACAATTCCCTAATCTTATTTTTATGAAAACCTTACCAAATGTACACGAAAATTGCAGAGAAAAATACCTTTTAGATAAACCGTTATTTTTTCGAAATTGTCCAAAGGGCCGTAAATAAAAATAGAAATTTGGAAATACAAGTTTTTATTAAAAATGTCCTCAAACTCAACAATTATACCTAAAGTTTAATTTTTTTTAATTATTAGTAATAAGGTGACGAAATGGAAAACAAAATTTTATTAATCATGTGGTACAGTCGCAGATGGTGGCGCCAACCGTTTGGGACAGTTTCTATCAGCGTTGCCAGGTCTGGTGATTTTTATTACATCTGGTGACTTGGTGAAAACTAGAGAGCGGAATCGAGCGAGCTAAACTACCACGGAGCCACAACCGTGAAAAGAAATAATGTAAACAACTGCGTGTTGTTTACATTATATCTGAATAGCACTAATTCATAGGGCGAACTGTAACATCTGTTTACTCCAGAGAATCAGAGAAAAAACTGCCATAAAATAAGGAATTTTATGAATAAAATCCTTTCTTCATCGGCGTAGGTACAAGGGTGACGAGTTTTTAAAATTTATTATATTTACCTTATATTTCGCAATATAATATGTATGTTTCAATAACATACGCGTACATTTTCAGTTATCATTTATTTAGATCTAGAACGTTGTTTATGTTACCTTTTCTGAGATAAAAATTAATTGTCAGTGATTCCGAAATTTATTGCAAAGTCTGTAAAATATCGTCACTTAGCTTTGCTAAAACATACGCAGAAATAGTTTTCATGCAGAGAATTTCGATAGTTTACAAAATTTCGTTACATGTTTAAATGACCATTGACGAGAATTTGCACAAAATGCTTCATTCGGACGACAGGTACAGGAAAAAATACTTTTATTTGTTAATGACAGTGCCACATATATGTTAAAAACAGGCACAATATTAAAGGAAACATATCCTAACATCTTGCATATTACTTGTGTAGCACATGCTGTCCACAGAATCTGTGTATATATCGGAGACAGGTAGCCGGAAATTGAAAGACTTTATCTGCTTTTAAAAAAAAATTCAGAAAAGCACCAGTAGCTCTTTACAGGGAAAAACTAGATGGTAACATGGTTGAAAGCTACTAGTTTTTATGCAGAGAATTTCGATAGTTTACAAAATTTCGTTAGATGTTTAAATGATGATGCTCGAAGTATTTCTGAGTGCAAGGAACTAACACAAATCCCAAATTTAAAAAATCAGTTGTTATTCCTTCAGGAACACTTTGGAAATTTGCCTAAACTAATGACATATTTTGAAAATCGAATCTCAAATTAAAAAATGAGGTGTGGCCACCACACGACTTTCTTATACGTATGAGCGTTTCAAACTATACTATATTTCTTTTACACAAAAATTATTCAAAATCCTATTCTAAGTACTTCTGTTCTCTTAATAAATCGCTATAGAATGCATACTTAGCAAGATATTCGAAAAAAGGACTACTCCCTAAGAGTAAAAGTGTTACTTCCGGTCCGAATTTTGAAATTTGATATATTCAAAAAATATTGCAAATCTAGCACTAAATACTTTTGTATTCTTGATAAATACATATAGAATGCATAATTTACGACATATTCGCAAAAAATCGCTATTCGATAAGAGTAAAAGTGGTAATTCCGGTCTGAATTTTGAAATTGTTTTTATACAAAAGATATTGAAAATTACGTTTTAAATACTTTTATACCCGTAACGTACCTGTCTAAAATGCATGACATGCGAAATATTCGCAAAAAACTGATTTTCGATAGGAGTAAAAGACCTACTTCCGGTAGCAGCTTCGAAAAACTTTTTAAATAAAATTGTTCTCAATTGTAATTTCAAGTACATATGAATTCTTTATAAATTTGTTTAAATTTAGTAGTTGACGAAATATTGGCAAAATTTAATTTTTTCACTGAAGTAAACTGCTACTTCCGGTCTACCGATTTTACTGAAAAACTACTCAGATCTCAAGAGGGAGATTAGACACGTAAATACAAAATTTGGAATTGATATCTACAGCGGTTATCGTGGTCACATAGAGACACACAGAATTTTTTAAAAACATCTTGTTTGGTATCAGGGGACTTCAAAACGTGGACATCTGCAAAAATCTCGAAGTCGAAAATTTCACATTACTTCCTTATACTACGTATAAGAAAGTAAAAATGGATTAACCACATTAGATGTGGCTATTAATAATTTCAAAAGTATTCCAAGTGACTTCGGATGTGGCCTTCAGCAAAAATTAGACGCAGTTTTTAATAGAAATCCAGATTTAATAACATTGCGGCAATTGTGTATGCTAAATACGCTGAAATAAAAGAATATTTCCATTACGTAAATATAACCAGTTGCGATGTAGAAAAGACGTTTTCTATCTACAAGGATGTACTTAATTCAAAGAGAACAAGTCTTACAGAAGAGAAAATGAACAAATAATAAGGTATTTTGTATTTTATAGATCACCAGCCACTTGTTATTCAATTATATAAATAAAATTAAAACCTCTTTAAAAATACAACATTTCAATAGCGCGCCCATGGGCGATGAGTCATGACTCGCTCGATTCCGCTCCCTATTTATCATTAAATATTGATTTTGTCAAACTACACCCCACCAGATATGATACACATGTGCCATGGAAAACCGCTGGCTCATGACCTAGCATTTCTGGAAAGTAATTTTTGGTGTGGCGTTTAGATTCTCCAACGATTTTGGTGTTATTACTTTAATTTTATCAACGTTATGATTTCAGATTTTCTTTATCTTCAGTAATAAGAAGGGGTTGTAAGAGGATATGTCCGGCAAATACATAGGCTGGGGCATCATAATTGTGTTGTCTATAGCCAAAAATTTATAAGCAACCAATCAAGTGCAAGCAAATTATTGTGATACCACTGTCACCGCACGACCTGATCAAAACAGTGGTTTTCTTCCATTTCAGCGGCATAGTGTACCGTGAGTTTTTGCCATCAGGTCGTGAGGTGTACAATAATGTATCTGATTCTAGAGCACTATTTTCACATTTAATCGAACTTGACATTTCTTCGGTAATTTTCATCGAGGATTCATGAACAATGTTCAATCGGCATTGCTTTTATTCAAACTTCAACAATTTTGGAAATAATTTTGCTGTCCCAAGGATCATGCTTTAACGATCGGAAAAGATTACTAGACATGTATCAAATGACATCAAGTAATTTCTGTGAGGGTGATTCAATGCTTGTCCGAACTCATCTTCTTCACTTTTTCGACATTGCTGATATGCTGGAGGGCCCAGCATGTTTGACATCTTTAACGTTTTGACAACTCTCTTTGAAATGTTTTATCCGCCTGTGAGCGCTTGCTTTGTTTATTAAATAATCACCAACAGTGCCCAAAAGGACAATCAAACATTTTCAATACGGTCCTGCACTTCAATCTATGCGTAATGCAAAATTCTTTCTTAATTTTATTCTGTAAGTGCTTACTTTCCTATTCATAAAAGACTCACAAAAGACTTGCTTTATTCATAAATGACTGGCACATTAGACGTTTCCAATATGATGCTACAACTTACAACTTCATTTCATTCTTAACAAATCCACAATGTAACTACGAATTTCAGTTCAAGTTACGTAGAGGACATGTTTATTAACACTGCTTCATACAGAAAAGCGAAATTCAAACATTTGGGTATTTTTTGGTCAAACCTGGTATACTTCGTCAGACATATTGACTATTCGTTGTGTAATCATTAATTAAACTTCAATGTCCTTGAATTTTCCTTTTTATTATTCATTTACTGCATGCGTTAGATGTTAATAATTAGTAAATAATATATAATTTCACAGACAAAAGTAAAAGAACATAAACAAAAAATTATAGGTATCTTTCTTTCTTAAAATTGCCTAAAATAATATATAAATACGTGTAAATGGAAATTTCTTTCTATACCTGCCTACCTAATAAAAATGCAACTTTTTTGTTCCTCATTTTGTAATCCCAAGAACACCCTCCTTTGTAATTAACCGAGTCTGCGAATGCACCCAAAACCTATCGACTTGTCGAAAATCACCGAGCAAATCCGATCAGCGCTTGCATCTGCTCTTCCATAAAGCGCACCTACCTTGTCGGTTCACGAACTTGCCGCACGAGATTCGTCCTAAAGAACTGTTATGTTTAGTTTGTTGTGTGCTCGGGTCCACAGTTGTAAACAGACAAATACGTCGTGTCGGTTATAGGTAGAACTTTTAGTGCAGTAACAGCACGGGTTTATCGTTGTTGTGAACGGTTTTTTCGTGTTGCTGTGTTTCCCCTAATGGCCCCACTCGGCAACCTAAAGTTTAATCGAAAATAATATATTCGTCTTCACGTGAGTTAGAGGTTATGTTTTAGTTCAAAGTGTGTATTAGCGGACATGTGTTCAAGACATAGTTGGCATTTCTTTAGTATTTCGGATTGCACAAGGTTTGTTCTTCAACATTAAAAAAAACGAAAATAACAGAAAAATTACTATCTAGTCATAGTTGTTAATGTTACTGATTCAAACTAGTCACAAACTGTTTAGAAATTGATTGATTTTAGTTCCAATTCGATTTACTCTCTGACTAGTTGGTGATTTTTTATAGGGATACGAACAGACCTTTAGTTAGCAGCAAATGGACTCTGGCGAAATCTTGGGATACACAATTAAATTGCATGGACTTCGAAAAGCCAGTTAGACGTGCTACACTGTAAGTTTAAATACTTGACTTTTTATTTAATCTAAAATAACGTAGGTACGACTTTATTTAGATTTTATAAACGTATAACTGTAGAAGAAGGTGAAAGCAATTTTGCTAATGGTTCTATTCCGGTGTTACAGCGTGTATTTATGTCATATATGCCCGCAAAATTGACGTAACAAAGATATATTTAGTGTATTGTGAAGAAACAGCCACCGTGAATAGTAAATTATTTTTGACTATTTTGACAGGCAGGTATCCCATTGCTTTGAATTATTAAAGAACCTGAAAGAGTGTGGGTTGACTTGACCTTTCGTCTGGTAGACTCCTGATATCGATTAGACAGACAGGGAAGTTCTTTCGAAACGTGTGGATATAAAGATTCGAACAGCTGTTTTTTAGAGGTTATGTCGTCTGTGCAGGTAGAAAACTTTCTCTCTAAAAAAAAAAACAACTTTTTCAACCAGAAAGCTTAGTTTAAATTCTGTATTACAACTGCTTAATATTCTTTAAAAATAAATAATTGAAAGTTATATGAGGTACCTAACTAAATATTTTATTTATTCCATCCAACACCTATCTATTTACAGGAGGTTAAAAAACATTTTTATTTATGCTGGAAGCTAATTTGTTATAAATTTCGCTTTGCACGTTCAAATTAGGAAACTTATTTTAATATAACGCTAGAGGAGTATTTTTTTATCTATGGACATAAGGTGTTAATGTGTTCATTATATAACTTGTAATACAAGTTTTTTTCTCAGTATAAATATCTAAGTGCTTTCTAAATGCGTGATGTATATTCATTAAGATTTCGTTTTTAACGTATTTTTAAATGATTGAGTCTGGGGACCTACCTGATAGTTTTCTTCAATATTACATATATTAATTTTTTTTTGTTTATGAAGGTGATAAGTATAAATTTTATTGTTTATGATTATTTTGGATCTACAAATAACGTATCTATATTTTAGTTAATTCTACATACAACAATCTGGCGATAAATTATTTTAATTAATTATAATTTCCCTCGATTAATTGTTGCCACGTGATTTAATCAGTGTATATAATCGCGTTTTTTTCTTTAATAGGTATGTGTATACTAATTAAGCTATATTTAGCATGTAAAGTAAACCTGATCGCACCTGCGATGTGATGTCAAACGTGTTGAATAATTACTTGTTAGAGTGTTTGTTGTAATTAGGCACATAGCTGAACGGTCACGCTACTTTGACACTTTAATCTTCACGTTTTTTTTTTGTTCACGTTTCGATTGTGTTCGAAAATTCTGAAAAAATATTGAGCTTTTTTTTTACGGGATTGCTTTAAATGAGTCATCTGAAAGCTAAACTGGCTGAATTCAATTTTACTAATGTTGAGAAATTGAAGAAATATTTTGGTACGTATGTACCACTCTCTTATATTTTGCTTTTTTTTTAATTGGGATTTCATTATGAATTACTTTATCAAAATATAAATAAATTTACTCACTAGCTATAGCTTTGAGTGAAAGATGAAAGAAAGAGCAGAATAATTGCTTTGGAATATTGTAAGAGGAATTATAATGCTGTCTATGATAAATCTAGACCTTTCGATTAAACTACATAGATAATAATAATAATAATAATAATAGCCGCTGTTCTATGCTGAACATTTTCGCTTTTAATTACAGAATTCGCGTTTACATCTTTCTATGTTAGTCATCAAATTCCTGGTTAGAGACGGCCTTGCTTTTTTTAATGATTGGTAACAGTGGATGTAATCAGACAAACGCATAATTTTGATAGTTCGGTTATGTCATGTAAATGTGTGTAATAATTAGTAATTTAGTTTTTGAATTTTTTTATTGCAATTGTCAAAATTAAAAGAAAATAATACTAAAGCAGATGTTGGAAATGTTATACCATTATTTTGAAGACAAAGACTACGATTCATGCTTTCAAAGTCATTTATTAGGGTTTGTTGGGTTATGTCAGCACCAGAATTCACAATAGCATTACGAAACTCTTCGATTGTGTAATGTCTGCGGAAAATGGTATTCTTTAAACATGGAAACATGAAATTTTCAGATCCGGAGATCTTGGAGGAAAACTAACTAAAAGTCTTGTATCGAAAAATTGTTGCATAAAAGCTATTGTTTCACGAGATTTGTGAGCTGGTGCATTATCTTGCTGGAAATATCCTTCCGTAAGTTCAATATCATGATGTTTATTAATTAAAGGCTGTAATAATTCATTTCTATATCTTTCAGCTGTTATGGTTTCATTAAAAAATATAAGCCCAATAATTTATTCTTGAAATTGCTAGCCGGACGCCTATTTTTTGTGGATGTAGCGTAGTTTCCACAAATTCATGAGGTTTTTCTGCAGACCAAATTCTCATATGTATTTTGCTTGTTTAAATATCCTGAAAGATGGAACCAAGCCTAGATGGAACCAAGCCTCGTCCGAAAAGAAAGATTTGCCGGGAATGTCATTACTATTTATGTTATTCAGAAACTATTGACAGTACTGTGTTCTCGTACCAAAATCTACCTATTTGAGTTCCGACACTGCTTGAATTTTATATGCAAACAAGTTTAAGTCCTTTTCTAAAATATTATGACATGTTCCCACTGACAAGTGAACTTCTTGAGAGAGTTTTGCTATTGATTTTTTGGGTGAGTTGACCATTCGACATTGAATATCCTCTATACAATCTGCTGTTCGTTTTCTAGCACCTAGAAATTCTAGGGCTCCATCGGTGGGTTTACGAGTTATTGCCCCTGTTTCGCCAAATGTAGTAAGACAAGTGTGAATATGTTTTTGCAATTGTGCGTTATAACTGGCAGATTAGGAAACTGTTGCAGGAAATCCTGTAAGCACTGATTAATGGAATAAACCTAATCTACATTTACTAATTTTTGGCCAGTTCTATAGTAACTTTCAATAATAATTTTTTTCACAAGCTTAGCATGTACATCAACATTGATTACTTAATTACTTAAAAATCTGCTTACTGTAATGAGGTAAGATTTTGAAGGCACTGTGGGTCGGCGTTGTTGTTTTGCAATATTGTTATATAACGTTTTTGATAAACTAAAGGTCTACCAATCATTCTACTTAAACGACTTACTTTTCTAATTGTCATTTTTGATATTAATTCTGTTCTAATCAATATAGCCGCGACGTCAAGATGACAGATCAGTTTAATTAATATTGCTTGAAAGTAAATGCCAAGAAATTATTTCTTCTTCTTTGACAATCAAAACTTACGTTATTAACTGATGTTATTCAAATTACTGCTCAAGATCAACCACGCTCAATAGCGTCATCTGTAACAAACCCGGGAGTGTTGGTTAATGCGAAGGTATGATATTTGAAACGATTCATTATAGTTTAACACATAAAATACTTGTATTTTTAGATTTATAGACAATATATCTTAGTGTTTACAACAAACATTCACTCTTTTTCTTCATTATTCTGTTGAAAATCTTTATGAACTTGCAAGTTTAACTATATCAATAATACAAAGCAATATACTTCGGGGAAAGAACAATATTTAAATTGTATCCAGCTTAGAAAGTTATTTTAATAAAGGTTTTGCATATAAAAGTTCAGTAAAATTCTTCTAGAATTGTAATTTCATGTTTTTTTTTTAAAGAATTTAAGCGTGAAAAGATTAAATTACTTACTAGGTAGGTATAAACAAAATCTTTCCGAAAAAAACGGCCACAGTTTGTTGTAAAGACAATGTTGTAATTGTCTATAAATCTGAAAATACAAGTATTTTTGTGTTAAACTATAGTAAATCATTGGAACACATTTCACACATCATTCCTATCACTAAAAAAGTCAATTTATATAGGCACTCTTCATTAAAATACTTAGAAATACCCTCTAGCGTTCACACGATACAATTTGCATGGGAGAAAAATGACTGTGCCGTTTGTTTGGATTACGAACGTTGACCACTAATGACGTCAGAGAATTGTCTCGCATTGGGATACTATTTGCGGCCCGTGTCTGGATGTCTTAGAGATCGGAAGAAAATGCAGATAAATCATTTATTCTATTACTGTTATTCTTTTGATCACTAAACGATTTATTATTATTATTATTATTATTATTATTATTATTATTATTATTAGTAGCTTAATGAACAGTTTTTTAACAGATTGCTTAAATTGTACTGACTGGTAAGATCCAAGAGCCTACGAAGCATATGGTCAGTTTTGGGACCTCTTCTTTCTGAAATGTACATAAATGACCTACCATCTATCTTTAAATCAAACCGTTGATAAGGAATAAATGCGGTCCGAGTTACCTATCTAAATACACTTTAAAATATTTTGACTGGAACTGTCTGACATAATATGCATTTTATACTACTGAAAGAGAGAGACAGAGAGCGATGCGAGCATTTTAGACGTTAGAACCTTACAAGACAACTTGATTATAAATTAATATGTAATTTCAAGTCGTATTTGATCATATGTTACGACGGTAAGTCATTAATTATTAGTTATATGAGTTTTTGAATGCGTTTAACTTGCATTTGTTCATCGTCTGACCTCTGATCCAGTTAATATTTCTCGTAATATGCAATATGTATGTCGGCCTGTAATATAATCACGTGAGAAACTCAATCCGTTGTATTTCACGGTTACTGTATGGTGTAGAATGTGTAGATTACTGTAGATATTATTGTGTTTTCGTGTGCATGTGTGTGTATCTTGCGTATTGATGTCGCAATTTGCTTCTTTAACAAAAGAAAGCCAAGTGCAATGATAAATAAATTCAATTTTCTAGCATATGGTAGGCGTTAAGTTCTTAATAGTTAACAATGACGGCGGCGTATCAAGAATACGTTCGTTTTTGTCCTGTTAAATGTGAGAAGTATCACTTGTTGCAATATTAACGTGTTAGACTTATTAAGTTCGACTATTATTTTGTCGTTTTCTATTTATCGAATTCTTACCAAAGGAAATCCTGTTAAATTATAATTCGAATTTAGAATACTAGTTATTGGCGTAAATGACAATCTTAGGATTTATTTGTAACATGAATTATATTCGAGAATAGTTTTACTCAAGGTAATAATAATAAAAATCTTTATTACCCAACAAAAACATCTATTTACAGCGTGAAACACAAAAACTAACAATAATTGACAATACGGTACACTAATAAAAACAATAATAATAAGTGAACTTAAATATATTATGCAAAAGTAGATAGATTGTAATTAGTGAAGAATAAATCACAAGAACTTGACAGTGTAATACATAAAATAAGAAATTACCTTCTCCAGATGGGTCAGAACTAGGGCTTCTAAAATTACGGAGGTTTTTGTTTACCAGTAAATGACAAAAACATTTCAAAGAAACCCGTTTTTTCGGTGCTTTACCCATAATTGTTTTGATTTTTTTTTTAAATATAATCCCATTCCCTTGCCATAATGCGGATTCTTTTGACAAATACCATTTATTTCGACACTATCTACGAAGGATTCATTAGATAGGTACATTTATTTCTTAAATTTCATGCACATCTTGCCTCATATTTAATCTCTCTATAAGAGACACAATAGTCTTAATAATGGCAGATTCATTTAATTGAAATACATATATTGTAATTATCCTTCAAAACACCTTTCTATATGCTGCCAGATTGTGTAAAAATTGAACAACATTTGAATAATGACTGCGGCGGTCTTAAATACACAAAACCAATTCTGATTTCAATTCGGAGCTGAGTAACACTTCGACAGCCACTTCGACTTCGCATGTGGCCTTCGGCAAAAGTTAGACGCAGTTTTTAATAGAAATCCAGATTTAATAACATTGCGGCAATTGTGTATGCTAAATACGCTGAAATAAAAGAATATTTCCAGTACGCACCTATAACCAGTTACGATGTAGAAAGGACGTTTTCTATCTACAAGGATGTACTTAATTCAAAGAGAACAAGTCTTACAGAAGAGAAAATGAACAAATAAGAAGGTATTTTACAACATTTCAATAGTGCGCCCATGGGCGATGAGTCATCAACCATTCGTGTCCGCGCCCTAGTGATGACACTCGCAATTATCGCAATATGGATTGCATACTGTTCTATGCATTGACACGTTTATTTTAAAATTGAACATAGTTATAATGTGCTGTGTTCAGTGATTAAAAAAACCACGGTATATATTTCAAGTATCTTTCTGTAGACCTTAGATATTCTATTTGTGCTTACTTAAATCGAGAAGGCGTCGAAAGCTTTTCGGGAAAAATATATTTATACACCGCTGTTTTATACACACACAACAAAAACTTTGACGTAAACGCATCAAATCCGACCTTGACCTTCAAGGTCACGTTTTTCAAGCTCTCTCGAAATAGCCCCGTGCACAGTCGACTGCGTTTTTCGTGTATCTCGAAAATAAATACCGATCGACACGATGGACGCGCGACAAGGTATTACGTGTAAAAAGAAAAGGATGGAGATGCCAAGAGCCCGGGGTATATTATGTCAAATAGGACAAATAATAGAAGGAAAGAGATGGGATAGATGGAATGATAGAAAGGTGAAAAGCATCTCGTATTTTTTGTCTCCGTAATTCACTTACCTGTTTCTTCCGCTTTTTGTTGCTTTTTTTCGTTATCGTTCCACCTCTTTCCAAAAGCAGGTGTATCCAATGCGTTTTCGAAGTCCTCTGTCTCTGAGAAGAACCACTTCTGCTCTGTCCACGGCAATCGAAAACACGAAATATTCATTTCTGACAAAAGTATACTGAAACAGTCCGGCTTACATACATGTACCACATATACATATACGGTTACATATGTAGTGGGTATGTATATTGGGTGGCCAGCCACATAAAGCAAAAGCAACAACCTTTAAGGTTAAAGACCCCTTTGAATAGTTGATGCTGAACGACGAAAGCCGGGTTGGTAGATATCTTTGCGTTTGTCTGCTCGTTTTCTGATGCTTTTTTTCGGTTTGCAACGATGCATCCGATATTCTTAAAATAGTCCGTCCGCAAATTGTCTTCTTTTTGCATTGTAATTCCACGGTCCTGTTTGTGGTTTTATAATCTTACTCCTATTTACAGATTAACATTGATTTCTTAAAATATCTAGGATAAGAAGTTTTACTCCGAATATACAAGATGTTTCGAATATTTCATGTCAAAAAACATGTTAATGTATTCTGAAGGTTGCTATCCTTTTTAGCTATGTTTATGTTAAAGTCGCCCATGATGATATGCTTGTGCTTTCTATTGATTACATTATTTTTTAAAACGTTTTCTAATGTTTTGAAATCCACTTGGGGAGGTTTGTATATTAGTGTTATTATTATATTAGTTCATACGCAGTATCCCCGAAAAATTAATGTTTGGTGTGGAATTATTGGTCGGCATATTATTGGTCCTTTTTTAATTAATGGTAATTTAACTTTCAAAAATATTTACAACTTTTTCAACAAAACATTGTTCTCCGACTCAGAGAAATCTTCCCAAACTACAATAATCAAAATATACCAGCAGACACCAAATGGTTTCAACAAGACGGAACACCGCCCCATTTTGGTCGTGTAGTACGTCAGCATTTAAACCAAACGTTTCCTGATAAATGGATAGGACGGAGGGGAACAATTGAATGCCCAGCTAGGTCACCTGATTTGACCCCACTTGATTTTTTCTTGTGTGGTCATTTAAAAAATCGAGTTTGCAAGAACGAATAGTAAATGAGATTGCCATGATTTCTCCTGATACTTTGATTGCCACCTTGCAGAATTTTGTGCATCGAATTCATTACTGTCAAGAAGTTAGAGGACAGCATTTTGAGCATATTTTATAATATATACAGGCTGTCCAGAAACTCTCCTGACAAACGAAGACCGGAGATTCCTCAGATAATTTTAAGACAATTTAACCCAATTCACCCTAGTCCGAAAATGCTTCCTAAGGTCATAGGCGTCCGTTTTGGGTAGGTAAACGGTTATTTTAACGCATAACTTTTTTGTCTTTAACTTTTCAGCATTTGTGACACTAGATTATTAAATTTTCAGGTATTCTAGTACTAAAAGGTACTCTTACTTTAAGTCGGTAGGATACACCGTTTTCTAGAAAAATCGATTTGAAAATTTTTCGTTTTTTCGTCATTAAAATTCAATTTAGTATTTTTTGCACTAGTTCGCTCTGAACTGCCAACAGAAATAAAACCTACGTTTTTAATTGTCAAATTGTTGTCAGTTCGCGAAGTTGAAATAACGAAAGATGAAATGACGAAAAAACGAAAAATTTTCAAATCGATTTTTCTAGAAAACGGTGTATCCTACCGACTTAAAGTAAGAGTACCTTTTAGTACTAGAATACCTGAAATAATCTAGTGTCACAAATGCCAAAAAGTTAAAGACAAAAAAGTTATGCGTTAAAATAACCTACCCAAAACGGACGCCTATGACCGGTACTAGAAATTCGCAATTGATGGAATCGATTCATCTCTGGAGGGTAAATAAGCATATCAGTTTTTGTTTTTCTAAATAGAAGCGTTCGGAAGATATTAAAAAAAACTAATTACAAGGCGCCATCTTCAAAGAGCTCTAGATCCCTTAGGAAGCATTTTCGGACTAGGGTGAATTGGGTTAAATTGTCTTAAAATTATCTGAGGAATCTCCGGTCTTCGTTTTTCAGGAGAGTTCCTGGACACCCTGTATATAATGTATGAGTTCAATTTTAATAAAATGCTATATTTTTATTATTTTTCGTCGAAGTGAGGTTGTTAACAGTAACTTACTTTTACTTTTCTTCAGATTCGAATTCGTGAAAACAAAAAAAAACAGTTTTTATGAAAATTAAGGCAGGCATGTGTTACATTGCTGAATAGAGAAAAAAACACTCTTTGCAAATATGTTACATTTGACCCCCCTTGCTATTTAAAAAACATCAGGTTAACCTTGTACTTCGGACACAAAGGATGATTTAAAACTGGAGAACATCTCAAATAATGTAGTCTAAATCCTTCTAACAGTGTGCCAAATTTCAGCCACTTTCAGAAAATTGTTTTTAGCTGTATCCATACATAATCGCAACCCTGTATATATTAGGTAATGTAAGGTACCCTTCGTGCAGATATTAGCACTGTGAACTGTTCATGTATGTGTGAGTTTCGAGCGCAAAAATTTGCCGGAGTAATCCAAATTACAAGTACAAAAGACACCAAGATGACTGATTTGGGTGATTTATTACTCCGCAATAAGTTCGAATCTTCTGCGGCAAGCTTACCCTAGGTTGTTTCCAATATCCATTCTGTCAACACGGATCAATAAATTCTGTACGGTTAGTGGTGAAAGTAGCGGTAAAGAATTTATGTTTCACAATACTAAGAATGTTACGACTTGTTAAATTACAAATCGATATTGCGACCTGGAGTCTGAATTAGATTTAAATTATTCATGTGATCTGAAAATATTGTAAAATTAATACATACACTCGATAATATTTTGGAGACGCTGTGTTTCTATTTCTACATAATTAAGAGATTGTTATGGAGATTTGAAGGGATAGCATTGAATTAAACTAACGTCAAGAAGGATATCTAAATATTTTTTTTTGAGTTTTTATTGAGTAAAAAGCTTAACATACTGTCACAAACGGGCTCCAAGATGGGTACCAAATCGTCACACTTGCTATTATGTTGTTGGTTAAAATTGTTTAATAAAAGGTTGCTTAGTGAATAATGAATAATTTAAAGAAAACATTAATTAATTAAGGCTGAGGATACTGTTCTGTAAAAGAAAGTATTAAAAGAAACAAACAGAGCTGTCGTTTAAGTTTTTATTTGTTAAAATAAATAACGAATTAAAGGAAAATTACGTTTAGAAAAATGAAGCAATAATACATATATATTATTGATTATTGAAAAGTAACGATTTTACTTAAATAAAATGGTATCGGACGATACTTTATACTTTAGTGTATGAATCCGCACAGATTCACCTATACATTGGTCGGGCGCCGATATTCACAAAGAAATCGCCAAACTACTATGGGTAGTGAGACGCTGGTGAGCGTGATACTGGGATGCGAGTAATGAGAAATGTACGAGTAAAATTTGCTCAAAAGAGTCCGCATTTGTGAAGCGAACATTTCCTTGAACGTTTATTGCGCTCCATACATAATTGCTAACATTAAATAAACCATTTATCATCATTAGATCCATTCTATTTCATTCAACCAAAGATGTATACCTTCCCGTCGGATATCCTGCACTAGCGAACATTTTTGAACTAATTCTACTTTATTAGATTTATGAACAGCTTAAAGTTTGCTAATAATAATAATAATAATAATAATAACTTTATTTGTTCAACGCTTTACAATTAAAGGACAAAGGTATTAAATGAACATGATGTTATTTAGAAAAATATTGAAAAGGAAACATTATACAATTAGCGATTGGTGCAGAAAATATCATTGTAGTGGAAGTTCGAAAAGCGACACATCTTGACGAGCGGAGACCCCTGCAAATTTAATAATTTTTACAAATGATATAACTAACGTTATACATAAAAGATGTCGGATTGATTTATTTACATTTATTTCACGACAGCTATCAACAGAGTTTGATATCGTATTGTCTAAGTTACAAGCATTTGGCTTTTCTATTATTTTAATGAAACTTTTCTCCTCTCATCTTTGTAATAGACAGCAATTTATTTTTATAATAGTTCGTACACCGACCTATTTACGAGTTATGGTATACCACAGGGTGGCATCTGGGGACCTTTATTGTTCATACTATTTATAAATGGTTTGCCGTTTAATGTATGGTGTAACTGCAATATCCCTAAAAAGATTGGTTCCTATGAAAATGTGTTCCATTTGTACAGTAATCTTATTGCTCGCTTTCTGATCTAACAAATTAACATTAAATACTATTAATGTGCCATATAGTCCTTCACTACGAAAATTTCCACTAGTGTATGATTGCGAGATGAATGGATTGTCTCCTGTCTCTTCTATTACAGATTTTTAGTGACTTTCAATTGGACATCTCCGTTTACGCTATACAATCAGAAAACCACAAATGAAGCTTTGAGAAGTATTGGTTTTACGAAGCGCAGTACTTATGGTTCACAGACACGAGAACAATTATCACATTTTACAAGTTATATGGTCGATTTAAGTCAGAATTTTCTACTAAAAAGGAAATAGAGTTCGTTGAGAAAGCTCCAAATAAATGTTTATACTGCAAAAGTTTTAAATGTAACCCACCTTGTATTGTGTCAATAGACAAGAGTTCGTCTGTAGTGTTAAATTACTCTTGTTGTTGTGTTTACATGTTTACACGACCGGGTCAGCCGATGTAAGTAGAATGTGTGCTTTCCAGTTAATAAAATTTGCAGACTTTTTAACAGGTGCCTACTCTGCATCTGTTGATATATTTTGTACGTTGCACCGTGGTTCCAGGCCGATAATTGCTTAATCTACTTCTTTTGCACTTGTTTATAAAGTTTCTGCAATCCATTTTACTTGATGCGTAGAAAATTTGTTGCCGCGTACATGCGAGTTCCTACCACTGTGCCATCCAAAGATGATTGTTAAGATATGCAAATTCTGCGGTAATCTTTACTCATGAGTTGTTACTGAACGACATGGTTAACACTTAAATCTTCGTCTTCATGAAAAAGTTGTGAAATTTCAGTTCTATTTTTTCTTTATTTCTATTATTTTAAAATATCATTTCTCTTTTACTTTCTTATACGTAGTATAAGGAAGTATTGTGATGATGAAAATTTTCGACCTCGAGATTTTTGCAGATGTCCACGTTTTGAAGTCCCCTGATACCGAAAAAGTAGTTTTAAAAAAAAGTCTCTCTGTGTGTGTCTCTCTCTCGCTGTGTGACCACGATAGCGGCCAAAACCGCTGTTGACATTAATTCCAAATTTTGTGTTTACGTGTCTGATCTTCCTCTTGAGATCCGATTAGTTTTTCAGTAAAATCGGTAGACTGGAAGTAGTAGTTTAACTTCAGTGAAAAAATTGAATTTTGCCAATATTTCGTCAACTACTAAGTTTAAACAAATTTATAAAGAATTGATATGTACTTAAAATTAAAATCCAGAACAATTTTATTTAAAAAGTTTTTCGAAATTCCTACCGGAAGTAGGTCTTTTACGCCTATCGAAAATCAGTTTTTTGCGAATATTTCCTTAGTCATGCTTTTTAGACAGGTACCTACTTTAAGAGTATAAAAGTATATAGAATTTAATTTTCAACACCTTTTTTATAAAAAAATTTTCAAAATTTGGACCGAAAGTACCACTTTTACTCTTACTGAAAAGCGATTTTTTGCAAATATGTCGTAAATTATGCATTTTATATATATTTATCAAGAGTACAAAAGTACAGTGAAACTTCCCTTAACGGGCACTTCTATTAGCCGGGCACTTCCCTTAAACGGGCATTCCGTCCGGTCCCGACTTTAAGAGTAGGGAATTCCTAATAAATTGGTTTCTCTTATGCGAACACTCCCTTGAAGGGGCGCGGACAGTTATTCAGCTGCTTTTTGACCGCAAAGTTTCCATTAAACGGACGGATTTGTATTTGAATACATTCATTACCCCATGATATCTGGCGAAGCCGTTAGCGCAAATCAAGGAAATGTCGAAGCTTTCATAAATAGGTTGCCGTTAATAATTAAAGGGTACAAACTCTGCGATATTTATAATTTGGACGAAACAGGGTTATTTTTTCGGGCACTTACCAATAAAGACGATGGCATTAAGAGGCGAAAGATATATGGGCGACATGTTATCGAAAGAAAGATTAACTATAGTGCACTGTGTGAATATGGCAGAGGAGAAAGAAAAACTGTTGGTTATTGGAAAATCAGCACGTCCTCGTGCATTTAAAAATCTTCGCGTTGTTTTAATAGTAAAACACATCTTATCGCTGCTTGAAAGTTCTGATTCTGTACATAATTTAACCAATTATATTAGCGTATTAGATGCGATTTATTTTATTAAAAAAGCATGGGATGATGTTTCAAGAAAACAGGATTTCAAGAAGTAAATGAGGAGTTTGAAGGTGATCAATATGATCCTGAAGATGAAATTCCTTTATCTAAAGTGGCTGAAATGTGTACGCTAATGGGAAAATTAGGAAGTAATGATGTACAGGAATTTATAAATATTGACGCCAATTTGTATACAGATGACGGACGATAATCCAGACCATATTTTGCCCGATAATTTAGAAAACGAAAGTCAAAACAGTGATGATGAAATAGAAATTCCTAGAACTAATGATTATGAGAAAAGAATAGTATCGTATAAAGATGGTCTACTGGAAATAAAAAAATTAAAACAATTTTGTTTTGAAAAAGATGATGTACAAGCGTTTGGTATGCTTAGTGAGCTATCATTACATTTTGAAGCAAAATTGGCATGTAATACACAGAAGCAAACTTCCATTTTAGATTATTTTGTAAGATAGTATAGGGTGGTTGGTTTTTCATTGTCCAGCCTATATCAGCTTTATTATCAAAAATTCAAAAAAATGTTAGAGGAAAATGTTTTTTTATCTCGAAATGGTCTATCATATTGCATCATTAGTAATCTTTCATAGCCTACTGATTTTTAGCAGCGATAATCATCTTTAATTTCTTAAATGGAACACCCTGTATATTTTTTATAAAAATGAATCCTCATTAAATTCTGTTTATTATGATACGTCACAAGTTGGCATATGTGTAGCAATTGTCTACGGAAACGAAATAATAAGAAAAAGTATGGAAAACTAAAATTTGCTATTTCTATTATAAATAAAAAAAAAATTAAATACTAAATAGTAAGTAATGTGTCTTATAATAATTGTTGAAATTGTCCACCATTACATTCTAAACTTGGTTTTTCAAAAAACCCCATACAAAAAAATCAAGAATTGATAAATCAGGCGATCTGGCAGGCCACAAAATTGGTCGTCGGTTGCCGATCCAGTTTTGACCAAATTCATTTTGTAGATAATTTGTTACTGCAGCTCCATTATGAGGTGGGGCGCCGTCATGTTGGAACCATAAGTTTCGTCTTAAAGCTAATGGGAGATTGTCTATATAGTCTTGAAATTCATTTTGTAAAAATAATAAATATCGGTTCTGAGTCAATGTTCCATCGTAAAAATATGGCCCCAAAATTTCATTGCCGACTATCCCTACCCATACATTAATTGAAAATCGCACCTGCGCACGAGCTTCAACAATTACGCGAGGGTTTACATCGTCCCAGTAATGTGTATTCTTTTTATTAAAAAATCCATTTCTGTGAAAATTAGATTCGTCTGTCCAAATGATATTATTTAAATAATGTCTTCCCACATTCACGAGCCATTCACAAAATATTATTCTGTTGTTGGGATCATTAGCATGTAGTGTTTGGACTAAATTTAATTTAAAAGGCTTTAGTTTGTGCAATTTTAAAACATTCATAATTTCGTGTCTTGGAGTATTCAAATCAAACGCTGCTTGTCTTGTAGAAGTTCTTGAATTTGCTCTAAAGTAAGCTAAAATAACAACTTCATTACCGTGGTTGTTTCCTCGTCCATTTTGAATATTATTTATACGCCTTGAAAAGGTGCCAGTTAACCGCAGAGAATTTTCTAAATTTTGAAAAGTATTTACGTGAGGTTGTCTTCTGTCAGGATATAAATTTTGATACAAGATAGCAGCCTGACGTTTATTGTTGTTTGATCTGTGAAAACAGCACAGCATATCAACTTTTTCACTGTTTGTGAAGCCCATGTTCATTTTTCTTATACAAAGCACTAACGTTTTCTTTGTTAAATAAGAACCGCAATACCTTTGTCACTTCTAACTGGCTTATGTCAAATATTTACAGGTATAAACAACAGAATATCACTGTCGACTACTATAATTTCAAAATAACAAAACACTTATACTTTGTTATATCACTATATTAATCCAAATGTGTGACCGCGGTTTCGACCAACATGGCCATTAACGAAGACACACAAAATGTATGCTAAAAATTTGGTGTTAGGCGGTAATTATAAAGTAGGGGGGATACAAGGAATAATATATAATACATTGTAATAACTATTAGTTAATTATAGGGAAAACCAGAAAATAGAAATTTGACTACAGTAAAATGGTAAAATGAAATAACCTAAGTACAACAGGTAAACAGAGGTGTTATATCAAATCAGTCTGATCGTTAAACAATATAATATCTGAATTGCGGGAGGATTTGAATATTTCTAGGGCGTCTAGGAGGTTTAATTTCTTACCCTTCTCGGCGAAATGTAAGATTTTTACGAAACGAACTATAATTTCGTTTTTCCCATTATTAGGCATAATTTAAAGGCAGCTCCCTACTTGTTATACATCGTTATAAAGATAAATGTATTTAGAATCATATCCCGTAAAAATATACAGGGTGTTCCATTTAAGAAATTAAAGTTGATTATCGCTGCTAAAAATCAGTAGGCTATGAAAGATTTCTAATGATGCAATATGATAGACCATTTCGAGATAAAAACATTTTCCTCTAACATTTTTTTGAATTTTTGATAATGAAGCTGATATAGGCTGGACAATGAAAAACCAACCACCCTGTATAAATTGTATATGTATGTGTATATAAATGTGCACATAGCTGTTTGAGTTATATTTAGCAAATAAAGTTATAAGTATATAATTTTACACTGTGTGTTCAAATGAAAGTTTAGCTTTGCGTTTCTACTTAATTTTTCTGTCTTCTATTAAGAGAATGGAAGTACTTAGAATAGGATTTTTGTATAAAAAGGTTCTTAAAATTGTATACATAGTTTAAAACGCTCATACGTATAAGAAAGTCGTGTGGTGGCCACACCTAATTTTTTATTTTTATTTTGAAGCTAATATATATTGTATTTATAACTCCATAGATACAATATAATTTTTACCTCTATAAATCTCAATTAAATAAATATATAAAATATTATTGTTAGGTGCAACATTGCCACGGGGCGCTGCAATCTTATCCTGTTCTTCTTTCTGTTAAAGCATATTTGCCAATCCTAAAGGTTAGATAGGATTGGCAAAAATACATCTAGCACTGCGATTTCTTGCGTTTTGACATTTGTGTCAATAGTTGTCATGACAACACATTTGTTTTTCATAGATACATGCAAAGTTAATATTTCAGCAATTACATTTCGTTTACGCCTAACATAATAATAATCGTACACAACTTCTAAAGCCTTACAAGTAGTGTATATCGGTCATAATTGAAAATGAAACAACCTCTGTTCTCGACAGCTTACTTGCGTAAAACAAACGGAGCGTGTTAAGTCACTAATTAAGAACGAGTTGTATATATGTACATATCTGCTCCCAGAAGGAAAGTATTCTCACGTATTTTTTCAACTACAAACATGTATATATGTATGTGTATATTATGGTGTTATGTAATATTTAAATTGTCCGAGAAAAGTATGTGTATTTACGAGTCGGCGTTTCAAAATTTAAAATAATTACAGATGGCGGTGCATTTTGCAATTAATTAATCCACACGATTCTTACAGGTAATAGGTGTGCGTGCGTATAGGCGTGTGGGTCCGTTAATATTGTCTAAGCTTATTTTCCGTAGATTAATCTGTCGGTAGTGTACGAAGAGGCCAACGTAATTAATAATTATGAAATTATGTAGGTGTTTAGTATCGTCCCATCTTCCCAAGAAGTCTTAGATGTAAATTATGCAAGGAACTTAATTAACTGTCCGTGAAATTGAATCAACATCAAAGAAATAGCTTTCTCCGCAAACTACAAGTCGAATTACAAAACTTAAGATATTAAGACTATTTATCTCAATTCAGTTGTAAAATTAAGCTTGTTGAAGATGAAATCTTCTTATTTATTTGTATAACTATCTTTATTTTGATAAATTAAATCGTGTAGACAAGTTAGATTGTGAATTTGTACATATTCCATATGTTCAGGATTTTCGATTTTTATTTTTCATTTTGTTTATCGAGAACTTTTAATTATTAGATATATTGCGATGCTAATACATAACACCCTGTATACTTCATAAATAATATAAAAAGCATATTGAATCTTTCTGCTAAGCAGTAATTTAAAATATTTAAAAACATGAATATTGAACATGCATATTAATTTATATTTCCCTTTATAAGGGTTGATCACCCAACAAGCGCTAAACCCAGGGTATATTTTAATAAATTCAAATTAAGTTATTCCATTGATACGTGTATTTTTCTAAACTAAATTTATTTCTTAAATGGGATTCATATTTTCTATTCCATTAAATTTATTTGTTCATGTTACATGTACCCTACAGATAATGGAAGATTATATTAACTTCACGTTTTTTTTCGTAATCGTTTGAAATTATACCTAAAATTGAATGTATATTTGTAAGTGGATGAATTAATGGTATATCAGTCTTCTCACACGATATTATATTACGATTTTCAAGCACAAGAGAAGTAGATGCTGATCATGTGATTATTTTGTTCACTTCGGTACGTCTTCACTATTAATCCTTTCTTCTCTAGGATATTCTCTTATTTTTTGATATTATGTGCTGTAAACCTGATAAGAAATGTTTTAGTTCAGAGAAACTGCAGTTTGACAAAGTTTTCGAGTATTGCAGATGTTGTACGCTAAGAAAGATTTATGCATAATAATATGTATTTATTTGAATGAACAGATTATAGGCTATACAAGATAATTATGTGTTTACGTGTAAATGTTTGCTGTTAATGCTTACATTGAAGAATGCTTTAATTTGATTTTCTTCTGTAATTCACTTTCATTTTGATTCTTAAATCAATTTTAATAAGTGTAACTATTAAACGTCAATATTTGAACACCATTTCTTAAAAGAGGCGTGGTTTAGGATGAAGGTTTTATTAGAAGTTTCTGGAATACCACATTATATTTTATAGTAAATATTTGGTAAACCTGTATAATATATTCTAGAATAGCTGTTTTTTATTAACTTCCTATCTGCAAAAGAAGTGACGATTAATAAAATTTAATGTTTGGTGGAGACGGAAATCTATAAAAGCCATTACACAAAAGATTTAAGAGATTCGGTCATCAGGGGTCAGACTATTTACATTAAATAATAAAGGATGAACAAGCAATAAAAATTAACAGATAGTAGTGGTTCATATAACCTAAGACCTACACATCATATACATGAACAAAAACACCAGAACACCTTTACCACACCAAGGCACAAAAAACTAAATACGTATTTCGACAACTATGTTGTCATCTTCAGTAGCACTGAATAAAAACCGCTTTGTCTATACACTGTAGCGTATACAGAACAACACACTGTGGTAAAGGTGTTTTAGTGTTTTTGTTTAGTAGTTTTTTATTTAGTGCATTCAAATAATCACTTATATAGACACATAATTTGAGAAATATTTACAAAAAAACTGATAGTCGATAAGAGTAGAAGTGTTACTTCAGGTCTGAATTTTGAAATTTTTTGTATACAAAAGGTATTGTAAATTATATTTTAAATACTTTTATACCCGTAACGTACCTGTCTAAAAAGCACGATTTGCGAAAAATTCGCAAAAAAACTGATTTTCGATAAGAGTAAAAGACCTACTTCCGGTAGGAATTTCGAACTCAAACTCTAAATACTCTTGAGTTCTTAAAAAATCTGTATAGAATGCAAAATTTACGAGATATTTGCAAGAAACTGCTATTTGATAAGAGTAGAAGTAGAAGTATTACTTCCGATCTTAATTTTAAGAATTTTTTTATACGATTGTTCCAAATCTAGCTCTAAATACTTTCGCACTTATAATTAATGTATATAGAATGCATAATTTGCGACATATTCGCAAAAAACTGCTATTCGATAAGAGTAAAAGTGTTATGTATTACTGGTCCGAATTTTTAAATTTTTTATGTACAAAAATTGTTCTAACTCGAGTATTTATTTTGTATTTCATATAACTCTGTATAGAATGCATAATTTTCGAGATATTCGCAAAAGCTGCTTTTCGATAAGAGTAAAAGTTTTACTTGTGGTCCGAATTTTTAACTTTTTTATATATAAAAATTGTTTGAACTCCAGTATTTATTTTGTATTTCATATAAATCTGTATAGAATTCATAATTTACGAGATATTTGCAGAAAAACGTTTTTCGATAAGACAAAAGACGTACTTCCGATAGGAATTTCGAAAAACTTTTTTTAAAATCTTTCTAAAATTCTCTTTTTAATACATTTGTATTCTTTAGAGATTTAGCTAAACTTAATAGTTGACGAGATATTAGTGGACTCGAGTATTGAATTTCCCCGGCTTCCTTGTCACACGCAAGTAGTGGAAAGAGCTGTGAAGCAGGTGACCGAATAGGCTAAAATATCTATGGTTCAATAGCAAGAGAAGGATACATATGAGCAAAAATTGACTCACGTGTGAATATGCCCAAATTTAATACAAAAAACAGTTTAATGTGACAAAGAAGTAGAAACGAACATTTTGCAGCTGTAACATTTGTAATCATTAAAGGCCAGTTCCCACTTATGCATTAAACTGAAGCAACTTTGATGCATGAAAACTATGCATTTTTTAATGCACAACCACCGTGCATCAAAAACTGCAAAGATATTTATTTACATTTATGCAATTGTATGTGCAGTATAGTGAAAAATAACTAGGGATTTTATTTTTGGGCAATCACAATATCATTTCACAAATAGTGCCATAAAAAGGCGCCAAAGGTGGCTATTATATACAAAACGGTCGGTCGTATTGTTATTTCGGTTCATGTTAGTAATTAATTTGACCATTCCATTCGTCGATTTCGTCTAAATTTAATAGTAGGAGCTATGGATTATGAAGAGATATTACTTCTACTAATAATTGGTGCAAGTGCTTCTCTGTTATTAGAGACTCGAAGGAAATGGTGGGTAAAACCTTGGTCGAGGAAACGAGATTCAAAAGGTAATCTCAGCCTCGTCCATAATGAAATTCGGATAGATGACCCGGAAAGCTTTTTGAATTTCTTAAGAATGGATGAGGATTTATTTAATATTTTGTTAAATAATGTTACACCACATATAAAGAAGGAAAACACTAAGTTTAGGGATGCAATATCTCCACAAGACATGTTAACAATCACTATTAGATATTTAGCTACTGGATAAACCTACAAAAGTTTGTCTTATTCTTTTCGGGTAGGCCACTCCACGATATCTAAGATTATACCGGAAGTTTGCATTGCAATTTATAAAACTTTAAACCGATATTTGAAAGTAATGATTATATTGAAAATTACTTTTATAGCACTTATTATATAATTTTATAGGTGCCAAATAGAGGTGCTGAATGGCTTAATATAGCTGAAGAATTCAAAGAGAAGTGGAATATGCCCAATGTAATAGGTGCTTTCGATGGAAAACATGTATTAATCCAAGCTCCTAACAGTGACGGATCTGCATATTATAATTATAAGGGAACTCACAGCATTGTACTCTTGGCATTGGCAGTTGCAAATTACAAATTTACATATATTGATATTGGGACAAATGGCAGAATTTGTGATGGAGGTGTGTTCAGGAGAAGTTCTTTGGCAAGAGCTTGGACAAATAGTATACTAAATATACCTGGTAGAACAAGACCTATGCCATTCGTAATGGTAGCTGATGCAGCATTTCCTTTATCCAAGCATATTTTAAAACCATA
This sequence comes from Amphimallon solstitiale, assembly GCA_963170755.1. Taxonomy (NCBI): domain Eukaryota; kingdom Metazoa; phylum Arthropoda; class Insecta; order Coleoptera; family Scarabaeidae; genus Amphimallon; species Amphimallon solstitiale. The sequence continues at coordinate 110,219,428 of OY720681.1, read as the reverse complement.
TCCATTTCGGAACATGTCCAGGGAACAACGCATTTTTAATTGTAGGCTTAGCAGAGCACGACGTGTTGTTGAAAATGCTTTCGGGATTTTATCTAATCGGTTTCGAGTTCTGTTGGGTCCTATAAATTTAAAACCTGAACTGTTGTTCTTGCGTGTATAGCCCTACATAACTTTTTACGCAGCAATTCAGTGTCGACAATTGGGGCAGGAGATGAAATTGATAGGCGTTATATATTTAAATATGAGGTTTGTTTTTGTTTCGCTAAGAACGATTCCAGAACAGTTCACGTCATGCGCAGAAATATGTTAAGTGTTCGGGTTTCCGGAACTGTTCTGGAACTAAAAATTTCGTGTTTTGGTTTCTGATTGTCAGTTCTGGAACCGTTCTAGAACTGTAGAACTAATTCGGGATAAAGGCATCGAATCGTTCGGAACCGTTCCCAGACCGTTCCGAACGGTGTACTATGACGCATACAGTTCTGCGCAGTAACAGAACTGTGTTAGAACCGTTCGTAATATTAAACCCGAACAAACCTATGGTTTAAGTCAAGAAGGAGGAAATCGTGCATCCAGATATGCTATTGAAAATAGACATGAATTTATGGAGTACGTTAGTGGTGTTGGGGCTATTCCTTGGCAGAACGACTTGGCATAATATGAAGTATTTGTAATTTCATATTTCTTTTACAAAAATATAATTTTGAATATATTGAGTAGTGATTTGTTTTATTTAAATATTTTTTTATATTATTAATTTCAAGCAATACTTCATCGTTAGTACATCAAAATCTGTATTGAACAAATGATTTTTTATATATCTTGCAGTCACAAATAATACACAAAAAATTGGTTTGTAAAATATATTTAAAAATTAAATATCTACAGCTCTTCTTCTGCCTCTTCCTCCTGCATATCAATAATTAAATTAAATATTTTACTTTTTAAAATCCTAATATTTTTGGGATTTTTTATTTTTCGCATTTCATCACTTATTGAACTAAAAACATCTGCTATATTATAAGGGAAATGAACATTCATTTTGAAATACCTACTTTGCAAATGAATGAAGATCATCACTGGCCCCTTTGGAAGCCCTGTGGTCCCTCAAGGCAATTGTTGCATTCTCAATTAATCGAGATATATTCCCATGTAGTTTTTGCCTGTGGGGTGTGTTACTTAAAGATGGCCCAGGTACAGCAGGTGTGCTTGGATTAGACACTTCTATTAATTCTGCCACCATAAGTTCATCGATGTTACCATCGAAAAGAATAGTCTCATGGCTTGTTGCCATATTTTTCTCATGATTTTCTACCTTTTCACATATTTCGTTCTAAGACAAAGGAAGATAAATCTTCTAGCATATTATTAGACATTAACTTACTTCTATATTGGAGATGCTGTTACTTACCTACATCACCTTCCATCAAAAATTTTAAATCTTGAAAGCACTAAAGTTTTGGTACATATATTTCTTCTGTACCAGCTCCACTTACTTTACTTTCTTTCAAATTTCTGTACTCTAAAAAACTGCGTTCTTAAAATATGAATTTTGTTTTTAATGTCCTCAATACTTAAACATTGGTTAGAAGCGAAACTACTTTTCGAACACAAGCTGTCTCTAATTTCTTCCAATGCTTCATTTCTTTTTATTATAATTTGCAGATTTTATATTGTAAAGCAGTGGATGCTGTTCATACATTTCAATTAAATTTAGAGTTAGCTCTCGGGACCATATAAATTTTCCTTTGCAAGCCATTCTAAAATCAATTATATATTCATACTTACGAAAATGAATTGTTGAAATAATTGTTCAGGAATAGAAATACTGTATATAAATATTTATGTACTTTTATCGCATCTTTACTCTACTACTGAAAACAGAAAAGTGGTTGAATATAGATATTTCTCACAGTTAATACTAGGATACGTATTCACAGATGGTTAACAAATGTTGAAAAAATCACGTGCGGCCTTCCTACAAAAGGATAATAAAAATTATAAATGGAAATTTGCCTATGAATCTTTGCGAAAAGTCGCCTACCTAAGTTTCAAAATTTCAAGCACAATTGTGTATGATACCAAACCTAAAATATATGTTGGTATCTAATAAATCCCTAGTTCTAACTAGAAATTCATGCAGTTTATTGCATGCATATAGAACAGGTTCCAAAGCCATGCAGTAAAAATGCATGCATTTTTGTTGCATGCAGCTACTTAGAAATGCACAGTGTGACCATAGAAATGCTGCATTTTGCTCCCGCATTAAAAAATGCAGCATGAAAATGCATAGTGGGAACTGGCCTTTAGAATACAAAAGTAATAAATACAAAATTTGACATGCCAAAATTTTTTTTATTATTTTTTTCCAATTCCTATGCTTATACATATATGTATTTAAAAGCATTTTTTGTAACATTATATGTAGGAAAAGTTCATAAAAAATACTTTATCAAAGTTTATAATTTTTCAATTTTTTTAAATTTTTTACAAACTTTAAGCTCTTTGCGGCACCTCAAAATGTAGTATTACAACCAAACTTTTTTTAATTCTTTTTGAACCTAAAAGGTAAGTTTTCCCCACTATTACCAAACTAAAATCTAAAAAAAAGAACTTTAAAAAGCCATTTTCGTTCCACCCTAAATGTACAAATGTCCAATTTGCGCCGAACACCGAGCAAGTATTTGCTGTGAGTGTTCTTGTTGGAGACTTTTAAACTACTTTTGTTTATTGTAGTATTTCAATAAAGTTTATTCAAACCCATAATGTGACTGTTTTATTCTAATTCTAAATTTTTTGAAAATTGTACCAGTTTCAAGTTGAAATCGTAAAATTTACGAGTGGTTAGTCTCCATGTATTTCGAATCAAGGGTAGCTCTCTAGAGTTAATCTTACGTAACACAATTAGTGACATGAATATGTTTAATGTTTTATTTTAATAACTCGAGCTTTTTAACTAGCGACTCCTCGTCATTACTTTCTTCATCACCTAAACAAACACTTTTTTTCCGAGAAGGTATAAAATTTACGACAGGCAACCAACAGATGCGACTGACAAGAGGATTGAATAGAGCAGTTTTCAGAAGGTTGAAAAGAACGCAGGAAAGAGTCTATTGTTGTTCGTTCATTGGCAAAATCCGAATTCACGCACAGACCCGTAGGCCGTAGCGGTTGTTGGACGTGGGCACACGATGCGTCAATATAATCTACCGACGAAAGCAATCCCTGCCTCATGCATTAAAAGCAACCAGCGCCCAAGGTACAAGACAATTCGATTGTAAAACATCTGGTGCGTATGGAGATGGAGTCGGCTGTTTATAGTTTATAGCTATTGTAACGTGTGTTTATGAGTGTGTGTGTAGCGCCTGTTAGTTGAAGAACGGGACTGTCGAACCATAAAACATTCACGGATTTGTATCGTACATTAAACCCCATCGGCTGGCAGATATTGTTCAGGCGAGATCGATACGTAACTGGGAACAAAACAGGCGTCGCGACGTTGGAAACTTCAGGATTAATTTTAGAAGTGCGCAGTTATGATGTAAATAATTCGGCAACTGCAAAAAGTATCAGGACTGTAGGATCGACCTAGTAGTTGTGGAGATTGACATGCGAATGCATAAATACTTTAGTCCCTGTTGTATACTCACGGCAAAAAGTTTTGTCGGGTCTTAAGACCAGCTATTTGGAAGGTAACACTGGTCAACTCTAGTAAATTCTAACACGAAATAAAGAGGGAGATTATATTCAATTTTTATAATACCTAAGTTTGAGTAAATATACTTAACTGCTTCATAAAAGAAAATATACGTGGTATATAGAAGTAAATATATTTTAAATATTCTTCATTTATGATTTATCCCACGATAAATGCACTTAAAAAATCCCTAAATATGTACTTACGATGTGCATTTATTTATTATGTTTTAGGAAATTAAAATTCATTTGTCGTATTTACAAGTTGTATATTTATTTATTACAATAAATTGTCGTATTTACAAATTATATATTTATTTATTACAATAAATAACCATATATTTCTTTAAATTTTCCATAGTTAAATTATGTCTACGATATATAAGTATATGTATATTTATATTGGGAAAATGTTCTTTCAACATCGCAGGATGTGATCGGTGCATTCTTAAAACTATGAGGGGCTTATATTAATGTCTTCATTAAAATTGCCATTGATTACATTATTTATATATTTGAATGTAACAAAACCTCCTTTTTGCTTAGAATTGCGGCTTATTTTTCTTTAATTCTTTTTCCAGTCAATCCGTTGACTTTTCCAATTTAAAATTACGTTACACTTTTCTATGGCAAGACTGGTTGCTGAATCAAATTGAGTTACATTTTTGATGCCTTCGTAATTATCGGCAAGAAACACAGCACATTTAAGCCATGTTCCCGATCTTGTTCAGATAGGTTCTGGTGGCAATGGAATGCCGGGAAGCATTTCGTTATATAATTGCACTCGTAAGGGCGCTTTTAAAAATACTTTTTTGATATTACTAATTAAATTATTTACATCTGGAAACTCTAATCTTACTTTTTCAGCAACCCTATTTAAACCATGAGCCAAACAAGTGCAATGGATTAAATTGGGAAGAAAGATTTTCAAACTTTGAGTTGATTTTAACATATACGAAGCGGCGTCAGTTACCATTAACAGAAATTTTTCAAAAGGTACTTTGTCGGGTAAAAAGAAATTCGCTAAGGACTCATTAATAAACCTGGCTATGGTAACATGATTTGTTTTGTCTAAATTACCTACATTAATTAAATGTCTTTTAGATTGAGTTGAACCATTTAAGGTTCCAATAATTAAATTATCAACGTGACACGGCCCTTCGTGTCGGTAGTTTCATCAACAGAGAGCAAAAGATTTTGGTTTTTCAACTCCTTTCTAATACCATCGGTAACATCTTCGTAAATTTCGTTGATGTATTTCTTGCGTAGAGCTGAGGAACTGGGTACGTAAATGGGTTTATCATCGACTTTGCAATAAGTTTTCAGGAATTCTTGAAATATCGGATTGTCCAATTTATGTAAAGGAATATTACAACCCACAAAAAGATTTCACAAATCTTTGGAAAATGCTTCTTGTGGATTCTTCGAATTATTGAGAAAACTTTCCTCCAAAAGTTGTTGCCGCGGTTTATGCAAATTTTCAGAAACCCTGTTCTGATGAAATGTTGTGTTCAAATGTTGCACTCCTTGAAATTTCTTCTGGCAGGTAATCTGTGTAACAAATATATATTTTTAACATTCAGTTATAATAATTATTATTAATTACTATATTACTACAAAAACTAGAAAAATAAATTGTCTTGTTTTGTAAAGTTCTCCAGTTGTTTAAATTTGATTGATTTTGGTTATTTTGGTGTTTATGACAAATAAATATTACAAAGATATATTAGCTTTAAAGAACATAAAATTAATCATATCTAATAATAATTTATTATGAAATTGTTTCATTATATTTATGAACACAAAAAAAAATTCTCATAATATGTTTTATTAAAATTTAGTGGGAAATATTCTCGGATTACTAGAGTTGACCAGTGATACCTTCCATATAGCTGGTCTTAAGACCACTTTTTGCCGCGAGTATACGTATTGTAGCAAAAAATGAGTTCACCTTAAGAATTTCGGTATGCTAGACATGCAAGGGAGATACTTAGCTCTCATATCCTGCATCTTTATTTAATACAATTAGATTCAATTGAAATTAAGATTTTCTTTCAACAAATTTGATGTTCTGTTTATAAAGTCAGTTTTTTTTTTGTGGGTATAATATTAGTTGTAATAGTAATCTTTAGTTATACTAAACAACCACACAATCTGCTACAAATCTACATGAAGAAATAGCGTCAAAAAAGGTCATTGAGTATGTATTTTCTTGAGTGGTAATGTTGGAATAATCAGTATTAGTTTACAAACATATTAATTTTGACACACTTCTTTAATATCTTTATCACTATATCAACCTTACCTGGTTATACTTGTCATCTAGGCTGCCGCTATGTCAGTCGCAGATGGTATGGGTCGAAACGGAGTATAAAATTTCTGCCCCACCACGAATTTAAGCCTATCCAAGTTTGTCGATCGGGGAGTCGTAGTTGTTAAAAATTAGGCGGATATAGGTTCCGTTAAGACGCACTAAATGATCATATTCAAAAACAACAAGATATCAATTTAATATCCATCAACATCAGGACAGACAGACAAGAGAGGAAAAGTAAGGATGGTTTCAAAACTAAAAAGTCTAAACTTGAAGAGTTACAATGTCTGAAAATTCAGCTAAACTTAAAAAAACAGATATTTAAATGTTTGCTATGAAATTTTAGTGTTGAAAGGCACAAAAACTAACAAAACATGTTCTGAATCAAGTGACACAACGGATAACTCCACAATGTTAATGAAAATTAATTTAGCAAACGTCGAAAAATTTGTACAAATATCTCATTACAAACAATAAATTGCTTAACACCTAAATGAGTGTAAGCAGCTGATGCTTACCAAAACCAATACTACATTAAATCTAAATTTATCAAACTGAATTTCACCTTAACTACTCAAAGAAAATTGTCTAAGGGACAGCATGTATCTTACGAAACACCCAAAATGCTCGTATTTCAGAAATAAATGATTCTCAACCAAGATTATTTAACATTAACTGGTAATAATCTAAGGTATAAGATTCTTAGGTAAAAATGAAAGGTTATCTCCACCAATTTTGAGATTATCCAAGAAAATTAACAATTAGCCATCCAAGGCATAGGGCACACCGGAAATTTAAGTCTTCATTTGCCAAGAATAACTCCCTGACTTATTAGGTGGAATCCCAAATCATCTTTGAAATGCCACTAATTTGGTAACAATAATAAGGTTAACCCTCACAAAAAGAAATTATTCTACGGGTTCGATATCTCTTAGGCATCCGACATTATGTCTATTAAAAGAAGTTCATATTAGACACAAACCACAGGGCGATATTTACAAAAATATTCTCCCATAAGACTCCGGATTACATCCGATGATAACAGATTTAATAGTTTTTAAAAAGGAGAACCTAATATGGAGCTCAAGCAGACAATTACCAACGCTTTATACAAACGTCAATTTAAGAATGTCTAGTTTCAAGAACAATTCAAGGTTGTCAAGTCATCGAACCGCCACCATTGGAAGAACGGAAAAGTAAAGCCAAAAGCGTTAGAGAAAAGTTTAACGGAGCATAAATAAATAAAACTGAATTTACCAAAAAAAAACTATTAATAATTAAGAATGAATTTTTCTACAGCTCGGAAAATGTGAAGAATAAAATAAATAAATAAATAAATGCGAGATAACAGAACCTACACCATCTTACTGACCCAGAAATAACTTAGGACGGCATATCTTAATTGACATGCAGATGGCCAACTACCTACTATTATTAAAAATACGAAAATAAACCTTGCATTTATTTTTTAAAATTAAAATATTCTTTGGAATTAACAACAAATAATTCTGTAAAAAGGCAAAATTAAGATACTCCACGCTTTTAACCCGTAACAGAGTTATCTCAAGTAACCAATGCAATAACTCAACAATAGACATAAACAATTAGAGGCCTTTTGTCACGTTAATGAATACCAATTTGTTTTTCTAAATTTTTGTTTTAGTAAACTTTTCCCACACTAAAACTTGTAAGTTTGTTATATTATAAAACGCATAATAACGGAATAAAATAAATAATTTCTTTATAATCCATTCAATAATTATTTAATTAAAAAATGCTTAATAACTTAATTTGAGGATGACTATAAAGTATTTTAATTAAATATTAACAATTCACAATTGCGGTTTGAAAATAACACATTTCTTCTCATTATTCACCAAAAAAAAAAAAACCGAGTATTACCGTATTGAATCAGTGATCCATTGTAGTTCACATTTACAACAATAAAATTACTAAAACACAATATTCGATTGATCAATCTAATACAGTTATTTATTTACCGTAAGGTTAATACCGTTTGTTTACATTAAAACACCAAATAAATTACATCAATTTCCTCTCTTTTTTCCACTAAATTAATACTATCATCAAAAACATCAATTCGTGAACCGTTCGTGGATGCTCTTGCATAACTCATGAGAGTCGGAACTTTTTCGATAATAATATGAGAGAAACATTACGTGGTGTACCTTCGAAGTTTATACTAGACCTCATTTCGATTGATTTACCCACTACTACCTGGCGGTTTATTCTACTGCATTACGGCAGAGGATCGTTACACGTGTTCCTAAAATAATCACAGTGCAGCAGTGCCTACCTACATCAACTTGGTCACGAGATTTAAATGTTAGTGCTTGAAGGGAACCTCCGCACAAATAGTTTATGGATAATGTACAGGCAGGGTGCGGCTATTGTCCCATGTAATGTTAAATTGTACCTATAATATGGGCGCAATACAAGGTCTATTACTAACGGAGAATTTTATATATACAGAGTGTCTCAATTAAGAGTACATATTAGTTTAGTATAGTATTGATTTGAATTTAAGTTTCCAAAAATAGAACATATACGGTCTTCTAACGACTAAAGATCTATTCACTCCATTAAAATTCAAAGTCGCATGCAATATCATATATTGAAATTTACAGTGTTATACATATCTTTTTAATGGCTTGAGATAAAGTGACTTTCAGTAGCTACTTGTATTTTGGGTAGGTTTCAACATATAAAAATATATGCCATGCCTTATTCTAGATATAACACGAAATAAATGAGGTGCGGTCACCACAGGACTTTCTTACACGTATGTGCGTTTCAAATTATACAAAAGTTATTGTAAAATAAATTTTAAATACTTTTATCTTAAAAAGACAAACCTGTGGTTACATCATTTCCGAATTTTGTAATTTTTTTATAGAAAATTTTTCAAAATCCTATTTTAACTACACCGATTCTCTTAATAAAACTCTATAGAATGCATAATTTGCGAAATATGTGCAAAAAAGTCCTATGTATTCGAAAAGAGTAAAAGACCTATTTTCTTTATATATTTTTTTAAATTAACTTTTGAGTTCCTTTAAATTCTTTATAAATTTGTTTAAACTAAGTAGTTGGCGAAATTTTATTCTTTCACTGAATTAAACTACTACTTCCGGTCTACCGATTTTACTGAAAAACTAATCAGATATCAAGAGGGAAATTATACTCGTAAATATTAAGTTTGGTATTGATAGGTTTAGCCGTTTGGCATTAAAATTAGTGCCTGATTTATTGTACATGTATTTGACAATGCCATCACCTTGTAAAGCTCTATGGGTATAAATATTATTATGTAACAGTCCCTAATACAACCAAATTACTGACAAAAACACCGTCATCTTGTGTGTTCGGTTTGAAGTGAAGAACTAGTGGAAGAAAATATCATTTTCAGACCACTTCCACTCACTCTCATACACTTTCCTATTGCACAGCGTTTAAAAACCATCAAGGGAGATCCAATATGGTGAGTAATTTGTAATTCCCCCCTTTAATCCCACATTTCCCATTTAATCTCTGTATATACAGCAAGAGCGCGCGAGGTATGATCACCCGATGGTATACGTAAACTCGCATCTAATCTAAACGTGGTCCGATAATACATATTAGAGTTACGGCACAACATACTAGCATTGCCTGCTCATATTCGAACTCATAGTGATCTGATTATTTTTTCGCAGATTGACAAAAAACAAATTAAATTTTCTCTTTAAGTGATGACGATTGCTTAGATAACTCAGTGGATAATAACGCGAAGATTGTAATACTTATAACGTAATTATGATTATCCTTATGAAATTAAATAATAATGTAGTTGTGTAAAAAGTTATAGCAGTACAACTGGGTTTTAGAATGAAATAAAAACAACCCGCCTGAAACATCTGCAGAATAAACTAAGATGTCTAGAGAAAAATAAATAAATAGAAATTTCATGGTAAAAAAAAACTATAAATAAGTATAACAGAAATACCATAAAATAACATAAAAACCTACGTGCATTCCTCTTTGCAGCCAGCACGCTGGCGAACACAGCTAGCGGAGATCAATTTTCCGAATATACGTCCGAAGAATATCGACTGGCATCGGGTGATCATACCCCGCGCGCTCAAGCTGTATATCTTCTTCTCGGAGTCCCTGAAGAGTATCAAGGGCAACGCAACTGCTGGCCCTGACGGCGTTCTTTCTTTTATTCTCAGGGATTGTGCTTCTGTTTTGTCATCTCCTCTTACTATCTTCTTTAACTTATCTTTGAACACATGTCAATTTCCGGAAATCTGGCAATATTCTAAAATTTGCCCAGTGTTCAAAAAAGGTGGTCAGGAATGCATCGGAAACTATCGTCCAATCTCGATCATTTGTAATTTTGCAAAAGCTTTTGAAAAATGTATCTACGAGCCGCTATTTCGTGAAAAATCGCCTATCCACTGCTCAGCATGGCTTCATACAGGGACGTTCAACTTTCATCAATCGCTCTATTACCCAGTTTATCGCGACTGGTGCTGATAATGGTTCTCAGACTGACGTATTGTACACCGACTTTTTCAAAGCTTTCGACCGGTTGAATCATGTCATCTTGTTGGTTAAGCTATTAACAATTGGGATCTCACAAAACCTTCTTTTATTTTTCAAATCTTGTTTTGCACAGCGTACACGATTTGCTTTATTTGATGGTTTTCTTTCTAACCACATAACTGTAACAGCAGGAGTACCTCAGGGATCTATTTTGGGTCCATTATTTTTTAACATTTATATTAATGATATCACTGAGTCTTTAGGTGTAGGCTCCCTGTTGAATGCTGATGATATCAAAATATTCTCTTACGTTAACAATCTTGATAAGGTTCGAAATTACAGGAAACCTTAATAAGGTATGTGAATGGTGTGTACTTAATGATCTGCCCCTGAACATAGATAAATGTTCCGTCATGTCTTATCTATAATTATAATGTTATCTTGGTGTCTCTTTTGATTGCAAGCTATCATTCAATAATCACATAGCGACCATCACGTCTTAAGCTCAACTGCAGATTGATTTAATCGCCATCGTGTTAACATCAGCAAAGTTGTGTATGTATATACAAAATAAACGAATATTGAGTGGTCATCAACAAAATAAAACAATATAGGAAAGTACAGGTGCACCACATCATATTTCGATTGTTATATCCAAACTTTCAACAACAAAAAATGAGCTGTGTCCGAACCGTCACTGTTTTGTGGGAAGGTTAGTGTTTAAAGCAATTTTTGAGGTTTTATTTTTCCGTAGCTATCCCTTTTCATTGTATGGATTATTGTCTTTTTCAATATATTTTAAATTTGAAAGCACTTAAATTTCTATACAGGCCAAAACTTTATTGTTTAGCATGTGCTAAAGACATTGTATTATATTTTCATTATAGAGGCAATTAACTGGATCTAGATTGTATTAGACAGTTTTCTCTGTGTAATGTGAAATCTATTCTATGACATACACTCTAATGCCCTGGAAAACGTTCAGCGTTGTTTTCTGAAATACTTATATTTTAAAGTTGATGGTCGGTATTCTGTCATTGGTATACCACAGAGTGATATGTTACGGCATTTTTCACTGGACATTTTGAAGTATAAATGCACTGTAATATCCTTACTTTTCTTATCAAATATATTTAAAAGCAGAATTGATTGCCCCGAAATTCTTGAACAACTGCTTCTATATATTCCTCGGGTATCTTCGCGGTCGACATTCAGTTTTTACCTTCCCACACCGCGCACTAATATCCTTTAACATTCACCTTGAGTGCATTCCGAAATCTACTGTCAGTACTAACAGTACACATTTTGCGTACCCAAATTGATTTCAGTGTGCTGAACATATTAATATGACGTAATGAAATACTACTCGTATCACCAACTTTGGGTGCCATTTGTAACTGAAATTGCTATCCTAATAAAGGTGGTGTGAAGTCAGTAAAGTAGGGGGGATTTAATATTTTTGTTGACACTGGTGGTTTTATATGAATCAATTTGGTTATGGTAATATTTTTGTGATGAGTGAAATTAAAAAAATTATATTTATCGACTCGGAAGAAACTTTCAAGAAAACACAAGAAGGTTAAGTATACATTTGCCCTAATATAAATATATTAGTGTTTTTGTATAGACACGCAATTTGCCTCCGAAATATTACATGACTTCTAGAATAAATAATTTGTACGGCATTATGTAAATATGCTCATGATGGTATTCGTCCATCAGTCATTATAATTCAATTACTATTTTTTGGAATTAAAGCAATATTGAACAAACAATTATGACTGCGAAGTCAACTGAAGTATCATTTGATATATGTAGTTTGAGGTTAGAATAGAGAAGTATATAAACAAGCACGCGCTTACATGACTGATAAATCGTTCCGAAAACAAACCCAACATTTAACATATACTTGCTCAACCTAATTACGGACCGTTTGTTATAAGCATGAAATAGCAATAGTACTGACAGCACTTTTATTTGATTTCGGAATATATTGCTTTACACTACATGTGTAACATTTGTAACAAATATCCGTGTCTTGAAATTTTCAGTTGTAATATCCGGGATATTAGGGCTGTCATTTTTGTTTACTATACCTTGTCTCAGAATAAGAAGGAGTGATTCAAATATCGGTACAAAATGGCGTATATTTTTAAAGTATTTCATTGGTTCTTGCGTAGGCAAGTTTAACATGGGAGAATAAATTTGACAAAACGTCATTTTATGTTTATAGCCAAGCCATAACCTAGTATCTTACATTTTTACTTTTGTTTATTATACTTTATTGTGTTATTAAATAAAATCCGTACTTTTATGTACAACATGAGCATGCATTGATCAGACGGCTTAAGACCTAAGGAAGAAGTGGTCAGGCATTTGAAACTTTGAATTTGATGAATCTGTCAAAAATACTGTACGCCAGTGCAAAAATCAAACATTCAACAATTCATATCATTGCAGAAATAACTATAGATGAGTTCATACCATAAATGACAACTCACACATATTCTAGAATTGACTCATTAATTTCAAGTAAGTGTTAATTAAATACTAATTATATTACCACATGTTCATTTACATGTTATATTTCAGATATGTCAAACGTAAAGAAACCTGTACTAACAGAAAAACGTGAAAATATATGGTGGAGAATATGGGAAAAAGTTTAGATTGCCACAAATATAATGAGTGCACAAGATTTGTTGAAAACCTATAGGATTAAATAGCCATACCGATAAAGATAGGCAATTAAGAATACTTCATATAGGATCTGAATTTATACAAAAGGTGAAGTTGCTTCAAAAAAATCCCCTTTCAGAATATCATTTATATGAGAACTTTTGACAGAAGCAATTACAAATGTTACAATAAGTATTTGGAAAAATTGTGCCGACCCTGTAAATTTTTAATCTTTTTAACATGATGTGAACACTAAATTATTGTTAATTTCCAATATATAGTAGAAATACATATTTGTTATACTTTATATATTTTCATAATAAATAAATTTTAATAGGGAATAATAATTAGTAATGTGTAGGTATACGTAATTATCTTTGCAGTTCGTGTAAACAACTTCAGCCGATGTAAATTTTTCTATTACTGTTGTATGTAAGATTCACATTTCCAAGACTAGTTGCTTGAATTTACCTCCTCAAGGTTTGTAGCAGTAATACGAATGATTTATCTGTATAAGTTCTTTATTGATATTTAAAATAGAAACTAATAAGCAAAACCTTTTCTGGAAGTTCCTAAGGACATTTTGATAAAAGGTTTGATTCATTCTTGCTCTCTGATACAAATATTTAATAATAAATAGACTTGATTTTTTGAATTTTCATGTTGATATAGCACATTCACTAAATTGTGTAGTAATTATATATTTATAACGGCAATCCTCCTCAAAACGCTCAGAACAAAATCTATGCTTTCATTTGTAAATTGGGCCTATATCTTTATCCATAGATTCTTCTAATTTTTTTGTAAAACTAGAATGAACAGATTTGAATGTTAAGAGATTTGTATTCATCAAATTATAAATGTATGCACCTGCTTGTGTTTATAACTTTACTCTCCTGTTTCCATCTATCTATTTTAACGAAAGTAGTAAATGAAACATAAAACAGCTAAATCCTTGTTAGAATTAATACAGTTCTTCTAACCTCAATTGTCATGATGTCATATCAAATTGTCTACTAAATTTTAAGCTATGTGTTCCATGTTTCTGGCGGGATATTTGAATCACTCCTTCTTATTCTGAGACAGGGTATACTATATCTATATTTATTGTTACTATTACTTTTTTTTATTATATATCTTGGGTTTTTTTTTAATTTAATATCATGTGTGTGTAACATTTTCGATGTTTTTCAATTTTTTATTTGAAATACTCAACAATATTTTAATAGTTTTTCATTGTGAATATGACACTTGCGACGAACGATAATTAAGTACATCAAACTACAAAATTCCGTTTAATTACCCCCCCACGAAAACATTTTCTTCATTTCAACGTCGAACTTTTACGGCATATAATTGAAATCTCTTAAGACGTAATTTTCTTACTGCGTTCCTTGTCCGGACGTCCAAACTTCCAATAAGCCAACGCAACGAGGAGAAAGGACAACACAACACGCCTGGGAATTGTACGGATAAAAAAGAAATGAGAAAAAAAAGGAAAAAAAGCACTGGCATTTTGTCTTTGAAATGCTCGCTCCACTCATTAGCGGCAACGCGAGTCGCCGTCCTGTTGATGTAAATAAAATTAAATAGCGCCCGTTCTTCGGTTTGGCCTTCGCCCGCCGTGGAAATAATAGCGATTTAATTACGCCAATTACACTCCGGTATTTTATCGGAATTCAACACTTACCTTGATTTTTAAATGGTGCAAATAGTTTTGTTTAATAATTTATAATGCGGTACGAGTTTTTTTTTAAATTTTACATGAAAACTAATGAATCTATTTCATTAGAACGTCCATTGTAACTTTTAATATAATCATAAACAAAGTGTAAATAGACATATACAATATACTAGTCATTTTCATTATAACATTGTATAAATTTAAACATAAATTAAGTTGCGTAACTGTAGTGACGGATCTGGCAAGATGCCAGAGGGTTCCGAGTCTGCTAGCCATTAGAGCATGCAGGTGTCCGCAAATACAGAGAATAGCAGACGTAATATGAAACCTGATTTTAATTGCTGAAATTGGAGGAATATTGTCGAATAAAATTTGCCCTTGGTTAAACAAACGTTAGCCTATGTAAACAACTGGGGAAAAGTACTTGTTTTTGATTGTAGCTCTAATAAATATATCAACTGCTGAAATAAATAATCGAACAGTAATAGCAAAGAAATATTACTATACTTAAACCTTTCTTATAAATTGTGTTACGTGTTAATTTTCATGTATGTTAATTTGAAATAAGGATCTTAATTTTGAATTTAGAATTTGGAATTATGTCGTTATAATAATAAGTATTATTATTAATAATGATAATAATAATTTATTGCTGTTACTGTTTATAAACATTGTCATACAGTAAATATAAATACAAATAAAGTACAAATATACAAACAACAACAATCAATAAAATAACGAAATTCAATTTAAAAAAATCATAAATTATCCATTTATTTATTTATATTTCACAAGACACACAGGAGTAGTACATCTAGTCTAGGCATTCCCTAACACTAGAGGGCTGCCTCCACCAAACATCTGTTTAATTTCACTTTAAACCGTTTTTTTGCTAGTCTTTGAAATTTTCTTGAGACACTGAGGTAGTCCATTGAAAACCCAAGCCATTTAGTTTGGCTTCCGCTTAAAGAAAGCCGAAGAGTGACATGGAATAGATAAGTCATTGCATTGACGAGTTCTCATGGTATCATAAATTTCGCTATTGTCAGTAAAGTATTATTTATTAACTTTTTTGGGACTCATCACGCCATCTTCCGGTGACACCCTTTAGTTGATATTTCTTTATTTACTTTTAGAAAATAAAACAAGCTATATTTCACAACATTTTTTTTACTAGAATTTCTAACATATGTTTCGGCTATTATGCCATTATCAAAGAGTTCTATCTTAATCACTAACCTAATGACCTCGACTTCTTTTTGGGCTCATGTGAGTTAGGCCAGTGCCTTTGGCTCTTAATCTTGATGTGGTTGATCTGATGTTTGAAGTATTAATGCAATTTGCTACCTAATGATGGTTGTATTATTTAAGCGCTAGTCTTATATTCGCTACCACAAAGAATCTATTTCTTTTAAGATTTTTACGTTTTCTTATCTCGAAATACAAATTTCTTCTCTAGCATGTTGATTCCTGTCTAGCCTTTATATATCAAAAAACAAATGCCATCGACAATTTGCAACGCCTCTATTGTCGAACTAAAATTTAGGTTGGCATTGATTTTGAACGTTTGTGATGAAATCTTTCTTTTCTTCAAGTTATCGTCCCCACACCAATACACACGCACTTCTTGACAGTTCTCATACTAATGGCGGCACTTGAATTGTTTATCACTGAAAGTCTTTCACAAACTTGTTATACTTCGTCTTTAGTAGGTATATTTTTCTTTCTTCTTAATATAATCCCTCATTGTACTTATATATAAACACATTGCCCTTTTCACTGTTTTCTACCTATTTTAATAATAATAATAATAATAATAATAATATTTTATTCTTTGTAATTACCATTACAAGAAAGTCAGTAAATTTAAAAATGCACAGTGAGATGTATATGTCAATAAAACAAACAATAACAACAAAACAATAATGTGTATATAATGCATTAATGTATTTAAAAGTCATTAATGTTGTAAGTCACACTTTAAGAACTCTTCTATTGAATAAAAACTGTGATAGCTTAAAATTTCCTCCACTTTTTTTATGAATATTTTGTCCCTCTCTTCAATATGGTTCTTGATTTTGTTATATAGTTTGGGCCCCCAATTGTCTACGTAGCGTTGTGTCGTTTGCAGGCGGTGATATGGGATTTGGAACTCTTTTCTGTGGCGGGTTTCGTAGTTATGATGCCCTCCATTCAATATATACTTTTCTTGGTTTTTTCTAACGTATTTTATACATGTAAGTATAAATAGGCAAGGCAAGGTCAGTATTCTTTCTTGCTTGAAATGTTCCTTACAACCATCCGTGTATTTCAGATTACAAAGAGCTCTAATCGCATTTTTTTGCAAGCAGAAGATTCTTGTTGCTGCAGGTGATATGCCCCAAAACAAAGTTCCGTAGCTTATCCTACTGTGGAAGTTCGCAAAATAGGCAGATTTTGCAGCGGCATGGGTAGCAATAGTCTTCAGTCTTCTTATAGTATATATAGCTATCGTTAGCGCATTAGCTAATTCTGATATGTGCATGTCCCAAGTGAGTTTATTGTCAATCGTGAGCCCCAGATATCGAATGGCGTGGGATGACTGTTCATTTCTTGCTGAGAAACAGAGATGCTGTGTTTTCTCTTCATTTAATTTTAGTTCATTATCTTGGAACCATTTTGTGATTTCTTCCATTACCCGTTTGCTCTCTTTTCCAATTTCGTCAATTGACTTTCCAGTTACTACGTAGGATGTATCATCAGCATAGAGACAGCTTTGTTTAGGTGTTATATTTTTTGGGAGATCATTAACGTACATCACAAATAAAATTTGTCTCAATATCGATCCTTGTGGTATGAATTGGTCTGGTATTTGATATTTGTCCATTTAAGTCCACTCTCTGGCATCTTCCCCTCAAATAAGAAGCAAGTAGATCATGTTCTGTACCTCTAATACCATAATAGTATAGTTTCTGTAGTAGAATTTGGTGATTTACCATATCGAAAGCCTTACTGAGGTCACAACATGTCAGTTCACATCGTTCTTTATTGTCGTAGGCGTCAATTACAGTCTCCATCACCTCCAGTATTCCAGTCACTGTGGATTTGTTTTTCCTGTATCCATGCTGTTCATTAGATATATAGTTTTTTCTTTCTAAGTATTCTAGTAGACGGTCCACTATCAACCGCTCTAAAATTTTGGAAATTGCAGGCAGAATAATGATGGGCCTGTAATTGCTGCAATCATTCGGATCTCCCTTTTTATGAATTGCAACTGCTCTTCCTACTTTCAGTTGTTCTGGAAAGATACCTTCGCGGACACACTTATTGAAAACTGTTGTCAGAATAGGTGTTATTTCAGTTTCTACCTCTTTAATGATATTTGTTGTAACGTCATACACATCCCTGGTTTGTTTGTTTTTACTGTTTGATAGATTCGCCTTTTACTTGATGTAAATCCATTATCAAATTAATAATAATGAAAACAGCTTGTTTTAGATTTACACTGTGTTTATTAAAAATATATATGACAATTGTTTCGCTACCTTGTAGCTTCTTCGGATAAATGTTACATTTATCCGAAGAAGCTACAAGGTAGCGAAACAATTGTCATATATATTTTTAATAAACACAGTGTAAATCTAAAACAAGCTGTTTTCATTATTATTAATTTGTTTGTTTTTCACATTTCTTATTACCTCCGATAGGTACTTCAATTTCTGTAATAGTTTTAAAATAGAACGAACATCTATTATCTAGTCTCATATTTTCTAGGTACTTCTGTATTTGTGTATGTGATTTCGTGCTTATTAGGATCTGTTTTCCAATGCCCGTAAAATAGTTATTAACTTCGTTTGCAGAGAGTTCTGTATCTGATTTTCCTTTATTTCTAGTTTTGTTTGTTTCCCTGTTGATGACCGTCCATATAGCTTTTTGTTTGTTACATGCTTCATTTATATATATTTGATTTGCAGTTTGTTTTGCTTTATTTATTTGATCATGGAAGTTTTTCTTGTATTCTTTGTATGCTTTGTATATGTCTTCATCTTTAGTTACCTGGGCCATTGTTCCCAGAGCGTCCAAAGTGTTACCCATTTGTCTTAATGCGGGAGTATTCCAATAGTCTACTCCGTCACGACAATTTTCTTTTTTCCATTTATTAATTTTATCCTTATTTTTCTTTTAGGAAGATCTTGATTAGGTAATACTGGGAACACGTTCTAGGCAACTGGAATTTTCTCTAGAATATCCAGTCGTCGCCCCTGTCACATTTTTATTGACAGTATGTTTACTTGCAGAAAGCTGTAAACAACATTGACTCTGCTTTTTCTCTATTTTGTAGGTTTTAAAACCATACATGGCTATTTCCACAGTCTTTGTTTTATACATATAGAAACTAATAAAAGTATATTCTAATTCATACCAATGCTGTTTACTTGGAATATTGCCATCGAATATATCGTATTATAAATGTCTTGATTTATATCCTTTTTTCTGTTCATAGTTATAAGTATAGGTATTTACTATATCTTAAGTATGATTATTAAAATCTTTCCTACAAATTGTCACATTATAAAATTCTAAATTTATAGAATTTTAATACTTATTCAACTTAAAATATACTAATAAATTATGTTTATTTTCATACAAAATTTCTCTTTAAATATAGGCAACCCATTATACCCTTGTATTACCTGTTTTGTCTAATGTTTAAAACTTAAGTAAACGAATTTAAACTTAAAATTAATGTTCTTTTCAACATTTAAGCTAATTCTTAATATTATTATAATTCTTAATTTGCAGGTACTTGACGAAATATTGGCAAAATTTAATTTTTTCACTTAAGTAAACTACTACTTCCTGTCTGCCGATTTTACTGAAAATCTAATCAGATCTCAAGAGGGAGATTATATTCGTAAATACAAAATTTAGAATTGATACCTGTAGCGGTTTGACCGCTATCGTGGTCACACACACACACACACACACACACGGAGACACACACAGAGACATTTTTTAAAAACCACTTTTGGTATCAGGGGACCTCAAAACGTGGACATTTGCAAAAATCTCGAGGTCGAAAATTTTCATCATCACAATACTTCCTTATAGGTACTACGTATAAGAAAGTAAAATTAAAACTGTCTACTAGTGTTGCCTACAAACACCAAATTCTGAAACTCTTTGCTTCAATTATATTAATTATCGCATTATTTGCAAAACAATGGCATCTTTTTAGCCTTCTGTATCGTCCTTCCTCCAATTAGGCTTGTGCCAACATCGAGTCCCTTCAGTCTCGAACGAAAATTTCAACCTGTCTTCACGCCAGGCGGCCTCGCCATTGTTATTTTGGCTCTTATTAAAGTGAAAACACAACGGCACACTGCCGAAAGAAAAAAGGTTCTTCGGCGTCGGTGTTTCGTTACATAATTACGAAAGTTTTCCATTCCGGATTCTCCATTTACCCGTGGCTCGTCCCAACCTCGTCCTCGAGAAGTGTCCCTCGTGGTGTGGCAGGATACATTCCTTTCCGAGCCAATTCGATCGGCAGAATAGGAAGGAAACGTACGAACCCGTTCCTTTATTACATGTCTGCGCCCGTTTAAAGTTTCATCGTCGATATTAGGAAAAGGAATCGAGTCCGAGAGAGAGAGAGAGAGAGAAGTTATTTTCAGGGCCATCCACGGCTTCCTGCTACGTGTATTGGGGCGCGTAGGAGGAGTCGGGGGATGATTTATAGAATTCGGGCAATGTTGAAAACCGAGCTAAAGGTCCGAAAAGAAAGAAGGGGGTCATCGCAGTTATGCTGAATTTAGCGAGAGCATAAATTCCCTCCATTCGGTCAACGCGGGCTTCTGTAACAAAGAGGAAGTCATTTACTGCAAGTACTTTTAAAGAGTTGTGGTGGATACGTACATTGTGAAAATAACAAAAAAGAAAGCGCAGGAAAAATTCCAGGGTCGTTTAAATACAAATTTACATTTCGCGCTTAAGGGGGGGTTTTACTTGATCGGCGTATACCACAAAATGGTCAAATTCAACGCAAAAAATCGCAAAAATCAAGGCACTTGAAAAAGTTGCCGCTACATGAACGAAATAACGAATATTTGTTCTAGCGACTGACGATTAAAATTTGCAATTATATTAAAAAATAGTTAAAATACAGCACTTTGAATTTTTTTCATTTTATAGCGATATAAAGCTTACTCTGTTTAAAAAGTACTTTTTTGAATCGTGAGTATCTAGATATTTTTATTCTGAACTCGACAATGTATTTACTTTACTTTCAAAATAACCCTGGTCTCCAAAAAATTACTTTGAAACCAATGAGAATGATCACAAAGTCCGCACTGATAAATGACAAATAGGCAACACACAATTCAACCTCTTACTCACATTTTCGTAATGTCTAAGACCAGCTATATGGAAGGTATACCTGGTCGACTGTATTAAGCCCAACATCATATAAACAGAGAGATCTTCACCTTTTTTTATTACCTTAGATAAACCAATGCTTCATTCAGATATCGGCTTTACTTTTTAATTATTTTAATGATATTTGGGAGAATGTATTAGAATTCTTCGTCTGGAATAAATATATGTTGTTATTATTATGAAATTTAACTTGTTACTTAATTTCTGGCGGTGATATTTTGCTTTAGATGTTGAAGGTTTTTAATCTTAATAATATGAGCAATGTTGTAGTCAACTAAAATATTACAAAAACAATTCTGTGCTGTAACAGTAACAGTAACAGTGCCTGTTTTGTTTTTTAATAAAATGTAAATATATATATTTTATAATAATCAGATGTTTTGGATTGTTGAATATTACATTCTTCCCTATCGGCATTGATGGGGTTGATTAGCAAAATTAAATTATAAAACATTTTGTCACAGGGAAGATTCGAACTAAATTTTATCACCAAATAAAGTTGTATTCATTATTTCGATTGTCGTAGTTAAAAGTTAATATGCATCTTCAAATACACACACATAAACATGTACCTATGTATAAGACCGGTGGTGTGGGGAGATAGTGGGGAGATCGAGAGCGGGGACAACACATTCGTTCCGTAACTTTAGAGCGTGAACGTACATATATTGTATCTGAGCAAACTCGCAAATATTAATAATACCGCTGAAGGAAATAGAGCGATTTGATTTGGATGGCTTAAGAGAACAAATTCTTAACGTCATACAAATGATTACTTCTGAAATGCTATCGAATGTACGAAATGGGTTTTATAATCCTTTAGGGTACTGCTTGATGCAAGAGGGACAGAAATTTTGTATAGTTCATTAAGTATAATATTTTGTTTCGTTTTAAATGTGAGAATTTTATTTAATTTTTTATAAGAATTTTATTTTAGTTACAAATTTTATAGAGTTTTGTTTCAGTTCAATGTTAATACATTATACATCAGTTACCAAAATATTATACAAAAGCCGTAAAGAGCGTAGCAATTCCTTAAAGCAAACGTCTACATACTAACTTTCAACGTTTTGCACTAAAGCCTGGGTACCCCGGTGTCCCGATATGAACTCATCTGTACTCCCCTACTATCGTACCCCTCCATTTCATGTTTGCATGCACATGTGTGCGTGTCTGTATTTCCCTATATCTACTTTTATTTCAGTCAAACGGTACAACAAGCAAATTTTAATATATTTCAGATATTTGTCGGTGTTCATTTATGATTGATTACGTGATAACATTGATGTGTCTACTTTATTAGACTCTCTTTCTGTTCCTTGATATTCTTCTCGCTTTCAAAATGTATTTTATTTTTCAAGGACAAGGTTTCGGCTTTATGGAATTTCAGAAATGCAGTTTTCTTCGGCAATAAATATACATTATTATTATTAATTATGAAGTTGCACGACTTATTGTTATTTTTAACCTTACATGTTGAAGCTTTTTAATAATATGAACACTGTTTGTAGAAAACTAAAATCTGACAAAAACAACTTATGTCATTGTAAGATACGAAATTTAGAGATTTTCCGGACTCTTCAAACTAAGATGCATTGGTTTTAGACAGCAAGTTACACAAATTTCAGTTTTCTGGATGGTAAAAGCATTTATTTAAATATCTGAGTTTGTTGTGCCTTCATGTTTTTGTTTTATTTATACTTTGTATTTTGACCACAGGACAGTTTTTAGAATTTTTTTTTTGTATATGTGAATAAGTAAAAGAGCATGGGCCAAACGAGCCCATAAGCCTAATTACAGCAATTTATCAGGAGTGACAGCAATTGTTGGATGGCGAGCGAAAAAAATGTATGTAGTCGTAAAAAACAAATTTTGTTTACTTTGTGCAAAATATGGTGAATCTAAAAATCACGTATGCTACAAAACTTGGTCTTCGTCGTCAACAGCCATGGAGTCACCAATTATTCCGGAAGGTTTTCGACATTCTGGTGAAATGCACGGTGTAATTTATGGTAGATTAATAGGGGACTGTGATAGCAGCGTTCTTAGAAAACTACGTGAGATGGCTCCTTACGGTCCCCAAAAAATTATTGAAAAAATTGAGTGCCGAAATCATATATTATGTAATAAATAAAATTAGCGGCTGTTTGAAAAAACCTAAATTCAATTTGGACACAGGACAATTAATAACAAAAAATTTACTTAGATTCAGATCGGCCTTGACAAAAGCAATTGAACATTACAAAAGTTCGAACTTAACAATAACAAACCAGATTGTGAAACTGCAACGTCACATTATAAATGGATAAAGACATACTTTTGGTGAACACTCCGATTGTGCTTCTTACTTTTGTCAAGGATCTAATGATGGTGAGATCAATATGTTTGAAAAATTTCAGAGTTTTAATATGTATGATAACTTTATTAAGGCTTTAAGTCGGCTCAGCCTAATAGTAGATCTTTAATAGGAAACGTAGATGCCAACATTGTAGAATCTCTTAATTCAGTCATTGCAAAATTTGTAGGAGGCAAAAAGATTGTTTTATATTCAACGTAATTCTTACAGTGCACGTTGCAAAGCGGCAGCAGTTTCATTTAATTGTAAGGGCAAATATCACTCAAAGCTTCAGACCAAATGTGGATGTATACGACAGTGTGTGAAAAAAACGGTATGAGAAAAAATTTTTTTTATAGCAAACAAAAAATACAATGAGGAACTACGGACGATCGGGACTATGGGCCGGAGGCAAATGCATATTTTATTGAAGATATAAATAATCATAACAATACCAGTGTCGACTGTCAAGAATATAATTTTCAATAATATAAAACATGTGCTATTTAGAGAATATAAATTTTTACATTTTGTAAGAAACACAGGCACTGTTTTTTTAGCAGATTTTAGTTTTCTCTAAAACATTACTCATATTATTACAAAGCCTCAACATGTAAAGTAAATACAAATCATGGTGAGAAATAATAAGAAGTACAACTTAAATAATTGTTAATCATAAATAATAATAATAAAGTTATATATTTATTGCAGAATAAAACTTAATATCTAATTAATTTCGGCAAATATCATTAAAATAATTACAAATTACATAAATCGGGAGTCTTAATAAAACTAAATAAATACAAGCCCGGAGAATACTCAGAAACGGCAAAAACAAATTTCGAAGAAAGTAGCCGCACCAATATTTTCATGCAATAAATGCAGGAGACAAATATCCTAAATTTATTTGCTTTCCAGTTGACCAGGCATATCCCTTCATATTGCTAGCCGGTATCTGCATCGTGTAAAAGATGCAGGCATTTTAAACTCGGTAAATATATTCAATTTATTTCAGGCAACCCGACATACGCCGTTCGGGAATTTCTCTTAAGGAAAGCCCACCCTTAAAACGTTTAGACTTTCTCCTACGTAGTGTAAAGGAGTATTGTGATGATGAAAATTTACGACCTCGAAATTTAATTACTGCTTGATGTTAGTTTTAACGTCCATGTGTTCACACTTTTCATTTTCACCTCGAAATTTTTTTCAGTAAAATCAGCAGGGAAGTAGTAGTTTGCTTGATTAAAAAAAATCAAATTTTGCCAATATTTCGTCAACGACTAAATTTAAACAAATTTATAAAGAATCATATGTACTCAAAATTAAATTTGAGAAGAATTTTATTAAAAAAGTTTTTCGAAATATGTAATAAGTCGTTTACTCTTATCATAAAGTTTTTTGCAAATATTTCGTAAGTCGTGCTTCTTAGACAGGTACGCTACGAATATAAAAGTATTTAGAACTTAATTTTCAATACCTTTAGTATAAAAAAAAATTTCAACATTTGGACCGGAAGTAATACTTTTACTCTTATCGAAAAAGCCATTTTTTTGCCAATATGTCGTGGATTTGGAATATTCTGTATAAATGATATTTTCAAAATTCGGACCGGAAATGACACTAAGTGAATAGCACTTTGTTTCGAATATCTGGCAAAGTATGCATTCTATATACATTTATTTAGAAAATAGGAGTACTTATAATAGGATTATGAATAATTTTTATATAAAAAAATTCTTAAAACTTGGACTTGAAGTTACACAATTACCCACAGGCTTATTTTTCTAAGAAGATAAAACTATTTAAAACAATTTTGTATAATTTAAAACGTTCATATGTATAAGAAATTCGTGTGGTGGATACACCCCATTTTTTTTGTTTTCGTTTAACAAAAACAGATATGTACATACATTATAAATACATGATTTATTGCAAGTTTGTGCTATAATAACTAGAGCTAGGATACTTAGGCAAATTGCCTTATTATGCTCTTTTGCGTCTTTTTTAGGATTTTGCCTTTTTTTAGGAATCTCCTGTTTGCTTGCCTTATTGTATCTTTTATTGTAAACCAAATTATAAGTTTAAGAAATTTCGTTCTTAAATTTCAATTTAAAAAAAATCCTAATAGCAATTTTCCTAGAAAAATGCACATTTTAAATTTCTGAAGTATATTGTAAAAAACCATATACAGCTTGTGTAATGGAACACTTGATATAGCAAGTCCAAAATACATCAGAATTTCAACGTGGTAATATCAAATGTATCATTACACAAGCTGTATATACTGGGGTGTCTCTAAAAGGTGCGGAAAAAACGCTACCACACATTTCTGAGAGCAAAATATGATGATCTAACCCAACTTACCTCAGTCCAAAAGTGGATGCTTTCGGAGATACAGAGTGTCAAAAGTTCAATTTGGTTTTAGTTTTTTATAAATAATTTCTGTAATAATTGGTATATTGTCACAATATATGGGTAGGGGGGGTTTCGTGGGGTAAAAAATTTAAATCTGCTCTCATTTTCATTGCAAAATGTAGAGGGCGCCACCTGCGGCATATTGTATCCATTTAAAACGTAATAACTTTTTTGAGACACACTGTATTTAACTTTTAAATAAAAATTCTTATTCTCCAATGTTTTTTACCTAGAAAAGGTATACCTGGTAGGAGTTGATTGGAGCAGCCGTTTATGAGTAATCTGGATATAAAAAATTCATTCCGTATATGGACACATATGCTTCTGTAATTTTGGGTGTTATTCTTGTGGCAATTCAATGCAATGGTGCATCCACTTTTGGACTGAGGTAAGTTGGGTTAGATCGCCCTCAGAAATGTGTGGTAGCGTTTTTTCCGCACCTTTTAGAGACACCCTGTATATATGATTAATTTCGATCACGAATTCGTTCATTTCGAACACTGTGCGACGCGTGTTTGAGTGATCCATTTTAAAGCAGGACATTTGAAATTATATTTTAAATTAACGTGTTTCAAAAATTTACATAATAAAATTAATTTTTAATTTTTAAGATATCTCAATATTTGTGTGTGATTCATGTTACATGAAGAAAAAACGTTTTATAAAAATCCGTCTACTAGTTTTTGCGCGATGCGCGAACGAGCATTCTGACATTTACAGTTTTATATATTTTTGAGATTATTCCCAAATGTAGAGGTTTAGTGGGTTTTATCCAGTTTAATTTTAATGATGGGACAGACCAGATTGTCATGAGATAGTTTGATACTGAAACTGAAAATCACAAGAAGCCTTTAATGACAGTGAGGTACTACATGTCTTAAAGTGGCTACACACATGCAACAAAACATCGTGCCGAACTCCGTCGCATCTCAAGTGTGGACGCAACCACGCAACAGTGCAACAGCGCAACATCGCAACATAACGGCCTCCCATCAGTTGTCGGTTTTCTGCCGTCGCATCAAAGAAATGTTGCGCTTTCACGTTGCGCTACATGTTCGCATGTCTGGACGGGCCTGACGAACATTCTGGCGAACAAATAATGAATGCCCGAGATTATTTTTAATTTCACTTAAATTTACTGAGGAAAAGTTTTTATGGCGTGGGAACGTTCCTTCCAAATAATTCAAAACATCTGTGTTTATTTTTTGTCCCAAAATAATTCTAAACATCTGTGTCATATTTTGTGGAAGAAAATGCATTTTCTTAATTTTTCAAGTAATAAAATTTGTGGGATATAATTTTAAATCGTTCTTTTTGGAATTTACATCCGATTGAGTTTAATCAGACTGAATTAGATATCGGTTCGGTATCAAGTGAACAGAGAATGTGATTCTTGCTTTGATCGACATTTATCGAGGAAAAGTAATTTTGTCGAATATCATAGCATCCCAGATAAAGTTAAAAAAAATTGTGTCTGCCACCAACGTCTTGGCCTACGTTTTTTCTTTTCCACTAAATGCATAACTATATACGCTGCAGCCGCAATGTCCATCAGGCTTGGAAAACATTCATGAACTGATCAAGAACGATGGGACGGCATTATGTTCGCGTTGATGTTACGCGACGATGTTCTGTTGCACCTCAAAACTTCATCACACCGCAACTTCGTCGTGCAACAAGGAATGTTGCCCGACGGAGTTCGGTACGATGTTTTGTTCATGTGTGTAGGCCACCTTTAACGTATATTCAAACAAATTTCTCTTGGTTGCCCCATGAATTAAAGAAATCGGAAACAGTTGGATTGACTCTTGTGGAATCCCTAGATATTGTCTAAAAGGCAGTCGATCTCAAATCGAGCGCTCCAGAACCAGCAGGAATAAAAATAGAGGATAAACATAAAGCTGTTTTGTAAAAAAATCCGTCTTAAGAAAAGTTAAAAATAATTTCCGAAATTCACCAGGGGATTTCCACTCGAAATTCTGTGAATGATATACTGTCACCACAACAAATCAGTTCTCTGAAATACGCTCCGATAACATCATGTGACGTAGAAAAGTCCTTTTCAAGCTACAAACAAATTGCCAGCGACAAGAGAACATGTTTGACGTCGGAGAACACAGAGAAATTACTGGTTTTTCTGAATCATTTTTTTGTGCCTTTTTGCCTGCCTTTTTCGACTTTATTTTGCCTAACTATCCTAGCTCAAATAATAACTTATACGAATGTTATTCAAATTGAAATGAGAATGATTTTTTTCAGCTTTATTGACGAAGAAAAAAATTAACAAAGAATAGGTTACTCTTCTACATAGTATCCCCCTTTGTTTACACATTTTCCCCACCGAATTGGCAGTTTCTGTATACCATCACTATGGCGGGTGTTCAAGGGTCTCCCAGATAATTTCCTCCAATTTCAAACGTTTTTGGTTTGCCGTATGCGGCCGGGCATTGTCATGTAATAAAATGACATCCCTGATGGGTTATCCTCGCCTTTTTCTCCGATAAGCCGTTTTCTCTTGACCCAAGAGAGTGCAGTAATAAGTTTCATTGACTGGTCTCTGGTCATAAAGAAAGTCCAGCATCAAAACACGTTGTGAATCCCAGAAAACCGGCGCGAGAACTGTCCAGCTAACAACCGCGTTTTGGCTTTCACTGGGCCAGCTTCTCCTTGTTTCCGCCATTATTTACTTGCCTGTTTACTATCAGGGGTGTAATGTTGCACCCAAGTCTCGTCACAGGTCACAATGCGTCTAAGAAAAGGGTATCCCTCAGTTCGATATCGAATGAGATTCCTTTGGGAAGACTGGCATTGAAAGCATAATCTTGCGTAGAAAGTTGCGTCTACAAAAATTCAATTTTTACAATACATAAAACCTGCAATTTCCAAACTAACTAGTACAAACAAAGTGTAAATTTTAAGCACAAGATTTTCAAGCGAAATTCTTGAAATTTGCGAATTTTGAAAAACATATTCAATTGAAGGAAAATGCAATAGTTATACTAGCCATTTAAAATAGTAATTATGAACTGAATTTCTAAATTCAGTGAAAATAGCTGTTCAAAGGACAAGTAGTTCCTTATAAGGTAAAGCATGACATATTTATCAAAGTATAAATTTCAGTTTGTTAATGTTAAATAACTAAAAATTGAAATTTACAAAAATGAAAAAATTGGGTTTTGAGAGTAAGAAAGCATTTCTAAGATGTTTTGATTGGTGGTGATTTTCGATGATTTCACAGGAAAAATAATAGCTGAAAGACTAAGACTGACATTGAAAGCACAATCATGCGTAGATAGTTGCGTCAACAAAAATTCAATTTTTTCAATATATAAAACATACAATTTCCAAACTAACTAGTACAAACTAGGCATTTA
Organism: Amphimallon solstitiale; assembly: GCA_963170755.1. NCBI lineage: Eukaryota > Metazoa > Arthropoda > Insecta > Coleoptera > Scarabaeidae > Amphimallon > Amphimallon solstitiale. The sequence goes on along the minus strand of OY720681.1, from coordinate 110,189,972 downwards.
AAATAGTAATTATACACTGAATTTCTGAATTGACTGAAAATAGCTGTTCATAGAACCATTAGTTCCTGTTTCCTATTTCAAGCAAATAATGCGAGATATTAGTGATTACGAGCTGAAGAAATCAAGTTTTGTGACTTCCTGGACAACATCAGAACCTTGAAGTGTGCACAATTTTTGTCCCAAAAGACCATTGCTTGATCACAGCAGGTCCTTGCTTTTAAAATTGTTATATAAAACTAATACATATCAAACAACATATCAAAATCTTTAAATGTTTACTATAATCATTGCTCAAAGGATATAGAATATAGTTTAATTTAATAGTAATATAAAATATATACCGCATGTGTCAAATATCATTAGCTATAGGAATTCAATGTTTACGTGCGATTTATACGTATACAAGTAACACGTGGCAACGTGGTATCCCTACTGTCCGTCACCAATCCCGGCAACAATCGACATCACAACGATTTTTTCCGATCTTCCCACTTCTCTCCACTCCTCCCCACCAGATTTTACATTCAATGTTTAGCTGCAAACACGTTGCGATCTAGTCTGCAATAAAAGCCGTCTTATTACTGGAACGGGAAACATCAAATGGCCGCGGCGATCTCCTGATCTAGTAGTTTATTATTATTTGCAGAATCCTTTTTTATTTACCTTATTAGGGTTATTTTTTAATTTTATTAGAATTACGCTTTTGTTTGTGTCATGCAGCGTGAACGCAGCTTAATAATTCTCTGAATTTACTGAAAGGAAAAAGAAAAACAAATCCTTGCAACTCGTAAATATTATTTCTGAACGCATTACAAACACCCAAGTCAGTGGTCCAATAGTTAGGTACTGCTAACTTGTATTTTCGAGCATGTATTGGTCGCGCTGGCATTGGAGAGGAAAGTAGGGGTGCCACGTTGTCACGTATTACATGAATTGATCGCCTATGGCTAATGAAAATTGACACATTCAGTGATATAATGTATAAAATAGACTCAATGATTCTGAAAAATCCTTTTTCTGCTACAACTCTACAACGTTGTATATTTTTTGTTACTTCTACGAAAAAGGAAGAGACAGAGTAAATTAATAGTCATTAATTATTATAGAACTTTATTTTACTTACCATTTATTGATCATGTGATATTTGTTTATTATAAGTTTTTTGAAAACAGGTGCAAAATTTTATTTACCTTTACATGTCATTATAAATCTGTACCTTCTGTTCGACAGAAAAAGCATAAAATTCAGTGAATAAATTGTAAAATTTTATCAAATTAGTGAATTATAGAAACTTAAGGAAAATAAGAATCCAAATCCTAAAGAAGAGATAAATAAATTAAGATAAAATGTAAGAGTCCACTGACAACCATTGTTAAAAGAAGAGGATGTAGAGGATGTGTATATGGATTTTTAAAATAGTGTAATATAATTGCGAATGATTTATTTACCATTATAAAACAAATTTATATATGCATATTATGTATACACACTTATTAATTGAAGGAGAATAGAATTATTAGCATTCTATATAATTCCTTCAACTTTATGTTCGAAGCGTATCTTCTACTCTAAAAGACTTCTGTTGATAATGTGGCGATAATTTTTATCAACATCAGAACTCACGAGAAGTATATGAGTTCGACGTACTGCCAGACGCAAGTTAGTCGCATTTTTCACTATCCCCAATTTGCCGCATCCAATCAAAGTTCGAGGCATACGCTGTTCCTACTACATTACTGTTGTTTATGCCTTCTGAACAATCAATCATTCTCAATTTTCGGCAATAAAATGGCGGAAGCGTGCGTCTGCAGTTAATTGCCTTAACTTAATTTGACGTCGTTCGATGAATTAAATCGTTCAATTTTATTGGTATACTCACGGCATACGACATTTGCACGTACTAATTGGGAGAACCGGGTATTGCAGAATTGAGAGTAAATTTTGTTGATGTTTACAAAACGAGGTACGTTTGTCTGTCAAATGTGTTTAATTTAAACACTCGGGTAATAAGATTAGGAAGCGCAGTAAAAGAAATGATGAAGAACCTAAGTAATTATATTCGCTCTTTATGTTATTATTAATCCCTCTTTAGAACGACGTTGGCATAAATTCAAAGTTAACTTTTTATAAATGAAATGGTACTATGAGAGAAGCGGTTTTTATTCACCTTAAGAATTTATAAAAATTCATTAAGACCATTTATAAAAAAAAGCTTTCATTTCATAATGTCCAATATCGAATTGTTACAATTGTATTTAAATGTTTTGGTTAACAAATTATACTGGCACTGTCAAACCGTCAAATCAAACTCGACTTTAATTATTTTACAAGTTTTATTAGATTCCTCTAATACGTTTTTCGGTACGATCACTTACCATTACCAAAGAGACAACAATTATTAAAAGTGAATGAGCATCTGCGGGCGGCCCATATTCATGCAATAAATCAGGCTGTCGTTAGTTTCCTAGGTAAAAGAGAAGGAGTATAAATGGCTTACTCTCTCACTAAAAAGTGAACCAAATTTCAGCACCATCTATAATTCCCTCACGGGTACTTGGTAGAAATTCATCGTAGGAATCTGTAGAGAATGATAACCTTCTAACAAGCGGGAACTTTGAAATTTCTTGATTGCAAATTATTAAAGTATGAAATCCATGTGAAAATGAGCATCAATATTGTTTGGTGTTATATTTGCTGGAACATTAACATGTGTTTGCAACATTAAACGTCAAAATATTTGATGCTAATTTTACATCAAAAACAAATTAGTATACGTAATGATAGTGAAGTATCGTAAAATCTTTTCTGTATCTAAGTGCTACTGATGAAACAGATTAAAACAAATTTTTATCTATAAGTATTATATATTTAGTAAATCATATACAAAAAATAACATTATACCTTATAACTACAATATATTTTGTTTAAATTGTTTAATGTGAAGTATTAGTAAAGATGAAATAATATACATGTTGCATTATAACTATGATTGGAGATCATCAGAATATCTCTTTTCAATTTTTGACGTGATTAAGAAACTGTTACATTTTTTTAATACTGTAAGTAACACTTACAAATACATGACACATACTGAATTTCTGGTCTTTCACTGGGACTTGCTTGGACGGTAACACCTGTACATCCATATTTTCTAAAGCAGTATCATCGGTTTGATGTTTCGAAATGCCTATGACAATGACAGTTACTCGCAATACTCGCAAACGGCGGAGAAAAAGCACATGAGAACAAAATTCAAAATTCACCAGCGCAGCCAACTATATTGAGAGTTAAGTGTTCGATCCTGTCTAAAGTGGTGCTCTCTATGATTTCCTCATTTAACCAAAACACTGATAAGGTCTAGTAAATGAAGTGCACTACCCCTGGTTAGCTTAATATACATATGTGTCTATTATGATATCTGTGTATGTATTAGTTACAATCACATGTTACAATTTTCTTTTTGTTTATGTCCTTAATTTTTAAATTTTCACCCAATGCTTTTTACTTATCTACAGTATGTAAAAGTTTACAGTCACATATTGTGATTATTTTCTATACAATGCTCTGCGTAGCCTGTATTCCTTGTGTTGTGTAAAATCGCTATTCTATATTCTTTTAATCATACTTCTATCTTTCGACCACTTTGTCCGATATAAACTCATGGACAAAATTAACACACCGCTCAGTTAAACTTGTATAATTACAATACTGAATTTAATATTGCAAAAAAAAATTCATGAAAGCTTATTTTTAGGTATCCTCTAGTAGCTTGTAAATGAAATCAGCGGAACTCTTTCTAATAATTTCTTTTAATAACTTTTTTTTCTTGAAAACAAGGCTAACATGTAAACAAAAAACAAACGAAAACAATAGAATTTATGGACTTAGAGCTATTCTGTCCTCCTCTACTTCTAATTACTGCTTCCAGGCGTCTTCTTGATGATTGGACACTTAAAACGCAATCTTTGAATCTTATGCTCTCTGGTGAGCAGGGGTTTCTTGGTCGGTTTTCTGCTGTCCAATTCAGCTGTATTTAAGCGCTAGTTTTAATACCTTTCATATATTTTTCTCCTTCTTTCACGGAAGAAGATCTTCCTGTTGTCGGTGTGCTTAGTGGGAGTTCTCCTTCGACGGTAGAAACACCTGTAGCTTCTTTAATGGCTATTTGCACAATAATAACTTTTTATAGCAAGATACGTTAAACTTTACACATTTAACACTTAGTTGGCGGTCGACCTTTATGTAAACAAAGAACTTATTTTATTACTTTTGAGGTTCAAACAACGAAAATTTAATACATTATCGACCGCTATATGTGGGTCGACTTACTTATTAATTAGATGACCATATATTACTTTTAACGGTGTACTTAAACCGGTCTAACACGCCTGTGACCGATATCTTCGAAGGTCCTCAGTCGACTTCTTTCTTTCATCGGACTTCGCTTTCTCTGGGACCCACTGCCCCCTTTTCCCCTCTGCCCATGTATCGTAGTTATTAAAGTTTCACACGCCGATAACACAAAAACAACGCAACAAATCTTATAATATAATTAATACAAAAATTTGGTGTATTATGAAGCACTAATGTAACTTCCAGCATTAAAATGGACTATTAAAAAAGACTCCAGTAATTCGAAACGCGTCCACGTTTCGCTATTTATCAATGGCAATATATTTTTTTATATTGAAATTTAACATTTCAATCTTAACATGGTTTATAATTATAATTTATATACTTAGTTTTTTGTCTAAAAAGTATTATATTTTGTCAAAGTAAAACGTCCTTTTCATTTAATTTACTCTTACGCGAAGTTTTTCAAAAAAACAGAAAACTTTCAACCAGCTGAAATTTCACATTATGATTATCCATCTGCCATTATAACATACAAGCAAGAACAGATGAAAAAAAGGAAGTTAATCAGGAAAGATGTCCCGTATCCCCGGTATAGAGATACAACTTTACGAAACTTTTAATTAACGGATGTTGTCTGTTTAAATTCGTCCGTCCATAAGATCTCTTTGCTTTATTATAATTTTCCACCCACCTATTTAGACTCGATCGTGGTGATGTTTCTTACAGTCACCCTCACGTTCTCCCACCCGAAACGCCCGAATCGTCCCCCTTCAACCATCGAGAAGCAGTAACTTAAATTAGGTCTTCTTGTTGCGCTTTTCAGTTTCGGGGAGCTTTATCGGATTTTACTTTGAGTCGGTCCGTACCGGGAAGGTAGGAAAAAATCGGTGGAATTACCTTTTCGAGTGACTGTGTGGCGGCGGCAATAATTTCAATGATTTATAGAGGGGAAGCTCGTGGAGGAATTGTATCGCTGAGTATCTCCACGAGGGTTGGAATTGTCTAAGAAGTCCGCTTCATTTAGGATGGAAAGTTCTACTGTTCTTATTCTTTTATCGATCTCCTCGACAAGGCGAAACAGCGTCTGGATAGAAGTTTTTCTTATTTCTTGTCGTTGTTTTGTTTTGTTTTATTTTTTTCTCAGAAAAAAAAAGAAAAGAACAAATAACTTCGTCTCGACAGGGTTTTGTGAAAGGTAATTCCGAACACATGGTCCGTATAATTTGTTTGCTTGACGATATAATTCTCTTAAAGAATAACATAAATGTTGGCTTCCGCCGTCTTTTAAATGTATTTTTCCTTTTTGTTATTTGAACAGTAAGTATACATTCTTTAATGTTACATATGGATTGCTCACTTACCTTTTATTGTCTGGTAAATCGGAAAAGTCTGTAATTTAATACGTTGCTGTAACATAACATTATGAAAGGGTAGTTTGGTACATTTGTAAAAGATGTGGTCGCAATTCGTGCAACCAACATTAATAGGATTGCAGCTTCTTTAAATCACTCAAGTATACATACACGAAAAATGTCGTATATGAATAAATGTATGAATGCACATCTACCCTAAGCTAGCATTGCGAACAACAACGTGCAGACAGCTGTTTCGACCTTACATTGGTTTCATCAGTGCACGATGCCTTTAAAAACGTAGATTACCTGATATAGTCAACTTACGTACCAAACGCCATGAGAGAGATTCCCAGCATCTGTTACCCAAGTGCGACATCGCAAGGTAATGTTACCCTCCGTAGTACAACTACAAATCGGGCAACTGTAGATATACGTGCATTCAATGAACACGCCATATATCTACAGTTGCCCGATTTGTAGTTGTACTACGGAGGGTAACATTACCTTGCGATGTCGCACTTAGATAACAGATGCCGCTGGGAATCTCTCATGGCGTTTGGTACGTAAGTTGACTATATCAGGTAATCTTCAGTTTTTAAAGGCATTGTGAACAACACGTTCGTGCACTGATGAGACCAATGTAAGGTCGAAACAGCTGTCTGCACGTTGTTGTTCGCAATATTAGCTTAGGGTAGATGTGCATTCATACATTTATTCATATACGAAATTTTTCGTGTATGTATACTTGAGTGATTTGATAGCGTGAGAGCGCTTTCTCTCCATGAATTACTGTTACATTGTATTAGCTTCTTTAAAGATTGCCTCGTGCTGAGCTTATGGTATTTCTGACGCAGTGCTATTATATTGTCAAATTGATGATTATATCATAATCATATAAAATTATATTTTGGTGGTGTATTAGTGATTTTGTTACATGATTTCATAAGAAACTGTTATAACCCATGTCCCTTTTTTGCACGTAAATGTCTGGATGAGGTAACCTTTCGATAAACTATTTTACTAACTTCGATTTAGGAAAACATCGTTAAATAGCAAGAATTTTTGCAGGATTTTTGCTTGTCTAGAGTATTCCAAGACGCTATTATATTGAAATCAATATAGCCGCTTATAGGCATGTTCAAAACTTTCTTATATGAAAGCCACTTTTCAGTAATCTACATTAATGTAAATATTTGTTCGTTTTGCGTGGAACCAACGTATTTGTTAATAGACTATATGGCGACTCCGCGATAGTTTTGCCAAACGCTCGTCTTTGGTCTCGAAGGACCAAAGATTTTGTAATTTTAGTAGAACATCAGCACTGTTGTAGTCAAATATTCTAATTTAAAGTACACCTTAGAAATTACTATTTACACGGACTACTTCGGTTACAATTGAAGTTATGTTGTAGTTATTTATGTTAAACAGGACAAACTATGATGAGAACCATCTTTTGAATTATGTATGAACTGACTTATTTAGAGAAGTGGTTCTACTGTTTTTCCTTAGAAGGCAAGTAGACTTTTTTTCACTGTTTACTGCAGATACCATTGCTGGAATAAATTAGTATCTGACCTAAATCTACAAGTAAGTTACTTTACAACAATATCCAGATGCACAAAATTGGACGGAAATTCCAAAATGTTTTCTTTATACCTACGAGGTAGGCGCCATAAATTATCGGCCTGATGTACAAAAAGAAACTTGGAACAATATAAGAATTTTTATGTTTCAATGTAATCTCCCCCAACTTCTATACATTTATTACAATGATTAATTAATAGTTCGATATCCTTGTAAAAATAATCTGAAGTTTTTCCGTCAAACTGTTCTATAACAGCTGCTTGCAACTCACTGTCCTCCTTAAAACTACGTCCCCTAAGGTCTTTTTTAAAATTAGAAAACAAACAACAAATCACAAGGAGCCATATCCGGACTAACGGTGGATGTTCCAATTCTTAAAAGCCGCATTCGCGGATGGCAGCTTGTGAAACGGCGGCAGTATGGACGGGAGCATTGTCGTGCAATAATCGCACACCTTTTGTCAATATTCCACGACGTTTTGCACGGATACTGTCCCTTAATTTATGCAATAAAGACACATAATATGTTCCGTTCACACTTATATTGCTCTCTTTAAAGTCGTTTAGCAAAATGCCCTCACAATCCCAGAATATTGTGGCCATCACCTTTTTCGTTGATTGAACGACTTTCGCCTTTCTGGGACGAAGTTCATCAGGTCGCCGCCATTCTATGGACTCCCTTTTCGATAGAGGATCGTGAAACAGAGCCATTGTTTCATCCCCTGTGATAATGGACTCCAAAATCGGTTTTGGGTCGTCTCCACACACGTTAGAGAGCAGAAAGAAGTCGCTGTATCCATCTAGTACTAATTTTATTCATACCCAAATGGTCATGCAGATTTCGGCGAACATTTGTTTCGGAAATATTTGTTATCACTGTGATGCTTATAGTTTTGCTTTCATTCAAAATTCTTCGCATTGTTTCCATAATTTCTACCATGTGTTCAAACACAGTGCCGACAATCCTGGAATTAAAATTCCACCTTGTGGCAACCTCTTTTGAATTATTTCGTCCAATATTGCAATTCTTTGGAAGTGATTGACAAAAAAGTACAAATTATTAGTTTAACTATGTACAGATTATATAGTAGGTATTTAATTTGACCAGTATTATTTCAATATAATAGATTTATGTATTTCGTTTTCTTAGCATTATATATTGTTCTTAATTAATAATAAGATTAATCCATCAGTCTACATTTCCCAACGACTTAATGCTAATTACAGGTATGAGTTATTATTACTATTTAGGCTATTATTTTAAACTAGCTTTCAGTTATGTGATAACATTTATTAATAGAAAACAAAGTACATTATTTTTTGACTAATTACTTAAGCGTTGAGTCACTGTACTTGTCTATCTCTGTATGTGCTCTCTGAACCTTCGCTTTAAACATCTGGGATCGGGTGTCTTTATTTAGCACGAGCACATAGTTTGGTGCTCTACTGTAATCAGGCAATCAGGTCCTTAGCACATGTGCATCATAAGAGGCAGACGGCACAGCACGGGACAGATCTTGTTCCTAAAGGATACGCTATTACTCTTTGGTGTAAGGCCGACTCGCTACTGCATTCTTTTCGATATGATACTCATGAAAGGCCAAAACTTCCGTTTCGATTGTCTGGTCTCTGTCCTATTTTTTTTTTAATTATTTTTGATTCTGGATTATGTTTGAGCATAGCCATTAATTTAGCTATCTAGACAACTTTAAATTGTATGATCATTTGCAATAAATAATAGTGGTAAATATGACTGAATATAGAATGCAGAAGTCGCACAATTATGCAAGTAACCAACAGGAAAGAGTTAAGTTAAGGAACATTTTATTAGAAATAATACTGCATTAAACTTCAAAAAAATTGTTAGAAGTTACGACCACTATTTTTCTTACACAAGTTGTAACGATTTGCAATCGAATGCCAAATTTAACGTTCACGAATATCATCAAACGCTAGAATAATTTGTGCCACTAATTCTTCTTCTGTATTAACAGGTGTTTCATAAACCAGTGCTTTAATATGACCCCAAATACAAAAATCAACTGGAGTCACATCTAGTGAACGTGCAGGCCAATAAATCAGTCCCCCTCTTCCGATCCATGGAAACTGAGCATATAGATAATTTCGGAAATTTAATCCAAAGTGTGCTGCTGGTGCACCATCATGCTGGAAAACAATATTTCTTCGAATATTAAGTGGGATATTTTCAAGTAATTCTGGTAAAGTATGTTCCAGAAAATGCTATACACATGACCAGACAGTAAATATGGTTCCACTACATAATGGTCAACAATCCTAGCCTAAATATTAACAGAAAACTTCCACTGATGATTAACCTGTGAACGGCGTGAAGATTTTCTTCGCTCCAAATGTGACTATTGTGTGTATTAAGTAGCCATCTCTTGTAAAAACATACCTCGCCTGTCCATAATACACTCCTAAGAAATCTTGGTTCGTCGTTAATTTTATTCAAGCACCATTCGGCAAATTGAACTCTGTTGGGATAATCAGCTGGAATTACCGTTTGCACTTTTTGAATGTGAAACTGATGCTTCTGATATTTCTTCAATACCCTCCATACAGTTGGGGTGCGTTCAGAAAAGGAAAGAATGTTATCCAAGTGTCACAATTTCACACTTGCTGTTCAGAAACAAAAGGATGTCCCAAATTATGACGTCATTGCCGTTCAGAAATGATTGGTGCGACACTCGAAGTGTTCCTTCTATCACCCACCTATTTATGATGGTTAATAGCGGGCGATTCATGCGCATTCGGGTCGGGGTATTTAAAGCGCGGTTCAGAGTGTTTTTTAAGGCTATAATTTCATATCATATGGTCATATGTGTGTTTCATATGGTCATCAGTTTGTTTTTGGACAATTTTAATGTGATCCAAAAAAATTTTTCGATTATGATCCATTGTTATAATTAGGTTTTAATTTTCGACTTATTTCTTTGATGACTTTATTTCTTCATATATAACCTCTAACTCTGCAATGCTTAGCTTTGACCTTTGACTTTTGCCACAAACTAACTCGACTCACTCTACGGCGTTCAGAATTGTAAAGCGCTCCAAGTTTACCAAGTGGATGACGTCATAAGATATGACCTGACCATTCCAGTATCCTATCCAACATTTCTGAACGCACCCTTGTGTGACTTGTATACATCGCCTAGGCAATGGCATGAGTGCTCGTTTTCGCGTTGTTCTCAAATTGTTGTAGAACTTGGTCCTCAAAGTCAACATTTGGAACAGTACGATTGGCTCCCGAATTTATTTTCTTTACTTGGAATTCACCACTATCTCGAATCCGCTGATCCAATCTTGAAAATGATGTATGACACGGAATGTGACTCTGAGGATGCTGCTCCGCATAAATTCGTCTCGCTTCGTTAGCATTACCGTAAGCTGCTCCGTAGGCAAGATGCCTGTCTGCTAATTCCATATTTGTAAAATGATGCATTTTCAATCAAAAACTAATTTATCTAATCAAGATTAATTTGTGACACGTAAAATGACAATTAAACACACTTCTCTAATAAGGAATAATTTGTGACAGACGTAAAATGCCAACTACGAAAATGTTTTTTTGTTTTTCAAAGGTTGCTATTTTTTTTATCTCAATATTGAATAATTTCCGGACACTAGTTTCTTAATAAAAAATGTTTTTTTAAGTCTCCTTTATCATTTCTGAAAATTCAGTTTGTGACAGACTGAATTACTTCATATTCATAAATTCATGAGCATTTTCTATCGACCATATTCTGTCATTTTGTTTGTTTAAATATTCTGAAAGATAATACCAGGCATAATAAAAAAGCAAAGATCCCAAGGAAGTTGTCTAAAAGTTGATTGACAATGTCCAATTCTTCATATCAACGGGACTGTATTTGTAAATAACCTCACTTTTTTATGGGATATATTTGTAGGTATTTAATGAGAAAAAATCTTTATATTATCTATTCGTGTCCCTTAAAATTTTAAAGTGTTACTAGAAATCAGCCTATATATCAAAGAACTATGGTTTTATTATCAAATTTATTCGATTTTTACTTTCTTTTTATTTAAAATTATTTTTAAACACATATAACTTGAAGGTGTAGGATCGTAGCAAATGATTTGTTTTCCATACTTTCCGATCTTTAGCTAATAAGTTTTTCCGTCCCCTTTCATAATATATTTCTTTCTATTATCCCATGGTTTAGTGCCTCCCATCACGTGTTCCTGGGATTTGCTTTTTTTGGTTTCTCCCCGAGTTCTTGCCGCATACACTCTCTTTGTTAATCTTTCCTTATTCATTCGATGTACAAAGCTCAACCGGCATCTTTCTTTGTTTATGTTCTCGATCGGTCTTGAAATAGCGAGTGTGTGTTTTGCCAGGCACTTTATTTAATGAAATATTACGCTTTTAGAGCTCGATTTGCCATACAGTTCACAGTTAGACTACACTATCACACGTATAGCACTGTTTACTCGATTTATCTTAACTTGAGCGAATAAATTAGTTAATACGGGCCATAAAACTGCACCGAAAGAACAAAGAAGTTAACCGATTGCTAGAAATACATACTTATCCTGAATACTGTTTGCAGTTCAATATCAGCCCGGGACCAATATGGCACACAAACTCAAAACAAAATAAAAAATTGAAACGTTTCGATAATATAGATACTATCTTTGTCAATTATTTAACATAAACTAACTGATTAAAACATTAAGAACTATTAATAAAACTGTAACACATATGTGACAAGTATTTTTTTGACAAATATATTGGCGGCAAATACATACATGGTACAGAAAAAATAACATTTGTGTATCTTTTTCTATATCATATTTTTGCCGCCAATATATTTGTCAAAAAAATATTTGTCAGATATACCGGGCTCTTTTTTTATCATTACACATAGCATTTTCCCTATGTGTAATGATAAAAAAAAAATTGTCAATGCATTAGAGATATAGTCACTGTATAATAGACAACCAGTTATACACCAATGAAGAATTTACGTATAGCATACCTTAATTTTTAAATCAGGTTGCCATGACGGGAAAAACATTTTTTATGTCTAATATTTCTGAATTTTTATTCAAACATAAGTCATAAATTAAATACATTTTATTAAAAAATAGATAACTTATTTATAAATCATGGATAAATACAACACAAATGAAAAGGTGGCAATAGTAATGTGGTACCAGAAAAATAATAGTTTAAGGCAAGTTAGAGACATGTTTTCCGTCAATTATCCAGACAGGCCTATACCTTGTGCAAAAACAATTCTGAACTTTTTTAAAAAATTTCAAGAAGATGGTTGTGTTCTAAATTCTCACAAAAAAAGAAATAGAACCAATCATGTTCGAACAGAAGACATGAAATTAATTATCCTGTGTTACGTAGAGGAACGGTCTGTAGGATCTCTTTTAGATGTAGCTAAACATTTTGGAGTATCGTACAGTTCGGTATACAAAACTCTGAAAGAATTTAAATATAGGCCATAGAAAATATCAAATCATCAAGAGCTTTTGAAGAGGATAAGATAAAACGAACTGAGTTTTGTGAAATAATGTTTAACATGTTAAATGAAAACCAAGAAATTTTAAATAAAATAATTTTTACTGATGAGGCTACATTTACCGTAAACGGTGAAGTCAACTCTCAGAACTTTCGGTTTGTACCCTATATTTATCCATGAAAAATTATTAAATTTCCTATCCATTAATCCATTAGGTACTGGTCCTGTACAAATCCTCACGCTCAAAACCTGACCCGAACACAGTACCCTCAAAAAGTTAATGTCTGGATTGGAATAATAAGCGATAGACTTATTGGCCCATTTTTTATTGACGGTAATCTCACTGCAGTGAAATATTTGAATTTGTTGAGAGACCATATCATTCCATCAATTGAGGTGATGAATGTCGATGAACCCTGGTTCCAAATGGATGGGGCCCCGCCACATTCTACTAACGCTATCAGGAATTTTTTAAATAACTTATTTCAAAGACGGTGGATTGGTAGATATGGTCCCATACTATGGCCTCCAAGATCCGCTGATTTATCTCCAAATGACTATTTTCTTTGGGGTTACCTAAAAAGTAAAATTTACAACAATGTACGAATACGCAACTTGAATGAACTAAAAGAGCGTATACGTACTGCATGTAATGGAATAAGGCCAGAATTTATTAGAAATACACTTCGTTGCTTTCAAGATCGCCTTGCTTATTGCCTTGAAAGACAAAGTGGACATTTCGAGAACTTGTTATGATATTAGACTTCACATTTAAGTTCGTTTAATTGTTATAATAAACTAATTATTTTGTTCCAAGTGATATTCTGCATTTTCTTTATTAAAAACATAACCTAATTCTTCTAAGCTTTATTTTGCTCTGTATCGATCGCCCAGTGTTACCAGTACAAGTATTATTGCCGAACCGTGTTGCCGAATCAAATACTTTCGCGCTAAATTTTAACAGTTTCGTAATAAATGTAAAAGGTTTTATGTACGCTGCAAAGTTTAATTTTTCCGTACAAATAATTTATGGTAGAAGTAAGAGAAACGCATCTCCAGAATATTATTTTATTTGTATCAACGTTACGCGGCCAGTGGGAAATGGCGGGAAATCCTTAATGTAGCAATTATGATGTTGACGACGTGATATATTTCGAATTTTAAAATTGTAAGAAAAATTGTACAAAATTAGTTATTTTTGATATAATTGTTAAAAGTGCTATTTTATTTTGCGAGTAAGATTTGCGACACGAGGGTGATTAGGAACTGGAGCAATTTAAAATAAGCAAAATAAAATAACATTTTAACACGTGTATCGTACAGTGTTTCTGCTACAAACTCAATTTTTATTTTAAAATTTTAATAAAAAGTTTAACGAAAATTGACTGATAAAAATCTTATGACAGCTCACTGTTCCTGCTTGTCAAAATACGAGTGTATAACTGGTTGTCTACTATACAGTGACTATATCGCTAATGCATTGACAATTTTTTTTTATCATTACACATAGGGAAAATGCTATGTGTAATGATAAAAAAAGAGGCCGGTATGTTGCAGTTTTATTAAGAGTGGTTAATGTTTTAATTAGTTAGTTTATTTTAATATGTAATTGATAAAGAATTATCTTTCTTAGATATTAATCTATATTATCGAAACGTTTTAATTTTTTATTTTGTTTTGACTTCATTTTACAACCGCTAAACCAAGAAAGGAAACTGTTTATATCAAACTGCTAAGAAAAGAACGCATTTATATATACCGGTTGTGTCAAATACCATTAGCCATAGATAATCAGTTTATATGTATGTATGTAATACGTCGCAGCACGGTGTCTATACATCGTACATATGTACATTCATACGTATACACAGATCCAAAAGCGTTTTTAAGTAAATCGGTCGGACAGGCCAATTTTGTTTCTAAAATGCCGTCTTTTGACTATGCTTTTGTTTGAATGACGTCATTGGTTTTTACACACTGACGTCATCATTTTTTTAATGACAACCTTTTTTTCAGTTTTTAATAGACCTTTTAAACGGTGATGTAGAAAAGCCTTATTTAGCAATTTTTTTTATCAATAAATCACACATTGGCAAAGCAAAAATTATTTTACCAAAAATCTTAATTCAAATCAACTCAACTGGGAAAAGTTTGACAGTTATCTAAATCGTAAAAAGCCAATCGACATATTGAAGTTAAGAACAAAAAATGGCACATTTAACTGAGCGGGAAAGAATAGAGATTTTAATGAGAGTTGTATACAGCGATAGTCAAAGAACTCATAAGGAAGCTTGTGAGTTATTCAGTCAAGCACATCTGATAGGCCTCCAATTGGAAGATCTACAGTTTGGTCGCCAAATTTACGTAAACTGGAAGTAAAATGAAAGGTGTTACTTGGTTCATAGCTATGCTAGGATACGATAGGTGGCGCTATAATCAAGTTATTAACAAAAATATAAATTTATAGATGAAAATGATTCATATTCACAATATATGGTGGTTTAGTTCTAAAAAAGAAAATCATAAAATTTGGACCCGTTAGGCGGCGCTGTGGCCGAGTTATTATACAGGGTTACCGCTAAATAGGTACCAGACTATGTGAATCTGAAGAATACGAATAAATGTCTAACTGAAAATCAAAAAAGAAATTTATTTGTAACTCATCAAAAATTTCTAAATTTTTAGGGCCAAAATGTAGTTAAAGTTGGTCCATTATCCTGTACGCATTTACGTAAAAACCACTAGTAATTCTAGTTTAAGGTTAAAGATAAAATGCAAATAGTTACAAACTTTTTTAGCAATGAATGGCAGTTGAAAAGATTTTCTATGGCGATGTTTTTTTTTGTGAATAGCACGCCTTTATGTGGAAAGGGTCGACGACAACCTCGTTGCATTACCATGTTTTTTTTTCGGTAAATAGAAGTATTTTATTTTGAAACTTAAATTCCTCTATATGAAAATTTTATGTTTGTATATTAACTGCGACAGGCTCGGACTCGAGGAAAAAAACAATTTCTGGTCACTGCGTGCACATTGAACCGCGATTTTTTTTGTACGGGCATTACTCATATTTTTCTTTCACCCCCTTTTTTAATAACGCTATTTAAAACTAACCTTGCCATCGCGCCACCTACCAGAAAGAGCGGAACAACGTCTGTCGGGCCAGTTAGTTATTAATAATTAAAATTATTATTATGCTTTGTGTTCTGGTGAAATTTGCTACTGTGCCCATAGGTACGCTTGCTTTAATAAACAGTTTTATTTATGACCACTTCATTTAAGCTGTGAGTAACTCTACTAGTAAGTACATATATTTATAGGAACACGTTTAGAGTTTAGACACATAAGAATGTAAGAGAGACAGAGATAAACCGTACATACATCATCAAGGAACCAGATGGACTCTTCCGCAAAGGCGCTTATTTCCCTATAACCCAGTAATTAACTCTCTATTCATCTCATATTCGTGGGATCGTATTTCATGGTTTTGTGTAAAAATATTGCAATGGCCTGGCGGGTATCCTCGTTTTTTATTTTTGTTGTGAATCCTTGTGTGCTTTTTCTTCTTTTTTTTTTCTCCCGTTTCGTTCATTTGAAATATGATCGTTTTCGAGGTATAACGAACATAAAGCCGAACAGGCGGCTAACTTTACATGCATGGGAAATTGCATTATCGACAAAAGCATGAAACGTATAGAATAATATTACATAATTAACGTGGAACGAAGCGTTTGGTTTGTACGTTTTATATCTATATGAATAATAAATCATAACCATTAAAATACTTATAAATAATAATAATACATGAATTAAAACTGCATTAGTTCAAATATTAATCTTTATACAGGGTGGAGTTTATTCCGATGTTTAGTATGGGGATCTCGGAAACTACAACAGATACAGGTTCGGCTAAATGAGAAAAGAATTGCATTTTTAATAGCTTTATTTAATTAGCATTTTGGTTTTTTTGGGAAAAAGTGCATGGATTACTAGATATTTCGCAAAAATGATTTTTTTGTTAATGCGGGTATTTTCTGTTGACGTCACTATTTCCCTAGGTCAAGGTTCACAATCAAAAGAAACCCGATATTTCTTTTTATCGCGTGTAAAGTATATAGTAGAAGAGACTATTTCAAAGTAATTTTTATAAAAGTTGTGTACATAGATTGACCATTTTTGGTGTTAGGTATGATATTTTAAATGTATTCTATCGATTCATTATAGTTTAACACATAAAATACTTGTATTTTTAGATTTATAGACAATATATCTTTGTGTTTGTAGGTATAAATAAAAACTTTCAGAACAAACAGCCACAGTTTGTTGTAAACACAATGTTTTATTGTTTATAAATCTGAAATCACAAGTATGTTGTGTGTTAAACTATAGTAAATCATTAGAACACATTTTTTCACACATCATACCTATCACTAAAAAAGCAATTTATGTAAGTACTCTTTATTAAAATACTTTGAAATACTTTCTTATTTTCACACTATATAATTTACACGGGAGAAAAATGACTATGCGGTTTGTTTGGATTATGAACCTTGACCACTGTCAATAATGACGTCAGAGAATTGTCGCGCAGTCGTTCGGTGCATGTAACTCTTTTATTTTTGACTTTAGAAGGAATGTGTAAAGGAAAAAGTTGTAGGAAATTATATGGTAAATAATACAGTTTAACTTATTTCTTTATTTTAGCTATATTTTTTGAGTTATGACACAAACATGTGTTTTTTCTAATGCAAACCATGACTTTATAAAAAAAAGGTCCTTTCTGAACGATTATCATGATGTGCTACTTGAAGTAGTTATTTACTCAAGAGGAAATTATAAAATTCCTTACTGAGGCACCCGACGCATGTTACATTGCAACTAAGGTAGTATCTTTATATATTAATACTTTGAAATTATTGACAATTTATAACTCTGTAGACTACTCTTGTAATTGGTGTTGCTGGTGCATGCCGAAGTGATGAGATGTGTAATTTATTAATTTTTGATTTAATTATTCACATCCGCAATAGCAAAAATGGTTCGTCTCGAAAGTTTGTAATAATGGAGCCACTTTGGATCAAAATAATTCAAAACTATTTAAAAATTAGACCAATTCCAGATATAGCAAAATTCTTTATTAGTGTACGAAATGGTAAATGTACTAGACAAAACATTGGTCATAATACAATAGGAGAGACGCAAAAAAAATGCCGTTTACCTAAATTTACAAAATCTACAGTTATAAGTCTACACTTTTAGCTGTCAATGGTGATAATATCCTTCAGTTAAAACAACATGGTGGTTGGAAATCTTCTAGTGTAGCTGAATGTTATAATAGAAGATTCTCTAGTAATAAAAAAAAATACAGCATGTATGTTACAAGATCTACCTACATCTACTTACACAACCACACCTGCAATAAATACAGGAGTTTTCTATATGAATCAAATTCCATCAACATCAGCAGTACAATCAGGATCTATTTCGACTGAAGATATCGTAAATACGTATGGAATTAACTCAATTAATAATACTGTCATTAATGTGCCTACAGATCTGCACAATCCTGGCTTTTCAAATAGAATTGAACCATCAAAAAATTTGACATGCCATAATTGCACTATCGATTTTTTTAAATAAATTAAATAATTCTTTACATCTGTAATAGTTACGTGTTATATTGTTTCCATATTATACTATCATACATACTTTGCTATTGCTAACCTAAAATACAGTTATTTATTTTACCTTAGAGGTAGAGCATTTATAAGTTTTAGATTTTAGGTATGATTTATGGTATAAATCGACGATGATATGCGGATATACGACTTTATTTGTTGTTATTATTCACTTAGGTCAATAATACGCTCATTATTTACCTGTTATTAGTTCAGGTGGAAAAATGACATTTCATGGCGTTTTATTATGTGTAAAAACACTATGATATTTTACTACTGATACAAAAACAAATTTTAGTTTTAGAATAAGCAATAAATGTGGTTGATAAAAATGTTTTCATTGTTGCAAATTTTGTTAATGTAAAACAAATTACCTATTAATATTTTCAAAGTGTGTAATAGTTTATAAATAGTAAATATAAATTCCACATAAAAAAATGAGGTGTGGCCACCACAAGACTTTCTTATACGTATGAGCGTTTCAAACTATAGAATTTTAAGAATTTTTTTATACAAAACTTATTCAAAATCCTATTCTAAGTACTTTCATTCTCTTAATAAATCGCTATAGAATGCATACTTTGCAAGATATTCGAAAAAAAAGTGCTACTCGCTAAGAGTAAAAGTGCTACTTCCGGTCCGAATTTTGAAATTTCATGTATACAAAAAATATTGCAAATCCAACTCTAAATACTTTTGTACTCTTAATAAATATATATAGAATGCATAATTTACGACATATTTGCAAAAAATCGCTATTCGGTAAGAGTAAAAGTGGTACTTCCGGTTCGAATTTTTAAATTTTTTTTATACAAAAGATATTTCGAATTATAATTTAAATACTTTTATACTCGTAATGTACCTGCCTACAAAGCATGACTTGCGAAATATTCGTAAAAAACTGATTTTCGATAAGAGTAAAAGATCTACTTCCGGTTGGAATTTCGAAAAAACTTCAATTTGTCTCAAATTTAATTTTGAGTACATTTGAATTCTTTATAAATTTGTTTAAACTTAGTAATTGACGAAATATTTGCAAAATTCGATTTTTTCACTGAAGTAAACTACTACTTCCGGTCTACCGATGTTACTGAAAAACTAATAAGATCTCAAGAGAGAGATAATACACGTAAATACGAAATTTGGAATAGATATCTACAGCAGTTGGACCGCTATCGTGGTCACAGACACATTGACAGACATACAGACACAGACATTTTTAAAAACCACTTTTTTGGTATCAGGGGACTTCAAAACGTGGACGTCTGCAAAAATCTCGAGGTCGAAAATTTTCGTCATCACAATACTTCCTTATACTACGTATAAGAAAGTAAAATTAGTTTGAAATCCAGTGTTTTATTTTCGTCTTTTTCAGCTACATTTTTCTATTTTAAAGTATAATTGGCATATTCCTAAAGCTTGCTGTATATTTATTGTATATTCATAACAGGGAAACTATTACGACTATGACGCTATTACCGACCAACAGAATAAAACAAAGAGGAAACTACGTAGATATATAATTATGGAGCGTCTCAATAGCGTATCGTTTCACCATAATCGGTGAATTTTGTTCATTTTCTAGGTCAGAAAAACCAGAGATTAAATATCAATACATGCAACCGTAAATTGTAGGAATGCATTTATATGTAGAGAATAGATGCAATGATTTAATGACGTAGTTAAATATAAAAATACTAAATTGAGTTTTATAGTGGCTAATAGGTATTCTGAGAGTGCCGCCGATAGCTAAAAAGAATGCTGAAATAACCCTGAATTATTTATTACTTATTACACACGTATGTGTTAGTTGCACTGATTGCTTTCATAAATACACGCATAAGGCAAATGGTAAAAACATAAAATATCAGGGAATTATTCGTTGTTTATAAAGGAATATCGAATGGAGAATATACACTAATCACTAATTAGATTTTTAATTATTTCGTACAACCAGCACCTTCTACACTATCTATTAAAACATGTTTAATAATGTTCTAGCTTAATAATAAGTACCCTAGGGTTATGATGATTTATATGTCAGTCTGTCGGTGAATGCCCAAAATCTTGATTTTTGGATCCTTGTATCTTTTAGTCTATTGTACCTCTATAAATGAAAATTGAATACTGCTTTTTATTGGTAATCTTAACTCCTGTGAAAAAAAATCAGCTATATACCTCAAATATCAACAAAGATAAATGGAGGTCAAAATGGCTCGATTGTGTTTGTTTAAATATTGCCCTTTTTATGCGAGAACTTGTCCTGGCGGTTAGATTACTTACATAAATTTAAAAAAGAACATGTTTTTCGTTTGATGACCTGGCTCCAGTCTTTAATGCCGGCCCTGTACTTTTCATTTCATTCCGTCGATCGTTCCCATATATTATAGAAAATCCCGGGAAGATCCCACCGGATTTTCGATTTAATATTGCACAAGACGATGCAGACACATCTTCATTTGCATGAAGATAGAAACGTTAAACAAAGCGCGTATATTCTACGAGTATATCCAGAGATAAACATCAGTGTTCTTGTCACATCAGCGTAAGATGCAACGGAACCGGCTTTTTATTTTATTTTGTGCGCCGTTGTAATAAAAGTCCCATAAAAATTCCGTTATTGGTAGGCAATATCCGACGGAAATCATTCCAGCGCACCCGTTTTCCTAAAACAAAACGTTGTTTCTAAAGTTCAAATATCGTTTAAGAAAAGTGATATTGCAACAATGAAAATGGAAGTCGTTTCGTTTTCTGATGTGTTTTAAATATTAATAAGATCGTTTTATTTTACGAATCACTGACAATGTATAATAAAGTAATAATAATAATAATAATAAGAATACATTTTTGTCATAAATTCGGAAGTGAACATCGATATGTGAATAAACATACATAAGGGATACAAACATAAAAAACAAATGTATAAACATCAACATATCAAATATTACAAATAGTCAAATCAATAAAATTACAAACATTAATTTATTTTTTTTCATATAAATACTCTTATAATTCACGCTTGAAAATAGCGGATGACCCAACGTTTTTTTTAAACAACCTCGAAGCCTGTTGTCGAAAATAATAGCTCTATATCGAAATGACAGGTCCGATGAAGGGGTATTAGCAGGCCCAGTTATTAGCGAGTCCCCATTGCGACAGACATACCATTTTCTGACATATGTGGATTCGTTCTCTTTAAACGAAGTCGGGATCTCCAACATATACAAAGAGAACAACGGTACATAACACATCTAATAACACGTTTCTGCATCGAGAACACCCCCACCCCCCTCCGAGAACCCCAGAAAGCCAACCCGTATCTTAATGTAGATACAACATACGCAAAATAAAATGATCTCACTGATTCGAGACTTACAACACTCTTCAAGCTCCTAAAGCAGTTTACTCTCAACCTGCCGACAATGTGGCCCCCAGCCGAGAGCAGGATCGACGACTAGCCTCAAGAACCCACCTGCCTACACTCAGGTGTAGATTGCTTCCAAAACGAAAGAAGAAGGTATGCCAAATAACAATTTGAATTGTAAAATACTAGTCTTCTAATTGTTCAGATGAAGACTTGCAGTCGCACCATCCACCCATGCCATCAACAGCAACCTTCATTGCCCGAGACATGTCATCAAGCATACCCTGAGAGACAATGCCGCTTGTATCATCGGCATATTGGGAAACCGTACAATGTTTCATTGATTCATACAAATCATGAGCTGGGTTGACGACGGAGCCCTGAGGCACTCCACAAAACAAGTTCATTCGATAAACTGGGGGGCGTCTGCTGAAGTGTCTTTAAGATTTTCGTGCTTCAAGAGTTGTTTGTTATAGAAGTGTTTTCGACATGAGAAAAGCTGAAACTTACAGAACTATTTTTAAAAATAAAGCCATAGTGAACATGCCTTCTCGATACGTTGTGGAGCGTGTGTTGTGTTCATGAAAAGGATCACTGCTTTTTGAGGAACGGCTCCACCTGCAATGGACTAGAGGTGCGAAGGCCGGGTATCTGGTGCCACTACAAACGAAAAAACTACAATGGAAAAAAGTGTTTTAATTTTAACATATGTAAATTGATGACATATACATATAAAATTTAGATGACCCTTACAAGCCTAATAATATATTCATGATTATTTTACAATAATAATTACAATATTTGCTTTACCCCAAATTATGCAACTTAAAAGATTAATTAACTAACTTTAAAGTACGTTTGTAAGATGTTACGTGTATTCTTTGATAAATTTTCTTCTGCTTCCATATAATATCGAACGTTATGCTTTTTGTATGATTTATCTATACCGATAGGTCCAGCTCGGAACGGGCCATAGTCAGCAATGAGTGGCAACACCGAAACCCCTCTACCCGCAGCAGCAGCACATTGCAGTTAAGAATTTAGTAAGACTTAAACCGCGCAAGGATATAGTCGTTTGCATATTCGTTCTGTATACGTAATTTGCCCATTTGTTTCAGACATAATAAGGTCCAATTTATTATTATTATTGTATTCTTAGCTGCTACGGAAAAGTAATTTTAAGTAATAAAAAAACAATAACGTTTTCTAAAAGATAAAAGTAAAAAAATCAATAATTCTACAAAATAAATTCAAATTTTAAGAAAGTCACTCAAAATAGGAGCACGCGGAGTGGTATCGTACACACGTTGCCACATAGCACGTTCCATACGTATATTGTTGCCTATGTATGGCCCGTCGCGGTCTGGACCTATCGGTATATAACACTGTTAATTATAGTCAATATAAATTCAAAATTCAAATTTACAAAATTAATTTTAAATTTTTGTCGAGTACATCAAAATTTATTGCCTCGAGTATCTATTGCCGATATTTCAAGCAGTCCTTTCTTATAACATCATTACAAATATTAATACTATTTTGAAATCATAAATACCTTGTTAATACTTATTAACTGAATCTGTATACAACATTTTTAATATAACAAATACAACATATAATGGAAGTGCAAACATAATACTGTGATGAAACCAGTAGACATCCGGGCGGACTTCCGAGCGACAATAAAAAAAGGGTTGTAAATCATCTCGACGCGACTGGTAAACATCGTAAAGCAATAAATATACTGCGTCGAGACAGAATGTCTGTGGAATGTTCTACAAACATCGAGAGGAAGATGGAGTGTACGCGAATGCTTCCAGATGTTTCGTATGTGTATATAAGGCGGCTGGGTCACCGATGGATGAGTAATTCCAGAATAAGAAGTTCCTTAAGTAGTCTCGTGCCGAACAGTAAGATAAATATAAGAAATAAATAAATTGTTCTTTGAGTGATAGCCGAAGAAAAGACATAAATATTAGAGTGTTCTAAATACGGTGCAGTTTTTATTATAGTGTAATAAAGACATAAATATTATCGTGTTATATTAATAGAAGTTATTGAAATATACGGACATAAATATTAGTAATAGAAATAAATACCTGTGTTAATTTAAATCGTAGTAGTTTAAGTGTGATACATTAGTTTTACATTTTTATATTGTAATTAATTTTAAGTGTATGAATATACAGACTGTTTTAAATAAATAAATTGCACGAGTTGTTTATTGCGAACCCGAAAACGTTACAATACTATATAACGCAAATAAAAATTTATAATAAACTGCTTCTTGGGATGAAAAAATTACCTGTGAAAGAATTAAAAATAAAATTAAAAGATATGCTTACCACAAATGTAATTTATAGCATGCAGGATAAATTCAGCTTTAGCTTTTCAGTTGTTTTAAGAGTTATTTTCTGTTTTTTAGTTGTTTTAATTTGTATTTTAATAGTTTATTTCAGAGAATTAGTTTTATTTAATTATTCTTAAATATATACAATATTTTATGTTTCATATTTTGTTGTAAATTAATTTTTATGCAGAAGTATGCCTGATAATAAGGAATTTACAATTTTAATTAGTTCTGGTCCGAATGTCAAATAAATCTGCATTAATAATTGCGGGATATTAACAAAAAACCGTTTCTCCATAAAATAAAAAGACCTACTTCGGGTAGGAATTTCAAAAAAAACTCCTTGTATTCTATAGAGATTTGTCTAAACCTATTAGTTGATGAGATATTAGTAATTTTTAATTTTTTTACTGAAGTAAACTAATACTTCCTGTGTACCGAGATTACTGAAAATCTAATCACATCCCAAGAGAAAGATTATACTCATAAATATAAAGTTTTGATATTGATACCTGTAGCCGTTTGACCGCTATCGTGGTCACCCACAAGCCGACACACAATAATCACAATTTTGTCGATGCCGATTGAACGGTTATAAAAAATTCGACAGCGATTCCCTAAAACGGATATTGGCTTAATTATTTGTATGCCTCGACTAAAACGCGGCAGACTTAAAGAAGAAAGGGCAGTAGCACTCTGTCTACCCGCAATTGTTCTTGCCGTCATTCAGCATCAACACCATTGTGGAATGCCCCCAGGAAATTGGAAATTTTGCAGTCTTTTTTAATAACTCGGCCGTATATGCTGTTTCGTGTTCTTTGTTCTTTCTTTCTTTCGTTCGTTCTTTTTCTCTGTTATCTCGGGAAAGTGAGAACAAAAGACGAATTATCTCAGAAAAGACGCGAACACAATAGGGGAATCCGTTATCATTTATTTCGTTTGCTTTTTATCATTGACAAAGAGATAGTAAATTTCGTGAATTTTGAAGAGGGGACATAATCACAGTGCTTTGTTTTTAAATTAAGCTGAAATTCGATTGTTATCGCGTTAGCTGTATAATCTTTATAAACGGCAAGACCGTGGTGGAAATTAAAAGAAATATTAATGGAAATGCAAATTTAAATTGAATTGGAAAAATGTTTTGCGTGTTAGAAAATTTTAATCATATTTGATTTAATTTTTGGATATAGGGAATGAAATGCATTAAGTGAAAAAAACAAAACTAAGCACATCATAAAAATCTATATTTTTAACCAATTTTTGTTGGAGTTACAATACAGTTTGTAATACAATATGTTCTACAGTTTATGTCATTTTTACTGATATACAACATACTTGCATTTTTTTTATGGCCATTTACATAATTTATTGATTAAAGAGTAAATTTTAGAAGATTTTCTGTGTTGGTCCTTCTAGATCTTGACATTAGATTGTGTGCCTAAAGGCTTTTTTTTATTTATCAAGAAATTGACAGCATTAGATTACACTACACAAATAATATCGACGCAATTGTGTAGTAAAAGAGTAATTGTAAAAATTAAGGGTAGAGCTATCGCACACCATTCGTGTACGTTAATGACAAGGTCCAGATTTATCTTAGACGAACATCTAATCCCATCACACAAATGATAGCATCATTTAATTCAAAATAACAAGAGAATATGCCATGTTATAAAGATATCATAGTTTAATTAAATACAAAAACTAAACTATGTAGATAGTTATAATAGTCTTGTGGTGCCAATCTGCTCTCTTTATGTTAAGTGTATCATACTAAACATAGGATCACTATTGTAATACATAACCTAAAAGCCGATAAAAAGGAAATAAATCGATATATTAACTCATGCTTGTACACTAACAGCAGAAATATAATATTATAATTGAAATCTTTTACTTTCTTATACGTAGTATAAGGAAGTATTGTGATGATGAAAATTTTCGACCTTGAGATTTTTGCAGATGTCCACGTTTTGAAGTCCCCTGATACCGAAAAAGTGGTTTTTAAAAAATGTCTGTGTGTGACCACGATAGCGGTCAAACCGCTGTAGATATCAATTCCAAATTTTGTATTTGCGTGTATAATCTCTCTCTTGAGATCTGATTAGTTTTTCAGTAAAATCGGTAGACCGGAAGTAGCAGTTTACTTCAGCGAAAAAATCGAATTTTGCCAATATTTCGTCAACTACTAAGTATATACAAATTTATAAAGAATTTATATATACTTAAAATTAAAATTGAGAATAATTTTATTTAAAAAGGTTTTCGAAATTCCTACCGGAAGTAGGTCTTTTATCGAAAATCAGTCTTTTGCGAATATTTCGCAAGTTATGCTTTTTAGACAAGTACGTTACGGGTATAAGAGTATCTAAAACATAATTTTCAATATCTTTTGTATAAAAAAAAATTTAAAATTCAAACCGGAAGTACCACTTTTACTCTTATCGAATAGCTATTTTTTGCAAATATGTCGTAAGTTATGCATTCTATATATATTTATCAAGAGTACAAAAGTATTTAGTTCTAGACTTGCAATATTTTTTGTATATATGAAATTTCAAAATTCGGACCGGAAGTAGCACTTTTACTCTTAGCGAGGAGCACTTTTTTGATAATATCTTGCAAAGTATGCATTCTATAGAGATTTATTAAGAGAATAGAAGTACTTAGAATAGGATTTTGAATAATTTTTGAAAAAAAATTCTTAAAATAATTTGAAACGCTCATACGTATAAGAAAGTCGTGTGGTGGCCACACCTCATTTTTTTAATTTAATATATGAGATAGTAATTTTGGGTTAAATATTTTGAAATCATTTGTTATTAAGATAACTGTATATAAGCTTACTGTAAACCTATTTATTGTTAAAGAATCTAAGATTCAATTATAATCGGGGCATATAATGAAAACTAGCTTGGTTGAAAGCGGTACTATGTTAATCTGTAAAGAAGACTTATAATACTTACTTATATTATATTAAAAAGGAAAGAAAACTATTTTATCATCTATACATAAGGAATATTTATATAATCATTACATTTTAAGAATATGCACATAGGTACATTAAAATAGTTTATAGAATAGAAATTCTTTTTAT
The DNA here is from genome assembly GCA_963170755.1 of Amphimallon solstitiale. Classification (NCBI taxonomy): domain Eukaryota; kingdom Metazoa; phylum Arthropoda; class Insecta; order Coleoptera; family Scarabaeidae; genus Amphimallon; species Amphimallon solstitiale. The sequence continues at coordinate 110,162,673 of OY720681.1, read as the reverse complement.
TCAAATATCATAAGATATTAATATATCTAATTTTATTATAATTACCGCGTTTTCATATATGATAATATACCGGTTGTATCAAATACCATTAGTGTCCATTAGCCATAGAGAATCAGTTTATACGTATGTATGTAATACGTCGCACCGCGGTGTCTATACATCGTACATACATACATACGTGTACGCAGATCCCCCCCCCCCCCCCCATGACTATGGCTAATGTTACTTGACACATGCGGTATAATAATATAATATATATTTTAAATAATTTTAACTATTTCTATGTTTATATCTTATAATTAATTTATGTCATAACAATAGTATATTACTATTATTCAGCCTCGTCCTGTCCCCAAGGTCCATCTATGAAACTTTTAGAGGGCAAAATTAATGTGGAAAATATGAGAGAATTCATATGTCAACACAAAAGTAATGTGTGCTAGTGAAAGCATTAATCTTTCCTCTCTCGGAAATAATATAAAATTAATAAAGAATATATTATTTATATTTTCCGTCAATCGCAGCTATTCGATTTCTGTTTTTACACCAAGAGACATTAGGTATAGGTACGTTCCGGCAAATATCTAACAATATTTTATATCGTATTTAGTTTATTTTAAATGGACATCGTTATTACACATACCTAATTATGCTGGTTGCTTCGTAATGTTGCCTTTAATATTACTACATGTTAAAGACTTGTTTATAATGCTTGCGCCAGTTTTAAACGTGTAAATATGTATTTTTATGTATTTTATATGTATACATATACATGTGAATAAGCCCAATAAATGCTTATTCAAATTTATCACCAGACACATCTCGATTCTATTAAATTGCTAATGAGTTACTTCGTTATTTCTTGTATTTCTCATTAAATAATGTCTTTCTTAATTGACTGTAAAGACTGTGCTTTGGTATCGATGTATAACAGTAGCTTTCGAGTGATCCTATAACCAGGAAAAATAGACGTTTGTTTGTAATTACACTTCATATAAAGCTGTAAGGAGCAGAACGTAATGCGTTTATTAAATGTATTTATGGTTAAGGTATGTAGAAACTTTCAAGCTATCAAATTGGCGAAAAATTGTATGTTATTTTTAATTCATAACGTAAATATAATCAACAATTTCATCGTCATCACACTGAATGGATAAATATTTATTGAGAAAAATATATATTTAAAATAAATATTAAGTTTTTTAGTATAGATTAGAACTTTGTTGTACCATTATAAGTAACAATAACAGTTTTTAATAAACATAGGTATAGTCTGTCCATCGATATGCGATTCGACCTTTTAGAATTCAAGAAGATTATCGGGGACTATTCTCTTGCCGCAGGTATCGAGAAAACTTGTAAATGAAATAATGGACCGTATTAGGAGAAATCGGATTTTCATAGGTAGAGAAGTAGGTAGCAATATTTCGCTAAGTGAAACTAGTGATGCTATAGAAGGCGATGTTGATAATGCAAGAAATCATTGGAGTACTGAAACACAGCAGATAATCCTGAATGTATACAATAATTGAGAAGTGAGAATTATGGGACTAAAACAGAGAGAATTGTTGGAACATCGAAATTAACGGAAATGTCAATGGACAGTCCAAAAAATCGTTCAGAATGGTTTATTTAAAAGAAAAATAGGAAGAAAAATAAATGAAGTGTTTATCACTACGTTGTCGTGCGTTATGAAGGAAAACGGCTTTAAATTTAGTATAGTTAATATACTAAAATAAAGCAGCGAACAATTATGGAATCGCAAAGGTTGCAGCTACTGCGGGATGGATACCTGACGAAAGCGAAGGCATTTAGAGAAGAGAAACGTTTTATTTACTACTTATACAAAACGTGGTATGACAGCCATGATACTATAAAGAAGGGTTGGGATGACGGTTCGGGAATTTGTTCCGTTAATGTTCCTGTTTTAAGGGGGAAAAGAATATTGCACATGCCTAATCTGTGGATGGCTGGGTTGGTGATGTATTACTGTCATGAAGATATCACAAGTTCCTTGTTTGAAGAGTGGTTCGTGTTTAAGCTACTACCGTCTTTACCTACAAGAAGTGTCATCGTTATGTATAATTCCAGTTACCACTCACGACAAGTGTCTTTGTTTCCAGAAATTTATTTTTTAATAATAATAATAATATATTGGTTTATTTTTAATAAATCTCAGTCTTGCATTGTATTCGAAATCCAAACAACTTGTATCTGCAACATCACAAGAATATTATTTTCTTTTGAAGTCCAGATGGTATTTTTAATTATTTTTTCCCTCTTGAATTTTGATTTAATTTATGAGTTCGGAACGAACAAAACGGAGCAGATAACTACCTATACCGCACCGATAGAAGCAAAAGATGTTTTCATTTATTTGTTTTTTCTTCAGTTCTTTTATACACCGCCAATATTATAGATTCGGGTGAATTATAAACTTGAAAAAACAGTTTCTAAAACGTATTGTTTTGTTTCTCTATATTAAACTTTTTTTGGTGGTAGGAAAATAGGATACGTTTTCTTAAAAGATTCATTTATTGAGGAGAAAAGGTTTTATTTTTATGTGATGTTTCTAAAGAGAGATATTTCTGTGGAGGTCGATCTATTTTTTTAGATTCTATGGACACATCGATATATAAAGATTAAATTCTTTATTGTGCGTGATAGAGGTTGGAGTATCCTGTCAATCATCAAGTATAATAAACAATTACGTAGAATGTTGTATGGCAGGTAATAGTATTTTTGTAGAATATTTATATGACCGGCATCTAGAAAGCCAAATACAACTGTCATTTTATGTATTGTGTCGGTTGATTAACATTTAAAACATGTATTAAAAAACTTTTGAGTTGAATTTTCAATTCATAGTTCTTAAAGTGTTAGTGAAAGCGGAGAATATTTATATGAAATTAAAGATAAAAACTCAAAAAAGAATGGAAATACAAAAGCTATGGAATGAGCTGCAAGCATGTTTTAAAAAAGTCTGTGGAATTTTTGAAACAATGAAAAAATGCATTAATATAGTAGGGAAAACGAATAAGATAGGGAACAGTGTGAAACATTGAATATGAAAGGTTATGAAAGAGTCAAAAAAAGTAGTTGGCGAAGCGAAAGAGTAGTAGTAGTACATAGTATACTAAAAAAAAAGTAGAAAATGAAAAGCAAACAAAATATAAATAATAATGATAGTCTTTATTAGCCAACGGAAACATCTGTTTACAGGATAAAACACAAAAATTAACAATAATTAACAATACGGTACAATAATAAAAATAATAATAAGAAAAATTAAATATATTTTGTAAAAATAAAATGAATAATGAACTAGATAATAAATATAATCAGTGTAAAGAAAAAATCACCAAAACTGACAATGTAATATAGAAAATAAAGAAATTACCTTCTCCAGGAGGGATCAGAACTGAAACGGTTGGCATTCGTACACCTATGATAGTGAGCGGATTTCAATAGAACATTTGTACGAGATGTGGATACGTAGAATGTATCATCTGATCTAGCAGCATACCTGGACAGTAAAAAATTGACTTGATAAAGATCAGGTGAATCAGTGCCATTGCTAACAACTTTTAGAAGGAAGTTACAACTTGTCTTGTCCCGTCTTTTACTTAAAGATATTTAAGGCTGTTGTAATCAATGCCGCGCTGTGGATATATTTCATAATATTTTGAAAAGATTTTAATAACATTTTTAAAAATGTTGGTTTGCAAGTCGCGTTCAAATCGAGTTATTCGATGAAATGTTTTTTAGACAGTCCTACAGATAAAATTGAGGTAGAACAAACACCTGGAATTTACCACATTACTTGTAATAAATCTGAGAAAAAGTTTTGGACACAGGCCATGATTTTCCAGCAAGCAGCCTCAAACCTATAACACACGTGCTATAATTTTAGAGAACTAGATAGCTATGAGAGTATATACATACAAAAAAATAAAAATAGTTTAATGAATTCAGATAACGGGTCTGTAGCGACCTGATGGTCTTTGACGGTTCCACAATGATTTAGTGGTAACTCTTATTTACACTATGCAGAGAATGTTAATTGGTTTGATAACTTATGAATAACAAAAATAAAACACTGTCGCGATTGGATGTACTATTGGTTGCTACCGAGTAATGTCGACACTAAATACCTTACATCCTATCGACTGGCTTGTATGAAATTGATATTAGTTATGCTTACAGTTCATCGGACAACATCGTTCCCTTCTTAAAATTATAATATTCTCCCTCTAGAAAGTTCGGTCATAAACCTTCAAACCTTTGTTTTCAAGAAACAATAAAATGGACCTTTTATTTCTGCATCACAATACGTTAGGTTTTTCCTCGATTCCCTTATTTCAAGCGAGAAGGTCTAATTGCACATTGACCTTAATAAACATAGTCCTTTCAATGTCTGTTCAAAATTTTAAAAAATGAGGTGTGGCCACCACACGACTTTCTTATACGTGTCTGCCTTTCAAATTATACAGAAGTTGTTCTAAATTAAGTTTTAAATACTTTTATCTTCTGAAAAGAATAAGCCTCTGAGTAAATGTGTTACTTCAGGTCGGAATTTTGACAATTTTTTTATACAAAAGGTATTGCAAATTAAGTTCCAAATATTTTTATGGTCGTAATGTACCTGTCTAAAAAGCTTGACTTGCGAAATATTCCCAATAATCTGATCTTCGACCAGAGTGAAAGACCTACTTCCGGTAGAAATTTCTAAAAATTGTTTATATAAAATTTTTTACAAATTTAATTTTGAGTACATATGAATTCTTTATAAATTTGTTTAAACTTACTAGTTGACGAAATATTGGCAAAATTCGATTTTTTCACTGAAGTAAACCACTACTTCCGGTATGCCGATTTTGCTGAAAATCTAATCAGATCTCAAGAGGAAGATTGTATTCGTAAATACCAAATTTGGAATTGATAGCTATAGCAGTTTGACCGCTATCGTGGCCACACACACCGACATACACACACAGGCAGAGAGAGAACGGCATTTTTTAAAAACTACTTTTTCGGTATCAGGGGACTTCAAAACGTCATCACAATACGTCCTTATACTACGTATAAGAAAGAAAAAGTATAAATTATTTTATTGCGGGGACGTCCGGCGGTAAAATCTATGAAATATGTATTAGTACGCCTGACCATGAATAAATTATGAAGATAAACAGATCTAATGATATTTTTAGAATAACTTTCCAATAGTACCTTAAAAATTCACAATATAATTTACAGTTAACAAAACTAATAAACAATAGGGAAAATAATTGTTATTAAAATTTGGCTTGGCCTAAACAGGGCCGATACTCCAATTTTGTTTATATGTTTGTGGTGTGAAGAACGATGCCGGTGTTAGGTAACGTTAGTTTCTTAGAATATTATAGCTTAGGTCTAGGTATAAATAAGCCATCTCAGCAAAATTTAAATCGGTGTTCTGTACGCTACGGTGTACAGACAACGCGGCTTTTATTAACCAGTGCTACTGATGATGACAACATAGTTGTCGAAATACCTTTCAATGTTTTTGTGTCGAAAAGGTGTTTTTAATAGTGTTTTTATTTAGTGTCAAGCAGCTGACTCTAATTAAGTTGTATACGTGTTAGTATGTTTAATAATACGATACGAATTGAACCAAATGTTTGTTCGTGTAATGTAACCCAACGATACAAAATAATAATTAAGTTCAAAAACATAACCACAACATTAGACGTATGGCGTTTATTACCTACGTGCTAGTTTCATTAGCAGCTGTCGCTAATCGCAAACATTTCTTGCAAGATTATGCCGCCTGCTAAATTTCGTAACTGAACACTTTACGAACTTTAAAAGTGGATATTTTAAAGGGATAATTTACCATCAGCAGCACTCAATTTTACATTATCAAGTTATCCCGCACGCAAAATAACCCATACGGTTTTAAAGCGCTCCGCTGGCAAAAACAACAAGCATTTATCAACTTTTCGTGGCGGGCCGTAAAATTTACCGTGGTTTTTGCATGTATTTCATTGAGCCCGCATAATTACACTTACGTTACAGCTACACAGTGTCCCATGCATCGGTTCCATGTAGATAAGAAGTACACAAAGGGAGGGCTGAGTATACGAAAAAAAAATATCGCGGTATAAACGAGAAGTTTTTATCTAAACTACCCGCGGTAATGCAACAGGATCGTTCCAAAGTTGAAATCCGAACTCTCCGAACCATTGCAGGCGAGACGAGAACGTGTAAAACTTTCCCGGAGAGGAAATAAGATTTCCTACGAACGGTCGGAACATTATGTTGATTTACACGGACATAACATTAGCATTGCGGGGACCCAGGGATAGATTTTGCGTGTCTCTGTGTGTGTGTTATACATCCCAGCTTAGATGTGTCGAGGAAAGTTGTCTCATAATCGAGTAGTTTATGTCTGCATTCGATATCGTTTGCAGGCGTTGCATTATACAGGCTGGTTCATATTATAACAGTATTGCCAGTCAAATGTCTTATAAACAAAGTGTTTTTATGGATGTAAACATACTGTGTGTCCAAAAAGTCTGGAAACACCCAAATAAAATCGAAACGGATGATTTTTGAGAAAAATGCAAAAACAGGTCAATTAGTATTTTCAAAAAACTACTGGCTGATGGTATCTGTTTGGAATTTTTGAGGACCTTGAAAAAGTTATGTCATCAAAAAAAAATTAAATGGCAACGTCGCATTTTTAATTTTATTTTTGATAGATCTTTTAATTGTCTAAACGACAGTCAAAAAATTTTTCATTCTACTTAAGAAAAATTTTGAAAAAAAAATCATTATAGAAAACAAAGAAAATTTTAATCGTAGAAATCAGCAAAAACTCTTACAATAAATGTTCAAAATGTTGTCCTTGAGCATCTTGGCAATACCCTAGCGATAATAAAATTCATTTTGAATGTTTTCTATTATTTCAGGAGTGATCCTTCGTACTTCAATCTCAGTTTTTCGAAGAAGTAATTAAATTTTTCTCGGTCATTTTCTTAAGTAAAATGAAAAATTTTTTTACAGTCATTTAGACAATTAAAAGATCTATCAAAAATAAAATTAAAAATGCGACGTTGCCATTTAAATTTTTTTTTGATGACATCATAACTTTTTCAAGGTCATCAAAAATTCCAAACAAATACCAGCCAGTAGTTTTTTGAAAATACTAATTGACCTGTTTTTGTATTTTTCTCAAAAATCATCTGTTTCGATTTTATTTGGGTGTTTCCAGACTTTTTGGACACACAGTATATTCTAAAAACATATGGGGGGGGGGGGGTACACACAAGGCGAAATCATTCTTGTGTCAAATCTGGAGGTAGTCTGGTTGAAAGTCACCTCCCCAGTCATTTTGATCAACCTTACCTATCTTCCTTTTACTGCCTACATTTTTGCTAATGCTAACTTTTTTTTACTACTACGTGTTCCTAACTTTTTTTGCAAGTATTTTGTAGTTTTGCATATTTTTGTCGCTTTGCGTTTTGCGCTTTTTCTTGTATTGCTTGTGTTTTTATGGATGTAAACATATATTCTAAAAACATATTGGGGGGGGGGGGGGTAAACACAAGGCAAAATCATTCTGGTGTCAAATTTGGAGGTAGTCTGGTTGAACGTCATCTTCTGGAATCCAGACACCATCATCAGAAGATTAATCACCAAGTTATCATCACTACTGCCGGAATCACTGCCCCAGTCGTTTTAATCAACCATACTTATCTTCCTTTTAGTGTCTACATTTTTGCTAATGCTAACTTTTTTAGGACTACGTGTTCCTAACTTTTTTTGCAAGTATTTTGTAGTTTTGCATATTTTTTGTCGCTTTGCGTTTGCGCTTTTTCTTATATTGCTGAGTATCAATTATTGTAGTACTTTGGATATTATTTCTAGGTGCAGCTTTTGGGTAGCCTCTATTGATTCAGGAGTAATAGTATAAGATTTACCTGTGTCCTGTTTTTGTGAATTTTTGTTATTTTCTCTAAAACATCCATGTGAGAGACTTTTGGTCGATTGTCTTTCATGTTCCTGTAAAATTTGTTCCTGAACACGTAGATGGTTGTTCCTCTTGGTATAGTGGCCTGCCTATAGAAGATGATGATATAGTTGGTAGTTCGTTTTGCAGCAGTGGTCTGTCGGTAACAGCAGATGTTAGAAAATCTGCTTCAGTGAAAATGGTATCATCAAACGGCCAAATACCAGGTTTTCTAAAAATCGCCATAATATTAGCAGGGGTAAATGCTTTCTCATGAGCTACACCAACACACCTTGTTATTTCGTAAATTGAGAGTGGTATTCCTAAGTTTTGAAGAAGCCAAGAAACGATTGCAGCATAATAATATGCTTTAAATGGCTCGAAAACTGAAAGATCTAAAGGTTGCATTTTGTTGCTACTATGCGGGGGTAAAGTCAAAATTTTAACGCCATCTTCTCTGGCCATGTTGACCACACCTATTGAAATATGGCTTTCATGATTGTCATATCGCAGCTGTGAAGGATTTTCTTTAGGACTTCCAGAGCATTTAATAAAATTACGTATTTAAAACTTCCGTAAACAATTTAACCCTCATCCAACCGCTAGGATTTGCCAGTCCTAGTGTCCCTGGGAAGCTCCATGGATCATGCATGTTTTGAAATTCTTTCTAGGAACGACCATCGCAGGTGGAATATGATTTTCAGATGCCGAAGCAATGGCACACGTTGTGACAGGATGCCCTCTCTCACCACTTGTACAGTGATTGATTTGTTTAGCCTCTTTTTCAGCAACAGCTGTTTTGGGGTTTTGAACAGTTGTCGTACCGGTTTCATCAAGGTTAAATAATTCGCGAACCAATTTGCTCTTTTAATCGACAGGTGGGCTTCGAAATAGTCTCATCATCCAAAAGTGGGGTTGCAAATGATTTTTTTTTTGTATTTTATTTCAATGAATCTTATGACCTGTCACATTTTTCTTGTGCATATGTGATATGAAGATAATGTTTTAAATAACTATGGTTTTTAAATTGTATCGAAAATGTATGCTTACTTTGAACATCTATTATAGGTCAATTTTTATTATTAATCTTTTTATATATTTATTTATTATTTTACTGAAATGTTTGGATGTAGTTTTTTGTCACAGTAAGTAGCCTAACTTGTCATGTTTGTGCATTCGTTCATAAGTTTCAAAGAAAAAAATGATTCCAAAGCACATCAAGGATAATATAATAATATAACATGTTTCGTTATCTAAGAAATTCTCACACTTTTTGAAACCTTGAAAAAGTCGTGAAAATAATACCTTGTATTGAAATAAAATCCAAACTTCCTTTGACGTCCAGACGTCCTATATCTCAATATATATCTACCTGAATTTACGTCGACCTTGAATACAGAAACTTCCCTTGACATGTGCACATTTTCGGGCAGATGTTCTTTGGGCTCCATCACTAACGAGGAGCAGGTGCAAAATAATAATAGACTCTCAGCTTTTACATATACCCATAATTCGAGTCCCTCTAATTTGAAAGATTTCTGTATTGTTATTTTCTAAAGTACAGGTCTCCATAGCATTTAATATGTTGTTTTTTTATTCGTTATCGAGACGGGGCACGTGTACCAGGTAGAAGAAAAGTTTTTTATGGCGTTCATCTGGGTAGGCAAGTAATATTTAATAAATAGATAATAATAATAATAATAGCTATATGATCTAATAATTCTTAATCATATAGTAATAAATGCTATACAGGAAATAAATTACTCATTGAAGCACACTAGAAAGAAGTAAGGTTTTGTTTATCGTTCTTTAAATTAGTATTCATAATTTCATGAATTACTTCAAGTGTATGTTGCAGTGCTACAAATAATTCATAATTAAAAATTAAATATAACTTGGAAAGAATGCCGACAAACACAACACAACACAGGCTATTTTGGATTAGAATACATCCAAAAACTATTTAATCTTTCCATTTTGTAATACATATTATTATGTCACCATTATGTTAAGATAGAAGTAGGGTTATTCGTATATAATATGATATTTTATTTCCTAGTATTTTTTTCTTATTATAAAGAAACTTGATATAAAGATATTTATGAATTTTATGTTTTAAATTTTAAATAATAATAATAAGAAATATGGCGTTAGATTAGAGAGGTACGATTGTTAATTTTATTAAGATCTTTTCGATAAATAAAATGATTATTTTACTGTTGTATCAAATGTAATGCAAGTTTAGTAATTTTAAAATTAGTAAAAGTATATCTATATCTTCGAATATTTAAATGTGTTCATTAAGCAAAAATATATATATATATATATTGACGTGGTTTAAATAACCATGCTATATATGGATTTGTAATTGTGTTAAAACATATGACTTTTCAATTCTTAAAGTAATATTTTTATTAATGGATAAAGAATTAATTATTTAAATGATACTTAAATATTCATTATTTGATGAGATTTTCTTGGTGTTCTGGTTGTCGTAGAGGAAAATAAGGTTTTCTTTCTTCTATGTTTGTATTTTTAGAATCTGTTGAGAAGAAATTAAAAAATATTATTATTGTTGTCAAATATGATGTATTATGTTTTATGTACAAAATTGTTTAATTAACAATGATATGACAAGTATTGTAGACGTAAATAGTTGATTTAGAGTATAAACTAATTTGAATTAAATATCCCGCCATTATTTGAACAGGTGTAAATGAAAGGATAATTTTGACAGTTCCTGTAGTAGAAATTTTTAAATTGAATGACAATTGTGGAAAATGCTTTGCGATGAGGTTTTTTAAAATGTAAGAAGAATAATTAATATACGTAGTATTAAATTAAAGGGATATAAATATTCGAAAGTAAATAGTAAAGAGATATATTGAATTATAAAAGGCAGGTGTAGATTTCTGATTGGAGAATTTGAATAAGCTAAAAAGGTTGTCAAGGGAATTGGTTTTGAAAATAATAAATAGAGAATTTTTCAGAAAGTAATTTAGTGCGGACGTATATTTTTTATGTGAGAAAAAAAACGCATAAAAAATTATACGCATTAGTATTTTTGTGAATAATAAATTCAAAGAAGCAGTAAGTGATTGCTATTATACGATTTAAAAGAATAAGAAGGTTTAATTATAAAAATTAAAAAATCACTTACCATTAATTTATAAAATCCGGATCCAAACCAATTAAAGTATCTGAAGATATCACAAGAGGAACCATTAGATGTGCTGAGGGATATAATCCAGTTTCGAGGAAGTGTTTTTAGCAGGCCATTTTGGTGATATCCATCATCTGTACCCACGAAGAAAAGTGTAATACTCTAGGACGGGACATTAAACCGTAGATATTGGTTCTATCGAGGCACGAACAAACTACAAAACATAAAAGGATTGTCAGATGGGAAGATCGTGTGAAACATCTGTTTATAACTAGTTCAAGGTTGTATAATACACTTATTTTTTAATACAATAACCGATTTATTTGCAAATTCAGTTTTGTTTATATAAAATTTATATTGGAATCCATAAGCAGAATAAGTTAAAGCTATTTGAATTTAAATACAAATTATATAATAATGTATAAAGGGTAATCCTTATTTGAAGAAATATTACGAATTTTATCCATTAGAAATCTCATCAAAAATCGAATATGTATTCACATCTAGAGTTGAAAAGCATTATTTGTTAGTTGTAGAAAATATACAAGTTGTCGTTCAACAAACATACTCGCTATAATCGTATCATTGTCCATAATGGTTCATTTTTACATTTTCTAACATACGAAAGTATATCGTTATTAAACAATTTCAATAACCTTTGTTTATATTTGTGATTCTGATAAACACATTATTATACCATTATTAGTCTGAGATTGTTGTTTTCTTTCATTTGTAGCATTATCTATGTACTTTCTTAAATAGAACAACTGGTTCACAAGAGTTGTGTAACACTAAAACATAACAAATATCAAATTAATTTACTTTGAAAAAGATCGAATAAGATAAGGAATACTTACATGTATAGTCGTAATTCTACAATTTACAAACGAATAATCAGTCACAGCGAACTTCAAAAACACCCCTGACGATAAATAAAAGTATTATATAAAGAACATTTTAAAAATTAATCGATGATAAACGATTCATAAGTTAGGTTATAAATTCTTGACATTAAATGTGAAATATCCCTCCCATTTTTATAATATATAGGTATAGGTCTCAAATAATATAGTCCTAGCAGTTCAATAAAATAAACAAGGAGAAACAAAAATTAATATTTATTTAATTTGAGTATTAGCCAGAGGATTTAAAATAAATAATAATAGTAGTATGAAATTGGTATTGAGCAGAATATAAAATCATTAAATATTGGTATACAGAGTGTAATTAATCATATACAAATATTATAGCTTAATATTACATTTTGCTTGTCCAGAATGTGTGGATGTTTATATAATTGATAATAAATGTTATAAAGATTTATCTCAGCTCTAAAAATAAGTACAATATATATTGAAAAGTGTTTTTGACGAAGGCGTTTCTATAGATACATCCATAATTATAAAACGTCACTTGAAAATATTCGAAAATATTTAGCAATATAAGTAAAGTTATCGAGGCTTTAAACTACAATGTTAATCTTGCATGTTTCTACCACACCACGTATACTCCGAGTATACTGCTTGAAAATGTAGTTCTACTTGTAGTCAATCTTGTAAACAGTCAATATCGTTTCGTATAGGTAAACTTGAAACATCTTTGGTAATAGTCCTGTTCCCCTAGTTCGTCTTTTGTAGATAAACTTGATAGTTTCGTCAATCAATTCTTTTCTTACGGTAATTGAAATACTTTTTATAAGATATTACTTTCTTCTTCCATTAAATAATTGTAGGCTTCACACGTTCTTTATATTCTTCATAATTGTTAAATTTGATAATAAGACAATTACATAAATAACCTTCCTTTAAATTATACTATTTTTTCAAGTATATCTTCTAGGGATAATTTATCATCACTTGTAATCTCTTCTTTATTGCAAATTGGAAAATTTTTTCTTTGAACTTGAAAAACACCCAATAATGTTGTTACCTTTTTAAAACAAGAACAACCATTTGCTTTTTTAGATAATATGTTTGTTCAATTTTTTTTAAATAAAGTAAATATTTTTGAAAAAATGTTCTCAGTCAATATATGATTGGTACTGTAGTATTGAATATCATCTTTCAAACTAATATTGGTAGTGAAACTGTGATAGTTTACTTTTTATATTTTATTATTGAAAACTATTTATACATCCTTAATAACTGACACGTATACTATAACAATTTAAAGATTAAATTATTCGTAGTCAATATATTTAAAAAATGTATACAATTAAACTAACCTGTCATCGTGACGTAGAGGCTTTATTGATATTAATATAGTAAAGTAATAACAGAGTGATTATTAGGCATGCAGGTTATCGTTAACGCATGAGTCGACATTGTCTGCGATGTGCTGAAGTAGGATATTGTCTCTGATAAATTGAGGATCTTCTGATGAAAGTTACACAAATGGTAGCGGCAACTCTCAACTTATAAGTTTATATTTTCATTTTTCATTTACAGAATTCCTCTTTATCATTTTCTATGTTTGGTCACTGGTATATCATTTAATACATAGGCGGCATTGTCTGCCATGAGGCGATGCTGTCCCTGATAAATCGAGGATATTTCGATGGAAGCTACCCAAATGGTAACCTGCTTTCCTAATTGCCATTTTGTCATCAATTTACTATATTTATCAATGAAGCCTATATGCGACGGTAAAAACCTGGTTTATTTTTTTTAATAATATTAGAAACTATCAGAGCTCGTATGTCCTTGCTCTCTCCACTACTTCCTTCCAACTGGTCTTTTCCTGAATTTGCTCCCACCAACTCGTCACACCCATAGTCGGTAGGTCCTTCCTAACTTCTCATCTACTTTTTGGCCTGGTCACTGCTCTTATTCCAACTGGTCTCCATTCCGTAATTCTTCCTACCTTGCAAGTTTGTTTGATTTCTTTTATGTGACCATTCCATCGTACATCAACCACTGGTACAGTTCGCCAATTTTCTTTGGATCCTATATCTGTCTAATTATTTTTTTGGAATTGTTTTAATTTTTCCTCACTTTCATTGTTACTACCCTCATCACCGTTTTGTATATTCTCAGTTTCATTGCTAATTTTATTCCACTACATTCAATGCCCTGTCAATATTCTTTGTGAGATTTCCTCCTCCTCCTCCTCCTTCCCCTCCCCCCCTCCCCCTCCTCCCTCTTCTTCTCCTCCTCGTTCTCCTCCTCTCCTCTCCTCTCCACTCTGTGCGCTTCGGCTTATGATCTCATGCAATCTATCCTGGCTTGAAACACCTTCCACTCACAGAGTTGAGTGCCATAACCTGCTCTATGGGATTGTCTTCGACCACGAGTTTACATCATCGAGTTTCTTATCATTGACATTATTAATATTCACACTAAGGTATTTAAAGTTTTCAATAACCTCGAATTTAACATTTTCCATATTTATGTTCATCTTCTTATACTTTTTTCATGTAGGTACTTGGATTTTGATTCGTTTGACTTCTGCTCTTTTTTGTCTGCTTCAATGATGGTTCTATTTGAAAAAAAATTAAGTTATAATAATTATTTTGCCAAAAGCATGCAGATTTTTTTTCGACAGAATAGTTATACTAGAAAAATTGAAATAATGTATGATTTTACTACTCGGAAGTATTCATATGCGAATTCTAAGCACAATAAGAGTGTTTCTTAAAACGCTTCTTGTAAGAGTTATGTATATCTACACTGCTGAGCTGTCATACTCTCTAGAAACAAGATAAATCCTCCTTCAAGGCTGACAACAAACAAGTCAAATGTTTGAAAAGACACCAAGCTCAACAAATCTATAATCACGAATGTAAATTAATAATGTTCAACTTAAAATTGCTTTATTTAACTTTCTCATTAGCACTGATTGTTAAATTGCTCGTTGAATAATGACGGTCACAAAGGAAGACTTAATTTAATCAAAGAACAAACATAATGGTTTCGATTTAAAAATAATAAAACAAGTTAATTAGAGAACTTTAATTAAAGGAAACAATCCAATACACCACATGTCTGTACTTCACGAGATCAAAGCAAAAAAAATACATTTTTTTAGTGTAGCGTGTAATTATAAAAAACAAATGTGTAACCTTTACAGAGAGGGTAAATGTCTGGGAATAGCCGAAGAGAAAATGGAAAAATATTAAACCTGGAATTTGACTAAAATTTCAGATGAAGATAAAAATACGTACTCCAATTGATTAAACGCAATCTCTGGGTAGGACATATAGTAGGGGTAGAATATATACACGTTTTTGTTCGTTAAAGAAAAAATCGAAATATATATTATGTACTGCTACAGTGAAATTCAATTGAAATTATGTTCTTGTTCAATAGCTTACATTTCGCATCCTTCTAACGTCGGTCGCTAATACAAATCGATACGTAGTGTGACCTAGAAATGTGCTAGCAAGCATGCAGATAGCAATATGATCAGCGATTCGTTATTCATGCTCATTCTACTCAAATCAAGCCACTAATATAATAAACACAAAACGACGTTTATGTTATCGAATCCTATGGCGGATACTTCGTCTTTGTGGACTACATAAATTTACTTATGCTGCATAATTTGAAAGATATTCGCCGAAAAAGACAGTTTTTTGGTTATTCAATTTCAACCTAAATTTAAAAGAAATGTATATAGGTAATAAAAAAATATTTCTATAAATTAAATGAATGTTTTTATACTTCAAAAGTTTGTGTAGGATGCATAATTTGAAAGGCATTCTCAATTTTCGAAATTCACATTCTTTATACAAATTCCAAATTATCGTGCTTTCGTGTTATTCATAAATTAATTTTTTTGCTTGTTTTGACGCTAATAATTGAAAAGATATTTTCAACAACTTGCCATCGAGTCATTACAATATATTTTATTTTATTTTGAAAACTTTTATTATTATTATTATTAATATAACCATAAGTGGCAGATCATTGCACCGATTATATTATTCATCATTAGCAACAACCATTAATTGAGGTGACAATAGTTAATTTTTCATATACTTTCAAATCATAAAATCACGTGCGTAATTAAGGATATTTAAAACGCAAAATATTTTTGGAATTAATTTTACGACAATCAATGGTATGTCGAAAAATCGCGGTTTCTGCAAGTAAATTAGTGCTTTAACTTTGCATATATTTGTGGCCGAAAGCATTCTTCAAATTATCTCATACACATCGTTGATATAAAATTATTTTAGTTTTACGAATTTTTTAGTTAACACATCCATACTTAGCGTAAGAAAATTAAATGGATTTTTGTATACCTGACGAACAGCTGTTTATGATAAAATAATTTTATGAAATAGTGTTTCATTTTTCTCTCAATATTCTTATTTTCATATTATTCCATTAATAAAATCTATTTCTTTCTGACCCGCTAAGGGATTTTCAGAAAACGATTACATATTTTGGCGAAAATATCTCAAAGCATATGATTTTGACATTTTTGTTTTTCAGAAATACGTACTATACATCTAGACATAATAACAATGACAAATGGTTTAATGTTTTACACTTAGGTCTAAGCCAGTTGTAAACAGTATAACCTCTGCACAACTTGCTTTAGATACCTATTTAAATAATATCAAACTAACTAATTGGAATACATTTTATTGACATCCCACAAATGAGCCTGAAGTTTACCAAGACATTATATCTTTATAGTATTACGGATTCTGTGATGGTTTGTTGGTTTTGCTACAATCCTACTTATCCAAAAGAATGCGATGAATCACGTATCGTGGTGATACCCCAGTCAGCTTAAAGTGGGAAACATTGTACCTCTATTTAACAAAGGCCTTTGAGTGTGATTTGAACAGTTTCAGACCAACTGCGATTCGATCTGTCATATCTAAGATTTTTGAAGAACAACTTAAGCTAAGGCTGGTGGAATTTTTTGAAAATATTTTAAACTTTTCACCCCAGAAGCGTGCTTAGCGGAGGAATGGATTCCCTATTAAATCATTAATAGATCTAATAGGTGCTGCAGTTGCTATGATGCTGATTTTCATGGGATATGTCATTGTGTAAGACCTTCGATTGTGTTGACCGTGATATTCTTTAGGCTTAGTTGGAATTTTGTAGAGTTAAAAGGTACAACTCTGGGATTGTTTAAAGTGTATTTGAGTAAATGAGCTATCCAGCGAATCAAACATTAGGCGCCCCCCAGGGCTCTAAATTATGTATAATTTTATCATTTTGTTAATAATATGGTTTTTAATATCAATGCTTTCATTATTGTAATGTCTGCGGATGACACAACCATCATCAATAAAGCAGATTCTAAAGCTACTTTTTACAAATTAGAAAAATCGTAGGATTGGCCAGCAAAGGTACTGCTTTAATACTATTCAAATTTCTTTAATTGATAAATTACAGCATAATTTTATAGAACGCCTGACGAGACGCTTACAGAAATTATAGTCGTTTCACTTAGATAGCACTGCAGACCATTCATTATTTATAGAATTGGGGCCGTTGACAATAACCTTTTTTTATAATATAGATATACATATACAACTCTTTAGTTCGGACCCACATTTTGTAGTACAAGGGATCATACCAATTTCAGTTTCCTTATCACATAATACCACACAACAGACAGGTCGTTATCAAGCTATGACATTTTATAATAAATGACTTAATATATTTAAAGAGATGCTGTTAAATATCTTTTTGTACTCACCGCCTGTAAAGTGACATTTGGCGCATGTGTAGCACGACTGGGAAATACGTTTTCCCGGTTGAGGCGACTGTAAAAGTAGTGTTGATTTACCGGTTCTGGCTCCACCTCCGGAGGTGGAGGTGGAGGTCAAAGGTCAAGGGGGCAAAGGTCAAGGGGGTCAAAGGTCAAGGGTCAAAGGTCAAGGGTCAAAGGTCAAGGGGTCAAGGGTCAAAGGTTCAAATGTCGAGGGGTCAAAGGTCGCCGGAGGCGGGGTCAAAGGTCGCCGGAGGCGGGGGTCAAAGGTCGCCGGAGGCGGCGGTCAAAGGTCGCCGGAGGCGGAGGTCAAAGGTCGCCAGGAGCGTAGGTCAAAGGTCGCCGGAGGTCAAAGGTCGCCGGGGCGGAGGTCAAAGGTCGCCGGAGGTCAAAGGTCGCCGGGGGCGGAGGTCAAAGGTCAGCGGAGGTGGAGGTCAAAGGTCGCCGGAGGCGGAGGTGGCGCCCTCTGACTGACCCCTTGACCCTTGGCCTCTTGACCTTTGCCCCCTTGACCGTCGACCCCTTGACCTTTGACCCCTTGACCTTTGACCTTTAACCCCTTGACCTTTGACCCCTTGACCTTTGACCTTTGCCCCCTTGACCTTTGACCTCCACCTCCGGAGGTGGAGCCAGAACCGGTAAATCAACACTACTTATAAAAATTGAAAAAACACTGGCACTTTGGGACATTTAAAAAAAATAGTCTATAAAATACTACTTCCCTCCACTATTCTTCACTAAAAGTTGGGGAAATAGGAGTAATAATTAAAAATTATTCCAAAAAAAATGTGGCGCCATCTATTTGACGACATTTTAAGCGACATCTTAAGCAAGATTCAAGCGCCATCTATTTGAACCACATCGACATTCATATCGGCAGTTCGGAATTGTTTGTATATAAACCAAAAAACGCAATAAATGTACTATAAATTTATAAATATAAGAATAAATACCTCATGTTTGCCATGTGTAAGAATATAATAACTTAATTTTAGGGAAAGGTGAGTAATAGTTACGTACATGAAATGCTTAAATTAATTAGGCAATCTATTTTAGGTTACGTATGATACTAATGACATTAATCAATAATATTTCTTTAATTTAGTGTTCTGTCGCTCGTGTTTTCAAAGTGCGCTCATGCGGGAAAATAGTCTTCCCGCACTTGGTTCGTAAATAACTATTAAATCTTTAAATCTATATATATAAATAAAAATGAAATGCTTTTTGTTGGTAAGCACTTGTAAACGGCTGGACCGATATTGCTATATTTAAAAAAAAAATTCGTAATAGTCCGAATAAGGTTTTAGGGGAAGAAAATTTGGAAAAGTTTCCAGTAAAATTGGAAAATTCGGGAAAAACTGAAAGTGCTTTTTTCAGTAGGATCTTTGTATGAACTGAAGACCATAACTCATGATTCGAACGATGGATATGCGTAATTCCTTTTTTTTGATTTGTTCGTTATGGTCCTGGAAAAGTTATCAGGAAAAAATCCAGACAATTACAATGGAAAGTCGGAAAATTCGGATAATTTACAAAAAACATGATTATTGCATACACTCTCGATCATAACTAATGATAGGAATGATATATTTTTGGTTGATCCTTTTTGGTTTTGCTGGTTATGCTCTCGGGATGGAATGATTTCAGTTGAAAAAAATCTGGAATATGTGGAGAAAAATCTGGAAAAACGCATTCCGGCTTAAATTAAAATAAATTTACATCTGTTTTTACTTTTGCGTTGTTTCGCGATCTCTCCGACAAATGTAGTTATTTTATTTCTATTTGTCTATCAGATCACTATATCACCGATTGGCGCGATTCACAATTTTACAATCAGCTTCAAACGACATTTGCGCAATAGCGTAATAAATTGGAATAGAAATAAGAAAATGTCAACGTTCGTAACCCAACATCATGCCAACATCTGCGAGCTGTTAATGGTGAATTGTGTGGCATATATAGAGAATCATGTCAACGTTCGCAATTGCTAGGGAATGACACTTATTGGGATTACACTCTCTGAAATGCTGTGATTTCGTCAAATGCTCGTCAAATACAGATACTTGTTTCGAAATTCACAAAACGATCACACGTTTATTGAAATTTGAACAGGACAACGTCTGTCGGGTCAACTAGTTTCAAATAAAAGGCATATTGCTAAGCAATGCGTATTATGATATTATACCTTATTCCAGAAAGAGACGAAATTCTGAACAGACCCAAATGACAGTTATTTTCTGATTGGTTTACAGCAAGGCGAAATAACACCGTACTACATTCGGTTTTTGCTATCAATTGTCAAATATTTTCAGATCTTTGACATTGTTTTCTAGACAAATTATGGACAAATTTATTTGCTTTCATGTGTTGTGAGTACTACATTTACTTTTGTGTTGCCTGAACTGTGAATTTATCTCTGAAGAATCTTCAATTTAATTAGGTACAGTTTGTAATTAAACTGTCACTCGCATTTAAGTCTGCAATAGCCGACCGATAGATTTTCGTCTTCGCTAGGACCGGTAGAAATACCGTAAAGTGAGGATAGACGACGCGAAAAACCTCGTGTGAAATGTGTGTAACAATGTTTACTGTTTAATGTTTTTTATCTTTAAAAATAATTACATAAATATGATTTTTTCTTTATATCGCACATCAAATGTGCAGCTGGCGTGTAGAGGTCGTTTTTTTTTCTTTTGTGTACCAGCCTTAGTTAGTAGACATTAATCAAATTCATGCATTTTTGTGGTTATTTCTAAAATAGATAACTTTTTTAAAAAAATAAATTAGTACAAAAACTGACCTTGACATTATAAATGTATGCCTTTTGCATCACTAACCCAAATTTGAGATTCTAAAATTACAAAATAAGTTTAAAAAACGCGAAACGGCGATGCCTTAGTTTTCGATAGGTAAACGCCCCTCTTAAGTTTAATTTATATCTATTAGTTTCTTCTGTTTAGTCTGATTTCGTGATAGTAACTTTTATCACTGGATAAAATAAAATGTGTTTATATTGTTTATATACCGGGTGTCCCAGCTAAGTCTTTCGGGTCATATATCTCAATTATTATTGAACGAATTTTTATAAAATTTGGAATATAGACAATTTATTAAGTGAAGAACCATTGCGCTATACTGAAACAACCATAGTCTTTAAAACTTCAATTTAATAACAAATGTTGATAACATAGAACAACCAAAAAAGCGAGAATACTAAAACAAAAATCACATGAAAAAGTCATAGGTAGATGTTCGAATGTACCACCATCCGCTTCAATACATCTCTCTAAACGAATCTTAAAATCATCAGTTACGTTTCGCATTATGTTAGCATTTATTGATGCAAATGCTTCTCGGATTCTGTTCTGCAAATCTTCAGGAGTTGTAGGCGGTGTTGAATA
This sequence comes from Amphimallon solstitiale, assembly GCA_963170755.1. Classification (NCBI taxonomy): domain Eukaryota; kingdom Metazoa; phylum Arthropoda; class Insecta; order Coleoptera; family Scarabaeidae; genus Amphimallon; species Amphimallon solstitiale. The sequence continues at coordinate 110,141,438 of OY720681.1, read as the reverse complement.
AACTTTTGTTTTGACGTATCCCCACAGGAAGTAGTCACAGGGGTGTTTTACTTCATTTTTTCTGTAGAGACTTGATTTTTGGTGCTTAACCATCTAAAGATATTTTCGTGGAATTTGAAAAAAAACGATGAGTGTAAATTACATCTTTTAACCTTAACTAATTTGAAAAGTAACAGAACAATCTTCATTCAATAAAGTATCCACATTTTAAATTTCAAAAGAATTCGTTCAATAATAATGGAGATATATGACCCGAAAGTCTTAGCTGGGACAGCCTATATATGAAAATAGATACAAGTCCTTAGGGTAGCGCTTTGTCCATGCTGATATTCCATTTTCCTTGATATACCATTTCCTGTATGCCCTAGTGAAATCTTTCAAGAAATACATTAATTTGTTATATAGTTAATGATTGTTGATGACTCTTTATCTATCTTTTCGCATTTTGACGCATTTAATTATCATTGCTTATATTAATATTAATTATTATAATCTCTAAAATATTCTATGCTGCCTGGTTCGTACATACCGATTATTTACAATATCAAGTTTTACATTCAACAACTTGTAAATTACTCGGACATTATTTAGGTAGTACTACTTCACCGTTAATGACACTTTTGCCATATCCACTATTAATTCCGGAATCCATTCTAAAGACAGATAAATCTCCAATAATACCTAATCATTTTGATATACCAAGAACATAGTTTCACTGAAATCAATCAAAAACATATCTCGGGATAATAACTTGGGCGCCTAGTTGAGTCGCTCCTATATAGCTAGGCATTTACATTACGTATTCTGTGGGCTTTTTCCCTTGACCTTGTGTCAGGGTCCCCCATTATCCCTCGTCATCCCAAATCATGACGCACGATCACTTCGCTTACTGCCATCACAGGGCGCTTCCAGAACGCGACCAACCACCTTGCGCGCGATATTCACGTTTATTTATAGAGCCATTATGCATCTCCATCGACGAAACTCCCAACAATAATAATATGAATCTAGCGCCTGAATCGTCCCCTCACAACGAATGAATGGTTTCCTTTCTGCTTCACAATTTTTTAATACATACAGCCGTTCTTATATTCTACTTTTTAATGTTAACGTGACCTCATTTTTAATTAAAAAAAAAAAAGAGAACATACGCATATATATTTTGCAATCAACTTAACAATTTCAAAAATTGGGAAATCCAGAGCAACATGTTAAACTTCAGTTTTATTAATATTTTGATATATGAATATAGAAACCTGCAAACGTTTAAGACTGACATTTATAAATGTTACAGGATATATATGTTGTTACTGACCTTGTGACTTCAATTCTTTGCCCCTTAATTTACGACGGGGCTCGTGTTGTCGGTGTTTCTTTAAAATGTAATTACTTCAAACTTATCGCATTTCAAAATTTCACCTTTGTTTGACGAAAAAGTATAGCGCCCCGCACGACTAGCACTATTCTGTCTAGTTCTGAAGTTTTCCGCCAAATGTCATTGCGAACTGAAATTGTTTAATGGTTTCGATAGTTCATAACCTGCAATTGAATTTTCATGCGTCTGCCAATGTTAATCAAACGTTATGTGGATGTTTGTCAGTCAATTTTGATGTCTCCAACTACATTTTACGTTCCTGGACTTCGGGGTGTCATTATCAGCTGTGCCGATCCACCGCCATATTGAATACTGAAAACCTAGTAAAATTTATTGCCTTACACGTCCTCCTTATGGGAGAATACTTTGATGCACAGTGATTTTCTACACGTCACGGCGTCGGCAGATTTCCAAAAAATGCTTTTCGGGCCTTCGCTCTTTCAATGGACGCGTTAAGGTCAGATCATTCGCTCCCCAAATCGCTACATTTACACGTCTTTTGTGTCGTATTAACACCGGGAGCCCTTAAAAGAGGAATGTAGGCTTTTAGTATGTATAATAAAAACGCTTATGAAGATATACTTCTAGCTCGTATGACCATTGTTGAAAATGTGAAATATTGAAAATATCTTTTCCGATTAACCTTGTATATCTGTCCAAAATAATATGAAGCTCAATTCATTAACACAAAAAAACAACGATTAAATATACCAAATTTCACCATTAATCAACCGTTTTATTGCTTCAAGTACCTAACCAGATAAAATCGGTACGCAGTTTGGTAGATTTATGGATCGATACTCGTCATCTCCGAATATGGTGGATGCTTGCATATAATAACCTTAAAATTTTATGTGACAGGTTTATATCTTTTTTTAGTTGTTCCCAACTATCCGGTAATTAAATCGTATCTCGAAGAAAGTTCTCTGTATATAGGTGTATTTCACTTGCTTATCCAACTTGATATGTGACATGTTACCAATACACCGACATGATACCGCGTTTAAAGAGCAAGCCGTTATAGTTAAAAATGTGGATTCTTTAAGAACCGTTTTATTTTCGTGTATGTATCGGGAGTTATCAGTTTTAGGAATGCGGAAGTGCCCGGGTATTTTCACAGCGATCCGTAACCTGTCACGAAATTGCTGCCAAGTTATAATTTATTTGTTTGTAGGATCACGTGAAGGCATCAATACATCAGCTCTTGTTGTACTTGACGTTTAATCATAGTAATTACAGATGTGCAACGTAACATAACATAAACTTTCTACCTTTATCATATGCGTGTAATTTTACTACATGGTGCACTCGAAAAATTCTCGTATAACTTTTCAAAGTTCCTTCCGATGTTTTCGATACGTTTTTTTATACAACTAAACACTTTGGTAAGGATTTTTGTTTAGATGATTAAAAGGATTACTGTAAAAATTAGATCCAATTACACTAGCCGACACGATTTTTATAACTGACTTAACAGTCGAAAATGTTAGTATTTTGCACCGTTTTAAATGTAAAAACTGTATTATAACATAGGGTATCAACTCACATTTTCAAAATGAAATATTTATCCGTTTTCACTAAGATTAACGTAAAATTTAAAATGAAAAAAGTATTATAACAAACTCGAGCGTGTTTGCGGCTATACCGTAAAGGGCAGCGGCAGCTACAAAGGATATGTCACGCATTCCAGAGAGACTTGGAGAATTCTAATAAATTAGCCATCGCGGAATATACTAAAATGGAAGCTTCTGGAATCGATAAGTGCATATATGAAGGTCGCAGCTGGCGTAGTGAATTGTTTATTGTTTCGTTGTTGACGGAGTCTGGCAAGAGACAAACGAAATGTCACTGAATTGTCACTTAGTTAAGAAAGATTGAAGCAGTGTTCTGCAAGTTATTTTGTGTGTGATTTTAAAGAATGGAAAACCGTGCAAGAGGCTCTAAAAATTCTTCGTACAGTTTTGATTATGTTTATGGATTATATGTTACAGAGTCGCAAAAGAAGTTTTTAAGTGAGTTAATTCAAAGATGTTATGAACAATATTTTGGCTTCAAAATGAAAAATTAAGACAAAACATATATCCTGTATTTTGTGTTATGTCAAATTAACTCTGTCAGAAAGGCTAATGATTTGGCGTTAACCAGCAGATCACGTCACGGGCTGTTACTTCTGTCTTGTACAAATTGAAGGGTTTTTAAATAGAAAGAAATACAAAGTAATTTGTCCACATATTCCGTCTGTAAACAAACCGTTGAAAATTGTGAGCTTTCAACTCCAATGCATTCAAATTCTTCTGCAATAATTATTGGAATACGCGGTTTGTGTTTTATAAGTATGCGTCTTGTGTAAGAATACCTGACCTTAGCATAGGTAACATTAGTATTGCGGAGCCAGTGATTATGGAACTGGGAGGAAGGTTGATTATTTACAAAATAAAACAAAAACAATTTATTTAGAGGGAATAATATTTATATACAGAGGTGTTTTGATCCAAAAATGATATGGTTTCTGGCAAAGAAATTATAGTTTTAACATTCCATCAATTGATATTCCAATAAGTTTATTAAGTATTTAATTTTGTAGCTTCCTTTCCAGCAATCAATATTTCCACCACCTAAACAGCTGCTGGTAAAATTAAATCTTCAGCTAGTAATGCTTCGTCATTAGTAGTTGCTGATGCCGTGAAAGTCTCTTGTTGATTGTGGATGGAGCTTACTTTTCGTTCAAAGCATACTACAGGTTTGTCTTTTTTCTGGATGCTTGATATTTAAATTTCGAAGTAGCTATAATGTATCCATACTTTCTATTGATCAGATTTCTCCACAAGCTACACATTGAAGATTGAAGATAACGATAAAACCATATTTAAAATATTCTTTGTATATTCCTGTTTCTTTGGGACATAGATTGTTCTAACAATTTTTTGAGAAATTTGTCTGTATTTAGCAAAGTGCAGTTAACCGCTGAGAATATAGACGTAATAATTTGAACTGTATTAAACAATAATTAAATCGTAAAATAAAGGCATTACACTAATATGTACCTAAGTTAACATTTTGTAGGCTGCCAAAACATTTCAAAACACTGATATTAACATATATTTTTACAAAAAAGTACAATTACATAGGAGTCTACTAGGAATACAGTTTTGTAAAATGAATCTCAATTAGCATGTTCTATTTGTGAAAGTTGAATACAACAAGAAGCCGTAAACACCCGCAGTTTATTTGTGTTACGACTACTAGCAAATTGTCACGTTCTGAAACATCATAATCATCTTTTGCCTTGTTCTTTAGTAGGTAATGTACCTTGCCCTTCGGTATTAGATATCGCTGTGATCTCTAAGTCTTAGTTTAAAAGGCATCCTGACAACACATCGCACTCTGATGAGGCTGAAACATGTGCATGTATATTGTTAGTCACGATGGTGTGACGTACTTTCATCCATGCATATATTGTTTAATAACATTAATATCAATACACCGTAAGTAATTATATCATTATTTCAGTATTTGTCAGTACAAGAAATTATCAAAATCTATTCCTCGATAATGTTTAAAAAAATCGGTAGATCCGAAATAGTAGTTTACGTCAGTGAAAATATCGACTTTCATCAATATTTCGTCAACAACTACGTTAGAAAACATTTACAAAGAATTTAGATGTACTCAAAAGTGAATTTGAGAAAATATTTATCAAAACAGTTTTCCGAAATTCGGTTTTTTGGGAATATCTCGCAATTCGTGCTTTCTAGGCAGATAGATTATGAGCATAGAAGTATTTAAAGATTGGATCTTCACTACTTTCTATATAAAAAAAATCTCAAAATTCGGGCCAGAAGTAGTAACACTCTTACTCTTATCGAGTGACACTTTTGTGCAAATATCTCGCAAAGTATGCATTCTACAGAGATTTATTAAGAGAATGGAAGTACCTAGAATAGGATTTTGAATAATTTGATATAAAAAAATGCTCAAAATTTGGACCTGAAGTAACACCTATTACCCACAGGTTTATTTCGACGGGCTTTTTTTTAAACAAAATGAAGGAAATTTAAAAAAGAACATAAATTTTGAATAGATACTATTAGAAATGCATCATGGGTATTTCCTGCAGAAAAATATAAATCTCAATTTTATGTGTGGTGTTTACCGTTCGAGAATTGTGTGTGTTCATTATACTCATAAAGTCCCACTTTTAAGTTTCTATTTTCCCAGTTATTTTTATGTTTTAATCTGTATTTCTTTAATTTAATTTGATTTTGGTCGATGGTAACCATCTTTACGATGGTCCAAAATGGAGAATATAATGTTGTCCATAATAACCATCACTTGGAAGACCGTACAAGATCCTAAGATCCTCACGGTCATATGACAGGTATCATTTTTCAAGTTTAAATTCATATTGTGTTTCTTTCAGGAATATTGGTCCAGTTGTTAAGATTTGTCAACTTAATATAGAAGGTATATCCAAAGATAAATGAAATTCATGCAGAATCAGTGGATTGACTGGTTTCAAGAGGAGAATAGTATGTTTTTCAAGTGAAATATGATCGCGGGTCCAGCTTGTGATTGCGGAGCTGAGATTGAAACAGTTATACATATTGCTGAAGAATGTCCTCTAGCTAAGTTTGAATTTGGATACACGGACTTACATAATTTAACTCAACGGCTGTTGTTTGCATCTTAACAACTAAAGACCTTTAGTTTTGTGGCACTGTGATGTAGGTTTTTTATTCTGCAGGTTTTTTCCTACATCCTAGACCAAATGGTGCAGTGTTTTAGAGGGCCCCCCTGCAGATATGGCCCTTCTAAATATATTTCTACTTTTGTAACATAATTTATATATGTTTCTTTTCTTGTACCTGTCATGTAGTTTCATACGAATATATACTCATAAAAATGCCAAGCACTTCTATTATGTATGAGTATATTTGTTTATAAGATGAGCTCGAGAAGTACGATATACATGTGCGATGTTATTTTCTCTTTAGTCAGTTGTATAGACGCGTTCATATTTTGAACACACACATATTCAAGTATACTGTGGCTTTTATTTTAATACCTTTTTCCAATAGATACATTTCAAATGAGGGGTCACTCGACCCCCTTCGCCATTTAAAATTTTTAAATTGATATAGGCTGCAGCGCCATCTGTCAAAATTCTAAAATGAGACATGGTCATAAATTTAGTATTTTTTCAGGAATTTTGTTATGTTTTTGTTTCAAAGATTTATTCCACTTCCCTTAAAAAATAATGGGGCGAGAGGGGCAGGTACTGTGTATAGCCCTAATAATTAGTTCATTTGAGTTTTGAGTCTTTCAATGCAAATTCATCATGAGACAGTTGAAATTAAAAAAACTAAATATTCGTAAAATAAATAGCGACTATAAATGATTTGTAGGACGCGGTAAGCCGTGAAATTGAATATAAGCTTTGTCGCTTCTTAAATAATACAACTTTACACAATTTGTTCATTGCATATGTGAAGCGACAAGTAATTCAATAAATAATAAATTCAATCAATCATTTATGACCCCCTTTTTTTAGATATTATCGGAGTGATTTTAGAATGTTTGGTAAAATATTTTTTTATAGACACAAATGCGTAGAAAAAGGTCAGAAATGTTACACATAAGAAGTAAAAATACCTTGCAATTTTCAGTATATTTACGAAGTAAATTTTGTATGTAATTTTACAATGATCTAGACAATCTAGAGAATTTAGTATCTAACGCAGTGTTGCCAATGCTGGTGATTTATCACCAGTTCTGGTTATTTTTCTTATTTTTAAATTATCTGGTGATTATTTTTTAAATTATTATATCGCATGCAGTGCAGTCGTTGTTTACAAACAGCAGAGAGGTATGTAATTTATATCTATAAATTAAATTATGCATGTCTTAAAATTATTATTATAGTATAGAATTAAAATCAGTTCGTCTACTGAAGAAGACAAAACTTCGCCAAGAAACAGGAAGAAATTAAATTATAAGAGCAAGTACAATAAAGCTTGGGGCAAACAATTTAAGTGGATTGGTCCAAGTAACCTCAGCATTAATCATTTCTATTGCAAATCATGTGCAATTAATTTAAGTGGACGTATTATAGCAATAAAAAAACATGAAAGCACTAAGAAACATTAGTTTTATATGTAGAAACATATAAAACTAAACAAAGCTGTTAACATGCAGCAATCAGTCGTTAATATGTCGAATTTTTTGAGTGCTGTATCAAAACAAAAAAAATGGCATCTTTTATTGTAGATCACAATATTTCATTCAACACCGTTGAACATCTCCAAGGATTGTTAAAAGAATTTGCAAAACATCCAGTACGGCAATCTTGAAGAATGTTATTGGCTAATATTCATTTAATAGTTTAATCGAAACTATTCAGAAAACTCAATTTTCCATTCTAGTGGATGAATCAACATATATATACTCGTCTACAAAGCATTTAGCCATAATTGTAAGATTTGTTGAACATTTGACAGTGCATGATGAGTTTTTAACTTTGTTACGTATGCCAGATGCATCTGCAAATAGTATGTATAATTTGATTGTAAATTTGTTTATTAAACATAATGTAGATTACAAGACATTATTAGTGGGTTTAGGAGCCGATGGCGCTCATGCTATGATGGATTCTAAACATTCGTTACAAGTTCTGTTAAAAAAGGATGTTCCAAATTTAATTGAAATAAAATGTGTATGCCATTCTCTAGCATTATGCGCATCGAAAGCATAATTTAGACATATACAATGTAGATACCGTAAATTTGACCGATAATGATAATTAGTATGTAAGAAGTTATTAATGTATAGAATATACTTTGTTTTTATTGTTATATATTTTATATTTTTTTACATAATAAATATATTTATGATATATGGTAAATGTTTAATTTTTTTCTTTTAACTTGACTATAAATTTAAATTCTGATGATTTCTGGTGATTTTTAAACAAGAATCTGGTGATATAAAATTTCATAGGTTGACAACACTGATCTAACGATATTCGGGTATGGATAGAGTGTAAACGAATTTCACCTAATCCGTACTGTAATTATTCTATGCTGTGTATTTTTAGACCTCTAATTTGCGTGCCAAAACAATTGGAGCATACACGTTTTACATGTAGAAATTGAGTGAAGCTGAAATTGAACAATACTTGTGTTGCTTAGATACAATAAAACATGCTTGGCGCCCTTAATATATGCTTACATGCTGTCATAAACGAAACACCAATCGAAAATGTAATTTGTCAGATAAACAAAGATACGAGACACTAAATTAGAACATCCACGATAACAGTCAGCTTAATCCTCACATAAACTGCTCAATTATGAGAAAATTACGCGTAGAACCAGGAAAAGAGATAGGCCCGTACATAATGAACAGAGGTTAAATGTCCAGGTCTGCTGACTCCGAACGCTTTGACTTTTATAATTCGTGTGTAACAATTTATGTTCGGATACATACAACGTGTTGTTCGTATCTTATACACTGGAGAAACCTATCATCCACTGTATTCCAAGCTTTAATCTAGGGTTCCCCTGTCTCTCTCCGATACAGTGTATCATATAAGTCACTTTGCTTTCCTCATCATTCCTAATTAATATCAGCCGTGCACACGATGGGAATATATGATCTTGGAGGAGAATTATGTCGTACTAACTGTTGGCGTGCGCGGAATAAATAATTATTGGTGTCGCAAAGACAAAAACGATGGATGACCTACATGTTGTGTCAAAGAATTTACAAGTGTTGTTCAAAATAAAAATGATGTGATGACTTTTGTTTGTATGTTTTTAAGAGTTCTAAGGAATATTTTTAAATATGTGAGCTATCTATCGGCCGCTATGGTTTCGAATCTTCGTATACACTTTGAATGGTATGAAAGAGCAGAGAAACATAATTTTTACCTTGCGCTTAGGGTAAACAAAAACACTAAAACACCTTACCACACTAAAGCACAAAAAACACGTATTTCGACAATTATATTGTCATCTTCAGTAGCACTGATTAATAAAAACTGCGTTGTTTATACACTGTGTCGTTTTGTATATACTACGGTGTACATACAACGCGTTTTTTTTATTAATCAGTGCTACTGAAGATGACAACTTAGTTGTCGAAATACGTACTGAGCAACACAGTGTTGTTCTGTAAGTATAGTCTACGGTATATAGACAACGAGGATTTTATTAATCAGTGCTACTGAAGATGACAACATAGTACTTTAATAAATAATGTCCGAACAACAGTCAGTAGTGATTTAAAAGAAATTAAACAGGGCATTCCACAGGGTTACATTCTTGGTCCTTTCTTGTTTATGGTCTTTGTACACGATCTAAATAAGTCAATGGAAAACTGTGAAATACATATATCAATATGCAAATGACACGTCTGTTATTTTATCAGGCGAGACATATGAGGGATTATCACTCAAATGTAACCAAAACCAGCTTTCTTGTCTATGATCAATGCAAAAAGTCCCTATACGTGAAATATAATGACAAATCACCGCCTCAATCATCAAATTCAAAATTTTTGGGTATAATTTTTGATAACTCTCTGACCTGGTGCGATCATATAAATAATTTCTGCAGTAAACTAAGCAGCGCGCGTTTTATGTAATGTATCATTTAAGAAATAATGGAAACCTATTTACATTAAGGACCTTTTATTTTGCTTACGTTCGATCTCGCATAGGGTATGGAATATTGGCATCGGGTCGGAGTTCGTTTTCTCATAACATTTGTGTTAAACAAAAGAAGATTATCCGCTCTGTTTCTTTAGTCGCGCCGGGCATCGTGTCGTAATTATTTCAAAGAAGCGAAAATCCCAACTCTTCCGTGCCTATATCTCTACAAACTATTGAAATTTCGTAATAAGAATATTCAATGATTTTCCACGAACGCTAAAATTTCTAAATCAAATATGTAAACGTGAGGAGCTAATAATCTATCTATTCCACGTCATACAATTAATATATATGAAAGAGGACCGTACTATGCAGCGATTAAAGCTTTCAATGCCCTCCCAGGTTACTTAAAACACTCACGAGGCAGTGCAAAATTTAATTAAAATAATACCTAGTTGACAAGGGTTTTTATAGTTTTGGCTAGTTTTTATAACTGGTATATAGCAGCACAAGGGGGATATCATTGGCATTCACTTTTGATGTGTTGTATTTTGTTTTTATTATAATACATTAGAATTGGGACTTGACCTATACCGATAGGTCCAGCTCGGAACGGGCCATAGTCAGCAATGAGTGGCAACACCGAAACCCCCACCGAAACCCCTCTACCCGCAGCAGCAGCACATTGCACTTAAGAATTTAGTAAGACTTAAACCGCGCAAGGATATAGTCGTTTGCATATTCGTTCTGTATACGTAATTTGCCCATTTGTTTCAGACATAATAAGGTCCAATTTATTATTATTATTGTATTCTTAGCTGCTACGGAAAAGTAATTTTAAGTAATAAAAAAACAATAACGTTTTCTAAAAGATAAAAGTAAAAAAATCAATAATTCTACAAAATAAATTCAAATTTTAAGAAAGTCACTCAAAATAGGAGCACGCGGAGTGGTATCGTACACACGTTGCCACATAGCACGTTCCATACGTATATTGTTGCCTATGTATGGCCCGTCGCGGGCTGGACCTATCGGTATATACTTGACAATGTCAATGTCGCAGGCACATGATGAAAACGGAATTCACGGAAGATGTTAAAATAACAACTCAGTTGGGTCATTTCCCTGAAGAAAGTAAGTGATTTGAACAAATCCCGTAACTGTTTTAGTGAAAAAATGAAACAATATTGTTTAGGTATTAAAGACATTTATTTAGTAAACCATGCATTATTAAATGTAGAATACAACAAGCCATTGAAACACAAATTATTTATTCAAAAGTAATTAACAAAAGAAATAGGTACTTACGCCGATATTTTTAGAAATAAAGAGGATAGTTTTAGTGAAATTTTAAACACTTTTAGTGAAAGTAATTAATAAATAGTAATGTTCATTAATTTTTATTAAAACACGTTGTTGATTTGTGGCATATCGAGTTACAAAGTACGTTACTTTTTTTACAGGCACATCTTTTTATTTTACATTGTATTTTGGATTGTTCACAGGGACACCTCTTAAATCTTTGACCTCCAAATAAGGATAACTTTTCTGCAATCTCAGACAGACCTAAGTTAGTCCTTGGAACTGTTTCGTAAATGTTGTAGTATAGCTATTTGAAGAGCGTTTCTTGGGAGCCAATCTTTTATAATTCCAACTGAGGTACTAATTTGGTCTATAATATTTTTTATATCTTATGCGATCCCCACAATGTTATTTCCCTCTAATGGGCCTCTATCTACCTTAGGTACATAAACCAAGACTGTGGAATCCATTAACACGTCTTTAAATTTCTTCAAAGAAACTGCTTTCATTTTTTAAGCTTATTTTTTCTGGTGTTTTGCAGCATTTCCCTTGGATCTTTAATGCTCTCTTCTTTTTGGAATAAATAGCATAGAATTTTCGATCCATATCCTTCTTCTCCTACTGCATTCCCACATATTTCGTACACCGGATGTTTACAAATGGCACATCAATGGGCTCCGCCAGATTCCATTCCACAAACAACACAACATGCTTTGCTGTTGCTAACAGCTGCTTTCCCTTTTGATGCAAATAACACTACAGATGTTTTAACTGTTGAAGTAGTAGTTCGTTTGAGTTGACTTGTGGTCGATAAAGAAATTGATTCAATTTCTGGTAGATCCTATAAATGTAAAGCCTTTTTGGTGAGTAAATCAGCTGCCGGGAGATCGTGTGACATTGAAGTGTTATTGTTGATTGATTTAAATATTGATAGATCATTTGAAGTTGAAGCATTCTAATCAATTAATTCAGATGTTGGTAAATCTTTTGAAGTTGAAGCGTCGTTGTTGTTTTCTAAGGAAGCTGCTGGTAACTTTTCTGGTCTTAAAATAATGTCATGGTCCTGCTGATTAAGAAGTAGATCCATGTCCTCTTCAGTAACCAGTTTTTCAAGCAACTCTTTCGAAATATGACTTGACACGGTCGCCTGAGGGGTAACAAACGAAACATAAACCCGTGCGAGTCCTGACTAGTTTATTACATCTCTTCACTAAAGCAGTTAAAGAATTTGATCAAATCACTTACTTTCCTTAGGGAAATGACCCCACAGAGTTGTTATTTTAACATCTGCCGTGAATTGATCATCTACCTTAGAGGGATTTGATCAAATCTCCGTTTTCATCATCTCCCTGCGACATCAACACCTTGTATGGGTCTATAAGAATAAATACTATTATTATTATTAAACGCTTAAAATTTGGGCGTCATTAAAATGTAATATTTTCCATCACAATGAAGGCGGTAAAAAGAGGAAAGATAACGTAGAAACTTTCCACCTAATATAGGAGCATTATTATAGTCGACATAATCACAATTTCCATACATAAAAGTATTTGTATGTTTTTATGTTTTATTTACCTTTTTACTTTACTTTTATAAACTAATAATAATAACAATATGACACTTATTTTTTCAGTACAAATATTCCACTATTTTCGGCACCCATAAAATATTTCAATTATTTTTAATTAAGATTTAGCGATATTAAGTGGTGCGAAAATTGGAGCTAATTCATCGCAATTTCATGGCTGTAATTTGCGGAATTTATTACAGAATTTAATTATTTTTTTCGACAGGTTGGGAAGGCTCAAATTACAACTCGGTCGAATATAATAATGATTCTAAATTAGGAGGAATTAATTCGAACGTTATCTCCTTTCTTTTTTCCTCTTTCACGCGCACTCATTGCTCGTGCATCTCTGTTAAATATTACATTTTATCCAATGATAAAAGAGTACGTGGAAAAAACGTCTAACGGATAATATTATTACATTTTATGACGTCCCAATTGTAAGCCTTTATCATAGCAAAATGAATTGTGGACTGATATAGACTGCAATTGTACTTTGGTAGCAAAAAAAAGGAAATCAATTATTATCTGAATTCATTGTTTCTGTGATCGTCAAAAGTTTAATTTACACGGAACAAATTATATTGAGATGAGTAAAATAAAAAGGGAAGGTATACAGAGTATTTCTCCTCTATGGACTACCAATGACCATTAGTGAGCAAAATAAATACTGCCTATAAGTACACTGAAAGAAATAGTAATGTCTCTCTACTAATTTTCAAATATTAAATAGAAAACTATTACCTAGACAGAGAAAAGCTTTACCCAATTTAATAAGATTCCTACATACAGGGTGAGTCATTAGTAGCTGCTTCTTCGATTGCTCTTTTGTGTTTTAAATAAAAGAAAAAACTGTTAGTGGAAGATCCATGGTTGCTTATGGCGCATATTGTAAAAATACTTTAAGCTCTGACGCACTTCCGGTTTCACCGGAAATTCACGGAACTTTTTTTAAATGACTCGCCCAATATATGGATTTTCTTGTACTGCTTTAAATTGTCTGTTCAACTGTTCTTTCTTTTTCAAAATTAAGCCAATAGTTTTTGAGTTATTAATTTTTTTGAAAATATTTGACCAAAACACGTGTTCAACAATTTTAGTTAAAAAGTTTTTCGAAATTCCTACCGGAAGTAGGTCTTTTACTCCTATCAAAAATCAGTTTTTTGCGAATATTTCGCCATGACTTTTAGACAGATACGTTACGGGTATAAATGTATTTAGAACTTAATTTTCACACCTTTTCTATAAACATTTTTCAAATTTCGGACCGGAAGTACCACTTTTACTCTTACCGAATAGCGATTTTTTGCAAATATATCGTAAATTATGTATTCTATATATATATTTATCACGAGTACTAAAGTATTTAGAGCTGCATTTGCAATATTTTTTGTATATATGAAATTTCCAAATTCGGACTGGAAGTAACACTTTACTCTAAGGGACAAGCACTTTTTTTTTCGAATATATTGTAAAGTATGCATTCTAGAGCGATTTATTAAGAGAATGGAAGTACTTAGAATAGAATTTTGAATAATTTTTTTTAAAATTGTACAGTTTGAAACGCTCATACGTATAAGAAAGTTGTGTGGTGGCCACACCTAATTTTTTTCTTCGTAATCTTAACTCTTCCTTCGTAGTTAACTAACAATAAGATTTTATTATAAAACTATAAGATTTGAATTCGCATCTGCCTGCGTAGCTTAATTGGAGAAGTATCCGTTATGAAGACGGAAGTTATGAGTTTAAATTTTACCATAAACGAATTTCTTGTAGCATTATGGCGTTGTAGCGTTTTACACTGTAATTAATAGTATATTATTATATGAGCGATTATGACAGCCATTATTCACGCAGATGATGTTTGAGCCCACGAGCCTTGGCGAGTGGCTCAAATCATCTAAGTGAATAATGGCCATAATCGCGAATGTAATACTATGCTTTTTCTACACCTATTCAACAAATAAATTACAGTCAAATTTGATAACTTTAATGAAACTCTATATAATACAGTTAATTAATTTTTATTTTTCATTGAGTGAGCTATTAGGATGAAAATATATATTGAAATTTGTGCAGTTAGTAATATTTAAATTTGGAGTTGTCACCTCCATTGCTAAATTCTGATTGGCAGTTTTAGTGGTTGAATTATTAGTTTGCACGGATTGTAAAATTTTTTGACATGTGTCCATTTTATTCTTCATTGAGTTGTCAATGTATCCTTCCGCTACTGCAGTCGATTTCCATCCCCCGTGTCTCTTTAGGGCTGTGATGTCACCTCCTGCATCCACTAGCAGGGTTGCCGAAGATCTTCGGAAAGAGTGCCCCGTGTACAGTTCTGGGTTCGGAAGATTTAAGAAAGTAGCAATTTGTTTCCCCATCATTGAAAACTTATTGATGCCAATTTTCTGACTGGTGCACTTTCCTTTTTGGTAGTTTAAAAAGAAGGAGTGGACATCTGGTGGACGCAGAGATATGTATTTTTTCACAATTGCATAGAAATTCCCTGTTATTGTAAAGTTGCGAACTATTTTGGTCTTTGTATTGGGCACATTTACTAATATTGCTGATGATAGATCTTGAAGTTTCCCAATATCCATTTCTTTTAACTCATTACACCTACATGCCCCCATAATACCCATAATTAGTGCCACCTTAAATGAAAGAAAATGTTGAGATATTGGTAATATTACAGATAATTTAATTGCTACCTACCTTTGTGGCAAGATATTTCTGGTCATCGGCATTCTGAATAAAACTATTTATTTGTTCGGGAGTGAAGGTTTTGGCCTTTTTTGCTTTATAGCCGTCGGATTTTCGCTTGAGAAATGCTCTTAACTTTCCGTACGTGTCTAGCTTAATGTTATGATGAATTTCAAGTGTACTTCTTAGCATAGAATAGTGTGTCCATAGTGAAGACGCTTTATATTTTTCCGATAATTCCCCAAAGTAGGCTAATATGACATTTTCTGAGAAAGAACTGATTTTCTTGCTATCACGCCATTCCATAAATGATTTGTATACAGACTCGTAGGCTTTTTTGGATTTTGCAGGTAGGAGATTTTCGGTTGTTATTCGAGCCATTTGGAGTATTTCCGGTGGAGTACAATTTTCTTCATCACATTTTAACGTTAATTTATTAGTTTTAACACGAAACAGAGGCACATTTATCATTAATCGGTACGAAGTGCGTACGTTGAAAAACGTAAACAAGGAATATGGCGACACACTTGGCTGTCACGCGAGTCGATTGTCAGGCGCAGAAAGAGTTGATCGTGGGCAATTCAAAATATCATTGGATGGAACACCCGTGAATAATGAGTTTCTAATTTTTTTATTGGACGAGAACCGTGAATTGTGATCCATAATTCACGGTCGTGAATTATAACTACGATATTTCTTGAAAAAAATGCTAATAATTGCGATGTAATTCAATAGGTGTAGAAAAAAACATTCATTCCCACAGTTGCAGACCAGGTGTTTCTAATGAAAATATCAACGAGGGTTTCTAATGGAAAAAATCTGCGCCTTTGATTTATAACGTTTATTCGCATATGTGTTTTTTTAATTAAAATAAAAAACGAAATTTAATTGACTTGACACATTCTAAAGAAATAAAATTTAAAATCGCGCCGTATTAAGCGATTTTTAAATTAGCCAGGAAGAACAATGTGTGACGACTTGTTTAACACTAGTATGTCCTTAACTTCAAAGTGCACGATAATCTATCGTTTTTAACACGAGAAAAAACACGCTATTAAAACCTTTCAACATGGAAGTTAGAGTAGAGAAAAGAATCAGAAGAAGAAAGAAGCTTGATCGATGAGGCTATGCGATACTGCTGCCATTATACTTCAAAAAGAAGTGATCCACTTTATTCCACTTCACGGAGAGGACACATCGTCGTGAGTCAACGCTGCTGTCTGCTGGAACGAATTACGACGTTAAAGCATTTATTAAATTTGTCCGTTCGACTTTTATTAAGTACAATCGTTTCAAATTGTATTAACCTCCTAACCCCGGCGTTAATTGCAATACGAGCGATGTCAGCGCCACTTGACTGGTGTGTATAGATCGACAGAAATTAATGTTAATGCGTCTAATTGATAATATTGAAAATTGGCCGGTTTAGCAAATCTGACGTTTTTCAATCCTTCGAAATTGAATACTTTCAATGGTTTTTTTTTAACGCGGAACATCGAGATGTGCGTGCTCCAAGTTAGTATAAATAATAAGAATAAATGTAATTCTACACAATGTGGGATAATTTATGCGAATTGACGAACATAAAAGTAATTTAAAAAAATTTTTCAAAATGTTTGCCTTCGGCAGCGGAACAATATCCTAACCGATCGCAGCAATGTCTACGAGTGTTTTTGCATTTCTCGCACGGTAATGGCGTTGCAAGAGTCTGTGATTCTTCACCTCAGCTTTTTCATGTTTTCAGGCTTCTCTCGGACGTTGTACACATCTAAATGGTCCATATCGCCCTATCCAACTGTTGGGGAAACTTTGATTCAAAAGTTCGGTGATTATGGCAGCAGTATGAGCTGGTACTCCGTCTTGCTGGAATATTATTTCCCCATTAGCTTGCAAGTCATCCAGGGCCTACTTCCATCTGAAGCAGGGGTGCGTTCAGAAAAGGAAAGAATGTTATCCAAGTGTCATTCCAATTTCACACTTGACGTTCAGAAACAAAAAGATGTCCCAAAATTATGACGCCATTGCCGTTCAGAAATGATTGGTGCGACGCTCGGAGTGTTCCTTCCATCACCCACCTATTTGTGATGGTTAATAGCGGGCGATTCATGGGAATTCGGGTCGGGGCATTTAAAGCGCGGTTCTGAGTGTTTTTAAGGTTATAATTATAATTTCATGTTATTTCACATCATATGGTCATATGTGTTTCTTGGAGTTTGTTTTTGGACAATTTTAATTTGATCAAAAAAAATTTTTCGATTATGATCCATTGTTCTAATTTTCGACTTATTTCTTTGATGACCTTATTTTTTCATACATAATCTCTAACTCTGCAATGCTTAGCTTTGACCTTTGACTTTTGCCACAAACTAACTCGACTCACTCTACAGCGTTCAGAATTGTAAAGCGCTCCAAGTTTACCAGGTGGATGACGTCATAAAATATGACCTGACCATGCCAGTATTCTATTCAACATTTCTGAACGCACCCCAGGTGTAAATATTTCTGTTGATTTAAATTCTGACCCAAAAAGAAATGACACCTACATGCCTTCACTATCCCACCCAAACATTAACTTTCTGAAGCCACTACATGTTAACCTCTCGAACCTTGGAAGGATTTTGTCGTCGCCAAATTCTTTGGTTGCTTATGTACCGTCCCATCCAGAGTACACTCATCAGTAAACAGGATTCTTGTTAACACATTTGGATAATTATTGACTTTTTCCATCCAAAATTGGCAAAGATACATTCTTGAGAAAAAATCGGTTGGTAAGAGTTTGTGTAAATTTTTAATCCTATAACATTTGTACTTGTTGGTCTTCAACGCTTTATGGCAACTGCTTCTTGAAATTTTGAACTGGTCGGCAAGCATATTTAAGCAAGTGAATCCCTCGTTTTTAACCATCAAACAAATGTTCATTTTGGTATATTTACGCAACCTGTGCTCTGGAATTGTAAACTCGAGACACTGCCGAAATGCTTAAAACTGGCCGATCCAAATTTGTCAATAATC
The DNA here is from genome assembly GCA_963170755.1 of Amphimallon solstitiale. Classification (NCBI taxonomy): domain Eukaryota; kingdom Metazoa; phylum Arthropoda; class Insecta; order Coleoptera; family Scarabaeidae; genus Amphimallon; species Amphimallon solstitiale. The sequence goes on along the minus strand of OY720681.1, from coordinate 110,122,826 downwards.
TCTCTGCATTACATTCCTTGGACACATGCCGTAACAATTTTTGCCACTACGTACACAACATTTTCTTTGCAAATTTGCTTATCACTTCGCTTGTCGTCAAGCATAAAATGTTTAAGCTACCTTGTTTTTATCACTCCATTTTGTGCGAATTAATTTCTACTGAAAATGAAAAAATTATTAAAAAGAACATCTTGATGTCATTAAAGCAATGTACAATTGTTAGAAAAATGTTTGATTTATTAAATGAAACAAACATTTTTTTCAAATTTGCCGCGCAACAAAAGTTAACATGGGGAACAATTTTTGACACGCAAATCTCTATGTTTCGCGTTAAAAAGATGCATGGTATAGATTCTTATGCACACAATTGTCCGACTATCAATGCAACGTATTAAAACAAAATTAATTTTTGACATAATCTCCATATACAGTGTGTGAAGTGATGTGGTTTCTTATAGGGAAAAATTGTTTAATATGAGTTTTAGGAGAAAAACTTATTCTTTAAAAAAATTTTTGATTGTATCGAAAACCCTTTTGGTAAATAAAAAAAACAGTAATCATTTAAGATAAGTCGAGTTGTTGATTATATTTAAAATCAACAACTCGACTAAGTCCGAATTTTATATTACATTATTAATGTTAGACAAAAGGCAAATGTCATTTCGATAAAAGTTTTATTGTTTTTCCCCTTTGAAAAAAAGAATGACCACTAAACTCTAACATTATTCCACATAATCTCTTCCACATCCAACACAACTTCTTTTATAAATTATTTGTAAACTTTGTTCAACATTTCAACATTAATTTCTCGAACAGCCTCCGTAATACGCATTTTTAGATAATCTACATCATTTCCCATTGTTTATCTGTTCATTTTTTCCTATTGGTAACCCCAAAAAAAAAATCCATGGGAGTTAAGTCCGGTGACCGAGCTGGCCAATGTATTGGTCCATGTCGTCCAATCCATCTATTAGGAAAGTGTAAATTTAAGAATTATCTTACAATCAAGGTACCATGAGCTGGACACCCATTTTGTTGGAAGTAGATGCGTCGCTGTTCCTCTTGCGGAAGTGATGGCAATAAAAAATTCTGAAGCATTTCCAAGTAATTGTGTTGATTTAAATTTCCATTAATATAATAGGGTCCAATGATTCTATTTAATAACCTTCCGCACCAAACATTGATTTTTCGATATCGCGATTTCGAACATTAACTCTAAAATTTGGATTATCCTTTGACCAATATCTACAATTTTGTGAGAAAACAGTAACATTTGTCGAAAACGTTTGTTCATCACTAAACATTCAATTTTGATAAAAGACAAGGCGATGTTCCATAGAGTTATCACCAACCCATAGACAAAACTCGAGTCTGATTTCCAATTTCCTTTGGGGGCATTTCCTTTAAGCCATGTAATATCTATTATTGCTCATATAAATCAGTCAGAATATTATGAACACTTACTCATTTTATTGCACCAATCTCTTTGGCTAATATGAAACGCGTATTTTATCTGATTTTGGATAGGCAGCATGTGTTCATCAGGAGCGTCTTCTCTGTCTTATCTTTGAAAGCCTTGTGGCATCTGAGAGCATCACCTTTTTGGTCTTCCTTTCTTTCTTTTATAAATAAGTATTTAAGCTGTCCTTTTCGGTATTCGATCATCTGCCATCCTTTCAATGTGACCTAGCCAGTGCAGTCGTCCTGCTTTTATATACATGTATGTTATTGGTTTATCATACATTTCCTGAGACCCATCAATTATTTTCTTTCCTTCTAAGTTTCTTTTAGATGTTTTCTGTTCCCATAACATCAAACTTTCTTGTGTTTTTTTTTTCAGTATCCAGGTCTTGCTGCCATTTGTTGCAATTGGTCGCAGCACTGTTTCATAGAGCCGAAATGGTTCCTTTCTGGATAGTTGCTTAGGTCAGACTTCCAGCGCTTTTATTTGCTTTTATTATCGTTGCATCTATTTCTCTATCCTCACATTTACATGTAATTCTGGCACCCAAATATAAAATTTATTTAAATTTATTTTGCCCTGACTACCGTTTACTTTTATAGTGGTAGTCTTGGGTCGAGGTTTTCCTACTTTCATTGTTTTGGTTTTCTCTTGGTTTACTTGCAAGCCCATTTTGAACGCACTCTCTACTATTTTTTCCTTTCTTGTAGTTCTTTCATATTTTTAGCTGTTATAGCAACGCCGTCCGCATATGCCATAATTTGGTGGCTTCTACTACTCTGTTCAGGTTGGCATCTATTATTATGTTTTCTATGACCATATTAAACAGCAAAGTTCAGAGAGGATCTTCTCTCAGCCCTGTTCTGATACTGAAGTTTTACGTTGTTTCGCCTTTTATTCTCACTTCCCAAGAAATTTAAACTCTTCCATAGTTTACATTATCTCATCTCTTTTTATTTAATCGTATGCTCTTCTGAAGTTGATAAACAGTACGACTACTGGAATGTATTCGTAACAAGCCGTTAATGTCTCCTTTATGGTAAATATTTGGTTAATCGTTCCTCTGTCCATTCTAAAACCTGCCTGATATTCTCCTATGTGTGATTTAACCAACAACTTTATTTTCCTTTTGATAAATGTGACTGCCACTTTATAGGCTACGGCTAATATGGATATGACTCTGTAGTAATTGCATTCCATCTCATCACCTTTGCTTAGTTTTCTGGCAATCATTCTTCCATACTTTAGGTTCTCACCAAGTTATACCGTTACTTCCGGGGCTCTTATTGTCTTTGAGATTCATAATTTCTTCTACTACTTCGTCTCTAGTTGGTTCTGCACATTCGTAGCTCTTTCCGATTGTCTTACTTGACTTTTAATTTTTCGCTTAATTTCTTTGCGAAGCTTGTAAATGTTTACATTACTTATTTCTTTTGTAATAGTAGTCCTGTATTCTATCCGTTAAAGGTATTTTAACGTATTTTAATTGTTTACTTTTACTTTCCTATACGTAGTATAAGGAAGTATTGTGATGATGAAAATTTTCGACCTCGAGATTTTTGCAGATGTCCACGTTTTGAGGTCCCCTGATACCAAAAAAGTGGTTTTTAAAAAATGTCTGTGTGTGTGTCTGTGTGTGACCACGATAGCGGCCAAACCGCTACAGATATCAATTCCAAATTTTGTATTTACGAATGTAATTTCCCTCTTGAGAACTGATTAGATTTTGAGCAAAATCGGCAGACCGGAAGTAGTAGTTTACTTCAGTGAAAAACTCGAATTTTGCCAATATTTCGTCAACTACTAAGTTTAGACAAATTTATAAAGAATTCATATGTACTTAAAATTAAATTTGAGAAGAATTTTATTAAACAAATTTTTCGAAATTCCTACCGGAAGTAGGTTTTTTACTCTTATCGAAAATCGGTTTTTTGCAAATATGTCGTAAATTATGCATTCTATATATATTTATGAAGAGTACAAAAGTATGTAAAGTTGGATTTGGAATATTTTTTATATAAATGAAATTTCAAAATTCGGACCGGATGTAACACTTTCATACGTATAAGAAAGTCGTGTGGTGGCCACACCTCTTTTTTTTTTTAGTCTTATATGCCTGTGCCTTCTAGTTTAGTATGAATGTATTTCTTTGTTAGTTTGCAAGTGAATTTTTGTATTGATTAGGCCTTTGTCTATTTTATGTATTAGTTTTTTAATATTTGAATTTTTTGCATTTAATTTCAATATCGAATACTTTTTTTCGTTTTTATCTGAGGAAATTTTAAGTACATTAAAAGCAAAACATATAAACTAGGACAACATAGTTTGGAATTCATGCTTGTTCTTTTTCTTTGTTTTGCCCGTTATTTATATGTAAATTATCATTTATGAAATTGTGAACATTTCACGTGTTTTACAAACAAACTGGTATAATACTCAACAAAATATTTATTTTCTTTCAGTTTGTCGTAAATTTGTCTCATTAATCCCCCCCCCCCTTCTCCCCGTACAAACAAAACGCTAATACTAACTGCAAGAAATACATATAATACATATAAGCTTATATAATCCAAAGATAGCTACCACCGTTTCTGCAATATCGACCGAATTACCGGAATGCGCTTTATGGATCTTGGCTTCGAGATAATTTATGGTATAGATTAATTTTCTATCGTGGATTTCCTGCAAAACAAGCAACCGTAAATTGGCATCACTGAGATTCCTGGGACGCATATCCTCGTCTGGAAAATGCCATTATTAGTTCGAAAAGAATCGTTGAGGGCATGAACTCTGTGCAGGATTTTATGATTGCTCTCATCCAGTCTGTAAATGTAAATGTAGCTTTACCGGTGAACTTATATGCATACTTTGATTTGAAATACGTCAAATAATCTAAAGAAGAGATCTGCATGATTGAAAAAAGACATACAAAGAAATAAATATAGATGCAGAATTGTCTTCGAGATGTTCTAAACAAAAATAGAAAAGAGGCAGATCCGATTGTCGGATATCACTGTACAATATCATCAATTAATATTGATAAATTATTAAAGATACAAAAGCAATGTTCTTATTTATTTCATTATCATTAGTTATCAACGAAATATTAAATTAATTTAATAAATAATGGGAGTATGTCAAAGTGTAAAATAACAATTTAGGTTAAATAATAACAGTAATAAAAGCCAATATAAATTGGAATGACCGTCAAAGAAAAAATACAATTTATACATAAAACAAAGACTATTACACTTATTTAAATAGACATTACATATTAACCAATACACTAGTGTGCACATAGACATGCCTTCATCACTTATTAAAGTTTTCTATCAAAGAATAAAAGCAAGTCCTAAACATATTATTTTTTTCGTTACTTTGAACGCTCTAAGGAATCTATGTCTTCAAATTCATGCGACCAACCATTATACAACTTTAAACAAACATAAAGAGGCTGTTTTTTATACAAAGAGATGTGTTTTGGAGTCAAGAAATCACTCTTAAATCTTGTAGAGAATCTGTGGTTGTTCACAGACATACTGAAATCATCGCAATTTTGCCTAATGTGTGTACATCACAGATCTTTGTTCATAATCATGGGAAAGGTAAAATTTGTATTAGGGCCTAATATCAAACGCATTTTTGCCAAATTAGTTGTCCCAAGCAATCTCATTGACCTTTGAAATGTGAAAATTTGAGTGAGTTATGCAGTGGGCCACAGTTTTGTTGTAAAATTATTTAAGAAAGAAAAGTATCATCCGTACAAAGTACACCTGATAATCCAGACCGTTATTTGCAATTTTGTGAAGAATTAATGTTACGATGTGATCAAAATTTCAATTTTTTAAACAAAACAATTTTTTCTGATAAAGCCACTTTCTTCCTCAACGGATCAGTACATCGCCATTACTCTAGGTATTGGTTACGAGACAATCCTCAGTGGATTCAGGAATGACACAGTCAACATCAAGACAAATTAAGTGTATTATTGGTGGTGGCGCTTTTTAGGACTTTACTTTTTTGAAGGAAACCTGACTACTGTCAGATATTTAAATTTTTTGCAATTTGATTTGGTGCCAGCAGTAACAGCTTTTTTTCCTAATAAAGAAGATGGCGACGTACCTCATCAAAATATTAGGTTTGAGCAAGGTGGGGCGCCGCACAGTGGTCTGAAACGCCCGAAAAGCTGGTCAAAACTCGAAAAAGGTTCGGATTTGGCTGAAAATCAGTATGCTTTAGTTTTTTTACTTTCTGATTGTAGATTTGAGGTAAAAATGGTAAGTTGCAAAATGGGGAGTCTTAAATTGCCAGTTTTATGTTCAAAAATACGATAAAATAATATAAAATTTGGCTTAATAAATTTTGTGTTGTTTCTCATTATACTTTTTATAATTATACTTACGATAAAGACAATAACAATTATGATAACAATAGTAATAATGATAATAATAATGAAAATAATGATAATAATTATGATTATTATCATTATGATTCATGATTCCTTGGTAATTGCACTTTAAATAATTCAAAGTGACTTCTTCTAAGTTACTATTTGATTCGGATGGTGCGCATATTAAATCTCTTCAAGATTAATTAAAAATATGTAATTATGATGTGACCTATACATGTGACGCGTCACATTAGGGCCCCGCAACCAATACAAATAAATCAATTGCGAGGAGAATCGCAGAAAGTCGCACCTGAATTTTCGATTTTCTAGTTAGTTAAACATTCATCTGGGAAATAAATCAGCGAACAACTCGGAGTCTCGCGGAAACATAACTTTTTTGACAATTTCGGAAAATTTTTAATAACAAATTATAAAAAATTGTTTAAAAAAAGTAAAGTGTCAAAACATTATACCAATCTTCAGGCGCATCCTCCATCTTCTTGTTGAAGATATTTGCACGTTCACGAATTTTTGTGTGCACTTCAAATGTTGTTTTACTCGTTTATTGTTGAACGTTGCACGTAGCAAGTTTTGACAACCGCGACTCGTTTACCGACTACCACACAAGAAACTATTTGAAAAAACAATGTTTTTTTAGGTTTTGACCAACTTTTTGGACGTTTCAGACCACTGTGCACCACCTGGTTTTGGCATAGAGGTCCGTCAATACCTTGATGTTACATTTACAGAAGAATGGATAGGGCGGCGGGGATCAATTGAGGAGTGCCAGTGTCTTAAAATCAAAAGTTTATTTCAATAGACCCAGCAACTTGGAAAATTTATACCAGAGAATTCAACAAATTATGCTCAGATATTATTGAGGGAAGTATAGAAAGTGTTTACTATCGTGCTGGTCAATGCCAGATGGTTGGGGGGGGGGGGTACTTTGAACATTTGCGTTAAGTTTTATTGATTAATTTGTTTAATATTTTTGTATGTTGGTTTTTGATTATTATTTTTACTAAATTATAACTATTGAAGTTGTCAAGTAAAACAAAGATATGTAAGGAACCAATTTTTTACATCATAGTTTAAGTAATAAGAAGGTCTTTTAAAAAAGGAAAAAACAGTGGAGGTTGTTATTTAAAAAAAATTGATGATGAGCAAAAACCAATAAAGTCATTAAAAAAATCGTTAAAATAAACAATATAGAACGCTTTTATGAATGTTGTTCCAAACTTTGTCACCATACTGTATATATAATGAATAATTTATTAGAAATTTTCTCCACATCAACACAATCGAAAGCTCGGGCCAGATCTCTATTATTTTATGCATTTCACTATGAAGGAGTTCCATACATCTGAATAATGCTCTCAGTAGACTTGCCCTTAACAAAACCGTGCTGTTTGGGACTCATTTGGTTGAACTTACTCAAGAAGTCGAACATATGTGATCGTAAATAATTTTTTATATTTGTTTTAAGATAGCACTCAGTATTTAAATAGGTCGATGTTGACTACTATTTTAGGAACATTCTTTTTATATAGAGGAGTTACTGAAGCTACTTTCAGCCTTGAAGAAAATATTTCAGTCTGAAAGGAAGCATTCATTAAATAAGACAAAACTTGAGCTAAATGACCACACATAATTAACTCTCAAAAAGACATAAATTTTTCAAATTACTTGAGTGAATTGAGCTAGCTAGCCCCGTTGCTTTCGAAAACAATACAACGGCTAAAACTTAACTTAGTACCTAGGTATTTATTGCGGGAATCGAAACTATAAGCGAGCCTGTTTCTTGCGTTTTCATCCTAATATATATCCTGGAGAAAATCAAAAGATATTTGCGGTGGGTTTTTTTCTTATTGTCCCATTTGCTTTCAGCGCTCGTTTCCCCTCTTTCGCGACTAATTGGAAACGTTTCGAGAGGATCTTCTCCTTCTCGAGTAGGAAAAGAAAAGAGAAGAAACAATAGGTAAAGTAACGTGAACAAGATAAGATTGTGCAACGTGATATGCACAATGAAAAGCCGTTGTAGCTCTCGTTGTGTCTTGCGAAGTTTTTTATGAACCGCTCGCGAAGTGTATGATAAGTGAAAAGAGTGAAAGAGAAGAGACTTCGCCGGCGGCGCCTTCAGACGAATGGCGCCTACCTTTTAGAGATCCTGGAATGTCATCTTAATAGTATAGGTCGCATATGTGCATGTGTTATACGTCCGTTTTCGGTTAACAACGTGCATGATAATGAATTGCACTTGCCTAAGAACAATACATAGTTAACGTTACTTAGTTCTTTCGAGCAGTTTTTTTAAGTATTCTTTTCCTTGTATTATAGTGTACGTATATAACGCAAGTAGAAAATAGGAAAAACGTAGTAATTTCTTATAGTAATATCTTTCCTTAAAGTTACACAAAAAATAAAATTGTTTTGTTTCCCTAGTTTATTAGATTTATCTCACAATATTGTTTCGTTATGTTATGCCATTCTGAAAGAGTTCAACTAAATGTAAGGGTTCATATCTGTGATCTGTCTTTAATTAATTTGACTGTTTTATGATAATGTCTATTATTGGAGTAATTATAGAAATGTATTAAACGTGAATATTTATCATATCAAATCTAAAAAGTTTCAATGACTATCAAGATGTAATGCAAGAAAATGAGGAAATGTATAAAAGTGAAAATGTGAACAATTAAGCACAGAACCATTGCTATTATCTATGTAGTATTAACAAACGATCTTTATATATCAAAGACGTACATTCAGTAACACCACACAAATAATATCGACGCAAATAGCACAATTAAAAGAATAGGTGATGTAAAAATAGGAGTAAGGCTGTCGTGTACCAATACCTATTTTTACATTACCCATTCTTTTAATTATGCAATTTGCGTCGATATTATTTGTTTGGTGTTATTGAATACACGTCTTTGATACAGACAGATCGTAAATGGTTGACCGTGCCGCTTCATATAGGCATGGTGTAATTGTCGCATATATCATATTCTGAACTGTATTTCGTCCGGGCGACATCTATTATTTTACGTATGAACTATTTTCAAGAATTTCTGTTAAATTTATTCGTTTTAATAACTCAAAAAATACATTCAATAATTGAAAATATATTTATTAAAAATAATTTAATACAAAGATCGATATTGCATATAGATAACATTACATATTTAGAAATATTATAACATATGTTCAAAATGAGATCCTTCATTTTGTGGACACACATTTATACGGCTTTTGAGAGAATTGAAAACATTTTGAATCATTTCTTCTATTACACTGTTAACACCATTTGTAATAGCATCTTGTAGTTCTGGTAATGTTAAAAAATCCAGAAGAGTTAAATCTGGGGATCTAGAAGGCCATCTATTTCTGCTAATCAGTCGTTCATTATTAAAATATTTATGGAGGAATTCAATTGTAGCATGTACAGTGTGAGCGGTAGCACCATCCTGCTGAAAATAGCCAAATTGTTTTTTATTGTCAAGTTGTCTAATAAAAATGGTTCTAAAAAGAAGTGTTCTATATCGTTCTGCATTTATTGTATCATGGAATAAAATGGCCCTATTATTCTTCTTCGTGATATTGCACAATAAACACTCATTTTAATAGGATGCATGTCAGTTTCAATAAAAACATGTGGGTTTACGGATGACCAGTGTCGATAATTTTGGGAATTGACATATCCACTTAGATGAAACCAGGCCTCGTCTGAGAAAAATGTGATGTGCAACAAATTATCATCCGCAAGATTATTATTAAACCACGTACAAAATTGTATGCGTTTCTCAAAGTCTGTTGGCAACAATTTCTGTACAACAGATACTTTATATGGATGTTAGTGTAGTTTTTTTAGTGGCATTATGGCTTGTTCCATAAGTTAGTCCTATATGGACATAAAATCAGAATTAATAAATTTTCTGTATATCAAACAAAGTAATATTTTACCTGTCTGCGCTGATAGTCGCCTTAATGATTTCTTAGGACTCACGTTCATCCGTTCTTGAATATCTTCTAGCACTTCTGCTGTTAGTAAAGTAGGTCTACCACAAGAGTGTTTCTTAGATATATTGCCAGTTTCTCGAAAACGACTAATAAGACGGTTGACATATCTTGCAAAAATATCATGTTGGAATTCCATTTCTGGGAATCGAGTATGAAACTGTTGTCTACAAGAATCAGTAAAATATTTCCACTCTGCATTCGATAACAGTTCTCCGCTACGAAAACTAAACTTATCTTATTCTTCCGCAAATGACATTGTTGATTTCACCGCAACTTTAAAATTAAGCAAAAATGATAATGATACTCGTATAAAGACAAAAAAAAAAATAACTTGCAGTAACAACGAAATGTGCGAGAGAGAGATATTCACTCCATGCAATATTGGGAATGTAGTGTTGATATTCCTTTTCATAAACCAACACCCATCGATTATTTGACGATCTTAACGAGGTTTGTTATCTCTGCCTTTGACACGAAGCAGCATAATATGTTGATCACAGTTGTGGTAGGTACCTTTTTTGGTATTCGGCAGTTCTGACTGTTTCATTAAAGGCTTCTAATGTTATTCTAGAGCCTTTTTCATGTATTAAAGCAGTAAGATTCTTTCTATATTGCATAACACCATCGTCATCAGCGTTTCTGATGAATATAAATTGTTACATAAACGCTAGTCAACGTGTTTCAAAATTTAACGTTCACGCACCTTGTCAATCTTCTCGAATTCGTAGCTTCCATTTTTATGTCTTCCTTGGGCAAATTGTTCTATTTCTCACCATGTATTTTCTTTTTCTTTTTTGTAAATTAAAGAAGTATTAAGGCAATTTAGTTTATATACAATATAAATTACGTTATTAGGTACCAATTTAAATAGATTTCTTATCGTGTATCTTGGCGGTGTGCATTTCATACATTTTATCTTTTGTAACAAATATTTCCTACAAGACTACAGTTATTTTCTAAACATTTAATACAGGAACTCCTTCTTTTTATAAAAATATTAAATTACTCCATCAATTTCATAAAACTCTCAACAATGATCACGAATTGGTAGAGTAATAGTAGTAATGACATCGCAGCATGTAGCGGGAGAACTTTGCTATCTAAAATTACATCTCATAGTGAGTCTAGTGCAGATGTAATAGCGTAAAACGTGTGCAGGCGGATATACAGCAACAACTCATGGAATCTCGTTTTTATCCAATTCGTAGCGCTGTATAAGATCATTAATCTTTATAATTTGGATAATAATCCTTTTTAATTCGAAATATATTTTAATTTTTATTACTTAAAACTTGTAATAGTAGAATACGAGTGTCTTAATAGCCATTAAATGCGAGTTGCATACACTATTTTTTCTACGACCCCATAATAAAACATTATTTTTTGAACATTCCATTTCATAAATTGAGCGTAAAATTTTCCGTACATCTTTGCGAATTTAGCTGGTAATAAATGGTTCGTGGCTACTAAGGCTTGTTCCATAATGTCTGGTGTAGTCAAATTTTACATTTCACTGTCATTATCTCTCATTTTTACCGTTTATATTTTCAAAAAAGCACACATTTTAACTACACTAGTAAATCAACTATGCAGTCGCCATATTGAATATTGGAATGTCGCATTCCTATTGGATATATACAAGTTTATATCCAATAGGAATGCGACATTCCAATATTCAATATGGCGACTGCATAGTTGATGAAAAATCTGTATTCCTATTGGATATAAACTTGTATCGTAATGAAAATCTGTATCGTAATGGATATCATTACAGTACAGGTTCGGCATTTCTAATAATACAATTAAAGTATGGGAGTACAAAAATTATTTACTAGAATGGGCACACAATCTATATTTTTACCAGTTTCTGAATTAAGCAATATTTTTTGAAACCTGACTTATACTCTACGGACTTGTTTCGAACAATAAAAATAGGACAATAAAAAGGTTAGACTATGGCATTCAGACCTAATTAGAAAAAAAATATCAACAATTTCTTTCACACTCTGTTAATGTAACATTCCGAGTAATTTAATTTGTTTAACTAATTCTGATTCCTTAACCGATGGAAGTATCAACAAGTGACTTTGCAGTTTTATTGTACATAATTCTAAATCAATAAAAACAGGTTTCGTTGTTATCACTCATACAATTTACCGAACCAATCAAAGCATTAAGACTCTGATGCTTTGATTGGTTCGGTAAATTGTATGAGTGATGCCACTGCTGCAATACTGTTGCAGCAGTGTAATCAGCAAATAATAAAAAATGTAATGTTTGTATAAATTAAGAAACAAACAGGGTTCCAGATAGATCCCTGTGGTACGCCTACTCTATAATTTGTCTGACGAGAAGTTTTGTAATTACATATCACATTATAAACAAGTAATAACAAATAAAACACTTGGTATTGTTTCACAAATATATATACTTGTGAAACAATATCAAGTGTTCTATATGTTATTACTTGCTTATATTTTGACATGTTTCACCAAGAAATTTCCATCACTTCATTTAATTATTTATTATATATCACATTCTCTATTATTCAGAAATGATTCCAATAATTTGATGCTTGTACCGAAATCGTTGTAATGTTTGAACTTATTGATGAAAATTTCACAGAATGAATAGTTAAGTCATATAATATTATTGGAGCACATCTTTTATTTTCTGTATTTGTTAAATTAAAGCCAAATTGACACCGACTGTACAGTGGATTGTTATAAACATATTATGTGATTTTTTCTTAAATTAATTTTAAAAACTTGAGAAAATAGGTGTTACAGCAATGGCGCCATCATTAAAAATTGATGATACACGTGATACTTTTAGCAGTTTTGGAAAGACTCCTTTACTAATAGATTTATTAGTGAGTTTAGTAAAAGTATAAAGGATAATGTTTTGTAATTTTGTTTATTATGAAAAGTGCAATATTACTAGGAGTGCTACAGGCTTCTATATTGGGGCGTTGAGTGAAAGAATCTTTAAAGAGACGCAAGCTATATGCATAAATGCGTTCCAGCGGCTAGTGTACCCCTCCGCACCCCACCATCGACAAACTGAACATCGTAAGGTGGCGGCCCCGTTCGAACAACTATAGAACCCGTATCGTCTTGTGTCCGAGATAAGAGATATTGAAATACCTTCTTATTCAGCGGCTAATTATGTTTACTTGGCGTATTATTTGAAGTAGTAGATTTCAGTCATTAAAAACTGAAATTAATTTGTTATAATATTTAAATCGTTTTGCTATTAGAAAAATCTCGATTGTGTTAATTAAATACAAAAATTACTAAATACTGCGAATAGATACATAAACAAAAACAGTAATTTAACAAATTATTTGGGAAAGGGTAAATAAATTGCATTTTTTAAACATCAGTTTTGATTATGTTAAAAAGAAATGAGAATGGAAGTTACACCTTGAAAGTTAAAAAACGTATTTATTTCATTTGAAAAAGTAATATAAGGCTAATTTAATAAATAAATAAACAACTTTTAAATACATAAATAAATGATATATAAGTACACAAATTTCAAAAGCGAACTTTGAAATAGGTCAAATATTGAGAATAGCAAGGCAAAAGGGTAGTTACACTAAATCCTTAACCGTAATAAAACTTAAATTAATATTAGATTAAAAGAAACATAAAATAATTGGAATATTAGCAAGTAACATCGTACAATGTCCTGCTGAGAGATTACAAACAATACAAACTTTTATAACATCTAATGTTGTTAACAAAAGGTTTGTTCGGGTTTAATATTACGAACGGTTCTAACACAGTTCTGTTACTGCGCAGAACTGTATGCGTCATAGTACACCGTTCGGAACGGACTGGGAACGGTTCCGAACGATTCGATGCCTTTATCCCGAATTAGTTCTACAGTTCTAGAACGGTTCCAGAACTGACAATCAGAAACCAAAACACGAAATTTTTAGTTCCAGAACAGTTCCGGAAACCCGAACACTTAACATATTTCTGCGCATGACGTGAACTGTTCTGGAATCGTTCTTAGCGAAACAAAAACAAACCTAAAGTATAGTCTCTTTGAAGATATAGTGCGACGTCATAAATAAAACCATTAAGGATCTATTGTGTTAATCCCTCCATAATGCGGCAATGGCAAACACAAATAGGTATTAAGTATCTGAAAAATATCTGTGCCGGCTTAAGAATATTAAGAAAAAAAGGAATTAATATTAATTTATAATTTTAACATTTATCATTCGCACTATATTTTGGAACAGACTATAATCTGCTTGAAGAATTAAATTTAACATTCATGGATATATTAAATATATATTCTAAATTTACAATGCAGTATATAATAGGTACAAAATATGCCTTATAAGAATAAACATTTTCTTAGAATTTAACTTATAAAAGTAAATTTTGTAAGTGTTTTCCTAAAATTTAGCAATGGCCATGGGCCTACAAGTTATTATTAGTAGGTAGTCAAATAAATTGCTGATATTACTTTCTTCAACAGAGACAAAGAAATTACATACTTTTTCATGTCAATATTCTAACTTTTCTATGGGGTTTAACACTTTTACGGGAACTATCCTTACATGATTTCATACAGTTCTCGCTTTCCCATTTCAAGTGTCTAAATATATTCATTTTAATGAAGAGATTAAGAACGTATTGCTCGTGACATGCACAGAGTATAGGGGTATCTGGTGAAAACCAATCTGACCACTTTTCCAAACTTTTTTTTAAATCACGTTCTATATTTTTGCTAACATGCAAATCACATTTATGCCTATCAAAAGATTTATCAAATGTCTGTAAAAGATATGATATTATTTTGGCAAATGCGTCTGTAGGCCTCTTTAAATATTGTATACTCTGCCCACGGGAATAATCCTTATGCAATAAAAATAGTTCATTTGTGTTTATTACATCAGCTGCACCTTTAGTAAATTTTTTAGCACATACTGCGCAGTTAAACTTTTTTTCAACGCTGTGTGCTAGATAACCAGAACACCTTTCTAAAGTATTTTTATTAAATGTTGTACCACTTTGTAAATTTACATCAAGCTCTGCATCTTCAGTAACTGTATTTTCTTCAATTTCTCCATTGTTATCAACGATGTTAATTGAAACAGTTGTAGTGCTACTTTTAATTTCTTGAGTTTCCGTATCCAAAATTTCATTAATGTCATCAATTTCACAATTTCCAGTATCTACAGCCATTTGGAGTCTAATGTTCATATTTTGCTGTATTGCTATACGACACTGACGAACTGTGGGAGTGGGATTATACCCTCCTCTATTTCTAATAACAGAGAAGAAGTTTTCCAAGGGATCTTGATTTAAAAAGCCACTTAACAAAAATTTTACACCCTGTTCTTTAAGATGACTCCACAACAGAAGAATGGATTTTATAGTCCATTCAAATCCGTCTAAGCAGTATATATTATTCCGTCTTTTATTTTCTTCAAAAACTTCAATGTTCTTACAATATTGTAATGCTTCTTGTAATAAAATCTCGGTTTTGTTATTATAAATAGATAATGGGCGCCTCCCTGGATTAGGATCGTGTAAAATCCTACTGTTTAAAGCATCGAAAATATTATTAATCTTTTCAATAAAGTTTGCGGTATCTAAGGACGTGGAACTAAGGAGTTGTTGAGTTGACGTACCTGTTTTAATAGCTGCAGCAACAGTGTGTGAAAATACTTGTGCAGCATACTTCACTCGCATCTTCTGAAAATTTGTAGGCGCGATGTGAATTGAAGTTAGTTTTAACATAGCCCTAGTTGTAGGACTTTTTTTTATCGATTTCGTAAGTCTTAGTTATGTCAGTCCACGCCACAGGTCTATTATTAACAAAAAATCGAAGTTTGGTATTCATAAAATTATTTCTAAGACTTTTTAATATATGAGGTGCATCGAATAAAGTAAATATTTTGTGTCCTTCTATGTCTATGTGGCACCTAACAAACTGAAGTCACAACGATTGTTCGATCCTTGATCACATACTAAAGCTACTGGATTAAATGTCAATTCTTTCAAACTTTTAACAACAAGTGTAATAATTTGTTGCAACGAATTACTATTTACACTTCCTGCAGAAACAAAATAACAGAAAGGGATTTTCCAATTATATAACAGTCCACGAATATAAAATACTAAAGCAGTATTTGCTAACTTGCTATTCCTGCCCAGAGACGCTAGATCATGATAGCCTTCAACAAAATCTTCAGATTTGTTGAATTCTAACCGTTTTTTAATACAATCTCATCAAATAGAACAACACACATTTTCTCTCTTTCTTCCATACTCTTTGCTTTCAAAGACAGCTTTGTAGTTAAATTGGTTATACATCCAGTTCTTAAATGGATAACTTTTAACCAAGTTTGTATTGTTCTAATAGCAGGTAAAGTAAATTTAAGATTGTACAACATAAATTTGTAAGCTGAGGGTGATTTGTAATGTAAAGAAAGACTTAATTCTTTTTGGGCTTTGTTCCACTTGGTACCTCTCTTATGAAATAATTGCATATTAATAAATACTTTCAAATATTTACTTTTGCCTATTAATAAGTTACTAAGCACGTTACTAGTAGCCAAGCAATACTTTTTCTTTAATCTATAAGTTTGCGATTGCCTGGCTTTTAGCGTTTGCTTTAGATGTCTTATTTTACATGACAGTGTTGTACACTTTCTCTTTAATATCCCTTTGCTAGGAGATGGCATTTCTAGAATACGTTCACTTACATTAGAACTTGAACTTATTGTGCTGCTGAAACTTGGAACTCTAGGAAAATGTTTGAATAGTACATTAGTCGATGTATCATCCTCTGAACTAAAAGAAAGCCGTTTCCTTGCATATGTCTTGATAGGCTTGCTGGTAGAACTAACGTTGATGACCTGTTCTGGGCTCGCTGGTGATTCACAGGCCGCTTGCTTCTTGTCTGCAAAATTAAATATTATTCAAGTACAAACTATGGTTTTGTTACAGTTTTAGGTAAATGAAACAGACACTTTTGTGCGTCAGCTTATTATTTACATTAACACGTACTTACCATTTTCAATAAATTCACTAGGAACTGCATTTTTCGTTAACAATTTACGTTTGTTGTTTATCAAAATATCTTTCGGTAAAAAGTGATTTTCGCAAATTAATTTATTTTTTAAATCTGATATGTCCATAAGCGCAATTTTACTGTTCCCACAATTCTTTTTCCAATTCTCAGCTCGCCCGCAATTTTTCACAGGAAATTTGAAGAAACTAATGTCTTTGTCAATTTTATTATTTTTGAAACAGTTATTATAAACACAAATATGATTTGCTGTGGTACTCATTTCAACAACTTTTAAATAACGACGAAGAATATTATCAACTTTAAAAATATAAGGGACATCCACACGACACACCTTAAGAAACAACGGCGCGGCGGCTATAGCAATAAGAAACAGGTATAATATACGTCTAAACACCACGGCCGTTTGCTTACGACTGGGAAATCTCGGATCCTCTACACTACTAGCGCTCCTAGATGTCGGATCCCGCATGGGCTACGCTATTTAACATATACCTTGCGTCTCTTTATAAATTCTTTCACTCAACGATTGGGGCCAGTTTTATTTTTAAATTCATACTAAGACTGATAAGTCTATACTCTTCGGATGATACTGCCTTAGTGGTTAGGTCCACGGATGATGTGGATATTCTATTGTCTATACTGGCACAAATGACTGCTTTAACGGCATAACATAATGCAGACATTATCGCTTTTTAGAAATCGGGCTTAATGGGTAGTTTTTGTTCAAATTAGTAAATAAGATTGTTGATTCTCCGACATTATTATTTTCGGTTGATTTTCTGCCTTTACATGCACAACGCGTTTTGCAAATACTTTTTGTATACCCAGAGCTTGAACCTATATTTTTATTAAGGCGCTTTTAGCATATATCAGCAGAAATTCCAATAACCACTTTGTAGGCCTTTTATTTACACATAAGCAATAAGTTATTCTGTTCTAATGTCTAAAAGTAGTAACGTTCAGTGCTATTTCATTGTATTTAATTTTTACTTTCTTATACGTAGTATAAGGAAGTATGTATTGTGATGACGAAAATTTTCGATCTCGAGATTTTTGCAATGTCCACGTTTTGAAGTCCCCTGACACCAAAAAAGTGGTTTGTAAAATATGTCTCTCTCTGTGTGTGTGTCTCTCTCTCTCTCTGTGTGTGTGTGTGTGACCACGATAGCGGTCAAACCGCTGTAGATATCTATTCCAAATCTTGTACTTACGTATATAATCTCCCTCTTGAGATCTGATTAGTTTTTCAGTAAAATCGCTAGACCGGAAGTAGTAGTTTTCTTCGGTGAAAAAATCGAATTTTGCAAATATTTCGTCAATTACTTAGTTTAAGCAAATTCATAAAGAATTAAAATGTACTCAAAATTAAATTCGAGAAAAATTATGTTAAAAAAGTTTTTCGAAATTCCTACCGGAAGTAGGGCTTTTATCGAAAATCAGTTTTTTGCGAATTTCTTGCGAGTAATGCTTTCTAGGCAGGTACATTACGAGCACAAAAGTATTTCAAACATAATTTCAAATATCTTTTGTATTAAAAAAATTTCAAAATTCGAACCGGAAGTAGCACTTTTACTCTTAGCGACTAGCACTTTTTTTTTATAATATCTTGCAAAGTATGCATTCTATAGACATTTATTAAGAGAATAGAAGTACTTAGAATAGGATTTTGAATAACTTTTGTATAAAAAAATTCTTAACATTCTATAATTTCAAATGCTCATACGTATAAGAAAGTCGTGTGGTGGCTACACCTCATTTTTTGTTTAATAATAGATATGCTACAGTAAATAATTAATGTATTTTTTCATTTGTTTGTATCGTATCAATGTTACTTTATTGAATTGTATGCGGCTACACGTTTCATTTCATAGTACGTATATTGTATTGTCCTGTTAATGGCTATTATGTTGAATAATAAAGCAATTATTATTATTAAGTAATAAGAGAATCGGATACTATGTCAACAGGATATACGGAATCGTTGACAATATCCCGCATGGCACTTTGATTACTTTTATATACGATAATATATTTATCAAATTAAAGAGAATTTAGTCCTAATTCATAGAAAAAAGACAAATGATTGCATCATAGAGATATATATTTTCTTTTTTATTTGCAGATCCCAATATCCTTGGAGAAAACCAGGTGCCGAAAGCCTAACAACATCTCCCGGACTCGACAGGCGTACGACAGCCAGCAAAGCTCAAACTGCTCCAGTTACAGTAAGTCACTTTTTACCTATTTAAGTAATACCTTTTTGGTATATCAATACCATCCGGAACTTCCACATAAAAGAAACGCCTCGCCTATATCGATCATATCACACATGCAGTCCTTTTTCGTAGTTATAAAGATTATTCAACAGAATGTTACAATTTGATGGGATAATAATTATTTTTAAATTGAAAAGAAAAATAAAGAAATGCTGTTTTCTTTTTTTTTTTAATATCGGCATTGGACTTTGGTAATGTGGCATGTAGATAACGAAAAACATTAAATACAAAAATTGTAGATAACCAAGAGCTCTACAATTCAAAATTATTTTCGATTAAATATAATTATGTGTACTTAAATCAAGGTAGCTCATATTTTTAAATGAATAAGTCGTAATCGGGTTTATTCAAATATAATATTCTGTATCTTTTACAACGTCGCACACAGACGCAAGAAAGTAGGTATTTTTAAATACTAATTTTTTAGTACTTTTCAGTGGCAATTAATTTTTTTTTAGAATTTTTAACTTTATCGAATGGTATGTACAGTGATGGCCAAATTATTAGGGACACTACTCATTTTTTTTTGTATTTTTTTAGTTTGATTGAACTTTTTGAACATATAATTGGTTCTAGGTGCCGTAATTATTTTTCATTCATACGAGTATAGTATTGTGGTCATTAAAACAACAAGTTACGTAGTCAGAACTGTTTATTTTTTCGTAAAAGTAATATATGCATCAATAAAAATTTAATTAAACTAATTCTAGTACTTGGTGTCACCTTTAGATACAATTATAGCTTCTATGCGCCGGGGCATGCTTTCTATACAGACTTTTGCATTCAGATATAATATTCTGTAACTTTTACAATGTCGCACACAGACGCAAGAAAGTAGGTATTTTTAAATACTAATTTTTTAGTACTTTTCAGTGGCAATTAATTTTTGTTTAGAATTTTTAACTTTATCGAATGGTATGTACAGTGATGGCCAAATTATTAGGGACACTACTTATTTTTTTTTGTATTTTTTAGTTTGATTGAACTTTTTGAACATATAATTGATTCTAGGTCCCGTAATTATTTTTCATTCATGCAAGTATAGTATTGTGGTCATTAAAACAACAAATTACGTAGTCAGAACTGTTTATTTTTTCGTAAAAGTAATATATGCATCAATAAACATTCAATTAAATTAATTCTAGTACTTGCTTATAGCTTATATGCGTCGGGGCATGCCTTCTATACAGACTTTTGCATGCTGTTGGAGTTTGGCGTTATGATACTATTCTCTGATGAGGGTTTCAATCAACTGGCGCTTGGTGGTGATCGCTTCCTTGGCGATCACCCGTTTGGTGAGTTCCCACATGTTCCCCGACCAGGGCAAAACGGTAATGTTTTTTTTCGGCCAGGAATGCAGTAACACTCCTAGCTTTGTAGTACCCTACCTAATCGTGCATAAAAATATACTCTTTATCACCAGGAAACCATTCTTCCAGCTGTGGCAATAGCCCAGTTTCTAGCTAATTATAAGCCGGCCCGACATGCCGAGCCGGCTCGACTCCCAGTATGTCCGGCTAAAATTTATTTTATTTAACGTTTATTATACTTTCTATTCATGGTTATGGCCTAGTTTTAAGTTTAATTGTATTTTTTCTTTTTATCAGTTAGCTAAATAATTAAGGAGTTAGTATTTAAGTTTCCTACTTTTGTATGTATTTTAATAACTTTTTTCATGCCATATTTCTATTTTTGTCTGTTATGCTGTATTGTGGTTTGGAAATAAATATCTGTTATTATTAAACTCGCCATTAATTGCCGCATCAGATTAATTAGTATCATAGAATATTTCAACAAATTTACTAAAAAAGACTAATTTAAAAAAATTATTGATTATTTCATAAAGTAACATTTTTTTTGAATGATCTTGTAAGTACAAACTATATATACCTACGTCTGAAAGTTTTATATATAACTCCTCCCATGTGAAACATTAAACATTGATAAATTAACGTCCCTGGGCTCCCTAATGACCTAATATCTAATGGTTGAATCTCTTTATATAATCCGAAACGGATTACTTTTTCTGCTCTCTAGTTCTTTTGTGTATGTGTCTACGCACACATAACTAACGAAGCAGAAAATAATACGTCTTGATGATTTATATAGAAAACATATCTTGAGCGGTGTTTGACGTGCGAAAAATTAGTTTTATTCGTTGAACTAATTGGGTAAAAGTTATATCGATTATAATCATTTGTTTGTGTTCTAATAGAGAAGTAATTAATTATGTTTGTTTCCTCGGCAAATTTCTTTTAGACTCAACAAACATATAATGTTGTTTTAGTCAACATTTGCAGTGGGATTGCAAAGTATCTTAAATGCTCTTAATTGAATTGAATAAAAAGAAGACCTGAACATGAAAATCATATGTTTATTCAAATAATAGAGTTTAACTCCTTAAAGTTGCTTGGTTGAAATGAATATCGCAAGAACTAGCGATATATATTTTTTTAATTTACATTTTGAGCAAAGTATTACTCATAAGGTGTTTTCGGAAATTGAACCCGGGCATATGGGTTATAACACGGTTAGCACAAATGCGTTCCTTAATTCAGTCGGGTTGAAACAACCGTGTTCGTAAAATCGGTTCGGTTTTCATAATCCTGGTAAGTGAGTAGGGTAGTGTAGGTTGTTTTACTCCCTCTCCGGATATAACCTTACAAAGCGTTAGTATCAATACATCAAACTTTTTTATTTTTTTTTATACAAAACAAATTTAGAAAAAGCCATGATAAATTTTATTTTGCAACAACTACTTTATAATTTTTATTTCAAACTCCTTTCTTATTCCTCTTTGCCGTTGAGTTTTATACAGATTATGATATCATCGTCAGATTCAAGTAAAAGCAAACTTGCTGATAAAACTATTTTAGGAGTATTTGAAGTTTGAGTATTCTCTGTGGTATTCATTTCTTATTTCATTTTGCTGGTACAGAATCTAAGCTATGAAAATAGGTTATGTTTATGTTACGTTACTATATACATGGCCGAAAATTGCGTTCGGAAATGTTTTAAATAACCCGGCAAAATTTGTGAACCTGTCAGGTACTGTCTAACCGGGTCAGTTAAATGCTATACTTTTTCCGAAAACGCCTATAGAATGTACTAGAGTTACCTTATATTAACACCAATTTCTTTATGTGCTTACAGCAATAACACATGATATTGGCCATAATAAACTGATCGAAAAAGTTATGGATATAACTATTGTATATCTTTGTTTTATGTATTGAAACAATTTATGACCATGTTCAATAAAAATCAAACGAATAAATCTCTGTGGGTTATTAATAAAAACTAAATCAAACAATTCTGCATTGAAAAAAATGAGTAACTCCATTAGAGATGATATGTCTCAGTCTCGATCACTGCTTGAAATCGTCTTGCCATGCTCTAAATTAAATTGTTTAATAGCTATTGATCAAGGTTGTCCCACAAATCTGAAAAAATTCTTCCTAGGGCATTTAGATTAGCAGCGGAAGGTTGGTGATTCATTACTGCTTTAATGAATATGTCCGATGCATGGTATATGCAGTTAAGATCTGGCGATTTTCCAGGCAAGAAGTAAATGCTCGATATCATTCATAGCCAACACAATTTCGCTCAGTGAGGATCAGGCAATTCAGAAATTTTCTCAGAATGGTCTCTGTTTACCTTTAAATTAGCAATATTTTTTATTCGATCAGTTTGTACCCTCTGAAAAACTGTCATCTATTAAGATAGAAATCTAATTTCTGTCAGTTTTATTGTGTCATTTTGGACGATTCTTAAAGAAACATTTGATTATGACCACGACATTCACTGTCTTTTATGATACTATTGTCATTTAAATATAGGTATTATATAAGCTTCTTAGAAAGCCCCACGCGTGTTTGTGAAAACTTTTTAAAATGGAAATTGATACGGCATTGTTCAGAATGTTCGGTTACTAAAGGAGCAAAATAAAAGGTTGTAACCCTACTTCTAAACATTAAACCAGAAGTAATTTTTTTCCATATCGAACTTTGCAGCCATGGAGCGTGATTTAAATGAGATATCAAAGAACTCTCTATGTCAAGAAAAGCATCTAGTGTTATTTCTTGTGATGATTTTTCTGATTAAATAGCGTGTTGATTGTGATTCAGAGGCCTCCACCAAAGACAAGTTTCTATAAAATAGAGTTCTATCAGTTTTTCCATCGTCTTCAAAAAAAAAATCTAGGGGTATACATATATGTGTATGTATTGAAAAATTGAAAATCTTCTTGGTAGTAGTGGCATAAAATGAATTAAAAGTAATAACAATATGACAACTGGTTGTCAATTAATTGACAACCAGTTGTCATATTGTTATTACTTTTAATTCATTTTATGCCACTACTACCAAGAAGATTTTCAATTTTTCAATACATTTGTATAATTGGCAAAGAATTGTAATATATTTCATATATGTGTATATATATTATACCCCTATATATATTATATTCGTATGAAACTACATTACAGGTAGAAAAAAAAGAAACTTATTTAAATTGTATAACAAAAGTAGAAATATATTTAAAAGGGCCATAACTGCAGGGGCCCTTTAAAACACTGCACCATTTGGTCTAGGATGTAGGAAAAAACCTGCAGAATAAAAAACCTCGATCACAGAGTCAGAATACTAAAGGTATTTAGTTGTTAAGATCCAAGCAACAGCCTCTGAAGTTAAATTATGTAAATCTGTGTATCCAAATTCAAACGTAACTAGAGGACATTCTTCAACAGTATGTTGATCTGTTTCAATCTCAGCTCCGCAATCACATGCTGGACTCGCACATTCCACTTGAATAACATACTATTACTCCTTCCATGACCCATTCTAAGACGATTCAACTTACACCAAATTTTCTTAATCTAGTGGTAGTTGATCTATATGCCTTCATCTGTGTATAGTCTCCTCAAGGATTGGGTTTCATACCCAATCCTTGAGGAGACTATACACTTATATATAGCACTTTCATCTTTTTCTAAAATTGTGGTACTTACGTTAGAGCCATACTTGATCTATACTATCGGAACGATGTTTTCTCCTCACTGGTGCTGTATCACACGAAAAGAACCATCGCATGAATTAGCTTCTGGTCAAGTTGATTTTGTTATATATGATAGACTTAGTCAGTAGTCGCCAGCTATCTTAAAAATTAATTGATTCCGGCATCTCATAATTGTATCGTCATTGCGCGTAAAATAAGCTATTAAAACATTTGGTAGGTGGCGCTGAAGTCAAGTTATTAACAAATTCTATATTTATGAACCAACATGACTCACATTCACAATATATGTTGGTTTAGTGACAAAAAAAATCACAAAATCTGGACACGATAGGTGGCGCTGTGGTCGATATAGGCCATTTTTCGGCCCCCAGTTGTACTAACGACCACTTCTGTCCAGACTTTCTTATACAGGAATTTTAACCAAATGAAACTCATCGCGCCACCTACCGGAAAGGCAGAACAACGTCTACCGGCCCAGCTAGTCTTCATATAAAATATTTGTTTATATGTTACACATTGTTTGTCTTTATAGTGAAATACTAGCAATTTCGAGCGGGTAAGCCGAAAGTGTAAAACGTAGTTTCCTGCATTGGGGGTGTTTTCACTTAGTCGCCATCTTGAAATTAAGATTGTCGTGAGTTTTTTTCTCCGTAACCGCAAGGTCGGTAAAAATTTTATGAAGAACATTTTGATAGTTGATACAATTATATGTCAGCAGCACGAATCCAGAAAACTGAATTTTTATCATTCAAACCCGCTTTAGGGTTTTTAGGTAAAAAAGAAATCAACTTCTCGTTCGTTTTGAGAACTCCCTAAATATTAAAAAAGGAAGTTATGGTGATTTTACTATATGCCATAAGTTTGTTCGCTTCATTTAGTTCATTAAGTGGCTGTCACTTATTTGTAATAAAATTGCTTTTAACAGTACATCGACATGTTGACAGGAAATTCTTTTTACGAAGAGTACTACTACAAATCGTTATTGTATAATTGCGTAATCCTACTCACATATATACATACATAAAAAGCATGTTAACCTTCAACGTCAATTTCACACTTGACGCTGTAAGTAAGTGTCCGTTGTGACTTTATTGAAGAGCAGCAATTTATGTATCACGTTTAACGGAAATGCGACAAAAAATGTCTCCTTATTCCGCGTATTAGTTATCTCACAAGGTCCTCCGCTTATAACTTGATATCAGTTCTGCAATTTCATCATATACAACGTAGATACTTACTTTTTCTTACATGTTCTTTGTGCTTGTGTTTATGAGTATCTCAGGTGCTTTCTATGTATTTTTCGTTCTTGTCCAAGGTGTTATATTACTGAAGTTAAAACTAGAATAGAAAATATTATTCATGTAGCAGCGACGGTTTCTGAGAAACCCACGCGATCTCTCTATAAAAAACTAAAGATCGTACATCTTCACGATAGGACGTATGTGTGTCGTTATCTGAAGTTCAATTTTTTGCTATGTAATCAACAAATAGATATAAATTTCCATTAAGTCATTACGTATATTGCACGCGAAATGTATGTCTACTTGTTTTTAATAAATAACTTTGGTGTTGAAAGTTATTTTAACTTATATTGCAAAAAATGTTAACAGTACTGCTGTATAATTATAGCCTTATATTGAGAACCTAAATAATCCTAAACCTTGATTGGGTGAATAGGAATATGCTTTGTTTTATTCAAGAATGGGCATTAGCAACAATCTTTTACCTGAATTTTAAGAGAACCTACAAAAAAATTAACCAACTACATACTTTTGCAATAAGAATGATGAAATAGAACAGAGATTGTTTAAAATATTATTTTTCGTGTACTTGATAGAAATTGATAATATTGTTTAACCCAAAATAATTAAGAAAAGTGGGACTTTTCTTGTTAGCAACACTTAGCATAAATTTTAAATGTACCATTGGTTAAATTAGTAAATGAGATACCAGTAGATGTGGAAAGTGACCTGAATTCAGAAACTGCCAAGTTGAGTTATTCATTTTTTCACTTGATGTGGCTGAAACTGATGTCGATGTTGACGGTGCAGAAGTCTCTTCAGTTAAATTACTGAAAATTCTTTTTGAAATTTTGACTTTGTTTTCGATGCTATCTTCCACATAAGCTTCCGCGACTCCGCTACTACGTCAACCACCGTGTCTCTTCAAAACTTGAATGTCGGCCCCACTGTTGGCTAGAAATGTCGCAGAAGTTCTGCGGAAACAATGTCCTGTGAAACTGTTCGAATCCGGAAGCTCTAAATACGCAGCAATTTTCCTTGGTATATTGTAGAATGTGTTTATACCGATTGGTGCACTTGCCCTGTTTATAACATATAAAGAGTCTACGATGGTCCACATGCTTCGGTCTCAAATTCAAATACTTCCTGTAAAACTCAATACCATTTATAACAATTTCCGGCGTTACTGTGAAGACACGCTTTTTTTTTTTTGGTTTTTGTGTCGTGTAAAGTAATCACCAAAATACGCCCGGTATCTTCTACATCATCAACTTTTAAGAGACGTAATTCTTCCGCCAGACAGGCTCCTTGCAACGCAACGATTGTCACTACCTTCATAAGGAGAAAGCTGTTATCAGGAGTATTGTTTAAGAAACCCTTTACGTTATCAACTGACACAACTTTTGATTTTTTTGGTACATAACCGTCATTTTGACGTTTCAGATATGCCAACAATTTTTTATAGACAGAAATATCTACGTTTTCATTTACTTGTAGAGTGCTTTTTACCATCGAATACACTGACAAGAGTTTTGAGCATTTAAGAGTTTTCACCTGGAAGAATATTTAAAATTAGTGCTTGTAATAAATTTCATACATAAAACGAACCTTTTCACAAAAGTACGCAATTAGAGTATCTTCATCATTTGCTCCTTCCACATTGTTTTCATTTCTCCATTGACAAAACTGTTGGTAAATTTTCTTGTATTTTGCTCTAGACTTTATAGGCAGTAAACCTGATTCCGCTTCTGATACCAATTGCAGAATCTTTTCCTTATTTTTGCTTGATTGATTCATTTTACATGTAAGCTTTTTCGCAAATTAGTTGGTTACTTGTTGTGATGTTTCGTCACTAAGTAAACAAATTCTTGACACGGATTACTTTGATAATAGAAAAATGACAATTTTTATTTTTAAAATTATAATTCTCGTGAAGTACACGAAAAAATTACGTGTTCAACACGTAAAAAAAGTGAGTTTTCTAGCTCGGTGAAAACTTGATTCACTCGCTACGCTCGTTATTCAATCTGTTTTCACTCGCTAGAAAACCATCACTTTTAACAATCTACTATTAATTGCTTGCTTTATTTTTAAATACATACAGTTAAGAGCAGTTAAAAAGCTGTTTTTCTACATTGTTACGAACTTGATAAAGAGTGGCATGCTCTCTATTCCATCTTCCTCAAGAGTTTTTTATACCTCCCCGTTGCATTAATTGAAAGTGAGATTCATCTGAATATATTCGGGTTTGCTAATATGACGTTTAGGAAAAAGAGCGTGTGAGAAAATTATTCGGACTGCATTGTATAAGCATCCCGGACGCGGACATACTTTTTATGATTTGAAAGCTACTCTGTTCTCGAGAACGCCGAAGTTCATCTAAAAGAAGTATTAACTCTCCAAGCTAGATACAAAATTATACCCAGTACACGTCAAACAAAAACAAAATATACATTCACTGGTGGATAATAATATGTCCAGAAATGACATAAAAACAAGAAAATGGGTGTGCTTAAAACCACACGGCAGAAGTGAAAACTTCATCAAGGCGAGGTTAATAATACGAAATCCAACTTTTTTTTTCGTTCTATATTACATTAGGGTCATTCTGTATCGACGAAGTCAGTTGCTGAGATTTAGTGTGCTTCTTTTGACGATATTTCTTCACGAGCGCATTAGACAATTCCCTTTTTCGTTTTAATTTGTCATCGATTTGATTTTCTTCATCCATCCTGTGTAACAGAAAAGAATTAAATGCTTATAAGTTCGTATATAGTGAGCAATTAAAGCAATGCTCTATTCTCAACGTTTCTGTTTTGCATTGGTATACAAATTATAGTCCACAAATCAACGCAACGCGCCCAAAGAAGTTTACACTTCAAAAATAAAACACATTCAGGTACACGTATTTAATACTTATAATTAAATAAAGTTAATTTTTAATATACATAGGTATATACAGTGCGCTCAAAAAGGTTGGAATAATTTCATTTAAAATTCAACCTTTAATTTTTTTAAAAAACACTGGGGCCCGTCAATTTTTATTTTTAGATGGGCATTTTTTAAACTAATTTTTGTTTATACAGGATGACTCAAAAAAAAGATTTCATGTGACACTCCAATTTTTTTTAATTGGAACACCCATTTTTTATTTTATTTTCGAAATATACGTAAAATTTCAATTACATTTCATGTATTATAACCTAAGTCTAAGTTAAGTTAGCTTATTTCTTTTCATTTAAACTGTACATATTAGGAGTTAAACATAATCAAATTTACTGAAAATGTAAACATTTAAACATTAATACCATTTTTATCTGTTACCTAGGTTATTTAACATTAACGTTGAAGTTCATTCCCTGTCAAAAGTATTTAAACATTTGTATAAAAGTTCTAATAAAAGTAGTTTTTTTAACTGTAAAATGGCACGAGTAAATGAAAGGGAGCGCATAGAAATACTAATGATGATTGGCTATGGAGATAGGATGCGTACCCAACTGGAAGTTTCCGAACTGTTCAACAATAAATACCCAAACAGAGCGCCTATATCTCAATCAACTATTAGTAAAATTGAAAAAAAATATAGGGATTTGGGGCATGTGAGAGATAATTATGTAAAAGGCCGGCCCACTATCTCAGAAGATGTTCAGTTGAATGTGCTATTATCCGTTGAAGAGAACAACCATAAAGTTAGTCGCGCTATTGCTGACGAGAACAAAATTAGTCAAAGATCTGTATTAAACTATTTACATAAAAATAAATGGCATCCTTATAAAGTTCAGTTAGTTCATGAACTAAATGAGGACGATCCAGATAAAGGAATGCAATTTTGTGAAATAATGATGGAGAGATGTATTGATGATCCTCAATTTTCACGAAGAATTGTGTTGTCGGATGAAGCAACGTTTTGCCTAAACGGAACCGTGAATAGGCAAAATTTCCGTTATTGGGCTACAGAAAACCCGCATTGGATTATGGAGTGTCACACACAATACCCTCAAAAAGTAAATGTTTGGGCTGGGATTATTGGAAACAGAATTTTGGGTTCCTTCTTCTTTGACGGCACTTTGACTGGAGAAAGATATCTAGAATTTCTAGAATTCGATTTGATACCTACGCTTGCTGTAGTGTATCCAAATCCAGAAGATCCTGACATTCCCAATGATAGCTTATGGTATCAACAGGATGGAGCACCAGCCCATTTTACTCGCCCGGTGCGTGAATATTTAGATAGTGTTTTTCCTGGAAGGTGGATTGGTCGACGGGGCCCAATAGAATGGCCGGCCAGATCCCATGATTTGACCCCGTTAGACTATTATCTGTGGGGCTACCTAAAATCTAAAGTGTATATCAACAGACCGAACAATATTGACGAACTGAAATCCCGAATAAGACAAGAAATGAGACTGATAGAACCTCAAATAGTGCACAATGTTTTGCAAGAATTCGAAGATCGCCTCGGATATTGCCAGGATGTTGGTGGTGGCCAATTTCAACATTTATTAAATTAATATTTCACAATTTAATTACGAATCATTGAAACATTTATTATTTAGAATTAAATTAATTTTTTTTAAATTACATTGATTATTTTTAAAAAAACTTAACTTAGACTTAGGTTATAATACATGAAATGTGATCAAAATTTTACGTAGAATCCGAAAATAAAATAAAAAATGGGTGTTTCAATTAAAAAAAATTGAAATGTCAAATGAAATCTTTTTTTTGAGTCACCCTGTATAAACAAAAATTAGTTTAAAAAATGCCAATCTAAAAATAAAAATTGACGGGTCCCAGTCTTTTTTAAAAAAATTAAAGGTTGAATTTTAAATGAATTTATTCCAACCTTTTTGAGCTCACTGTATAAGTATATTTTTCAAAAAAAATTTTTTTTTTTACAATTTTGTATGTCATCTTGACATTTAGACTTATAAGTCACTGTCATATCATGTTACATTTTTAATGTTTGTCAAACCCATATATTTTATGTCCTAGTGTGGCAATTGTAAGATAATTAATAGTTTACTTAACAGTTGCCCCTAATTTAATTATTTTGTAGATCTGATGAAGGAATAAATATATTTCCGAAACGTTATTTAGCCAACAATTGTGTTTGAATCAACTATCCAGTCCAAAATTCTACTTTTATTAAAGTAGTAATTATTTCATACTGTATTATATTACCTAATTATCAGTAATTATATCTTTAATCTAACTATATATATATATATATAAATAGACAATATGAATACTCGCTTACGAGTCCCGCGCTGGTCTGATGCTAACGTGCCGACTTCTCACTCGTGCGGCTCGGGATCGAATCTGCTCGGGGACATGAATGTATTTATCTCGTTCCCTTAGTCGACTCGAGCCGACTTTACCCGAACGAGCGTTACATAGCCGAGCGTGACGGCTCAGTTTTGTTCAGTGCCCACAATCAACGCAACGCGCCCAAAGAAGTTTACACTTCAAAAAGCATTATCATTTCGATTCTAAACTTAATTTGCGAATTCTGTTGACATTACAACGCCAAAAAGACGAGTATTTAGCATAATTATTTTTACGAATTATTTTTGCGAATTACATGGAGTTTTTTTTACAATTTCTAAGCGTCCTAGATGCGTTTAAATTTTGCACTCTGTCCTGATATTTGGCTTTGTCATTAGCAACAAGTTTGCCAATTGCAATTAATCTATCATTACTATCAAGGAAACCTACACATATTCAAGACGCAGAAAACAAACTAAATAAAATGAACAAGTAAGAAGCACCTTACTTATATTGCGGTATTTACCATTATAGTAGAATTACCGAACAGATGCAGTAGCAACAGCGCATTTTCCCGTTTAAGCTATTACAAAAATGGAATGTTGCTACTGCATCTGTTCGGTAATTCTACTATAGTAATAGTAACTCAAACACGTCTATCGCATTGCCATTAACGAAGAAAACCTGAAAATTTATTTTATTTATGTTCCGTGCCGATGCCCTTAAAATTAGGTTATTTTATAATTTTTTTTTTAGATTTAATCAAATTGCATAAGTATATCTATTGTCGAGATCAAGTCCTTCATCCGTCCACTCCTAAATTATTAAGTGAAATCAAAGTCTAAAAATCGAAAATCGCTGTAATATATTTGTATTTAACATATATTTTTTTTTGATAGATTATTATTAACAGAAGATGTGATAGGGGACATTTAAGGCCTCATTTTCATTCGGTAAGGTTGAGAAGTGAATATCATCACAAAGGTAAATCGATGTCTTAATGAAATCTCTGTTATCCTTTTTTTTTTGATCGTTTGAAGGAGCTGTTCAAAAATGCTTTTTCCAAAATTCACACCATGAATTTGAATCCACTACACTACTAAAGCCCTACGCACATGTGATTATGAATGGATGTTGTTATGTCGGTGATAAAAGTCAAACGATGTCATTCCTTTATTATAAGTATGTCCCTCATGAACGATTGATTACAATGTACCCTATTGCACCTAATTTCCAATTTTTTTTTTGTTTCAATACATCCCGGCTGATTTGGTTTTTCATTCGTAATATTTAATATTTCAAATCGAACTTGTTTGTGGCTACCAAACACTACGAATGAAATGCCGATGAAGCAAAATTTGTTTTCCGATAACGCTCTTGTTATGATATGCACTTGTCTCTACTTGGTGAAATTAATGAAAGAAATGGCTAAGTCACTTAAAAATTTCAGTTTTTAAGCAGAGCCGCATTTTAGTATGCACAAATGGTGTAGACTTATTGAATAGATTAAGCATATTTATATTTTGAGAAAATATAATAATTAATCGGCGAAGTTAGAAGTAAATGCAAATATATATGTATAGCTTAGACAAACCATTTAGGTCGTGACTTGTTTTACTACTATCCAATTTTTCCTGTCCTTGGCAAGTGCTCACCAGTTTCCAGTCTGCTTCCGCTTAAGATCTTCTTCCACTGCTTCTATTCACGTCTTCCTCAGTAGTCTTCCCTTACTGATCCCATTGGGGGTTCTTCTAGCAAGATAGTTAGTTTTTTTTCCTTGTCCATCCATTCCAAATGTTCCAACCATGAACTAATAACAAAATGACAACGATGAAGCCTCTACGTCACAATGGCAGCTTAGTTTAATTTATACATTTCTTGAATATATTGTTACTAGATATACAGGGTATTCCACGAGAGCCGTTCGTTAGAAGTTTTCGTGGTTAGAAAAAACTTAGAATTCTAAAATTTTGGGTTCCAGGATTATTCAAGATTCTCTTTCATTTTAAAATATTTTCAAGATCATACTACTTCCGGTTATACCGGAAGTCGCCATTAACTTCCTTATTTTAAATGGAACACCCGGTATATTATTTCATTTTTGGATTCCTGAGAAAATTTCATAGTGGGTTTTCATCAGGTTTCCCTATACCTATTTTCAATTTTTTCTTAGATATCTTGATTTTTTTGAAAATTTTGACAGATGTAGCCCTGTTTTGAGCATTGCGCCCTTTAACCAATTGCGATTGGTGGAAAGCGCTTCTGGGGTAAGACGGAAGCACAGGAATGATACTTTCGAATGCCATATTGACAACTGATTTATCGCATACAGGGTATCCAAAATTTAATGACCAATTACATCATTTTAAAAGTTGAAAAAGCTCGTTTTTTCAAATGGGACATCCTGTATTTTATTGGATGGTCGGATGCAGAATTTGATTCTGCATCGATTTGCTATAACATTCCCTATACCTATTTCCAGTGGTTTTCTTGTTAATCCAAATTTTTTATTTTAATGTGGTTTTTTGGCAGAAATAAAAACAAAAAATTGGAACATAATGACAAAAAATAATAAGAGAATGTAAAATTACAATAATTGTTCTATATGACCTCCATTTTGGTTCAAACACTGAATAACTCTGTTATATACTCCTTGCGAAATAGATCTCCGAAGTTCGTCTGGACTTATATTAGTAAACGCATGGTGAACACGGTTCAATAATTCCTCTCTAGTTTGTACCGGCCTAAAGTACACTAGTTCTTTTATACGACCCCAGAGGTAAAAATCCAAGGGCGTCAAATCGGGTGATCTGGGAGGCCAGTTCCAAGGTCCCCGCGGGCCAATCCATCGATCCTCGAACTTCATTGACAATTGCCGGCGTACAGCTATAGTTGAATGTGCTGGAGCACCATCAAGCTGAAACCAACTGTTTGCTCTATCACGTGGAGGTAGGGCATTTAGAAAATTACTAACAAACCCTCTCAGTATCTCCAGATATCTAGCCGCATTTAAATTTTCATCGTACACTTGATAAGCCACTCTGTTGTCCATAATTAAACAAAAAACATTGAAACTAAAGCGGTCTTGGTGATTATGTTCCCTAATAACATGTGGATTATCTTGTGTCCAGTAGTGAGTATTTCGGCGATTTGTAATTCCTTGCCTGCTGAATTTCGATTCATCAGTCCACATAATCTGATGAAGAAATCTCGTATCTTCGGTCATTTTCAAAATCATAAATTCGCAAAAGTTGACACGTCTTGCCTCATCACCAAGACGTAATCCGTGAACAATTATCTCACAAAAAGGATGCATTCCATGTTTTTTTAATATTTTGTGGATTGATGTTTTTGAAATACCCAAATCCAGCGCTGCTGTCGAAATTGAACTCCGCGGATAAGCTTGAAAAAACGCCAACACATTCACCACGTTATCTTCATTATCAGTTACGGGCTTTAGGTTATTTTGAGTTGCCCTTACGTTTCCAGTTGCTATAAAGCGAGTTTCGATTCTTGCGAATTTTCCGGGAGTCATTGTTGGTAGGTCCGGATATCGTTCATTAAATAGTCTGCATGTTCGTCGAACAATTCGTCCACATTCAACGTGCGTGTAAAACAAATTTAATAAATCATTATTGGAATATTCTTCAACATTCTCCATTATAAACTGCACTTAAGCAAGTTAACAAAATCCCTAGAACTGTAAGTAGATACCTTACGAATCTGTACGATGATACTGCTTTGACATTAAATCAACATTGTTTCAATTCCTGTCAAAATCAAGGCTTACTAGGTAGAACTTTTGGAGTTTGATCACCTTTTGATAAAAATATGGATTAACAAGAAAACCACTGGAAATAGGTATAGGGAATGTTATAGCAAACCGATGCAGAATCAAATTCTGCATCCGACCATCCAATAAAATACAGGTATCATTCCTGTGCTTCCGTCTACCCCAGAAGCGCTTTCCACCAATGGAAATTGGTTAAAGGGCGCAATGCTCAAAACAGGGCCACATCTGTCAAAATTTTCAAAAAAATCAAGATATCCAAGAAAAAATTGAAAATAGGTATAGGGAAACCTGATGAAAAACCACTATGAAATTTTCTCAGGAATCCAAAAATGAAATAATATACCGGGTGTTCCATTTAAAATAAGGAAGGTGGCGACTTCCGGTATAACCGGAAGTAGTATGATCTTGAAAATATTTTAAAATGAAAGAGAATCTTGAATAACCCTGGAACCCAAAATTTCAGAATTTTAAGTTTTTTCTAACCACGAAAACTTCTAACGAACGGCTCTTGTGGAATACCCTGTATATGTATGCGGCGCTATTCAGTTTAGAGCATACATAGGAAACCTAAACAGCTGTTTAGCAATGGGTGAATTGGACTGACGAGTATTTATAAGTATAAATCTTTAAAGCTTGAGCGCATAATTAACAGTCTTTGTAATATGATTTGAAAAGGATGATTCTAGTCAAATATACGTAAGTCTTTTGTTTTCTCGGCTGCACATTCAGAACTGATAACGTCCAATTTAGTTTGGTTTTGTACCGAATATTCTAGAAAAACTGCAGAACATAGCGAACAGTCATTTTCCGACATTTAATTTTATTGCAAAGATCATTAATAATTGTCGTAGATTACAATGGTTTCAGGTTAGTGCCTTGTGAGACACCTGATGTAACTAAAAATTAATTCGACTGATGACCCAACTAACTACATTCTGCAAACATTCCAGAAGTCTTGTGTATAGACAATGTTAATTTCTTCCACTATCAGTTAATATAGTAAAATCGCCAAGTGTATATATACAGATACAATAGTTTATTTATATTGTAAACGCTTAATACCCGTTTGACATATTATAAATGCTAAAAGCAATAAATGAAGATATATTGATCGGCAAAAACGAAGCGATTTCATTACGCTGTTTAGACGCTCAAATTATTGAATGTTACATCTACTAAAAAAACGTTTGAAAGAAGTTTTAGTAAAAGAGAGGGCGCGAATGTAGAAAGTAAAGATAATTGGGCAATGTAACCGCAGAGCATATAGATAATTCAGTAAAGAA
Source organism: Amphimallon solstitiale (assembly GCA_963170755.1). Lineage (NCBI taxonomy): Eukaryota > Metazoa > Arthropoda > Insecta > Coleoptera > Scarabaeidae > Amphimallon > Amphimallon solstitiale. The sequence goes on along the minus strand of OY720681.1, from coordinate 110,087,011 downwards.
AGAACGAAATATTAGTGGATGATTTAAATTAAAAATAACTTTTGATTAAAAAAATTAAATTCACGGCTTTATCTGCAAATAAATGTAAAAAGAAAAATTTGAACTTCCTCAGTATGAATGACAAATATTACAACTCCAGAAGCATGTGGAGGGAGCAATTTGCTAGCGTCATCTCATTCCATGAAAGCGCTGTATAAAGCTTTTTACTTAATGAGAACACTGGTCTTGAGCATTAAATTGGATTTAAATAAGTCTTCCAATACTTTTCTCTTTGACATTTAATACTGAAAGTTGCACACAATTCCCAGTATAAACATCCCTTATTTTTATTTTTTATTGCCCCGCGCTCCAAAATTATTTAATATATCTCCCTTCTTGACGTTTTTAATTCCTTTAGCATTTTCCTCAAATATATACCTTTTGATATATATTGATTGGGCTTCTAGAAACAGCATTGCCTGTATAGCTCAAATAAGTTCAAACTAAGTTTGAAGTAAATATTTCACAAGTGTTCTTTATGCCGTTTAGTAATAATTACATGTAATTACAGGAAATATATTTGCCAATTTTATTCATAAAATATAATAACTAGTGACTGTAATTGATTTGTTAAGTGTGATTTGAAACTTTTTCTGGTATTAAAACGGCAACATGGAATCATCTTCCTTCGTTTGTTCTACAACAAGAGCCGATTCTCTAAATATTTAATTAACAAAATAAGCGTAATTTTATAATCATATAATCATGCTTACATACAACTATAACTTTGCCAGTATAATGAAATAAAATTAATAGCCTGTTATTTTAAATTTATATTGATTAGTTTATGTCGATAATTGTCTTGGAAGAATTTTAAATTCATTTAAAGAGAGCTTATGGAATTATACTGTGAAATTTTACAATTATGTTGAATTCAAGCAGGGTTAGAAATTGTTAAACCTAAAATTTCCTAAAAGGTACATCGCCGATCATTAAATCAATTACAAGCACCCGTTAGTCCTTATAGTTAGGCTTTAAACTCAAAAATTACTGATTTAAAAGTTCTGGCAAAATAATACGTAAAGCCATAAACATGTCTTATTTTTTAATATATACGTATAATGATCCAAATATTAACTGATCATAAGCAAGAACTACTAAGGCGATTAGAATGATTCATCGCTGCCTATTCTACGAGTTCGAAACATCCACACGAAGTGTTCAAACACAATAGTAGTCGACACATGCTTCACAGCCACCTATTGTAGTATATAATTGTAAACATCTATTCGGAGCGTTAGGAATACAATTGTATAATATAATATATATGCATTCCTAACGCCTTGTTGCTCTTCCGATATCAGTTAGGATGTATGGAGATTGAGATAACTCTTATATAAAATGAATCGAGCTTAAAAGAAGACTATAAAATATATTTTATTTATTTATAGGGAATATTTGATATGTACCCACCCTACCCCAGCACAAACACGTATTATTGTTCTGTTTATATTAATTATATCCATGTTAGATCGCATGCCCTGAAACACAATACCTTTACTTGATGTTTAGTTTGTGCATTATTAAAAAATACTCTTAAAATAAATAATAAATTGCAGTGTTATATTTGAGTTTTGTTTTTATTACTTTCTAATAAAGTTTTCAATCTTAGGGTGCAGGTTATCAAGCCAGTGGTAAGGGCGAGATGGGTTTTACGATCAGCCTTTGCTTTAGGTAAATAAACAACTGTAAAGAACCATAACTATAGTTTTAATAAATTGTAAGTATAGTAATAGTAAAAAACAGACCTTGTATTCAAATAAAATATAAATATTATTTTTTTTGGAGAAGCACTATATATATTGTTGCGTTTTCGGGGTCGACATGAACAACTCGTGCAAATGTTTTGAAACAGTCTGTATATTTACACACTTAAAACTAATCACAATATAAAAATATAAAATAAATGTATCGCACTCAAAACTACTACGAATAAATTAACACACGTATTTATTTCTATCACTACTATTTATGTCAGTAATATTTATGTATTTTGTGAACTATAATAAAACTGCTCTACTCACATTATTTATGTTATTTGAACTGTTCAGTATATACCGCGCGCGACTACTATTGAATGAATTAATTTATCATCCCGGCCCCAGCTGTTCTTATATCGGCATCGTAAAAGGCCTAGAAGTATACGAGAAAATTCTCTCGATCATCTCGATGAGCCCGGAAATATACCAGAAACGTTCCAGACTTTCCGTCGCTTCGCTACATATATGTAGATGATTTACGACCTGTCTACCGGTACGTTTTTTGTCGCCGCCAGGAGGTCTGCTTCTTTTTGTGGGCTTGTTTCGTTACAATATACTTTCTTTTATATATTCAACCAGTTTATGGTAATATGTTGGATTTACAAAGTGATTTTCAGACGCGATGGTTGTTCTGTTTTGATGAATTAAAACATGCAATCGTCAAAAGATCATCAATAAATAATAAAAACGAAAATGGCGTTTTACTTAGACTTACGATTCAAGTTCCACGTTAATTAAAACTTATCATTGTTATTTTTTCTTTAGAATTGATATCGCGGCGTCATCAATTATTACTAGTAGTACTTAGGAAACACGAAAATCTTAGATTCGAACCGAAATTGATTTTGCCAATATTGAAAGGCACGCTTAATAAATTTAGTGATTATTTCAAACAGTTACCTACTACTGCATTAGCACCATCTTATAAGGGACATCTGCTTAGCAACTAATACTGTGGATTTCTGCGTTCCATTTTTCATCTAAAGCTCAGTTTATGTTATACTGAGTAGTATCATATGTTCATACATTTGTATGTTTTTGTTTTTTTTGTACATATTGACTGTTACTATAGTCTATTTTTTAATTCGGAGGAGTAAAATGAAAAGGCGCGTTTACACAATGGAATTTTGGAAAATTCCTTTTTGGCGGCAGTTTTAAAACTAGCGACGATTTTATATAAATTGTAGTCAAGTAATTAATCAAAAATTCATTAAAAAAATAGATAATTTTAATTTGAAATAAAAAGGAATCATCATCGTAAGTGAAATGCTTAAATCAAAAGTTTTAAAGGTTATTTGTATATTTTTAAATTTAAAAAGAAAACAGACGGTTCTTATTCTTATATGATTATTTACAAGCAAACAAAAATTTAGACAAATATTAATTATAGCATATACATATAAAACAACTATATAATTATTCACTATTTTTTATTAATATATACAAGTGAACAACAATTTAGACAAATGTTAATTATAGCATATACATATGAAACAGTAACAATTTATAATTATTTACTATCACTTTCCATTTCACTTGAACTATCTTCACCCACTGATATAATAAATGGCTCGATTATATCATCGACCAACCCATCTAACTCACACATTCTTCTTTCGTCATTAATCACATGGCCTACACATTTCTTCCAATTGTCCGTAGTGATATTCTGGATTGCTTTTAGTAAAAGTATCTTCGACTTCTCATATTGCCATCTACCCAAACTCTTTGTTTGGTATGACCTTTGTTTAGCCATGTTTCATCTAATTAATAAATTGGCCGATTTTGACGACGATAATCTTTAATTGTCATCAAATATCTTCTTCTTCACCTAATTATATCATCACGTTCTATCAAAACACTCTTTCGATTTCTCTTCATATACCTACAATAATATATCATATTTATTCTAACATATCAAAGTATGTAAAATATAAATTTGAGTACTTATATACTCATTTTTTTTTGCATATTAATTAGAACATTGGCACTGACCTAAAGTGTATTATTTTCATCAATTTGTATAATGTTGAACGGCTCATCTGTGGCAAATCATCACGCTGTTTGATTTCATTCAGCACTTTATCAAGTGTAGGAAACTAATTTTTATAAAAAAAATTGTGAATTATTTGCCTTATGGAATTCTTGACAGTTTCACCATAATCAGCAATTAAAGAGTGTCTTCAAGAACTTTGCTTGGGTGGGATAACTTGTCCTTTCTGCTTATATTGTTTTATGGTACGATAGACAGTAGACCGTGCCACTCCTAAAAACAAGATAACATAATAATATATACCTAATGATGGTAATGTACTATAATACTAACCTATCATACTCGATATTCTTGCGACAATAGCAGTAATCCTCATTCTGGGGTTATCAGCACATAATTTTTTGAATATATTTACTATATTCAGCTTCTCAACAACAGATAGATGTCCTAAGATCACAAATTTTCGCCTTCTCAACGGGGATATTTGCGATCAAGAAGTGCTTGCTACTTCCTCCATATCCAAGAAAAGCGCTATGAAAATGTTTTACACGGAGAGTATATCAGTCGATTCAGTTCTTATAAGAACTATTTTACTATTATAACGCAAATTGAACGTAAAAAATTGAACAGAAACGCACTGACAAAATTAACGATGTATACAACAACAGCTGTTGTAACAGTATGGCGGCCGTAAACATGTAAAATTTCCATACTGTAATTCTTCCCGAAAACTGACAAATAGCAGGCCTCCCTTTTTGGCGCTTCAATTTAAAAACACTCCTCCTAATTAAAAAATAGACTATAGTAAAGTTAAGTTTAAATAGCTTCGCCTAAACTTGGTCTTTATTAATAAAGACCTATTACTCTTATTATTAATAATAATAAATAACAGAGGAGGAAACTTTTCCAACACCTGTTTTTACTGATCACATCTTAAAAAAAGACTTTATGAAAAATGAATGCATTAGGACATATGAGCATATATACATACATATTATACAACAGAAAATACAGAACAAAACGAAAAATATTTCAACTCAGTATCTATATTTTTATTACCCGAAGTATTGTTTAGTCCCTAGGGATATTTGCTTTCAGTACATATCGGTACATATCGATCGTTATCATTTCGGGATATTCGCGCTGAATCATTCATGAACGTCCTGGCCCTGGCGTTTGCCTTCTCTCCATCTCTCTCTGCAATTGGAAAAAGGTCATTGAACGTCTATTTATACGTCAATTACATATTTCATGTAATTTAGCAGTTGTGTAGTTTCAGGATGTGATGCATAAAATGATGTTTTCACTGCTAATTTTAAGTATGCATGTGCACACAAACATTGCGTCTAATAAATTGATGTATTATGTCTATCTGCCTCCGGATACTCTTCGTAGACAAACGACCATTTCCTTGTGGAACTCTGTATAGATAGTGGGTTTTTTTAAATGCCTTTTATATTAGCATTAACGAGGATAAGAAGAAGTCCATTATTTTGATCCTAAAATTTATTATACTCACTTATGTATGTCCTCGATATATGAACTGTTCTGTAAGAAAATAAGCAAACAAAATTATAATTCTCCATAGTAAACGAAACTGAAGAAAATATCAAATATTTTAAAGCAATACCGTAAGGAAACTAAAGACATTTCAGTAGAACCAACAGAAGAAGAAATCAAGGAATTAACAATAGCCAAGATGGGAAAGTCCCAAGAAAAGATATAATAAATATAGAAATTATTAAATATATGAGAGATGTTACACCTCATACACACACATACCCATTATGTAAGTAAGGTGCATTGCTACGCAAAATACAAAAAATAGTTTAAAACCAAAATTGTATTGCAATTACAAGCTTTGCCACATAAAATTATTTTACGCTATAACGAATCTTTCGTTCATGAATTCATTATTCTATATTTTTGTTAACGGACGAAAATTTGGAAATTGAAAAAATATAAACTAATAACATTTTAACCAGGCAAAATTAAAACATTACATCTTCATTGTAGCCACAATTTTGATAAATCATGTTAAAAATATGGCATTTTATGAATGTGAATATTAGAAATACACTTCTGGACAAAATTAAGGGACCACCAGTAAAATTCAAAATAAAATGAAACAAGATAACCAAATTTATTCAAACGAATAAATATATAAATTTATGTGTTTCCTTAGAGTTTAGTTGATTTAAGGGCTATTTAAATTAACAACATTTACTTTTATGGCAAAAAAGAAAAAAGCCAAAAATTAAACTAAAATGCCACTGGGTCTTTTCATGAACTTAAATCCTAATTTGTAATAAGTTAACAAAAATATCATTATTAATAGCGTGTAGCGTGTATGCCCTCCTCTTGCAGCAATACACGCTGTTAATCTTCTTGGCATGCTTGAGATTAAGTTTCGGATCCTTTCTTGAGGTATCTGTTCCAATTCTTGAACAAGCATGTTAAAAGAGCTCATCAAGTGTTACTGGCGATCTGGGTGCGTTTTTAATTTTGTTGCCCAAGTGATCCCAGATATGCTCAATAAGATTGAGATCATGGCTTTTGGCAGGTCACTTCAAACATTGGATATTTGCCATCTCAACAGAGCTGTGACAATGTTAGCTGTATGAGGTTTGGCATTGTCTTGCATAAAAATGAATCCATTGCCGAAATTTTTGGCAAATGCTTGAACATGGGGTACAATAATTTCGTCTGCATATCTCTTTGCTGTTAGCGACCCATTTCGTATCAAAACCAATTCTGTACGACCATTATATTGTATGCCAGCCCAAACCAGTACAGATCCCCCACCAAATTTATCAAATTCTCGAATGTTAAATGGTGCAATTCGCTCACGTGGTCTTGGTATGACACGAACACGGCGATCATTCCCGTTTAGGAGGAATCTGGACTCGTCCAAAAACAAAACGCAGTTCCACTGACCCTCGTCCTAACCTTGATGATTTCGACAAAAGTTTAAGTGATTTATTTTGTGCGTAGCTGTGAGAATTGGACCGGTTGCTGGTTTTCTAGCAGACAAATTGACTTCTTTCAGTCTTCTTCTTACTGGTTTGGTAGAATTTTTTTTTCCAGTGGCTAATCGAAGATCTCTTTTTAACTCACGAGATGTCACAAACCGTTTTCTTAAACTTTGAAGTTCGATAAAGCGATCTTCTCTGCGTGTTGTTTTTCTTTTAGCACCTTGTCCGCGTCTTCTTTTGAAACTACCAGTGCATCTGAACCGTGCTGCAGCCCTCTGTACCACAGATTTGTTTGTATTTAGAATTCCAGCAACTTTTCTTTGTGAATATCCTTCACGAAGAAGAATAATCATTTGGGATACTTCTTCTGGTCTGCATTGGCGTCTAGGCATATTTAATTAACTTAATGCAAACAACTTCACTAATTATCGAAACAAAAGCACGCTTTATTAATTAAGCTTTTTAAGCTGTCAACAATTAGACCCTTTGTTGATATTTCGTTTCATAGCAGCGAATGTCTTGCTATTGTTAATTGTTTCATGGCACACTATTTGGATTGTGTTTAATAAACGTCAGTTAAAAGGCTATTAAAAATAACTTGTAAATTAGAAATATTATTTCAAGTTTATTTGGTGGTCCCTTAATATTTTGTCCACAAGTATATTTGAGACCTGTAAACGCATAAATTTGTTTAAAAAACCACTCGTTTAATTAATAATTTTTCTGTTTTCATTATACGAAATGTGTATCCAAAAGTTTTAAATTCTGTTCCTTAATAAAATAAAATTGTTCCAAATCGAGCTCGAAATACTTTTGTACTCTTAATAATTCTATGCAAAATGCGTAATTTGCGAGATATTTGCAAAAAAAAACTGCCATTAAATAAGAGTAGAAGTGTTGTTTCCCGTTCGAATTTTAAGTTTTTTTTTACCAAAATTATTTAGAATCAAGCGTCAAACATTCTCATACTCTTCATATATCTGTCTAGAAAGCATGACTATATAAAAAAAAGGCTATTTGACAATATTTATTTAATAATTTATGCGAGGAAATCTATTAATTTATCATATACTCTGAATGATTCTAAAGTTATTAACAGTCCATTTTCTTCTGTGTCCGGTATGGATTCTGTACCGTCTGCTGATGTTTTGGTTTCTATGGTGCTCATGAGAGACCGGGGGTGGAAGCGTATAATTGGAAGTGTTGGAATCTGAGGTGGAACAAATTGTTGGTGGTATTTCTTCGAGCGCTTTTGGTACTGATCGAATTAGTACCCATATTCTATACCTGACAAAAATTACAAACGCACGTTTGTAATTTTTGTATATGTTTCCAACCATTTGGAAAGAGGCTCATGTGGTTCCTCCTCCGAAGTATAATAACCCTTCTGCGATTATCAATTTGAAGCATGTAACTATCTTACCAGTTATGCCGTTAGGTCTTTTAGAAGATTCGCGAACTATGACTCAAACTGTATATTATTGGATATTTTGATAGCTTATTCAATTCTGAATATAATATCATTTATTTATTTTTTCGTTGGGCAATGAATAACGCCATAATAACAAAAAATAAAAAATAAAAAGTATGCTCTAAAAATGTGGCCGGGTAAAAAACAAAATATTATTTAAATGTCAGTTCGCATACCAGTTGATGAGGTGACACAGTTTAGTGATTAGTGAATCATTAGTGATAGTTTCTCTAGATTATTTATTAAAAATGGAATTTACTAATGCAGAGAAAGTAGATATGTTACGATGCTTTTATTTATCAAATGATAACTGCCGTCAAGCTGCAAATATGTATGTTAATCAATACCCTGATCGAAGGCAACCGCATTGGAATACATTTCTAAATTTACACACTTCATTAGTGAGGTACGGAAGTTTTAAAAAAATAATAAATGTAAGAAATAGCAATATAAATCAAAACGATGCAGAAGGAGATGATGAAGTAAATATTTTGGCGTATTTTAGAGCATACCCCAGTTCTTCAACTAGAATTGCTGTACAAGAGCTTGGCATCAACAGGTATAAAATCATGAAAGTCCTTAAAAAACACAAAATGAAACCCTATAAAATTCGTTTAGTGCAAAATTTACAACCGCTTGATCTGCAAAAACGGATGAATTTTTGTAATTGGGTATTAAATGCTGGAAGGCAGTACTTGTCACACATTTTATGGACGGACGAGGCAAATTTCCATAGGAATGGTGTGTTTAATAAACACAATTGTCATTTTTGGGATGACGTGAATCCTCGTAGGATTCAGCAAACTCGATGCCAAATACGTTTTTCTACAAATGTCTGGGATAGGTGTGATAGAGGATCAGTTATTAGGACCCTATTTTTATAACGGCACACTTACTCAAAATCGATATTTAAACTTTCTTGAAACTGAATTTCAAGAATATTTAGACAATCTGCCTTTAGCTATCCGGACACAAATGTGGTTCCAACATGACGGCGCACCACCGCATAATGCACAATCAGTGACGAATTTTCTACAATTAGAATTTGAAAATAGGTGGATTGGGAATAAAGGGCCACATTTATGGACTCCGAGATCACCTGACCTCTCAATATTAGATTTTTTTGTCTGGAGATTTATAAAAAATAAGGTATATTGCACTCTGTCGAATACCCTAGAAGAGCTGAAAAATAAAATACAATTGGCAGCACAGGAAATTACCCCGGATATGTTAAGAAAATCCAAAAATAATTTATTGCACCGAGCTCAGATATGTATCAACCAAAATGGTGGCCATTTTGAACAATTTCTTCAATAGGATATTTCCTTTTTTGTGTTATTTTTTTTCCATTGTTTTTTTTTAACCAATACATAATGTGTTTTTTTATTTTTTATTATGGCGTTATTCATTGCCCAACGAAAAAAAAAATAAATGATATTATATTCAGAATTGAATAAGCTATCAAAATATCCAATAATATACAGGGTGTTCAATTTTAAAAAAAAATTAGATTATCTTTTGTTTTTCAAACGACATTATCCTATTTCACAGGATTAGAAAGAGGGCAAAAAATAGTATCAGACACATTTTGTTTTTTTTTAAATATTATACTCTCAATGAAAATATTGAGTGTACAATGAAAATCCAACCACTCTGTATAATTTTAGGTTAGGATTTTCACAAATAACGCGCTTTTATGTTTCGTTATGACGATTCGTATTCGGTAAACTTCGTATATCATCTACTAGCGCTTACTGTTTGTAATAGGAATTAAAATAAAATAGGAAATTGGTAAAGCCCGTGACCACGCCCATAATTTGGCGAATAATAAGTCCTGTGTCGCTGTGTCCTTGCTTATTCTCTCGAGCTATACATATACCACAGTATATGGAAATAAGAGAAGCAATTCGAAATTATAAAATAAGCGACTAGAGCAAATTAATCAGCTGTTTTTAATACCATTGACTAATGTAATTATCCATTCGAGGTACTATGAGCCGACCACAAAAATGTTAGTAATTTCACTTCTATGTATATCACATAGATACAACTAGGTTGCATCTGATTGACCAATTAACATTTTATCCATAATGAAACTTAACAAAGCAGACAAGCTGGCAATACGCCAGCGATCGAAATAAAATATACATTTGCTCTTTTCTGTCCATTACAGACACTATTTCTTAACTCTGTCGTCTTATACAATAAATAATTCATCGAACTGCAACGATATCGATCATACCCAATGTATTACAAGATCTGGGCTATTTACATTGTCCATTACAACATATCGCATGGCCATAACCATAGGGAACAGAATGTTTTACTGTCAGCCACAACCAGCTATAAATTTACTTGCAAAACGTTGTTAACAGACATCTGGCTTTGATGAACGATTTGTGTACAATGTTTGTACACATACGTGTATTTCGCCCCGGTACTAAACCCATTATTACTTGTTCAAGTTGTTACGATCGTTTCCTGATTGCCGTCGTCTGACATTTATAGAACTAGCCGAAGTCGATTAAAATTATATAAATGAGTCTGGGAAGTATTCATCATATTACCTCTATCAAGTGATATAATAATCACCTACGCTTATACACAGGTGTTTTATTTAAATTACATTCTTTCCTGTTCTTTTATTACCATGCGTTGGAATAATGCAAGCAGGAACGACAGACTCTTTTATGTAAAATGCATATCGTAATTTAATGATAATAACATTAACCGACAAATTAATTTTTTGTTTCTTATACGTAGTATAAGGAAGTATTGTGATGATGAAAATTTTCGACCTCGAGATTTTTGCAGATGTCCACGTTTTGAGGTCCCCTGATACCGAAAAAGTAGTTTTACTTTCTTATACGAAAAATTTCTGTGTGTCTGTCTGTCTGTCTGTGACCACGATAGCGGTCAAACCGCTGGAGATATCAATTCCAAATTTTGTATTTACGAATATAATCTTCCTCTTGAGATCTGATTAGTTTTTCAGTAAAATCGGTACACCAGAAGTAGCAGTTTACTTCAGTGAAAAAATCGAATTTTGCCAATATTTCGTCAACTACTAAGTGTAAACAAATTTATAAAGAATTAATATGTACTTAAAATTAAAATTGAGAATAATTTTATTTATAAAGTTTTTCGAAATTCCTACCGGAAGTAGGTCTTTTACTCTTATCGAAAATCAGTATTTTGCGAATATTTCGCAAGTCATGCTTTTTAGACAAGTACGTTACGAGTATAAAAGTATTTAAAACATAATTTTCAATATCTTTTGTATAAAAGAAATTTCAAAATTCAGACCGGAAGTACCACTTTTACTCTTATCGAATAGCGATTTTTTGCAAATATGTCGTAAGTTATGCATACTATATATATTTATCAAGAGTACAAAAGTATTTAGAACTGGATTTGCAATATTTTTTGTATATGTGAAATTTCAAAATTCGGACCGGAAATAGCACTTTTACTCTTAGCGAGTAGCACTTTTTTGATAATATCTTGCAAAGTATGCATTCTATAGAGGTTTATTAAGAGAATAGAAGTACTTAGAATAAGATTTTGAATAATTTTTGTATAAAAAAATTCTTAAAATTCTATAATTTGAAACGCTCATATGTATAAGAAAGTCGTGTGGTGGCCCCACCTAATTTTTTTTATTAACTGTTGTAAAAATGGGTTTACAATTCTTACAGTCTTTAACTGAGGACATAACCAAAAACCAAATCTTTCCTCCACGTCTAGTTTTAGAGTTATAATTTAAAGGCAAAATAAAGCCTCGAAAAAGGCAGGCAAAAAGGCAAAAAAATGATTTAATAAAGCCCTAAAAAAGAAAAAAGAAAATATAAAAATGGCAAAAACGTAAACCTAAAACTGTTTTTATTCAAAAAAAAGAGCATAAGTACGTATACAGCACGTGTCAATTTTCATTAGCCATAGGCGATTAATCCATACAGTATGTGGCAACATAGTATACCCCTTCTTTCCTTTCCAATGTCAGCGCGACCGATGCATGCTCGTAAGTAAATACAAGTTAGCGTGGTTAGCAGTGACTCTTCGACCAGCGGGTTGGATGTTTGTAATGCGTTTAGAAATATTTACGAGTTACAAGGATTTGTTTTTCTTTTTCCTTTTAGTAAATGCAGAGAATTATTAAGCTGCGTTCACGCTGCATGACACAAACAAAAGCGTAATTCTAATAAAATTGAAAATAAGGTAAATAAAAAAGGATTCTGAAAATAATAATAAATTACTAGATCAGGAGATCGCGGCGGCCATTTGATGTTTCCCGTTCCAGTAATAAGACGGCATTGCAGATTAGATCGCAACGTATTCGCAGCTAACATTGAATGTAAAATCTGGTCGGGAGAAGTGGGAAGATCGGAGAAAGTCGTTTTGATGTCGATTGTTCCCGGGATTGGTGACGGACGCTGTGGGGTGGCACGTTGCCACATATTACTTGTATATGTATAAATCGCATGTAAAATTGAATCCCTATACCTAATGAAAATTGACACATACGGTATACATTATTAACTATTTATTGTAGGTGCACATGATTCTTTAAATATTGGTTTTATTACACTGCCAACTAGTTTGCCAAGTGCTTTGTTTTTTCCAATTGTTTTGAGGCCAACAAATAGGGCGTTCCTGCTTCATCTGTTACTAATTTACCAACAATTATATTCGCTGTATAGCGACCCTGGCAGTCTGTTGTTTCATCAACGCACGTCCATATAAAATTGTTTCCAATTTCAGCGCGCATCGCTGCAATGCTCTAAAGGAAAAACACCAGTTTTCAATTAATATGATTTAATAATTAAAATTATGTATTCATACCGATTGGTAACACAAGTGCAAATAATTCTTCCTCAATGTCGAATCATCCGGAATCGCTTGGTTTGTATGTTTTTCTAAAAACTACTTAAATGTTCTATTTTTTAATCTATAGAACGGAATGTTTGCTGTAATAAGAGCTTCGCAGAGTTCCAATGAGAAGCCAGATTTAGTGGGTCCGCTTTTTGGATCCATGGGTCCAAACGCATTTGATATTAATTGTAGTTTAACAGTTTTACGCTTTGCATTAGCTATGTGCAACGTTATCTGCAGATGTTGCGTAACATGAAACCTTTTTGTCGCATTAATCTAAAATAAAAAAAAAACAATTAAAATGACCCTTGCATCAAATATTAATGGTAATATAAAGAATAAATGCTTTCCATTAAGGTAAAAGGGAGCATGACTATGAAAGAATGAAAATAAAATAATAAATAAAAACATAATAATTGGCACACTTACATTTTTATCACAAACTTGACAAACAAGTCGGTTTCCATTCGTAGTTATATTAGAATCCAGCTTTGCCACCTGACCATAGTTGGCACTTCTTGATTGCTTGTCTGCTAGTATTTTTAAAATTCAAAATGACTTGAAATACAGTCGATGTACTTCAGAAATAACAATGCTAACACGTTCGAAGATTGTGATAAACTGGCTGTTTCAGCAGAAAACTATCTCCTGACAATCTGGTCTGTCCCCTCATTAAAATTAAACTGGGCAAAACCCACTAAACCTCGACATTTGGGAATAATCTGACAAATATATGAAACCGTAAATCTCAGAATTCTTCGCCATCACGCAAAAACTACTAAACCGATTTTCATAAAACGTTTTTTCTTCATGTAACATGAATCACACAGAAATATATACAGCTTGTGTAATGGAACAGTTGATACTACCACGTAATTCTGATGCATTTTGGACTTGCTATATTAAGTTTTGCATTACAAAGCTGTATACGGTTTTTTTACAATTTATTTCAGAAATTTAAAATGTGCATTCTTCTAAGAAAACTGCTAGTAGGATTTTTTTTAAATTGAAAATTTAAGAACTAAATTTCTTAAAATTTTAATTTAGCATACAATAAAAGGCACAAAAAGGCAAAAAAGGCATAATTAGGCAATTTGCCTAATTATCCTAGCTCTAGTTATAATCATACTGCGTTAGTAGATAAACAATAATATTGTATTTGGAAAATGTGTCATGCATGTGCCATAAATTCTCGGCCCGATACGCAAAGAAAAAACTTGGAACAATATAAGAATTTTTATTTTTCAATGAAATCTTCCCTAATGTCTATACATTTATTACAACGATTAATTAATAATTTAATACCCTTGTAAAAATAATCTGAAGTTTTTTCGCCAAAATGTTCTATAATAACTGCTTGCAAACTCACTGTCGTCCTTAAAACTATGTCTCCTGAGGTGTTTTTCTAAATTAGAAAACAAAAAAAAATCACAAGGATGTTCCGGTGGATGCTCTAATTGTTGAAAGCCGCATTCGCGGATGGCAGCTTGTGAAATGGCGGCAGTATGGACAGGAGCATTGCCGTGCAATAATTCCACACCTTTTGTCAATTTTCCACGAATACTGTCCCTTAATTTATGCAATAAAGACGCATAATATGTGCCGTTCACACTTGAAATTTTACATAATATATTGCATATTTAAACTGTAATAAGAAAAGCCTACTCTAAAGAAAATGATATGTCAGATATTTTGGATCAATCGCTTTGGAAACGAGAACAGATTATTATTGATTTTGAGGATAGAAAAATGTCAAGAGATAAATTTAAAAACATGAAGTAAATTGAATGAATTAAAGTGTAAAGAAATAAATATCACGTTAAAGAATGTACTAAGGAAGGAGCATTAATAGCAGTCACAACTTAGAAAGGAGCAACCATGATGCATTAACAGTTTGATAAAAGAAAATCACAGTTATTTGGAAAGGATAGAAGAGTGAGAATTTGGAATATACAACGCTTTAATTTTTTATTCAGTGAAGAGAGGATCATTGAATTAGAAGCTTCATGAAAGGAAGTCATCGTAACCTCAACAGTTGAAGGAGGAACCAAGGAGAGCAATTTCATATACATAGTACACAAAATTCACACTATAAGGTAGTTAATTAAATTATATAATGAATTGGGGGAAAATTATTGTCAATGTAAAATATTTAGATGTAAAATAATCATGAGTAGCAATTTAAATTTCATAGTAGAGTAAATAAAACACTATTATGTATATATGTACATATAAATTATTATATATTGTTGTTTTATATTCTGTTAAAGAAATAAAATGACAATTTTGGCGCCCAACGTGGGGCATTTTTATTTTGAACCTAGTCGTTAATAAATTAAAGAAGTGGTAAAAAAATATGCATGCGAGATCTGATACAAATATGAAGACTAATAATACTGACACAAATGATATGTCATTAACGTACATCAACAAATAAAGTAACCAAAAAAGGAGTTTAAATAATAAATATACCAAGTATAATTCAGTTTCTAAAATTATAACTATCTATAAAAGGATAATTTTATAAATCTTATCAATTGTGAAATAAAGAAATCTTAAATATAAACGGAACACCTTAAATATAGCTCTAGAATAATACGAAAATAAACGCAAAATGCCGATGCGGGTGACAATGGAGAATTTCCTAAAGGAAGGAAGGAAAAAATGCGGTCGGGCCTTTGATTCGAACACCTAATGAAGTGAAAATATTCGATTCTCTGGTTTGCTTGCACGCCGAGGGTGATGATGTTGAAAGTGGTTGTCTGAGGGTCTGAGGAATGTTTGACCTTTTGATAGGAAGACGAAATAAAATAAATTTGTATTGCTTAGATTGTTTTCGTCAACGACGGCAGGTAACACAAACTATGATATATTTTGTCGTAAAGTAAATAGAACATTAAAGAAATATATTTACATTTGGAAAATAATAAAATAAATGTAAGAGAGCTTCGATTAGAAAGAAGATAGATTCTAAAGCAATAAATTAAAATATACAACTTGTATTTTATCTAAACTTTGGGAAGTACTTCAATAAGAAAAATTTAACTTATTTATTATCTCAGTGATTTTCTATAAGTTTTAAATACATGTAAAATCACATCCGAATTAAACCAAGCAAATATGACATAGTGTCAACAAAATATTTATTAAATATATTTAATAGTTGGTAAATATTTTAACATTTCAATTAATTTGCGAATATAATACATATCTATATTATCGATGCGTTTTAATTTCTATATTGTGTAAGTTCTTTGACAGCCGCTAAACATCCAAAAGTAATTGTTATATCTATATATGTCTATATTGCTTATTTTCAGTCTCTACATGGCTTTTTACTATTTCTATTACTCGGAAATGAGTTTAAAGATTTGCAGACGTTAGCTATTTAAAGACTGGAATAAGTAATCTACGATAGCTATTAGGAAATGTATGATGAGACGAACTCAGTTGCTAAGGAAAAAAATAAATCTTTGCACCAACGGATAATTTAAACAGAAGAGATGACGTCTACTAGACATTTGGAAAACCGCTCTAATGGAATGACGTATTCAATACAATAGCTCAATAACATCTAGGGTGCTATAGCGAACAAGCGAGAACGCCTGACTTTCCACCGAATTGACGGGTCAATAAGGGTGCAACTCAGCCAGCCGCGCATATTCTACCGACCATGAGCGTCCCGATAGAACAAACCATAATACAAATCCAAGCCGAAAGACAAGTTATACACAGTCAGATGAAGATCGTGTGAGAGAGACAATCGCCTGAAGGTGCTAAATGATATGTTATCGAAACGTTGCAGTGGTTTTTTTCGGGAATCACCCACTCCTACGCGGGACAAAACTTGAAACAACGTGATTACACATTTCTCTTGCGATAATATATTGATTATATGGTAATATTTGTATATAGATTATTTGACAACAATGTGCAGTACTCCAATGCTATTATAGTGTATGTCGAGTCATGAAATTGCGCATGATATGCATAAAACTCATAAATTCCCAACATGTAAAGTGTAAACCGTAACTTTCAAAACTGAATAATACCTAACAATTAGAATGAAATAATTTAAAGTACATACCCATTTCGACTTTGCATTATTATAACTTACAGCAACTAATTTTCTTTCCAATCGTGCAATCCGTAAATACCATCCCATACCACTCACTGTATGCTCAAATGGCAACATTTACGACTGACATAGTCTCGAGGCAAAACGTTTCGTCGACTTTATTTGACTTTAAGAAAATGAAACAAAACAAGATCGTGTGCAACGACCGCGGAGAACAATTTACGACAAGTCGCATCAACAACATGTCCTGTGTGCCTGTGTTGTTCATGGAAGATGGCATGAACTCTGTATCGGGCGGTAGCGAATGCAATTTCCTAGACTCATTTATATATTCACAGTTTTATATGCAAGATGCGGTGAAAGTTTAAATATATAGGAGGTCGGTAATTGTACTACGGAAAAAGAGGAGCAGACCCGGAAGAGAAGCGCAGCTGAGAATCTCGTCATGCTAAAGTGGGAACTATATTTTTATGTGCTGTCCAACGTTAACCTATCTCGTTTATGCTTTGCCGTTCCATAGAGGAAATTTTATTGATATAATTTTATAACCGAAAAAGATGGGAAGAACGCTATACGACAATATTAAATTTGATATTCATAGATGTCACACGACGTAATGCTTTTGCGAAAGGGTTATAATATACATAAATATTAAATCGAATTGTGTGAAGCAAGACTGTTAAAAACGTAAACAATAACTGCTTCTTCTTGTTGTTGTATCTTCATCTTTGTAGATTTGGATAAAATATTATTTTGAAATAGGAACAGGAAATCTACTATTTTATTTCAAAGACAAATTACGTTTGTCAAAAAATTTGTAAGTTTCCAATGCGCGCCAATTCTCTGACGTCATTATTGAGAGTGGTCAAGGTTCATAATCCAAACGGCACAGTCATTTTGCTCGCGTGTAAATTATATGGTGTGAAGTAAGAGAGTATTTTTAAGTATTTTAATAAAGAGTGTCTACATAAATTGACTTTTTTAGTGATAGGTATGATGTGTGAAATATGTTCTAATAATTTACTATAGTTTAACACATAAAATACTTGTATTTTCAGATTTATAGACAATGCAACATTGTGTTTACAACAAACTGTGGCTGTTTTTTCTGAAATATACCTATTACCTAGTAAATAATTAAATTTTTTCACATTTTGATTTTTCAAAAAAACATAAAAAAACAGTCGCTGTTTGTTGTAAACACCAAAATATATTGTTTATAAATCTAAAAATACAAGTATTTTATGTTTTAAACTATAATGAATCGTTAGAATACATTTCAAATATCATACCTAACACCAAAACAAGGTCTATGTAGTCTATGTACACAACTTTCATAAAAATTACATTGAAATAGTCACTTCTTTAACTCCGTATACTTTACACGCGATAAAAAGATGTATCAGGTTTGTGTGAATTGTGAACCCTGACCTAGGCTAATAGTGATGTCAACAGAAAATACTGGCTTTGACATTATAATTGGTCGAATAGGATGTACAAACTCAGCTAGTTATTGTACTTTTATCGCGATGGTTTCAGGAAATAAATCTGCAATAAATATTGAAAAAACAAAATTTAGTGGGTTTGAAAGTAATAATTACTTAACTTTTAAGGGTGAGCTTTTTCGGCAGAAAAAGCTGTATGGAATAAACGTAAGGTGTGCCAAGTGATACTTGTATGCAGAACCTATTCTAATTTATACTGGGTGTTCGCAAACGTGGTGCATAATGAAGATACTATAAACACAAAAAACTTATTTATTTTACATATTAAGCCCTTCAAGAGCCACTTTTTTTTGTTAAGTATGTTAAATTTATTTTAAAATATTATTCTCACGTAGTAAAAATTAGTAGCCATGGAAAACATAGCAGCCACGACATGTTACTCGAATTTATTATGGATATGTCAAACTACCTGCAAAGTATTATTATTCATCTCTAAACGTTTTATTATTGTTTTTTTTGTTCGTGTTATTTTGATCAGTTCTTGCTTTTTTTTGTTACATTATTTTACAAACATTTAATTGACATGGTCTATATATTGGGTGCAACGCAGAAAAGTTGTTTGCTTGGTTCACGTATTTACCGAATGCGTTACCCGAATAGACGTCACCCAGCGAAGAGAACTCAAAGAGAGATTTGATTCTAACGGAGAAGTACTATATGTTAAAAAAAACTGTAATAAAGAAACACACTACTACCCCGAAAAAGGAGTTGGAGGTTCTTCTTTACGTAGCACAAAATCCGCAGGTTAGTAGTAGACAACTAAGTGTCAGTGCAGAAACATTACGCCGTTGAAACTGTGATACAGCAATAATGAATTCACGTGATATGATTTACGATATAATCACATAAGTTAAAATTGAGATCCTTTGAACATTTTTGTTATGTTATTTTAAAATCTTTCTAGTTAGATTTACCATGTATTGGATTTTTATTCGTTAACGTGTCAGATTCAAAAAATAAATATTTTGGACTACTGAAAGAATAAGTAATATAAGAATATGTTAAATTAAGAGTAGTAGCGATAATACTAAGGCTTTTTCTCTTCGCGAACACCTAGTATATATTAGAACAAGTTCTGCGTAAGTATCATTTGGCACACCTTGTGTTTGAGCCATACCAAATTATTTCGGAAAAGAAAGCTTGTAGTGGCACTTATGACTCTACAGCGATGCACTCCCATGTTCGTAGCAAAAATTCTCTACGGATTACGTACAATGGATTGCAGAAACTGTAATACAGGGATATCTGTAAAATATGAAATTAGAGCTACTTGCTATTGGATACCAAAAGCATACACAAATTTGTATACAAGCGTGTTTGTAGTAATTACAAAGCAGTAGTAAAATGCAATATTTTCTAAAGGGTAAATACCATCTTTTGATAAAACTTGATCATTAAAATAATTATTTGCTACAAATATATAATGAAATTCACTCTATCTCAAATTCGATTTTTTGTAAGGCCGGGAATTTTCCAAATTTTGGTATTCAAATATTTATTTTGATAAATATTTAAATATTCGAATTATTTGTTTTTTGGTATGCAACATTCCAAGAATATATATCGACTTCATTGGCACAATCTACTTGTTCATTGGGGACCAAAATATCCAAGGCGTTTTTTTTTTGCTTGATTCATGGTACTTTCATTAAATTCATCTAATGACTCCTTCGTTTTCCAAAATATCTTTTAGATGCCTTTTTGTTTTTAGCAGAGATCCAAGAAATCGTTCCTTCTTTTGACACTTTGGCTCTAGAAATGCACCACAGTCAAATATTTCAATTGATGAAGCACCGCTAACCGAAAGATTTCTAGAAAAGACTTCTGTTCACCTTGATTGAAAATTTTTACCGCTTCTGCTTCAGCCTATCCATCTTTGAAATGAAATTCTCCATCAAAGATTGTAAAATGGGCAACACCACTGAAGTCATCGTCATCGGTTGATATTCTGCTGACAGTAAAGTTGTAGCCAATTCACAGGATTCCAATATTTTAACAGTATTTTCAATAATCGTTCATTCATCTTCAGAAATATCTTCTCTAGTATACAGAAATAAAACGTATGTTTTCCTTTTTAGCCGCTTGGGCAAGAAAATTTGGGGATGTTATAATAGTATATTAAAATACAAGTTTCATAAGACATGATTTTTGCGCATGCGTGCAAGTTTAGAAAACTAGCCGCTAGGCGTATATTAATATTAATTATAAACTTTATTACTTGACCTAAAGTATCAGAATACCCAATTATCCCAATTCCTATGATACTAGTTCTCTGACCTCGGCCTACTAGATGGTGTTTGTGATAATATTCATGAACTTCGGGGGGGGGGAATCGGGCTCTAAATACAGTAATTACTTTTGCGCTCTTGAAAAATCTGTAGAGAATGCATAGTTTCCAATATATTTGCAAAAAAAACTTGAGTCCTAACTTCGTGCACAAATTTCAAACTTTTTTACACAAAAATTATTGAAAATCTATCTCTAAACGCTGTCATACTCTAAATTAGTCTTAATATGTTCTGTATAGAGATATTTGCGAAAAATTATTTTTCGATAAGAGTAAAAGACCTCCTTCCGGTAGAAATTTCGAAAAATGCTTTTTATAAAAATTTGGAAACCTATAGTCTCGTGATCAAACATTTTCATCATACAATACTGGTCTAAAGTAATTACCTACTTGTTACATTTGAAAATTGGATATGACGTAATTTCAACTATACGAATAAATTTCGTTTTGAAATTATTCAGAGTTGAATATTAGAATATTCGAATAATTGTGAATTATTCGTGTTCGATTCCCGGCCTTAATTTTTTGCCAGTCCTTTACCACTGCGCAGCGCCGTTAACAAAATGTCTGCTAAGAAAACTATAACACAGTTAAAAAATAACGAGGTGTGGCCACCACACGACTTTCTTATAAGAGTTTCAAATTATAGAATTTTAAGAACTTTTTTATATAAAAACTATTCAAAATCCTATTATAAATACTTCTATTCTCACTATAGAAATGCATACTTTGCCAGATATTCGAAAGAAAGTGCTACTCGCTAAGAGTAAAAGTGTTACTTCCGGTCGGAATTTAGAAATTTCATTTCTACAAAAAATATTCCAAATCCATAAATACTTTTGTACTCTTGATAAATATACATATATAGAATGCTGAATTTACGACGTTTAGCAAAAAATCGCTGTTCGATAAGAGTAAAAGTGTTCCGGTCCGAATTTTGAATTGTTTTTTATACAAAAAGTCTTGAAAATTAAGTTCTAAATACTTTTATATCCATAACGTACCTGTCTAAAAAGCATGACTTGCAAAATATTTGCAAAAAACTGATTTTCGATAAGACTAAAAGACCTACTTCCGGTAGGAAATTCGAAAAACCTTTTTAATAAAACTCTTCTCAAATTTAATTTTGAGTACATATAAATTCTTTATAAATGTGTTTAAACTTATTAGTTGACGAAATATTGACAAAATTCGATTTTTTTACTGAAGTAAACTACTACTTCCCGGCTACCGATTTTACTGAAATCTAGTCGGATCTCAAGAGGGATATTATACTCGTAAATACAAAATTTGGAATTGATAGATATAGCCGTTTGACCGCTATCCTGGTCACTCACAGAGGAGTCTTCAAAACATGGACAAAAATCTCGAGGTCGAACATTTTCATCATCACAATACTTCCTTATACTACGTATAAGAAAGTAAAAATAAAGGAACTTTTTATCTCAGCAAGTGTCATACAACCAATTTTAAGTAAATAAATCTGAATACCAACTGTCATTTTGTGATCTGGAATGGATATCGTTTTGTTTGAAAGGTATGTGCTTATTTGCTCAGACATTATTTGAACTTGCTTAATAGTACAAAGTTTTCTGTAAAAACCAAACGGTTAATAGTTTTTTTTTTCGTTACTCTTTATGTAAATATATGCAAATATTTTTAAGCAATTCGTACAATCAGAATATAATTACATCATCACCAAAATTTCATGATCCGTAAAGGTTAATTATTGTATTGACAAATTATTCTGCATTTTGCGGTTTGTTTTGGGTCATTGTCACATTCAATCCCAAATGCAAATTGACATCATAACTGTTTTAAGCACTTTTCAGATAAATACGAGTAAATCGTCGTTTCTATAGAATTCAAGCTGCTTTGTTTATAAATAATTTTATCGATTTTATTATTGGCAAACAATTATTATTATTAGTAAATAGCGCATCGTTATTAAAGGGTGTTGCACAATCACTGTTCCCATGATTATTGCGATATTAATTCCGCAAAATTAATCTATATATAATGAATAACGCGTGGATACGATAATATCCTCCCTTCAACGAAGCCATGCGATGTATGTAATATCTAAATTAGTCTGTTGAATTGAAAATTGTCGGGAATAGATTAAAGTAATGCTAATCTCTTTCTGGATATTAATAAAAGCATTTTGGGAAATATACGTAGTGTAAAATAGAGACGTTTACTAACATCCTGTCCCACTATCACCGCAGTTAATAACACGATTAAGTTGGCCCGTTCAATTACCATGACGCATAGCAATTATTGTCGGTTACACTTTACATATCTAAACAACACAATCTGTGTATAGAAGGTACACATACAACATATATCACGTATTCGTCTACTTACCCAAATACTTACATGCTTAGTGTTTGCGCATAAGTAAATACGTAGTGGTAGTTAGAGTATCTTTTAAACAATAGTGTACGAACAATTGTACGGCTAGTCATTCATTTGAGTGATTTGTTTTTGGAGAAATGGCCGTAAATATTTATATGTTGTTAATTGATTGACAGATTGCAAAAGACTCGCGTGTTATTTACTAGATTGTATTAGAATTTGTAGATTATGTTGTTACTGCAACGTGCGCGTTGGAAAAAATATGTGTGTTTTGGCATAAATTGCATGCATTTAATTTGTGTGTGATACACGAAATGGATTAATTTAAACTTGAAATTCCTTAGAAGAACGTAATGATCATATATTATTATGTAAGTAGTATTATAAGATATACTGTATATGTATACTAAGAAGTAATTTTATAATATACAAAATTGGTTGTTTATATAAATAATTTGCATTAAAAAGAAAAGGTAAAAGCGATAAAAAATGTTCTCATTGCGAAAGAATTGTATAGGCCTGCAAAATTTTAGTTATGAAAAAGTGTTTGCTATGCAATGACTGACTTTTATATTGTTTGGTGCGTTGATTCAAATATGGCATTTATTCTTTTCTCAGTCACGTAAGGATTGTTCACAAAATATTTATTATCTATCAAAGTATTGGAAATAGTTTGCTAAATTATGCTGACATTCATAGTTCCTTATGCTGCCGTTTCCTTTACCAGTGTAAGCTCATTTTAGTACTTTGCGTCTTATAGGCAGCATGTGAGTCTTCTCTGTGCAGCACCCAACAATAATCTGCCATCATATTGAAGTTTCACCTACCTTACTATACCTTGAAATCTACGCTGCATCTCCTTGATATCTTGGTGAAGTCTTTCTCCCTGTTCTTCAATTGGAGCACCAAGATTTTCCGGCAAGTAGCCCAGATGCGAATTTAAGAAATAATAATAATAATAATAATAGTTTATTACCAACAACAACAAAGAAAAAAAAATAAGTACATACATTGTAAAGAGCTGAATTACAAAATATAGTAACACATAAGAAATACTGAATAAGAGCAAAAAGAGAACAACAAACATTGAAAAACTCATTTCAAGGTTTGTGTTATATACATAATAAAGATTTATTAATATACATGTAACCAGTATTGCAGCAAATTTAAATTGAAGGTAAAAGGACTAAGAATCAGTCGAAGACTGGTCTTCCTCTCAGCCCTGTGACTTAACTAAGCATAGCAGTTAACAGATGACAGATGACAGACGCGGCCAAGGCTCAAAATACGCAATGCACACATACTCGGCAAAGTTCATTCAGAAATGGTGCCAAAGACTTCCGTAGCCATCACTTGCTCACGCCAACGGCGCCCGCTCCCGAAGCAAAATTGTATTTAAGTACAGGAAGGCTCATGCTTCTGAGATCATCGGGCAATGAGTTATAGCAAACGTAAACACAGTACGAGAAGCCACGCTCATATAGAGTCGTTTTGTGAAATGGCGGGGAAATTAGCCTCTCGTACGGATGTTCACATTATGCACATCAGCCCGAAATCTAATTTTTGCTGTCAAATAGGGCGGACAACCAGATTTTATGATTTTAAGAAAAAATACAGTAGACTGCAACCGTGCCCTATTCCCCATACTAAGCCAACCAGCATCATGCAGCTTGTGCGAAATATGGTCAAACTTACGGATTCCATACATGAAGCGAAGACACGAATTCTGCACCAGCTGGACCCGTCTTCTATCAGAGCAATCAAGGCAAGGTGCTATTACAGGAGAGCAGAATTGAAAATGTGACAACACCAGGGAATCGCACAGCAGCTTCTTAGTCTCCACAGTTAAGTACTATCTATGCGGATAGAGTAGCTTAAGAGCTGAATAACAACGCTTAATGCATTGAGAGATATACGATTTAAATCGTAGAGACGTGTCTAATATCACCCCTAGGTTTTTAGCCTCATTTACTATCGGCAATGTTATGCCATTAGCCGATACAGTAATGGAATCCAATAATGCCTGTGACCTGCAACCGAAAACCAGCACAGAAGACTTGGCCGGGTTCAAGAACAGAGAATGCTTCGCCGAAACCTCACATAGAGCATTCAAGTCCTCATTCATGTTATTGACAGCTCGCGATACGTCCACAGCACTGAATGAATGGTAGACCTGCGTATCATCGGCATACATATGAAACTCACAGACACGCAAAGATATCGGAAGTCTGCAAGTGTATATAGTAAATAGAAGAGGGCCCAATACTGAGCCCTGAGGCACTCCACTAACCACCGGAAGATCACTAGAGCACTTTCCATTCAAGGAAACTCTTTGACGCCGATCCCGAAGATAGCTAGCGAAGAACCCAATAGCAACATCATCGAAGCCCACGAAACGCAAAACTGCAAGAAGCAGCTCATGGTTTATGGTATCGAAGGCCTTACTGTAATCCAGTAATACCAAAACCGACACATTACCAATATCCAGATTAGAGATGATATCATCAGTCACCTTCGCCAGGGCCGTCGCACAACTGTGCATGGGTCTGAAACCAGACTGATTCATTGGCAGCAGATCATTAACTAATAAATGTTCACGTACCTGTGCGTCCACAACCCTTTCCAACATTTTAGAAAGACAAGGAAGTATACTGATTGGACGAAGATCTTTAAAGTCCTTAGGATTTGCACATTTAGGTATAGGAGTAATTAATAACGCTGTTTTCCATTGATCAGGAAAAACTCCTTCAGCCAGACAATAATTCAGAATGTGAGTGATGAACGGGACTATATACGGACAACACATCCTCAGCATAATAATATTTATTCCATCGCAACCAGTTGCACGAGATGAAATATTCATGATGATTTTAGTAACCTCATGTTCAAGTACTGGCTTGAAACCAAAAGAAGATTTAAGATTAGGGTGTTTATTATCCAGATAACCCCGCAATGTATCAGCATCACATGTCAAAGGAATATTAGAAACTGACGATACAAAGTAGTCGTTAATGCAATGTGGATCTCCCAGGTTTGCAGGGATAGGTGTCAATTTTTTCCTACAGATATTTAGTTTCTTCAATTCCTCCCAACATATCTTTTGACTGGAAGTTGAGAATTTATGATTCAAATAGGCTGTCTTTTCAGACTTAATAACAGAAGTGCAGAAATTTCGTAAGGACTTATAGTATTCCCACTGTGGAGAGCGTTTCGAAATTTTAAATTTCTTATAAGCTTCATCACGAAGCTGCATCAAGTATTTCGTATTCTGTGATAACCAGGGGCTGTGCTGTTTGTTCGACACTGGGCGTGTACGCAATGGAGCATAACAGTCAAATAAACCTATAACTGCAGCGTTTAAATATTCTAACTTATCAGTAATATTATTCATATGAAACACACAATGCAATGGAACTCTACACAAGTCCGAATGAAAAGTGTTATAACTGACTGTATTCAAATTTCTAGCAAGTACTGTACAAGGAGACGATCCAATCTTTTGAATATTAATTGTACAGAAAACAAGCTCATGATCCGCTATATTAACATTCTTTGTACCACTGTCCAATACTAACTCCACATTAGTCACAATAATAAGGTCAATCAAAGAATAAGACTTCTTAGTGATTCTAGTAGGGCAGTCTATGATTTGATTTAGTCCCAGAGATGTCAAAAGTGATTTAAGTAATTGTGTGTCAGAGCATTGCCTTAGTACATCAATATTAAAGTCACCCAAACAGAAAATGTCATCACATTCAGGTAAGAGATTGTAAAAAGTGGTTTCCAACTGAAGTACAAACTCGCTAACACTAGATGAAGGGGGTCTATAAATTATACCAACTATAAGATTCTGTTGCTTTACCCTAACCGAAAGCCACAGTTGCTCCGGTATATTCAGCTGTAGTACCCTATATTTAACCACTGACCTTATGTAACACCCCACACCACCTCCTCTACCGTCCCTGTCCCTACGCACGAAATCGTAGTCGTCAATACAGAGCACCTCAGACCCAGTCGCAGAGCTCAACCAAGTCTCACTAATACCCAGTATGTCTATGCCGGTGGAAGCTAAAAAGTTCGTTAAATCATCAAAACTCGGAAGCAAGGACCGCACATTAACGTGAGCCATGGAGAAGCGATCCATCTTCTACAAATTACAAAAGACTAAATACTCCGCCACCATACATGCACATTGCATAAGAAAACGTAAGTAATGATGTGCAACAAAGTTATACAAATTTATATCAGATCTATGCTATTGTACGATTCACACAATATATGTTTAACAGAAATGTATACAATTGCAACTGTATTAAGATATAATAGAAAGAGGGAAAAAAAACAAAAAAAACAAAAAAATTAAATTAATTAAGCTAGCGCGATCAATAGAACCTATACCTAATAGAATTTAATTATATAAGTAAAGCTGTAATTAATAAAAATAAAAATAAATTACTAATATCTTAAATATAAATAGCTGTTGACAATAATAACAATAGTCGGTTGTGCAATGAGAGAAAGGAGCCACTCCGTTACATAAAAGAAAAAAAAAGCTATAGTTATATGTATGTAAATAAACAAAACAAGAACAGAAACAAAAGGAATTTTTAGCAATAAAAGAAAAGTAAATAGGATAGTACATCTTACTAATAGTTTGATGTAATAATAATCAGACAATGCGTAAACCTCCAGCAGCAGGAAATTATTAACGCAAGGTTTCTGCGACATCCTGTAGATCATTCACAGTCTTGATCCGATGCCTAGCTGTACCAATCCTAACGCAGATAGCACCGTCAGCTGTCCATACACTTTTGCGACCAAATTTTTCTCGCGCACTAGTATATAAATGATGTCTATTACTAGTAAGATCTTCAACGATAAACACTTTACTGTTTTTCAAGTTACGCCTGTTTCGCATTACTAGTTCTTTAAATTTATAATTTGTAAAGCCCATAATAATGGGACGATTATTGTTAGTAGATTTACCGACCCGATAGCAGCTGTTGATATCGGCGGGTTTTATGTCGATGTGTAAATCGTTCTTAATCAATGCAAGAGTCCTCTCAGCCACATTTTCATTATCTGACTCGGGAAGTCCAAACACTCTAATGTTGTTCCTACGCGAGTGTTGCTCCAATTCATCTATCCTGCACTGCAGCGTTAGGTTCTCCTTCTCCAAGCGAGTGCATCTATCCGATATAACCCCCACGCTGTCGGTTAACTTTTTCTCCAAGTTCTTTGATATCTCCGCACACATTTTTATCATAAAATCTTCACTTGTTAGTAACTCGGATATACATTCTTTAATCAAAGCCTTGTATGCATCCTTTTGTTCACGGGTTAACGGCATTGTATTGTAGAGCTCACAGCTACACACACACTTTCGTGAAGAAATAAATAAATATAACAATACAATGTCACCAAAAACTACAATATATAGCGGAGCGACCCAAACGTGTTACACACTCCACATGACGGTCTCAACAGAATTGAAATGAACTTTCCAATTCATCGAACAACCCAAATCTATGAACTTCGTTAACATGTTTTCCATGATACATTTATAGTTTGGGTCCTTAAAGTTCCTTTTGACGACTTCCTTAAATGCTCTCTACCAAGCATCTTTTTCACCCATTTCCATTTTACTTCCAAACACTTGGTCTTGAAAATGTTTCCGTATATCTGAACCTGCGAAGACACCGACACCTACCTTTGCCTTGGAAACTGGTGGTCAACGTATTTAAAACACTCTCCTACTTTTGATAAAGCCTTAATTAATTGTTTCAACATGCCAAGCTTGATGTGAAACGAAGACCAGAGGACTTTACTGGGACCAACCAAACTTTCCTTCACTACATTTTTTCCAAGTTTTAATGCTTTCCAAAGCAGTCATTCCTTTTTAATCCAGCGGCCACCATTATCCCGACTATGTCATTCACACAAGAGGTAAGGGTAGTTGGTGTATCCTACTTGTTTTTCATTAAGCATGGAAGGCTTAATTCTCGTAACATTCTTTCAGATACATAGAATGTCCTAATGACACTTAATCATATTTGATGCCATTATACAGAACCACTGCTTTAAGGCTTCTTTTTGACAATTCAATAAATCAATAAAGAGCTTCCTCTCCACTGGTTCACGTCATACTGTATATTAAACATCCCCATCAATCCAGGGACATTGCTGCAGTAAACTAAGTTACTCTTTTGAGAAAAATATGGAATCAAACCTGTTTCTCGCTTTCTGAACCGCGAGGAAGAGGTACCAGTAGCCAATAAAATCTTTTCTTTTAGCATAGAGCCTAAGAGTTCTGCAGAATATTTAGATAGAGCCAAATATCTGACTAAATTATTCACTTTCGGTTGGGAAAAAAGTTGGAGCTCTCTGCAATCTGGAACACCGTGAAAAGGTCCTTGTCATAAATCATAAATCTATGTCTTCAGAGTCTTCAAGAATGGCTTTTAGTTTTTTAGTTGGTTTAAATAAAGTATTTCTGAACTATCAGGAACAAAGCGCATTGCCGACAAAAGGTTGCGGTAAAACATTTTCCCTTATTAATTATATTCTACCCCTTCACATATAAGAACAAAAGTAGCAGTCATCACTATGATTTTTAGGTTTCTTTTAGATCATAGGCATACCAAGATGGTAAAACTTTTTCGTATCTTTTGACCACTTCTACACAAAAGTACCACACTTTGTGTGGGGCCTATGATGTTTTCAGCTCACCAAGTTTTCAAAATCTGGTATACTTCTTTGATATTTGTTTACTACAAATTCCCCACAAATTCAACAAAAGAAATTTGGTGAATTATGACAAACCCTGTGTGTGTGCCATTAAGTAAATTTTATAGGTTAATTAATGTCTCAGAACAAAAAATTGTGGCACGTCTTATTACTTAAAAATTGCTTTTTTTTATTCGCATCACGGACTGCCCTAAAAATCTCCAGATTTCATGCTCTCATCCCTTCCTTAGCAGATTTTATAACACAATGGATTGGTGACTACGAAATTCAAATTTTTCATCTGTGAAAAAACGTACGTGTTGGTAAATGTTTGATTTACACAATTCTGCAATATCATTTTCTTTGCCTTGCCACTCACTCATGATTCATTTGGCACATTATTACTTGTGTGGTGAAATTAGTTTCTTTCTGTGTTTGGTCACTCGTTTGTCACTAAACACATATACCGGCATTGTCTGCCTTGTAATGAAGTCGTTATCGATACATCAAAGGTCTTCCAATCAATCTTTTTAATTGACTTGCTTTCCTAATTGTCATTTTTGTTATTAATTTACTATTTTTAATCAATATAGCCTCTACGACATGATGACAGATTAGTTTAATTACATTGCTTGTATATTTAGCTACGAATATTTATTTAATGTTTACTTATATTTATTGATATGTATATGTGTACTTAAAGCAATCTTTAGAAGAAGATGTAACATCAACTTTAGAGAATTATATATCGAAAAAATGTATCCAAAATTAAATTTGTAATGTTCTTTGTTTTAAGTAAGATATTGACCGTAAAACTTCGAAAAATGAACAACTAAAGTATTATTAACTCATCGAAAGTGTTCAAATGCTAGGTGCGATAAAAAAACAACAACAAAATGTATTGTTTTCTTGCTACGTCTTTTATCATTTGACAACACAGTAAAAAAATTGATTTAAAAATACATACTTTTACTGTATTTCTGACACATAGTATATATCTATCCCAATCTAAATTAAAAACTGCATAATTTGCTATTTGCATGACGCTTTGTATGCTTTCTATTCTCAGTTAAAAATAGATATGTGTTCTTAACAAACCTGTTGGTAGGAATTCACTTACAAAACGAAGAAAATGAAAACGCACAAGTAAATAAGAGGAAACTGTTATTATAGTCTTTTATTTTGTTAAAGTAAATACGATCGTTCTTGAAATTTTGAAATAACAACACCTGCGGTACTCAGTTATTTCCACGGAAGACCAATTAAATTAGGTTTCTCTTTTGGAGTCGTTTTACCATCACCGTTCAGCTTACCCGATGTCGTTCTGCGTCCTATGGCGTCTAATTACCGGCATTTTCATTTAAACAGGGCGTATATAGACTGCGTCGAGAATATCGTTCAACAAACCCACAAGAACCAACCGTTTGCATTATTAAGGACTGGTCAAACATTTGCCGAAAATAATACTTGATAAGTCCTACAAGAAAGCGGGCGGGATATTAAGCCTTCTGCTCCATGGGGAGTACCTTTCTTATTGTAATGATTTGTAGTCGCTTAAGGGCATCAAGTAGACTGTGCTTTGAATATAATCTCCCAGTGTTTCTGGTAATCTTAAAATTATGTGTCGCTCACATAAAATGTTTTGTGATATAAATTGTTTCAGGTGATTTTTAATCTTCGCTTTATATTGAAAATTTTTAATTGAATGAAATATTGTATAGATGTTTAAAAGTACACCAAGGTGTTAGTATTATATGTCAAATATTTAAGATATTAACACCTCACTGTGTAAATGATTAGAACCACCGCCTCTCTTCTTGAGCTCGTATTACATGCTTTTGTAATAGTTATTTACGGACCAAGTGCGGGAAGACTATTTTCCCCATGAGCGCACTTTGAAAGCACGAAGCGACCATATTCCATAAAAAATCAGATTTCCAATAACCTTCTTTAGAACGATACTGTGCAAGCTGCCTTATAATATCATTTTCATTCATCATAATCTTCTCCTTGTCGCTACCCAGGCTTTGTATTTCATATAATTTTCGAAGTTAGCGGCTGCTTTAAAAATATATTCCATCCCTTCCAAACTTTGTTCAGGTGTTAAATCTTTTCCCAGTTTGCTACAGTCTAAAATATTGGCTGCAAAATGTAATGGTGAAAGGGCAGTAGGGTACTTACGCCGATTCTGGCACCTCCTCCCCCTCTCACCCAGCTCCCCCTCACCCCCCTCGCCCTAGTGGCGCCCTCTGCCAACCCAACTGATGTGGCGCCCCCTCGCGGTCGCCAACCCAACTAAAAATTACAGATTTCATCATTACCAACCCAACTAAAAATTGCAGATTTCATCATTACCAACCCAACTAAAATTGCAGATTTCATCATTACCAACCCAACTAAAAATTGCAGATTTCATCATTACCAACCCAAGTGATGTGGCGCCCCCTCGCGGCCTCCAACCCAACTAAAAATTGCAGATTTCATCATTACCAACCCAACTAAAAATTGCAGATTTCATCATTACCAACCCAACTAAAAATTGCAGATTTCATCATTACCAACCCAATGTGGTGCCCTCTGACGGCCACTAACCAAACTAAGAAATGGCAGATTTCATCATTACCAACCCAATGTGACGCCCTCTCACAGCCACTAACCAAGAAATGGCATCTCCCATCACTACCAACCCAACTAATGTAGCATCCTCTCACGGTCACTAGCCAAACTAAGGTGACGTCAGACAAATGGCGGACCATCAAGATGGTCTTTGCTTCTAGAGAATTCCTGAATAAATTACCAGGCTTGCTATCGCGCTTCTCAATGTACTTCAAACAGGTCTAAACATGTTTCCAGCGGAAACCGCAACGGCTGTCTGCTTCTGTGATAGCCGCATGCTTGAAATGTATATCTTACTTATAAAATAAAATAAAACAAACAATATATTTTTTAAGAAAAACAATTTATTTATTATTATTTATAAATTAACAATATTATTTTAAATTAACAATATCTCCAAGCTTCATACCATCAAGATGGTCGATAAAAATATAAACTGTACATCTAAGATCGGCATACCATTTCAAAATTATAAAATAAATATACAGTATGCTACTGGACGAGATAGCAACCAAGTATGAATATACAGGACGTTTCAAAGGTAGGGATTTTTAGAAAAGCAAGATGGCGAATCCAAGATAGCTACCAAAAATCTAATAAACTAAGGTGACGTCAGGCGAAATGGCCGACTATCAAGATGGTCGATAAAAATATAAACCTTACATATAAGATCGGCATACCATTTCAAAATTATAGAATAAATATACAGTATGCTACTGGACGAGATGGCAACCAAGTATGAATATACAGGACGTTTTCAAAGGTAGGGATTTTTAGAAAAGCAAGATAGCGAATCCAAGATGGCCGCCAAAAATCTAATAAACTAAGGTGACGTCAGGCGAAATGGCTGACTATCAATATGATCGATCAAAATATAAACTCAACTTCTATAAAATACCCAACTCCGTATCACGCATCACAACAACAACCCAACATAGTTTCAAAACGCCACAACACCAGATCAACTTAGGAAGATACATCTAGCTCAAACCCAACATACTTTCAAACACCACCACCGAGGATTTATATTTGACATCAGCATACCATCTCAAAATCATAAAATAAATATACAGTATGATACTGGATAACATAGCAACCAAGTATGAATATACAGGACGTTTCAAAGTAGGGATTTTTAGAAAAGCAAGATGGCCGCCAAAAATCTAATAAACTTCGGTGGCATCAGGCATCAATCTATTAAAACCACTATCAAATCATTCTCTTTAAAAGCCGTCATTCCAAAACAATACATTCAAATCATACATTCAGCGATAGATGCATAAATGAAATGTATTTATGCAGCCTAACAGTT
The DNA here is from genome assembly GCA_963170755.1 of Amphimallon solstitiale. Classification (NCBI taxonomy): domain Eukaryota; kingdom Metazoa; phylum Arthropoda; class Insecta; order Coleoptera; family Scarabaeidae; genus Amphimallon; species Amphimallon solstitiale. The sequence continues at coordinate 110,053,019 of OY720681.1, read as the reverse complement.
CAAAAAGCTTGTTATCGAGCTTACCAGTATATTTCTAACAGATCTAAACACGTTTCTAATGGAAACCACAACGTTTGATCACGAAATGCATATCTTACTTATAAAATAAAACAAACAATATTTTTTAAGAAAAACAATGTATTAATTAACAATATGACCTAGTTTCATACCATCAAGATGGTCGATAAAAATATAAACCTTACATCTAAGATCGGCATACCATTTCAAAATTATAAAATAAATATACAGTATGCTACTGGACGAGATAGCAACCAAGTATGAATATACAGGACGTTTTCAAAGGTAGGGATTTTTAGAAAAGCAAGATGACGAATCCAAGATGGCCGCCAAAAATCTAATAAACTAATGCCACGTCAAGCATCCAATATATCAAAACCATGCACTCGAACTCCTATGAAACATCATCTCAAAACCATCGCTAGAATCAGCTCACAACCGGGTCATGAAGCGATTCTGAAACCCCTATATTAAAACCACACATTCAAACCACTATCAAATCCCTCTTTTCTCAAAAAACTATCCAACCATCCATCCGTCCATCCATCCATCCATCTGGATAACATAGCAACCAAATATTAATATACAGGACGCTTCAAAAGTAGGGATTTTTTAGAAAAGCAAGATGGAGAATCCAAGATGGCCGCCAAAAATCTAATAAACTAAGGTGACATCAGGCATCAATCTATTAAAACCACTATCAAATCATTCTCTTAAAAACCATCATCCCAAACAATACATTCAAATCATACATTCAGTGATAGATGCATAAATGAAATGTATTTGTGCAGCCTAACAGTTCAAAAAGCTTGATATCGAGCTTACCAGTATATTTCTAACAGATCTAAACACGTTTCTAATGGAAACCACAACGTTTGATTACTATCAACACCTCTATGATAGTCACATTATTTAATATATCTATATCATAAAATAAAAAGGAATAACATATTTTAAGAAAAAACAATTTATTAAAAAATAAAACAACTACACACATCAAACAAACCTCAACCATACTTTCAATTTCACAAATATCAAAATTTAAACAAAACAATCAAATGCAAAGGCAAGGAATGTTCTCGAGATGACCCATATAGTGCAATATAACAATGCAGTAAAACGATAGAGGTGAGATACATGGTCTATCAAAATTTTTTATTACCCACTTTTTCAGCAATCAAAACTTTTTTGACAAAACACTATACATATGAAAAATAGACATAGCATTAAATATTTCCATTTTAGAGATACCCCAGTTTAATCCCAATTTTAAATAACATAAATTCTTAAATTGATTTAGTTAACTTTCTTATAAAGAAAGGTTGAAAAAGAAAACATACTAAGTCCCACAACAGATAAAATATGTACTATCTTTTTACACTTCATGTTTAGTACTATCATTAGAAGAAATATGCCTGAGGTACAGCTTTTAATATGAAATTTAGAGGTTTTTATGCAAAACATAGTTTATGCCTAATAAAAACTAATTTTGAAACACATTGTCCACATAGCAAATACCACTTCCTATACATTTTAAAAAATAGCAATTTTTATATATCATAAAAGAACCAAACAAAAAACCAATATAAAGGCAGCATTAACGTTATAACCAAAAGATTTGCAAAAATATTAAATATATACTTGTTCTAAAAATGCTTCTATCTCTCTTTTTACAGTTTATGTTTTGTACAGCAGCGAATGTATTACATTTCTCTTAAAAGCATTTTATAATTTGAGAAAAAATGGTGAAATGTATCTCGAAACATTATTATAAATACATTTTAAAACATGGAATTCTATTTTATTTGGATGACATTGTATTTACAAATAGTTTTTATATTATATCATTACAAGAAATATGTTTTACATTAAATTTTACGCACGGAACAACAGTAGTATACACACACCAAACGGCACGCAAAAACTAGTATAAAGACCGCATTAACGCTATAACCAAAAAGAATTGAAGTCATATTAAATTATGGACGCAAAAACTAGTATAAAGGCCGCATTAACGCTATAACCAAAAAGAATTGAGGTCATATTAAATTATGGAGGAAAATAATAAATACTCGCTCTCAATTATTTAATATTGAAATTACATAAAAATCCATGCAATACACTTAAAACATTTGAAAAATCATGTTTGGTAAGCCCACTATATATCAATATTTAAGACAAAAAATTATTATTAATTTTCCATCTACAGATACCCCTGCTTAATATCAATTTGAATTAACATAAATTCATAAAATGAGTCTATCTTTTACAATTCGTGGGTTGTACTATCATTAGAAGAAATATGATTGACGAGCGGCTTTTAATATGAAATTTAGAGGTTTTTACACAAAAACATAGTTTATGCCTAATAAAAACTAATTTTGAAACACATTGTACACATAGCAAATACCACTTCCTATACATTTAAAAAATAACAATGTTTATACATCATAAAAGAACGAAACAAAAAAACTAATATAAAGACAGCATTAACGTTCTAACCAAAAGATTTGAGAATCAGCTCACAACCGGGTCATGAAGCGGTTCTGAAACCCCTCTATCAAAAACATGCATTCAAGTCAATGAAATTACATAAAAATCTAAGAAATAGTAGCACTTAAAACATTTGAAAAATCATGTTTGGTAAGCCTACTATTTAAGACAAAAATTATTATTTATTTCCATTTACAACAGATAGCCCACTATTTATCAATATTTAAGGGCAAAAAATTATTATTAATTTCCCCATTTACAACAGATTTCCTTGTTTAATCTCAATTTTTAAATAACATAAATTCTTAAATTGATTTAGTTAACTTTCTTATAATATTTAAAAAAGGGCGAGAATGAAAACATACTAAGTCTCACAACAGATAAAATATATACTATCTTTTTACAGTTCATGTTTTTGTACTATCATTACAAGAAATAAGCCTCGCGATTAGCTTTTAATCTGAAATTTAGATGCTTCATAAAACCACCTCAGAGACACTAAAAAATTATGATTTTCAGCTCAACCAACCATTCAAAAAGTTGATACATCAAATTCGTGAATATTAATATCACTCCACACTCTTAATAAAAAATTTAGCAGAAGTCTCACATTAAATGAATACAAAATTTATATATGCACTACATTAAATGAAGATTGAATTTTATACACTGCTTATATCACCAGAAATTTTGTTACAAGATTATATGATTAGATAGACTCATGACTAAGCCTAAACGGACACCAGGCTTTCAATATGTAGTAAAGTTTTTTTCTTCATACATTTAATATAAACTAATGATCTATCTTTAGAAAGCATCCACAGGTCCATTAGAACTTGTGGGTGGTGCAACATCTACTTTAACCCTCTTCTTAAGCGGTCCGGCAACATGCTCACATGTATCCACACCCTCCCTACAAATACCGCAAACAAAATTGCGGTGGAGGGTATTCACATGCCGCTTCAAACTATCCCGCCGGCTGAAGGAGTTGCCACATATGATGCAATTCATTCTATGAAAAAGCGAATTAAAAATAATTAATATAATAAATTTAAAAGAATAAAAAGCTATTGAAACCTAATTTTTAATATATCTAAATTGCTAATTTATTTGAAAAGCTCCTCGTATATGAATTGCTATAAAATACTAATTATAGACCTACATATATAAAAATAATATTTTAATACATAAACTTTGACTGATACCCGTATATTTAACTAAAAATACTCTTATTGTTCAGAATTTATTTAAATTATTGAGAAAAACCTTTAAAGAACCGTATGAAATAATCAACTTAATTATATAAATTTACACACTTAAACATTAAAAAACAATTTAAAGAAAGCACTAAATGCAAAAAATACTTTGAAGCACCCCTGGATTAATTGTATATAAAAATAATATTCAATAAAATTTACACCATTAAATTATTAAAAATAACCTTATAATTGAGAAAAAACAATTTTTAAAAGTCCTATAAAATTTTAGAGTAGTAGAAAAACTATGATCAGCGTATATTTAACTAAAAAATACTTGTATTATTGAAAATTTATTGATAAAACCCTTTAAAACCTTATAAAATAATCAATTTAATAATATAAATTTACGCACCTAAAAATTAAAAAAAGAAAGAAAAACAATATAAAGAAGCTACTAAATGCGTATAAAATACTTTGAAGCACCCTGGATTAATTGTATATAAAAATAAAATATTAATAAAGTATTAATAAAATATATACCATTAAATTATTTAAAAAATAACCTTATAATTGAGAAAAAACAATTTTTAAAAGTCCTATAAAATTTTAGAGCAGTAGAAAAACTATGATCAGCGTATATTTAACTAAAAAATACTTGTATTATTGAAAATTTATTGATAAAACCCTTTAAAACCTTATAAAAATTAAAAAAAGAAAGAAAAACAATATAAAGAAGCTACTAAATGCGTATAAAATACTTTGAAGCACCCTGGATTAATTGTATATAAAAATAAAATATTAATAAAATATATACCATTAAATTATTTAAAAAATAACCTTATAATTGAGAAAAAACAATTTTTAAAAAGTCCTATAAAATTTTAAAACTAATGTAAAATATTGCAAGTTAATATTATATAAATTAGGCTTTCTAAATACCTTGTAGTAAAACACAAACAAGCACTAAAAACGATGTTGACTGTTCGAAGATACTGATTATAATGAAATTAAAGATGCCGATCTACGTATATATAGATACACATCTGCGTCAGATTCCCACGCAAATGGAGTGATGCATAAAGAGAAAGACCTTTTTTTTCCCGCGCATACATATATATACATATATACGTATGCGGCCAGAGGCAATTAGCGGCGGGCACATTCCGTTCCCATGGTCGGGCTGTGTTTTAAGGAATGCACTTAATTTTTTTCGGTCGCATACCTGCATCCAATGAGGGTTTCGAGTCCGGGAATTTCGTCTTTCTACCTGTACAGATAGATCTGTCTTTATATAAAATTCGTATATATTATCTATGATTTTAGTTTTAAAATAAAAAATAATAAGAAGGTTAAAATAATTCGTTATTTTGTAGATAGTTGCATAGAGCTAAAACATTATTTTGCATGCATATACATTCTCCATTAGTTTTATTATTATGATAAAAACAATGATTGACATTTTTAATAAGCTTTGGTACATAATTAAAATATTCCAGTAAATTAAATGCTAATGATGTAAAAATACCTAAAAATATTTCGTAAAACAAGAGTATTTTAGTTAAGTATACGGAGATCCATATGAAAAACTACGAAAGTTATATTAATGTTAAATATTAAATAATTTAATTAAATGAAAACACATCGTTTCACAAAAATTATGTTTTATTAAACACTAGATGTACATTTCATTTACCATAACAGTACATTATAAACCTTTCTTAATATTGATGATGCAGGATCAGTTAAATTAGTATGGTTGTTAAGAAATTGGAGGAGCATTTGATAGTATTTTCTTCATAAAAGTAGTATGTATTATAATATAAGATAGTGTTATAAACTATACAATAAATATTATTCAGTATTGGAATACACAATGAATAACACAAATTTGAGTAGAGAAAGATAAATATTTCTAATTGCACATGTGTGAATTTGAATTTATCGGGAATATACAGAGTAATTATTTACATCTGATGGTGAAACATGGTAGCGTATTTTATATCATTCAGTAATTTAATTTGCTCTATAGCTAGACAATGAGGTGGATGCTAAGCATTAATTTGTACACACGTAATGTTATGATCGTCAGTGTAACATATATATTCAAGTCTAACACAAACTTTTTGATTTATTGAAACCCCAATAGAAATTATCACTATTTCGAGAAGAATAGTCATGTACCTATACATATTCAAAGCCGCTGAAGTATGAGTACATTAACAGCTGTATACGCGTGTCTTTATCATCCACTTTAATGTGTTACTGTAATTCCAGTTACTTTTTTTTATTTATACGTACATATATTGTGAATTATTACACTAATTATAAAACAAAATTAATTATAGATAGACAAACATTATACAGGTATATTGCAAACATGTAATGCTAAGATAATCAGAGTGATATATACATACATGTGAAGAAATTTATAGTTTATTCAATCTCTTATTAAAAGAGTTATTAATATTTTTCAAATGAATACCTGGCAGTGGTGGAAAACTGTTGAAATTTGGATAGATTAATAGTTACATATGCGAGCTTCAGAATAGCTTCTGAACATGTTGGGTTGTAATTTGGTATACAATAAAAGGCAGCGGGGAACTGAACCGCCTCCCAAAAAAGGTATTTAATATTAAAATCGTCGATTCCCCATCACAGAAAAATAGTGTATCATACAAGGGAAAAAAGTATTAGATTTTAGCTCGAGGTAAGATAAATTACCGAGAGCTAAAATCTAATTTTTTCCATTGTATAATACACTATTTTTCTGTGATGGGAAAACGACGATTTTAATATTAAATACCTTTTTTGGGAGGCGGTTCAGTTCCCCGCTGCCTTTTATTGTATACCAAATTACAACCCAACATGTTCAGAAGCTATTCTGAAGCTCGCATATGTAACTATTAATCTATCCAAATTTCAACAGTTTTCCACCACTGCCAGGTATTCATTTGAAAAATATTAATAACTCTTTTAATAAGAGATTGAATAAACTATAAATTTCTTCACATGTATGTATATATCACTCTGATTATCTTAGCATTACATGTTTGCAATATACCTGTATAATGTTTGTCTATCTATAATTAATTTTGTTTTATAATTAGTGTAATAATTCACAATATATGTACGTATAAATAAAAAAAAGTAACTGGAATTACAGTAACACATTAAAGTGGATGATAAAGACACGCGTATACAGCTGTTAATGTACTCATACTTCAGCGGCTTTGAATATGTATAGGTACATGACTATTCTTCTCGAAATAGTGATAATTTCTATTGGGGTTTCAATAAATCAAAAAGTTTGTGTTAGACTTGAATATATATGTTACACTGACGATCATAACATTACGTGTGTACAAATTAATGCTTAGCATCCACCTCATTGTCTAGCTATAGAGCAAATTAAATTACTGAATGATATAAAATACGCTACCATGTTTCACCATCAGATGTAAATAATTACTCTGTATATTCCCGATAAATTCAAATTCACACATGTGCAATTAGAAATATTTATCTTTCTCTACTCAAATTTGTGTTATTCATTGTGTATTCCAATACTGAATAATATTTATTGTATAGTTTATAACACTATCTTATATTATAATACATACTACTTTTATGAAGAAAATACTATCAAATGCTCCTCCAATTTCTTAACAACCATACTAATTTAACTGATCCTGCATCATCAATATTAAGAAAGGTTTATAATGTACTGTTATGGTAAATGAAATGTACATCTAGTGTTTAATAAAACATAATTTTTGTGAAACGATGTGTTTTCATTTAATTAAATTATTTAATATTTAACATTAATATAACTTTCGTAGTTTTTCATATGGATCTCCGTATACTTAACTAAAATACTCTTGTTTTACGAAATATTTTTAGGTATTTTTACATCATTAGCATTTAATTTACTGGAATATTTTAATTATGTACCAAAGCTTATTAAAAATGTCAATCATTGTTTTTATCATAATAATAAAACTAATGGAGAATGTATATGCATGCAAAATAATGTTTTAGCTCTATGCAACTATCTACAAAATAACGAATTATTTTAACCTTCTTATTATTTTTTATTTTAAAACTAAAATCATAGATAATATATACGAATTTTATATAAAGACAGATCTATCTGTACAGGTAGAAAGACGAAATTCCCGGACTCGAAACCCTCATTGGATGCAGGTATGCGACCGAAAAAAATTAAGTGCATTCCTTAAAACACAGCCCGACCATGGGAACGGAATGTGCCCGCCGCTAATTGCCTCTGGCCGCATACGTATATATGTATATATATGTATGCGCGGGAAAAAAAAGGTCTTTCTCTTTATGCATCACTCCATTTGCGTGGGAATCTGACGCAGATGTGTATCTATATATACGTAGATCGGCATCTTTAATTTCATTATAATCAGTATCTTCGAACAGTCAACATCGTTTTTAGTGCTTGTTTGTGTTTTACTACAAGGTATTTAGAAAGCCTAATTTATATAATATTAACTTGCAATATTTTACATTAGTTTTAAAATTTTATAGGACTTTTTAAAAATTGTTTTTTCTCAATTATAAGGTTATTTTTTAAATAATTTAATGGTATATATTTTATTAATATTTTATTAATATTTTATTTTTATATACAATTAATCCAGGGTGCTTCAAAGTATTTTATACGCATTTAGTAGCTTCTTTATATTGTTTTTCTTTCTTTTTTTAATTTTTATAAGGTTTTAAAGGGTTTTATCAATAAATTTTCAATAATACAAGTATTTTTTAGTTAAATATACGCTGATCATAGTTTTTCTACTGCTCTAAAATTTTATAGGACTTTTAAAAATTGTTTTTTCTCAATTATAAGGTTATTTTTTAAATAATTTAATGGTATATATTTTATTAATACTTTATTAATATTTTATTTTTATATACAATTAATCCAGGGTGCTTCAAAGTATTTTATACGCATTTAGTAGCTTCTTTATATTGTTTTTCTTTCTTTTTTTTAATTTTTAGGTGCGTAAATTTATATTATTAAATTGATTATTTTATAAGGTTTTAAAGGGTTTTATCAATAAATTTTCAATAATACAAGTATTTTTTAGTTAAATATACGCTGATCATAGTTTTTCTACTACTCTAAAATTTTATAGGACTTTTAAAAATTGTTTTTTCTCAATTATAAGGTTATTTTTAATAATTTAATGGTGTAAATTTTATTGAATATTATTTTTATATACAATTAATCCAGGGGTGCTTCAAAGTATTTTTTGCATTTAGTGCTTTCTTTAAATTGTTTTTTAATGTTTAAGTGTGTAAATTTATATAATTAAGTTGATTATTTCATACGGTTCTTTAAAGGTTTTTCTCAATAATTTAAATAAATTCTGAACAATAAGAGTATTTTTAGTTAAATATACGGGTATCAGTCAAAGTTTATGTATTAAAATATTATTTTTATATATGTAGGTCTATAATTAGTATTTTATAGCAATTCATATACGAGGAGCTTTTCAAATAAATTAGCAATTTAGATATATTAAAAATTAGGTTTCAATAGCTTTTTATTCTTTTAAATTTATTATATTAATTATTTTTAATTCGCTTTTTCATAGAATGAATTGCATCATATGTGGCAACTCCTTCAGCCGGCGGGATAGTTTGAAGCGGCATGTGAATACCCTCCACCGCAATTTTGTTTGCGGTATTTGTAGGGAGGGTGTGGATACATGTGAGCATGTTGCCGGACCGCTTAAGAAGAGGGTTAAAGTAGATGTTGCACCACCCACAAGTTCTAATGGACCTGTCGATGCTTTCTAAAGATAGATCATTAGTTTATATTAAATGTATGAAGAAAAAAACTTTACTACATATTGAAAGCCTGGTGTCCGTTTAGGCTTAGTCATGAGTCTATCTAATCATATAATCTTGTAACAAAATTTCTGGTGATATAAGCAGTGTATAAAATTCAATCTTCATTTAATGTAGATATATAAATTTTGTATTCATTTAATGTGAGACTTCTGCTAAATTTTTTATTAAGAGTGTGGAGTGATATTAATATTCACGAATTTGATGTATCAACTTTTTGAATGGTTGGTTGAGCTGAAAATCATAATTTTTTAGTGTCTCTGAGGTGGTTTTATGAAGCATCTAAATTTCAGATTAAAAGCTAATCGCGAGGCTTATTTCTTGTAATGATAGTACAAAAACATGAACTGTAAAAAGATAGTATATATTTTATCTGTTGTGAGACTTAGTATGTTTTCATTCTCGCCCTTTTTTAAATATTATAAGAAAGTTAACTAAATCAATTTAAGAATTTATGTTATTTAAAAATTGAGATTAAACAAGGAAATCTGTTGTAAATGGGGAAATTAATAATAATTTTTTGCCCTTAAATATTGATAAATAGTGGGCTATCTGTTGTAAATGGAAATAAATAATAATTTTTGTCTTAAATAGTAGGCTTACCAAACATGATTTTTCAAATGTTTTAAGTGCTACTATTTCTTAGATTTTTATGTAATTTCATTGACTTGAATGCATGTTTTTGATAGAGGGGTTTCAGAACCGCTTCATGACCCGGTTGTGAGCTGATTCTCAAATCTTTTGGTTAGAACGTTAATGCTGTCTTTATATTAGTTTTTTTGTTTCGTTCTTTTATGATGTATAAACATTGTTATTTTTTAAATGTATAGGAAGTGGTATTTGCTATGTGTACAATGTGTTTCAAAATTAGTTTTTATTAGGCATAAACTATGTTTTTGTGTAAAAACCTCTAAATTTCATATTAAAAGCCGCTCGTCAATCATATTTCTTCTAATGATAGTACAACCCACGAATTGTAAAAGATAGACTCATTTTATGAATTTATGTTAATTCAAATTGATATTAAGCAGGGGTATCTGTAGATGGAAAATTAATAATAATTTTTTGTCTTAAATATTGATATATAGTGGGCTTACCAAACATGATTTTTCAAATGTTTTAAGTGTATTGCATGGATTTTTATGTAATTTCAATATTAAATAATTGAGAGCGAGTATTTATTATTTTCCTCCATAATTTAATATGACCTCAATTCTTTTTGGTTATAGCGTTAATGCGGCCTTTATACTAGTTTTTGCGTCCATAATTTAATATGACTTCAATTCTTTTTGGTTATAGCGTTAATGCGGTCTTTATACTAGTTTTTGCGTGCCGTTTGGTGTGTGTATACTACTGTTGTTCCGTGCGTAAAATTTAATGTAAAACATATTTCTTGTAATGATATAATATAAAAACTATTTGTAAATACAATGTCATCCAAATAAAATAGAATTCCATGTTTTAAAATGTATTTATAATAATGTTTCGAGATACATTTCACCATTTTTTCTCAAATTATAAAATGCTTTTAAGAGAAATGTAATACATTCGCTGCTGTACAAAACATAAACTGTAAAAAGAGAGATAGAAGCATTTTTAGAACAAGTATATATTTAATATTTTTGCAAATCTTTTGGTTATAACGTTAATGCTGCCTTTATATTGGTTTTTTGTTTGGTTCTTTTATGATATATAAAAATTGCTATTTTTTAAAATGTATAGGAAGTGGTATTTGCTATGTGGACAATGTGTTTCAAAATTAGTTTTTATTAGGCATAAACTATGTTTTGCATAAAAACCTCTAAATTTCATATTAAAAGCTGTACCTCAGGCATATTTCTTCTAATGATAGTACTAAACATGAAGTGTAAAAAGATAGTACATATTTTATCTGTTGTGGGACTTAGTATGTTTTCTTTTTCAACCTTTCTTTATAAGAAAGTTAACTAAATCAATTTAAGAATTTATGTTATTTAAAATTGGGATTAAACTGGGGTATCTCTAAAATGGAAATATTTAATGCTATGTCTATTTTTCATATGTATAGTGTTTTGTCAAAAAAGTTTTGATTGCTGAAAAAGTGGGTAATAAAAAATTTTGATAGACCATGTATCTCACCTCTATCGTTTTACTGCATTGTTATATTGCACTATATGGGTCATCTCGAGAACATTCCTTGCCTTTGCATTTGATTGTTTTGTTTAAATTTTGATATTTGTGAAATTGAAAGTATGGTTGAGGTTTGTTTGATGTGTGTAGTTGTTTTATTTTTTAATAAATTGTTTTTTCTTAAAATATGTTATTCCTTTTTATTTTATGATATAGATATATTAAATAATGTGACTATCATAGAGGTGTTGATAGTAATCAAACGTTGTGGTTTCCATTAGAAACGTGTTTAGATCTGTTAGAAATATACTGGTAAGCTCGATATCAAGCTTTTTGAACTGTTAGGCTGCACAAATACATTTCATTTATGCATCTATCACTGAATGTATGATTTGAATGTATTGTTTGGGATGATGGTTTTTAAGAGAATGATTTGATAGTGGTTTTAATAGATTGATGCCTGATGTCACCTTAGTTTATTAGATTTTTGGCGGCCATCTTGGATTCTCCATCTTGCTTTTCTAAAAAATCCCTACTTTTGAAGCGTCCTGTATATTAATATTTGGTTGCTATGTTATCCAGATGGATGGATGGATGGACGGATGGATGGTTGGATAGTTTTTTGAGAAAAGAGGGATTTGATAGTGGTTTGAATGTGTGGTTTTAATATAGGGGTTTCAGAATCGCTTCATGACCCGGTTGTGAGCTGATTCTAGCGATGGTTTTGAGATGATGTTTCATAGGAGTTCGAGTGCATGGTTTTGATATATTGGATGCTTGACGTGGCATTAGTTTATTAGATTTTTGGCGGCCATCTTGGATTCGTCATCTTGCTTTTCTAAAAATCCCTACCTTTGAAAACGTCCTGTATATTCATACTTGGTTGCTATCTCGTCCAGTAGCATACTGTATATTTATTTTATAATTTTGAAATGGTATGCCGATCTTAGATGTAAGGTTTATATTTTTATCGACCATCTTGATGGTATGAAACTAGGTCATATTGTTAATTAATACATTGTTTTTCTTAAAAAATATTGTTTGTTTTATTTTATAAGTAAGATATGCATTTCGTGATCAAACGTTGTGGTTTCCATTAGAAACGTGTTTAGATCTGTTAGAAATATACTGGTAAGCTCGATAACAAGCTTTTTGAACTGTTAGGCTGCATAAATACATTTCATTTATGCATCTATCGCTGAATGTATGATTTGAATGTATTGTTTTGGAATGACGGCTTTTAAAGAGAATGATTTGATAGTGGTTTTAATAGATTGATGCCTGATGCCACCGAAGTTTATTAGATTTTTGGCGGCCATCTTGCTTTTCTAAAAATCCCTACTTTGAAACGTCCTGTATATTCATACTTGGTTGCTATGTTATCCAGTATCATACTGTATATTTATTTTATGATTTTGAGATGGTATGCTGATGTCAAATATAAATCCTCGGTGGTGGTGTTTGAAAGTATGTTGGGTTTGAGCTAGATGTATCTTCCTAAGTTGATCTGGTGTTGTGGCGTTTTGAAACTATGTTGGGTTGTTGTTGTGATGCGTGATACGGAGTTGGGTATTTTATAGAAGTTGAGTTTATATTTTGATCGATCATATTGATAGTCAGCCATTTCGCCTGACGTCACCTTAGTTTATTAGATTTTTGGCGGCCATCTTGGATTCGCTATCTTGCTTTTCTAAAAATCCCTACCTTTGAAAACGTCCTGTATATTCATACTTGGTTGCCATCTCGTCCAGTAGCATACTGTATATTTATTCTATAATTTTGAAATGGTATGCCGATCTTATATGTAAGGTTTATATTTTTATCGACCATCTTGATAGTCGGCCATTTCGCCTGACGTCACCTTAGTTTATTAGATTTTTGGTAGCTATCTTGGATTCGCCATCTTGCTTTTCTAAAAATCCCTACCTTTGAAACGTCCTGTATATTCATACTTGGTTGCTATCTCGTCCAGTAGCATACTGTATATTTATTTTATAATTTTGAAATGGTATGCCGATCTTAGATGTACAGTTTATATTTTTATCGACCATCTTGATGGTATGAAGCTTGGAGATATTGTTAATTTAAAATAATATTGTTAATTTATAAATAATAATAAATAAATTGTTTTTCTTAAAAAATATATTGTTTGTTTTATTTTATTTTATAAGTAAGATATACATTTCAAGCATGCGGCTATCACAGAAGCAGACAGCCGTTGCGGTTTCCGCTGGAAACATGTTTAGACCTGTTTGAAGTACATTGAGAAGCGCGATAGCAAGCCTGGTAATTTATTCAGGAATTCTCTAGAAGCAAAGACCATCTTGATGGTCCGCCATTTGTCTGACGTCACCTTAGTTTGGCTAGTGACCGTGAGAGGATGCTACATTAGTTGGGTTGGTAGTGATGGGAGATGCCATTTCTTGGTTAGTGACTGCGAGAGGGCGTCACATTGGGTTGGTAATGATGAAATCTGCCATTTCTTAGTTTGGTTAGTGGCCGTCAGAGGGCACCACATTGGGTTGGTAATGATGAAATCTGCAATTTTTAGTTGGGTTGGTAATGATGAAATCTGCAATTTTTAGTTGGGTTGGTAATGATGAAATCTGCAATTTTTAGTTGGGTTGGAGGCCGCGAGGGGGCGCCACATCACTTGGGTTGGTAATGATGAAATCTGCAATTTTTAGTTGGGTTGGTAATGATGAAATCTGCAATTTTAGTTGGGTTGGTAATGATGAAATCTGCAATTTTTAGTTGGGTTGGTAATGATGAAATCTGTAATTTTTAGTTGGGTTGGCGACCGCGAGGGGGCGCCACATCAGTTGGGTTGGCAGAGGGCGCCACTAGGGCGAGGGGGGTGAGGGGGAGCTGGGTGAGAGGGGGAGGAGGTGCCAGAATCGGCGTAAGTACCCTACTAAGGGCCATTTCTTTTCTCTGTTTGAATGACTGCATGAGCTGTTTTTCTTCTGCTTTTGTTAAAGGTGAATCAGGTAAGCAGTTCAAAAAGTGGGTTTCAATTTCTTTTAAGGTGGCCATCTCGCCCATCTAAATTACATTGCAAACATGTTGCGAACATATTGCACCAGAAACGGTTAGTAAGCCACAAAATTACAAAAAAAAATACGAGCATAATCTACAAACTTATCTCCAGGGGACTAGGTGGTTTTAATAAGGGAAGTTTGTTCGATTAATGTGGAAAAAAATGTTAAAAAACAGGAAGTTTTTATACCAAAAATCTGCTAGTTTATTCCGTAATTTCTTGGAATATATAGATAATTGCCAGATATTAGATAGCTTACCCCCTGGAGAAATAAATTCTCTTTCTTTTGATGCTTGATACAAAGCAATTAAGCGTATTTTATAGCTGTCTTGTGCTTTTAAATGTTTTCACCCATAAATTCCGATTGATTTGTATCTAAGAGACATATTCTTATGGGAAAAGTAGATTTCGTTTATTATAATCACTGTGGTAGGTCAGCAATTCTTAAACAGAGGGCGCTGCCAACGATCGGTTATTGTTAGGCATGTTGAGTGTTGCAAAATTTGAATGTCTAGGGCAAATATAGACTCGACATACTGTAAATTGCTTACTCCGTCATACTCAGTTACGTTATATATGTGTTTGTCAGGCATGAAAAGAGTATCTTTAAAGAAAAAAAGGTTACAAACAACATGCTCTTCAATTACAAAAAATCGAAAATAGAACTCAGGCGTCTTGGATTCTCATTTAATAATAAATCTACTGAAAATATCGGGCCAACAGAGTATTTCAAGTACCTATTGTTCAACCGTATTTTACGAAAATATTTATGTTTTGATGATTATGTACAGTGTATCTCAAAATACATGCTAATCTGAAAATACCTTCTGTATGTTGTAATATACAGGGTGAGTCATTAGTAGCCGTTTCTTTGATTGCTCCTTTATGTTTTAAATAAAAAAAAAACAATTAGAGAAAGTTTCATGGTTGCTTAAGGCGCATATTCTAAAAATACATTAAGCCCTGACGCACTTCCGGTTTCACCGGAAATGCATGGAATTTATTTTTTTAAATGACACTCTATAAATTTTTGGATTTTTTAGTACTGTTTAAAATTGTCTATTCAGCTGTTTTTCCTTTTCAAAATTGGGGCAATAGTTTTTGAGTTATTAATTTTTTTTTTAATTTTTTGACCAAAACACGTCCAAAAAAAAAACATTTTGTCATTGTTTTTAATTACATTTTTGTCAATGGGCAGCAGATAAATTAGCCTGACTTTCCCAATTTTTTGTTGTTTACCGACGAAGCTACCTTCTATTAAAATGGATACGTTAATCGTCACAATTTTCGTTATTATAACACATAAAAACCTTCACTTTATCACACCTGCAAACATTCAAAATTGTTGGTCATTCAGTGGTAGTTATTGGTAGTTACATAATTGGACCTTATGTCTTTGATGAAAATGTTAATGAAGGAGAGTATCTTCGTTTTCTACGGACGGATTTTCAAATCTTGTTGAAGACATGAACATTATAATCAGAGAAGAGTTTATAAGAATATGTAAAAGTTTTATACAACATTAGTACTTCTTTGGAAAACAGAATACTCACGTGCATTGCACAAACTTGTGGTTATGTTGAACATATTCGTTAATGAAATTTGTTTTTCTTACTTTTGATTGTTGTTACGTTGCACAATAGTTGTAGGTTATTTAAATTGCGTTATTTTGTTGCAAAATTTATTTCTATTAAAGTTGTAGGACATCAATTTATAATTTTGAAAAACTACAGGCATCTGTTATGAACAGCTTCAACAATAAAAGAATATGAGCAATTAAGCAAATTAAATTGAAGATAGCAGCGTTGTTTCATACACCTTTTAGAGAGGCGGCATCTTCAAATATGTCAGTAAACTTATGCTTTATTATATTTGGTTGTTAACCAATAGTTTAAGAAATGAAATACTGCAACTGGATATTGCCGAAATTAAAAAAAACTGAAACGCGATGCCCTTCATTCTGTAAAATTATTACTTTTGGGATAGTGGATTTAACCTTTACTTTGTTTGACAGTTGAATAAAGAGGTCGGGCACCATTCCAGCCTTCCATTGGTTGAACGAATATTTCGGCACATAGAACAACAACGCTCGTAGTTTTTATTAGACCGCTAATTGCTCCTATAGTGATTATCTCAGAAACTACAAAAGATAGGTACAGGACATTGTTAACAAAAATTAAAGAGAAAAAAAAAGAAATAAAATGCCACAATAAAATACTTCCATTAAAAAAAAATAAGTTTTTGGTATATCAAAATTAGTAGAAGTAGGCTTTGAAAAAATGTTTTTGAGGTATTGTCGAGTCAACTTATACCAAATGATGCAGAATTTTCTTGGCTACAAGCACCACCAAAGTTTATGTTTTTACTTTTAAAAACAATGTGAAAATGATTTTTTTCTGAACACGTGTTTTGGTCAAATATTTTCAAAAAAATATTAAAATTGAGAATGACATATTATTTAAAGAAAGTATTCTAAAATTATACGATGAAATGATGTAAGTTAAATTATTTGAAGATTAGAGAAAGTGTAGAAATGGTGTATTATAATTAAACAATTTTTTTTAAATATATATATATTTTCAAATATATATAAATCGTTGGTACGTTTGTGTGCGATCTTGTAGCTTCTAAACGACTTGACCGATTGAGGTCATATTCACGCAATATATTTATTTTGTCGAGACGATGGTTCATAGCTAGGCAAGGATCCGATAAATGGTGCTGTAGTCAAGTTACTTAAGAAATTTATATAAAAAGCAAATTTGCGAGATATTTCAAAAAACTGCTATTCGATAAGAGTGAAAGTCAGTTGCAGTCTGATGAGTTCGTTTAGGTGAAGCAATTACATAGACAAGACTGATTCGTTTATTATTGCTGATATACTCCCAGTAGCCGAACATATCACCGATAATAAACGAATCAGTCTTGTCTATCTAATTGCTTCTCTAAAACAGCCGTCACTGGCGAAAGTGTTATTTCCGGTCCGAATTTTGAATATTTTTTTTACAAAAATATTCCAAATCCATGTTTAAATACTTTTATACTGTATAAAATGCATAATTTTCGTGATATTTTCAAAAAATTGATATTCGATTAGAATAAAATTGCTAGGTACTTTCAGTTCGAATTTTGGAAATTTCTTATTACAAAAATATTCAAAATGGAGCTTTCAATATTTTCATACACTCGATATGTTTGTCTAGAATGCATGACTTGCGATATATTCGCAAAAACCTGTTTTACGATCAGAGTAAACACCTACTTCCGGTAGGAATTCTTTTATAAAATTGTTTTCTAATTTACTCTTGATCGCATTGTTATACTTTAGATATTTGCCTAAAATTAGTAATTGACGAGATATTGCTATTATTTGTTTTCTTCACTGATATGAAGTACTACTCCCGATTTATCGATTTCACTGAAAATATAATCAGATTTCCGAGGGAGATTATATTCCTAAATATACACTTCGGTATTGATGGCTTTTGCCGTTTGGCCGCTATCATGGTCAAACAGTGAGAGAAATTTTTTTTTGCAAACAAATACATTAATTAATTAACTCGAAAATTAATGCATAATGACGTATTTCTACACGCTCGCAGCTGACGTAATAGAAAATTGAAAAAAATTGTATGCAATGGTTATAGAAGTATATTTTTTGACAAAAGAACCTCAATAACTCAAACTTAAAAATTTAATGAATTGAGATCAAATTTCGGCCACTGGTCGACCACTAGTATTAATTATAAGGCAAGTTATTTAGGTACCTATACAAAATTTTTAATCTATTTTCTTCAATCCTATAATAAAAATTACTTACATACGTAAGAAATTTAATTCAATATTCTGCAGATCTCGTTTTTAATTATATTTTAGTAAATTATTATGAACGTGGGAAATCCACACTGTCGGATAAATTTTAGGGTGGTCTTTCAAATTTTTTTCCAACTGAATCGGGCATTCTAATAGCTGATACGGTATCAAAAGTAATACAAAGAGGGCATTTTATAATATCCAAAACTACTTTCTGAGCACACATGTAGATTTAACCTATTTAATTAGAGTGTTATAGGTATGTGAAATAGGTATATTGATTGTTTCTCTTTTTCTTACTTTTACACACACAATAGGCCTTGTGTTTCTTACATTGACAGGTTCACTACTTATGGGTTTTCTTAAATAAACAGTTCATTTTTTAGTCAAATTTGAATAAATACTTGGCGAAATACTTCTATAAAAAAACTATTTATCTATAAGAATAAAAATGTACTGCCTCTGTGAAAGTAGATTTTTTTATGCAAAAGTTGTTCCAAACTTACTTCTGAATACTTTTGTATCCATTACACATTTTGAAAAAACTAACCATTGACAACATACTTGGTAACTATGTATTTCGCGCTCAAGTGTTACTTCTCATCTACTAATCTAATTCTTCCAACTAAGACATGGTACATGCTCAAGTTACATAACAAAACACAAAATTTACCAACTTTGCCAAACTCAAACCTACTCTCTATTCCAAATAATAAGCGAAATACCCATGGTGACCATCAAAATTGAATCAGCCTATATATTCCTTTTTCAAAAATGCAATAATCACTAAAAAATACCTATTTATTATCTAAATCAAATAGATAAAGGACAGATCTACATAGGTATTTACAAAACAAACATTATATGTAACAGTATGTTCCTATTATTCTTGTAAGGACGCAATTTGCATTTTTACAATTTAGGGTAAATATCAATGATTTCAAAATAGACACATATTCTATTAAATCGTGTATGAGACAAAAACTCTGTTTTTTGTCTCATACACAAAAAAAACAACGGTCTGGTCTGCCAGTCTCTGTATAATTTGGTTCAATCTAAGAGATACGTGGCGTTAGTACTGCCATCTGTTATCCAATAAATTTGTTTTACAAATAATGTCGCTGCTACTGGCAATCAGATGGCTAATTAAAATACAGTCACGTATGCAATACATAATACACGCCTAATGGTTAGAAAAGGATAGAGCAATGTGACGATTCTCTTTCTATTAAACGGCCACCTTAAAGCTTCTGCTACAAAACTGATTTTAGGTCGATCTGACTCCAAAATTGTAATAAACTTGAAATATTTCTACAAACTTTTCTTCTCGTACCCAGTATACTTCGTCAGTCAAAATTCTAGTTTTAATGTCTTTGCTTAAAATATCTGCTACATTTTGGGAAATGGCTAGTTCCTGCTTGTTTTGTAAAACAGATTCGAAACAATGAAGAGTTGAACCCCATCCTGTACGTACAGGGAGTTTAAAAGATACTTTTGAACCTTTTTCCTTTAATGTTGCCGCTAACACCTGCCTGTATTTAATGTGTTTAACCATGGCCTTTGACTGGCTTTCGACAGTTTGACATGTTTGTAATTTTATTATGTCGCCGCATAACAAATTTAAAATGTGTGCAATACACCCAAACGTAGTTATCAGCTCTTCTGAAATCTCAATTTTTAAGTATTCCCACGCTTTTTACTTTCTTATACGTAGTATAAGGAAGTATTGTGATGATGAAAATTTTCGACCTCGAGATTTTTGCAGATGTCCACGTTTTGAAGTCTCCTGATACCGAAAAAGTGGTTTTAAAAAAATCTCTCTCTCTCTCTCTCTCTCTCTCTCTCTCTCTCTCTCTCTCTCTCTCTCTCTCTCTCTCTCTCTCTCTCTCTCTCTCTCTCTGTGTGTGTGTGTGTGTGTGTGTGCGTGTGCGTGCGTGTGTGCGCGTGTGCGCGTGCGCGCGTGCGTGTGTGTGTGTGTGTGTGTGTGTGTGTGTGTGACCACGATAGCGGTCAAGCCGCTGTAGATATCAATTCCAAATTTTATATTTACGTGTATAATCTCCCTCTTGAGGTCTGATTAGTTTTTCAGTAAAATCGGTAGGCCGGAAGTAGCAGTTTACTTCAGCGAAAAAATCGAATTTTGCCAATATTTCGTCAACTACTAAGTTTTAACAAATTTATAAAGAATCCATATATACTTAAAATTAAAATTGAGTATAATTTTATCTAAAAAGTTTTCCGAAATTCCTACCGGAAGTAGGTCTTTTACTCTTATCGAAAATCAGTGTTTTGCGAATATTTCGCAAGTCATGCCTTTTTGGCTAGTACGTTACGGATATAAAAGTATTTAAAACATAAGTTTCAATATCTTTTGTTTAAAAAAATTTCAAAATTCAGACCGGAAGTACCACTACTCTTATCGAATAGCGATTTTTTGCAAATATGTCGTATGCATTCTATATAAATTTATCAAGAGTACAAAAGTATTTAAAACTAGATTTGCAATATTTTTTGTATATATGAAATTTCGGACCGGAAGTAGCACTTTCACTCTTAGCGAGGAGCACTTTTTTGATAGTATCTTGCAAAGTATGCATTCTATAGAAATTTATTAAGAGAATAGAAGTACTTAGAATAGGATTTTGAATAATTTCTGTAAAAAGAATTCTTAAATTTCTGTAATTTGAAACGCTCATACGTATAAGAAAGTTGTGTCGTGGCTACACCTCATTTTTTCATATTGGCTGCGTTGTCTGTAACCACTGCCAAAAATTTATGTGGTCCTATTTCATCCATAACTTTTTTTATTTCAGAATAAATATACTTAGCGTCATGCTTTTCAGCTTTGGTATCTAAACATTTATAAACTACAGGAGTTGGAGTATTAATTACGAAATTTATTATGCCTAATGTTTGACCAACCATCACATTGTAGATTTAGGGAAACGGCTTCGTGTATCTTAACATCTATGTTGGCTTTAGCTCTTAAAAATTCGGAATCCAACAGTCTATTTGACAGAACGTACCTTGTTGGCAGTTCCAAAGATGGTCTAATGCGTTTAAAAGCCTCTACAAATCCTTCTTCTTCAAATATGCCTAGGCTTACGGTACCAGAAGAAAATACAGCTCTTGCAAGAAGCTCCCAGATTTTTTCATAAAGCAAAATATTATCTGTTTTCGAATGGGTGTTATAATTAGCTACAATAATTTTATTAATACTGCAATAGTAGTATAATACTCGTAATATTATCCCACCGAGAATTCCACCAAAACATTCAAACTTTCATTTAGCAAAATTACAAACAACTAGAAGTACTAACCTTTTCTTCTTCTGAAGGTCTAACATCAACGAAGCTAAGCAAGGGACCGTAGGAACCTTCATTTTGAAGTTTTCGCTTTTTTGCATCAGTATCAAATTCAGATGGGACTGTTAGTGTACTGCCTGTACTTGTTCTCCCGGTTTTGGCTAATAAACCAGACGATGAAGTTGTCTCAGAAGCAGACAAAAAATCATTTTTATTTCTTTTATTTGGAACATTTTCCTTTACTTTCACGCTGTCTGGAGCATTTCAGCACTTATTTATATGCGTTTGCATTCTTATTGTGACACTGCCCACAAAATTTGCAAGCATATTTAAGTAGTATTATTTACTTTTTTCACATTAAATAGTTCTCTGACTTTCGATTTTACACGCATTTTATTAAGATTCAACAATAAACACTGTATTCTATAAAAATAAATCAAATAAAACGTAACCGTATTCCGTATACAACCTGTTTGGCCGTTTATATTTGACAGTTGGTGGACAGACAGTTGGTTTGGTACTTCCCCTGATTGGCCCAACACGTACAAATCGAAATCGGGGAATTACCTACTAATACCACTATCACTGCCATCTGCTAGAAAACAATGCAACTCTTTGAAAAAAAATGAATTAATCCAAGAGAAATATAGATTCAGGGCTATAGATTGCGAATAATTCATAAAAAGGATGGTCTCCGTCGTTTAAATGTGATTTTATTAAATCTTTTGAAAATTACCGGTAAAGAAATTTGCCGGGTTAAATTACCAAAATTACCGTTACTGCGGTAACGTTACCGCACTTTAATCTCTAAACAAGATAGTAAATAATAACCCATCTAACCTTTTTTTTGGATAAATCCTCGCGGTGACAAACTAAGATAGAAACGCACTTTCTTCTGTATTTTTTTTTTATTATAATTATTGCGTGTCTGTCTTCGATTTTATATACCGCATGTGTCAAATATCATTAGGTATAGGGATTCAATGTTTACGTGCGATTTATACGTATACAAGTAACACGTGGCAACATGGCACCCCTACTGTCCGTCACCAATCCCGGCAACAATCGACATCACAACGATTTTCTCCGATCTTCCCACTTCTCCCCACCAGATTTTACATTCAATGTTTAACGGCGAACACGTTGCGATCTAGTCTGCAATAAAAGCCGTCTTATTACTGGAACGGGAAACATCAAATGACCGCGGCGATCTCCTGATCTAGTAGTTTATTATTATTTTCAGAATCCTTTTTTATTTACCTTATTAGAGTTATTTTTTAATTTTATTAGAATTACGCTTTTGTTTGTGTCATGCAGCGTGAACGCAGCTTAATAATTATCTGCATTTACTGAAAGGAAAAAGAAAAACAAATCCTTGCAACTCGTAAATATTATTTCTGAACGCATTACAAACACCCAAGTCAGTGGTCCAATAGTTACTGCTAACTTGTATATTCGAGCATGTATCGGTCGCGCAGAGGAAAGTAGGGGTGCCACGTTGTCACGTATTGCATGAATTGATCGCCTATGGCTAATGAAAATTGACACATGCTGTATGTATGTGCATATTTAATAAAGAGAAAGAAAACATTAAACATTGTTAACTATTTGTTTGTTATTATTGTTGATCAAAACGACAATTGATATTTTCGTAGTGTTACTGTTAATACTTATAATAAAAAAAAGTAATTCTACCTTTTACCTACGTATATGATTTACAGTGTCATAGCTATATAAATAAAAGCATTTTTATTATGTTTTTCAATTGCCGAGTTATTCATTTACGTAAAACTAGCAAATATCCAATTAGTACTCCGACGATATCCTTCGAATTTCTTCACAATGAAGCGGAAAATTATAAACTGCTCCCGCGGCTATCAGCAGAAAAATAATCGTTGCAAATCATCTATAAGCGATAGCGAAACTATAACTGTATCGGCTGCATATTCGCGATTAGAAACAAAACAAGCAAGACGACGCGAGGTTCGCTTCAAAAAACGAGAGAAAAAAGGTGAACGGAATTGAGAAAAACATGCGACTGGCAACAAGGGAAAAAAGCAGCAGCTCCCAACGACCTAACTGATTTATTTAAAGCCAATAGAATGGCTGTTCAATAACGTAGAACGGTATGCATCGACATCTACACGGAGAATAACTGGAAGAAATTAGATTACAGTTATAAATTGTATCACAATGGTACAACATACTATACTACATACGCCACGGTCTTTTCAGTATTAATGAAATGGTCGCCACGGAATGAGAAAGAGTTTGTTTTAGAAGAG
Source organism: Amphimallon solstitiale (assembly GCA_963170755.1). NCBI lineage: Eukaryota > Metazoa > Arthropoda > Insecta > Coleoptera > Scarabaeidae > Amphimallon > Amphimallon solstitiale. The sequence goes on along the minus strand of OY720681.1, from coordinate 110,028,877 downwards.
TTTATTGTTGTATTTACTTGGAATAGGTTTACCTGTTTTCGATTAGTTTCAGTTACGTTTTAGATTAGGCAAAAAACTTAACATAAAGAGATTTGTTATAAAGTCTCAATCAATTATCGATCTACACTCGAGACCTTATGAAGGCTTATAAAACGTATCTAAACTTCATTTATGCGAGAATAATACTAAGAATAAAATTGAAAATCAATACAGTAAGTTTGTTTTAATTCTTCTGTGAGCTAACAAATAAATAATAGCATTAACAATTTCTCTGGCGACGAAGTTCGACATTCCTCTAGAATTAATTCCACACTTAAGTTCAACGAGGTTTTTAGATTGTCATGGATTAATTTTTGTAATAATTACAAGAAAAATTGTAGCAGGCCATTCCATAGTTTTACTTCTCTTAATCATCGTCCAGTATGCCCTTCATTTAAAAAATGAGATGTGACCACCACACGACTTTCTTATACGTATGAGCGTTTCAAATTGAAGAGTATAACTTCTAAAGAGTCTAAGTGCCAAAATCTTAAAAATTGAGATTTTGATTGAAAACGGTAGTATGTATGTCCATACCCCATTACAAATCGAAAGGGTCTATGTGCCTGAGATCAATATAATAGTTATGCCATTCATTTATAGAAGCCGCTGGGTCTAAGTGACGCGATCTGTAAATGTTATAAAGGGTCTATGTGCCATTTATGGAAACACTGTTTTAAACAGCTGTTTTACGCGAAACATGGAAAACAACGGTGTGTTGGAAGAAAGAAAAAGACGCAAAAGAAAATCTGAGAGTGTTATAAATGAAAGAAGGAGATTAAGACTGTGTGGCAAGCAGTATAGTACTTATAAAGGTGCAATTGTAAATGGGAGAAAGCAACCAACAGAAAATAATGTAAGCTAATCTAAAATTAACATTTTGTGACTGTTGGAATAATCATTCTTTGAATTATTTTCTAGGTGTGCAAATGTAATAAGAAATGCAAATTACTTTCCATTGAACAAAAAAGGTTTGTGTTTGATGACTATTATAAAATAAATGATCACAAGAAACAAAGTACTTACCTTCTTGGGCTCATTCAAGTTGTCCCTGTAAATAGAAGGCGCCATGGCCATTATGAGGATCCTGCAGAAATTCGGCGGCAATGTACTACTTACTATTGTGTTCCTGATGGTAAAGGAAGTCATGTAAATGTGTGCAGAAAAACATGTTCAGACATATTTGCCCTTTCCCACAAAAGGGTACAAGTTTTAGTTGAGAAGAAAAAGCAAGGTGAAACAGTGTACAAAGACAATAGGGGTAAGGCGAACAAGCCAAGGAAGTACTTTCCTGAGCTAAGGGAGCAAATAAAAGTCCATATAAATTCATTTCCAATAGAAGAAAAGCATTATAGCCGGAATAGGTCAATAAAACAATTTCTTAGTGCAGATCTTAATGTAAACCGTTTATATATTGCTTTCAGACGTTTTCAATCAAGATTTTCCTAACTTGAGACTTGGTAGGCCAAGGTCAGACACGTGCTCTGTGTGTGACCTCTATGAAAATAAAATAAGATCTACTGCTGATGCAACTAGTAAACGGTCTTTTGCGATCAAGTTAGAATTACATCATAGGAAAGCAGAAGCAGCAAGGGCTGCAATGCTGAAAGATGAAAACGAAGCTCAAATGCCAACGAGTAAGAACACAGTTTTGTCCATAGATCTGGAACAAGTCCTTTTTTTTACCAACGTTGACTCATACACAGATGTTTTACAGTCGGCAGTTGTCGTGTTACAATCTGTGTGTACATCTGTCAGACACTGGTGATGCATTTATGTGCTTATGGAATGAGTCCATTACAGGCAGAGGGGGCAACGAAATTGCTTCTGCGTTGTTAAAAGTACTAAAAAGAGAAAATGTAGCTCTAAAACAAAAACTTGTTGTTTGGTCCGACAACTGCATCGAACAAAACAAAAATCGCATGATTTTATTTATGTTTATTTATCTTGTGGCGAATGGTTTTTTTGAGGAAATCGAGCATAAGTTCCTGGTAAGTGGACACTCTTATTTGCCGTGCGACCGCGATTTCGCCCAGATCGAAAAGAGGAAAAAAGTTACAAAAAATTTTGTACCTGCTGATTTGGAAAAGATGATAAGACAAGTTCGTCACGAAAAACCTTTCAATGTGGTTTCTATGGAAGAGCATGACTTAAAAAATCTGGATAAAGCAAGTGACTATATGTTAAATACCACAAAACTAAATATATCATCGTTGTGCTGGATGCGATTCACAAAAGACAATCCTGGAAAACTGTATACAAAAGCATCGTTTAGTGAAGTGCAAGACTGGACTGTTTGCAACGTTATAAAAAAAGGAAGAAAAGTAGAAGACATCAAGGATATGAGTCTTGACCAACTCGTGTGCAAAAACAAAATATCAAAAGAAAAGTTGAAGAATTTGCAAGATATGCTCGACTATATACCACTGAAACATCTAGCCTTTTATGAAACTCTGATTGAGAGAACACAACAGGGTTTCAACGGGGAAGCAGCTCCAATAAGTCAGAATTAAAAAAAAATTGAGTTGGTACTTGGACCCTTTCAAAGTAACTTGCAGTCGGCAGTTGACTTTATAGAAAAATCATGGGGATCTTTTTTTTTAACTAAGAAAAAGTGTTTATTTTAATTTTGATTTTGTTGTTACAAACTTCTGGTTTGGCATTATGTATAAAAAAAATAAAAAAGTAATCCTAAAGTGCATACTTATGTTTTTATTCATTTAATTTGAATTTCCTCAACTTTATCATTTTGGCACTTAGACCCTTTAGAAGTTATACTCTTCAATTATAACATTTTTTATACAAAAATTATTCAAAATCCTATTATAAACACTTCTATTCTTTTAATAAATCTCTACAGAATGCATACTTTGCAAGATATTCGAAAAAACGTGCTACTCGATAGGAGTACAAGTGTTACTTCCGATCTGAATTTTGAAATTTCATGTATACAAAAGACATTGCAAATCCAGCTCTAAATACTTTTGTACTCTTGATAAATATATATAGAATACATAATTTACGATATATTTGCAAAAAATCGCTATTTGATGAAAGTAAAAGTGTTACTCCCTGTCCGAATTTTGAAATTTTTTTTATACAAAAGATATTTAAAATTATGTTTTAAATACTTTTATACTCGTAATGTACCTGCCTAGAAAGCACGACTTACGAGATATTCGCAAGAAACTGATTTTCAATAAGAGTGTAAAAGACCTACTTCCGGCAGAAATTTCGAAAAACTTTTATAATACAATTTTTCACAAATTTAATTTTGAGGACATTTTAATTCTTTATGAATTTGTTTAAATTTAGTAATTAACGAAATATTGGCAAAATTCAATTTTTTCACTGAAGTAAACTAGTATTTCCGGTCTACCGATTTTACTAAAAAACTAATCAGATCTCAAGAGGGAGATTATCTATAGCGGTTTGACTGCTATCGTGGTCACACACACAGACATTTTTAAAAAACCACTTTTTTTGGTAGCAGGGGACTTCAAAACGTGGACATCTGCAAAGATCTCGAGGTCGAAAATTTTCATCATCACAATACTTCCTTATACTACGTATAAGAAAGTAAAAATCATGAACGTGAACTGCACAGTGAGGAGGTACGTCGTTCCGGTATATACAGCTGTTTTGATGTATGACGAAACTTATTTGTCGTCAGCAGTTAATCATATAATAATAATTATTTGTCTATAAAATAAATGTATTTAAAATAATCTGTCATCTTGACGTAGCTACAACACGATTCATTAGTAATTAATAACAAAAATGACTTTTGGAAAGCAAGCTGTCATCCAAACAATTTCTTTGACTAAAGAAAGAATGTGCGTGCTAAATGTGTAGAAGCGAAAATGTAAATAAGTAAGCATAGAACAGCCGCTACTATCTATGCAATTTCATTAAATCAGCAGCAAGTAATTCCACTACACACATAATATCGCCGCAAATTGTGTAATTAAAAAAGTAATTGTAAAAATTAGTAGTAGAACAGTCTGATATGATTCATGTAGGTTGATCAGAAGCCCTAAATTTATCTTAGATCTATATCTAATCTCTGTATGTAAAACTTCATGCAGGTTTAAAAATGAAAAAATATGTATATAAATTGTATATAAGAAAAATTAATAAGAGAATAAGGAAATGTATTTTACAAAGAAAGTTACTCTAATCGCATTGAAGGTCTGTAGTAACTTTACATACACTTAGATATAATTCCTCGAAATTTAAATCTTCGTAGTCTTTGGTTAAGTTTAATTGACATTGATCATAAACAAGATTCAATAATTAATTCAACTACATTCGTAGATTCTAAAGCTAAAATTTACTATATTAGAACAATTGCTAGAGGGATCTAACAAATGAACTATACCATGTGCTTGCCGGCGACCTGCGGATACAGCTTACTGTAAGATAAAACGACGACACCGAGAGTTTGTATGAGTTAGTAGGAGAAAGCAATATACAAACTGCAGTACAGCTGCTATCTATCCTTGTTGCCATGATTAAACGAGAGTCAGTCTAGCCCGTCTAGCCTCAGCGTAAATGTACTCGAATCCCCCCTTTTCCAACACTATACTCGACCAAAAAGCAGTTTGTATATGGCTTTCTCGTACTAACTCATACAAACTCTCGGTGTCGTCGTTTTATCTTAAGGCTGCCATACACGTTACGGTCCACCGGAGAGGTCTACCTGTGCAGGTACGCCTGCGCAGGTAGACCTGAGATGAACCTGAGCGTGTGTGGGACATTTTTTGAACCTGCACAGGCGACCGGTGAAAGAATTGATTTTCGATTCTTTCACCGGTCGCCTGCGCAGGTTCAAAAAATGTCCCACACACGCTCAGGTTCATCTCAGGTCTACCTGCGCGGGCGTACCTGCACAGGTAGACCTCTCCGGTGGACCGTAACGTGTATGGCAGCCATTACAGTAAGCTGTACCCGCAGGTCGCCGGCAAGCACATGGTATACGATCATAATTTAGCTTTCGTTTTTATAATTTAAATCCAGGCTCATAAATTAAAATCTATTGGGAAAAAAAACAATGTTAACACTGCTCGTTTAGAAAAAATTGAACCAGCTCAGGTATAAATTATTTGCCTTCTAGATCACCAACGGCAAACGAACACTGGACGCCGTAGATAAAGTACCTCTAGCTGGTACTAGATACGTAACTTGGGTACATCTACTTGGCACTAATCCCTGTGAGACAGGGACAGATGCACAAAAAAGAAATGATTGGGTGTAGCAATTAATATAACTCTCCTCTGCTGCTAATTATCCACCAAAATCCGGCAAAAAAATATATCAAAATAAAATGCGCGTCGTCAAATTAATCAAATCTTTGATTAAAATTTCCCAAAATTCCTCATACAATTAGGACTGTAATAGTTTATATTCGGTTTTACTACCGATAATAAACGATCCTACAATAAATCTTGTGGACTCTTAGACACGGGTCACTGAAAAATTTAGCACTAAAAATTTGCCTTTAACTCATACAAAAGATGAAAAATAACGAATCCTGTCAAATTTACGAGGGAAAATGGCTACCCTCAAACGGCTTTTGCGCATTAAGAGTACATTTATTTTAAATTAGAATTAAACTGTGAAAAATACCCAAATCGAAAGAAACTACCCAGTCTGCGCATAGATGACGCCAAGTACACCAAAAGCAGATAATTACAAATAATTTAAATATTCGAACTAAATTACACAATACGTAGGTACTATCAAAGTATTGCAAAATACTAACAGACAATTAAATAATATTCTAACATGAATACATGACAAAACAAGCCCAGCTTTAAGAATAAAGAATTTATTATGAATGATAGAGTAAATTTTGCAACCAATTAAACGGACACTATACCGTGTGGGCGAAAGAAACTATCAGAATTTATAATAATGATAAATTGGAAATCGTTAGAAGCCAAGCAGATGGTACTAATGTTTATGAAAAATATACATGTATACAGTGCGGACTTTTAGACCCTAACATTGTTTAAATAATCTCCTTGCTACAAATGAATACCAATACCTAGCTAAATAGGAGAAATGTTAGAAAGAAAGGGAAAGGAAATACGTATTGTTATGTTTTATAGATTTAAAAATGGCTTTCGATAAAATAAGAAGAAACAGTTTGAGGAGAAGAGAAGTAGAAACGAATATGATTATGCAATTGTAAGGGTTCTATACAAAAATAATACAAACAAAGTAAGAATGCACAATCTAGAATCTACGGAATTCGAAATGAAAATAGGTCTCAAACAAGGATGTGTGCTAAGCCCTTTACTATTTTCTTAGTAATAGACGATTCCCTAAGAAGATGCAAAAGAAGGTGCAAAGATATAGCAATTGGCAAATGGAAGATGAAAGATGTAACACTGCAAGAACTCTTATTCGCTGATGATATGGTGCTTGTTGCTGAATCGGAAGACAATTACCACAAAACCTAGATTTTTATTAAAAAGTACTCAGGAAAATAAACACGGAAATAAACATTGAAAAAAGAAAAACCATGTGTCCCCAAAGAAAAAAAAACGGCATGAAACTAAAATCGAAGGACAAGAGCTAGAACAGGTCACAAGTTTTAAATACCCAGGTACAGTCCTAGAAGAGACGGGAAAATTTGACGAAACCCATAGATTTGGTGAAATTACCGTAATTTATGATTTTGGTAAATTACCGTGGTAAATTACTGCTGTTTTCTTACCAAGATTTATTCTCGCGTAATATACCATTTTTTTTTATTTAAATAAAACCCCTACAACAAAAAAAAGTCTGATAGATTTTATTAAAGGGGAAAAAATAAAGAGTTACAATATTAACATATTTTAAAATTAAACAATATTCTGAAAATAGAACAAAACAATGATCATTATTACCATTATTAATTACATAACTATTCCAGATCATTCTCAGACTCAGTATTGCAATTCGAATCAGAACATTCCAACTCTTCTGTTGGGAGATCTTTCAGTGCCGGATTTTCTTTCAGTTTTAAATTTAAATTTACATATGCCAACTTAGCAGCTCTTTCATTAGTTAATCTATTTCGTTTTTTATTGTGTATAATACTAAACATTGAAAAATTTCTCTCCGTCGCACATGTTGTTGGTGGGCTGTTCAAAATTTCTATTGCGACTTTACTTAAAGCTGTAGTACAACAAAGTGATTTCCACCATATTACAGAATTCAATTTGCCTGTCTCCAATGCTTGCCATATAAACTCTTTTGAAAACAATTCTTCTTTCGATTTGTAATAAGCAACCTCAGTCCTAGTTTTTGCTATATCAGATCCACTAACTAGATGCGTTGATAGTTTGTTAATACATGTCAGTGCTGTGATATATTCCTCGTTATTGAGATTTTTGCCTATAAATTTTAGATCTAGTAAATTGGCAGCGAAATGCATAGGTGTTATAGCCATTTCTCTCCGTGATTTTAAATGTGATAAGACAGCATTTAGTTCTGAAACTGGGCATGCTGCAATCAGTTGTTCATTCAGGTCTAGAAAACATTCAACAACATGAGATATGCAAGGTTGAGAGGTTTGTATGTTCTTTAAAATTACGGAGACTGGGTGTAAATTTTATGTAATGTATCAACTCTTTCCCAAAACAGATCATCTAAAATATTATTTTTTACACTTTTGTTTAAAGTATTAGCTATAGTTTCTGTTATTCTTAAACTATTCTTTCTGTTATTCTTAAACTATAAAACGAAAATACTAGAGCTCCATCTAGTTTGGCCAGGTAGTTTATGAGATGTTAGTCTGTTTGATTTTTGTAATGCTCGCTGTTCATCTTGTATATTTTTAAACGTAGCATTCAAAATATGCAATTTTTTAATAGTTTTTACTATGACTTTACAATCAGTTATTAAACATGCAAATACTTCTAATTTTAAAATATCTTGTGCGAATAAATTCAAAATATGAGCACAACATCCATAACAAGTAAAATAATTGGACGGGTACATATCACTAATTAATTTTCAAGTTGATTTCATATTGCTAGCGTTATCAGTCACTGTGCTTATAACTTTATTAATACCTAAGTCGTGAATAACAGAACTAAGCAAAGAACAAAGATGCGCATCATCGTGGCGATTTTCCTTCCAGTCAATTACTTTAAATAAAACTGGTTCTGGACATGTAATTATTATATTTATAATGGATTCGTTTCTAATATTACTCCACCCATCAACTTGAATTTCAATTGTTTTAGACTGTGTTTTTATCTAAAAGCGCATTGGATAACTGATATCTAGTGGGCAATCGTAAAGAAGGTTTAATTTTTTTAAACAATTTTTGCCAATGAACATTTTCCGTACAATTTAAAGGAGTATTACTAGCAAAGCATGCTGTTGCTAAGAGATCCCAAATTTCCTCTTCTTCTGATTTATTCATTACATCCACACAAAAATCCAAATTTTCACTGAAAGCGGATTTTTCCGCAATCTCTAAAATGTTAAATATTTTTCCATAAAACCCAATAGAAATCAATCAAAATTACTCACCTTTATTTATTGCTTTCATTTTCTTAACACTTAGTGCTCTTGATTTTGATTGTATTTCATTCTTGATTTTACGAGGACAACGAATGGACTTTTTCTGTAAGAGACTGGACATTCTGGTTACATTTAAAACAACTTTGCGAACAGAAGTTAAACGAATATAATTTCGAATGTTCTGTGGATTTTGAAAATGCTGCTAGAATAACATTTTTTATTTTATCTTTACGCCCCATCCCAGTGCACAGTACTACGAGTAGTATATTCACAAACTTTATATAGTTTAACTTATGCACCGAAATCTTTTGAAAGACTACTTCACTTGTTATATAAACGGCTGATTGGCGGGCTTTTAGATCTGCTAGAAAGGGACTTCCCAAATCACCGAGTGTGCAATGTCATACGTGTTTTACTTTCTTGGTAATTTACGAAAATTTTATGTGGTAATTTACCGTAAATGACGGTAATTAATTTGGTAATTTACGGGGTAATTTACCGACTTACATCACTGGTTCGCTGGGTCGCATACGTAGGATGAAAGAAAATAGATTGGCATGAAACCAGAGTATATGGAAAGAACAAGCTAGGACGACCACGACTAAAAAATGAGAGGAACAAGTATGGCAAGAGGTTCAGAAGCGATGAATCGAGTGTAGAAAGACTAGACGATTGGCACACGATAGAAATCATTGGAAAAACAGGATACAAAAAAGATAATGAGTATTAAATTTATAAGTTGTACACAATATTTGTATTTGTATTTGGACATAATTAATTAAATAAAAATAAAAATATTTATTTTCTTACATATTTTTAGCTTTTTCCATTTTAACTTTTGAACACGTTCTCAATAACGTCGTCTCGTTTCTTCTCAGTGTTTCCAACATCTTTAATATTCACACATCGTATGTCAAAGTCTTCCTCATTAAATAGGACTATTTGTATTCATTCGTTTGATGTCGTCATAAAACGGTTATATTACACCATGTCTTTAAGTTTAAACAAAAATTAAGATGACGTTTCGCCGTTTTTACGTCGATGACGGCGGCAAAATTTTCTCCATAAAAATCTTTACGATTTACGACACAGTACAGGTATGAATAGAAAGACGATTACGTCCCGACCGGGCTGCAGACCCAGCTCGTTTATAATCGTAAAAACCCAACCCCTGTTCTCCATCTTCATTATTACGTATGCGTTCAATATTGTACAATGGGCGTTACGTGTAATGTTTCCCGGTCCCGACCGCCGGACCTATTACAATGTGAAAATATCGTGTCTTTTATGGGATTTTCCATGACAGCCGTTATCGTGAAATTATAACTGTGTGTACTCGTTTCAATGTTGACATTATCCGCGGAAAACGTGGAACTATTATCTGTCGATTAGTTTGCTTAACATCGCGAGCGTGATATAATGTGCAGATTGTCGCAATAAAAATTAACGTTTACGTTGCGAGGGAATTTCAGTTATTAAATGCCAAATCGTAAAATATAATTTCAAATACTTATACTGGATATCAAACTCTGCATTTAAAGTGTAAAATTTAAAATTACCATCAATTGCTTAGCATTATTTAATTATACGAGAGCATTCCGTTGGGTTATTAAAAAGAACAGGAATACATGAAAAGGTTTGTATTATATACAACTTAAAGCTACTACTTTTAGCTATTTTTCACCATAGTTGCCATTAAGATTGAGATATTTGTCATAGCACTACTGAACCAGCGTTTTAATGCCCTCTTCATAGAACTCTGCTGCCTATGAATTAAACCATGCTCTAGTACTGTCCTCTTCATCGCTTTGAAACCGTTGTTTCCCACGCCATTTCTTCATGCTAGGACAGTGCCTTGAAAGACATGGTGCCTTTCAAGGCACTGTCGGCACCTGGGTATACACCTAACGTAGCATTCACAGACCTTCTCAAGACATTTCCCGACATGCGTTAATTATTCGATTTCGCAAAACTTCGACTGTATTAGGAGATGTAGCATAAACAATATCTTGCAAATAGCTCCAGAAGAGAAAATCCATCGGGGTCAGATCACAAGAACGAGTTGGCCACAAAATAGGGCCGTATGTTCCCATCCCACTATCTCCAAATTCTCTGTTCAAAAACTCTCTGTTGATTATAGTGTTGTGTGGAGTAGCTCCATCTTGTTGAAAAACTAAATTATTTCTTTCATTTAAGGGTAAATTGTCAAGAACTTCCAGTAAGTCTTCACTTAAAATTTGGTAATGGTTTTGCTGGCTAAGATTTCCATCGATGAAGATTGAACCTATTATTCGTCCATCTAATATTCCACACCAGGCATTTAGTGAAAATCTTCTTTGTGAAGCTTGTTCTACGGAAACATGTCAGTAGCGATGATTGTAGCGATTATATTTTTTTTTATTTGTAATTTTTTTGTAAAACAACTGTTCAACTGATTTAAAAAAAAAACTGACAAAAATTTATAAGACCTGCTGGATGATCACCTCCTTCTAATTTGTGGATGTTGCACGGCACAAATGGTTTGGACTTATGTTTTTCAAAACTCAACACACATTTATTCTGGAAACTTGCAGATTTGAAGCAATTTCTCTTACAGAAGTCCAATGATTCATTCTACTCAACACACAGTAAAACGTTCAACTCTAAATTTTCATCTCGAAATTTCCGATTTTGTTTTCTGGGTTTTTTTAAAGCATATATACCGTCTCGAATTGATTTCCAATCGACTAAACTGACGGCGATTCCGTACTCATCTGTCCGGGAAGCGTTCTCCATAGATTCTACAACTTTGCGCACTGTTTTTGTGACACCCAAAATAAATTTCAAGCATATCCACGAACTCGTTATTCATTATGAAATGATGACAAATGAAACAACTAAAATTGGATTAATGACACTTACTGGCGTAAAATTCACATGGTAACATTAATGTCTAAGCACCCTACAAGTATTTTTGAAATGTTTTTCTTTATTTTTTCACAAAGAAATAAAACAAAAAACGGTATTGTGCTACATAATTGAATTCAGGGAAAAAATCTTTATCATATTCTGTGGAAAAAAGAAGCAAATGGTCATTTAACATAAAAAAAAGTTGACCCTTAACGAACCGAGTAGCTAAAAATAAAATTTGATATTTCTCTAATAGTACTTTTTAAGCCGTTCAATTTGGTATGTTGATTGTTACAATCAGATTACAAATAAAGGCGCTACGAGCTGGGGCGTTTTTTGTGGACACTTGTATGTATGACTACAAATCATAGATTTAAGTTCGAACATACAATTTTTTGTTCAACACCTATTTGACTTCGAATTATTCTAAACACCCGATAGTTACTTACCATCAGTTCCAGAGAAGGAGATATTACGACAAATACCTTTTAAAAATTATAGGAAATATCGAAAATATGCGTCCACCAGACGACTTACACGCTTACACACGCAAGAATAGTCACAGGTTCTTTTCACTTCGATTCATTCAAAAACACAGTATTTCGCTTCAATAAATCTTGTGACCAGCTTAAAATGAACACTCGTCCGGCAGAAACTACTCATGTTCCTTTTCTAATGCGCATCTTAACGGGAGCTCAATAATAGGTTGACGAATGTATTCACTAAGGGTGTTGAGGTAATGGTATTAAGCCTGGTAGTTTCCCCAGCGCCGTATGTCATCCGAAATGACATGAAGCTGTCCTTGTCGCTATATTTTCAAACGGACAGGCACGTGTCACGTGTTTAAAATTTCCTGGTGCATGTAATTTCGTTTATCGCTGAGTATGTGATATTTCAGTTTAAAATTGCGAAATTAATGTGCAATCTTGAATGATTACGCGATAACATGTGTGCTGAGGAAAATTAAATGTGAAATTTCCTTGAAACGTGGTTTTATGTATGTTCGCGTATATAATACATAAATTTATATGAATGTTTACTACTACCTTGATCTCAATATTTTTCATTATGAGCATCAGATAAGGCATTAAAAACATGTACCTTCTTATTCAACTTGTCGATTTTTATAATTTCACCGCAAATTTATATATAGCAATAATATATAAAAGCGGTTCCACCCTTCTCATGTAAGTTTAAATGTTAAGGATAAAAGCACATATAAATTTAAAACATTCATCTATTTAGCATACTAGCTAATGGAGAAAATGCCCCGAAGGGGCAGGAAAAAGGTGAATATACTTAACCAAAAAGGCCCAGAGTATGAAAAGAAGTATCCAAGCTACAAAAGGTGAGTACAAGTGTTATTTTCATCAGCACATTAAGAAGAGGATTTAACTCCTGAATTGTGCTATAGTCTCATAACTTGGAAAAAATATGTTCACCAAACAATGTATATTCCACAGCCTCGCTTTTGCTTCTAACCATTTCCTGCTTTATGTGACTTTATAACCTTTAAGGAATCAACAAACCAGTCACGACAGTCATGATCAGTGATGGTAACCCTGACTCTTACTAGATCGGTAGAAAGGTCGGCAATATTCGGTAGATTATAGAAAATATCGGTAGATTAAAGAATTTACAGCTTTTTTAGTATTATCCTCTTTTATTTATTATTTACAACAATATATACATACATTAAATAGAATATAAAATTTGAAAACAATTTTTTTGAACTCATTTTACAAAAAATTACTCGTTTTCGCCATCTTCATAGAGTGTATGCTTAGTCATTCGTAAAGTTAGTTTTTTTTCAATTGGAAAATCAAAGCAACTTTATTTCCAATGTATTGCCTACCAAGAATTAACCCGTTGATTGTATCCGTACGTAGCTTGTTTCTCTGTTTAGTTTTTAAATTATTGACCGTAGAAAAAATTCTTTCAACATTGGCCGAAGAATGCGGCAAACAAAGTAAATTAAAAACAAATTTTGTAAGACAATTAAATTTACGTGTTCCGTCGCCGAATGTCGTCGTTTCTACTTTTTGCCAAAATAATTCTACATTATCAGAAAAAGAGTTCATTTCGTTAGTATTTCTTAAAATACGCCATTCATTGTCCAAAGTCTAAAGGTCGGAATTGTATAAAAAATCCGGGAAAATAAGTGCTATGTCGGTAATAGATTAAATTGATCTTGATTTTACAACTACGGGATATAAAAACTGAAATTTTTCCAAAGCATTATTCTTTAAAGAAACCCGTTTAATTATTTGATCACATCCTTCTACATAAAAATCCAAGCATCTTAGTCTAAAAAAGGATAATTGTTCTTTGGTAAGTGACGTGCTGGATATTGTTTGTATCACTTTCGCGCCAAAATACATATCCTCAATCTGCAGGTAATGTCTAGGATTTTTAAAATCTACGTCTGCCACTGAAATACCTTGAAGGCAATCCCTTTTTATGAAACAATCGAATAACGTTTTTATATTAATAAGTATGTTTTTATATAGACAATGTATTTTAGGGGGTTCAGATTGCATTTCCTTATTCAAGTTATTAAAAAAGGGTAGAACAAATTCTAAAAATTGTAAGAATAACTTTGTAACAGATAAATTTAAATACTTGAAACTCGGTATATTCGCTAATTCGTTTGGGACTACGAGCAAACTAATTATAGATATCTCTTGTGAGCTTCATCTCCATTTACGGAGGTAGCTTTTCACATGCATATGAAGCGCACAAATGGAAGGAGTGACATATACATTTCATTACAAAAAGTTTTGGAGTGTCATTTTGCAATAAAGTCATTACTGAGTGATGCTGTCCTGCCATAACATTTGCCCCATCAGATGCAAAACCGACCAGATTTCTTTTATACGGAATTTCTTGTTTTTCAAAAAAAAATGACAATATGGTTATATATACTATTCGCGTCGGCTGCTTTAACTTCAATTAAAGCTAAAATTTTATCACAAATGGTGTCACTGTTATTTATTCTTACGTATATACAAATGTGTTTAATATTGCTCGTATCAGTCGACTCATCAACAATAAGGGAATTTTTTTTCCTGACAGCGACATCCAGTTGGCCTTGATAAGTCAAACCAGTGCTGCTACCTATCGAATAACGCAAGAATCAATTGATACCTTCATTTTTAATACAAAATAATAACGATTTTGGAATGCGCCAATATTTTCCTTAAGGATTAAAGTTATCCTATCCTACAGGACGATAATTTTGCGGATTATGATAAAGACTCTGTGTAGACATTCAATAAAGCCAGCATCTAAATCCGGTATATCAATACGTGAAGTAACGAAAATTGAGTACCGCGAGGTCAGTGAATTTTTAAAAAAAAGAAGGGCATACACCTTATCACAAAGCCTATATTAAACTGGTTTATAAAAGAGGCTCTGGCAACGATCTTGGGAACTATCGACCGATATCAATTTTATCAACATTTTCCAAAATCTTTGAACAAATTGTCAACAACCAATTAATTAATTACTTTCTTAAGTTTGAACTTGTTACTAAATGTCAACATGGTTTCTTGCCTGGTCACTCTACCAATACAGCATTATTTCGCTTTATTAGTGAAATCTGCTGTGGTATAGACCAAAAGACCTTAAATATTGCTCTATTTATTGACCTTACCAAGGCTTTCGATTGTGTCAACCATCCTATCCTATTACACAAACTGGAGAGATATGGTATAAACGGTGTTGCTCTTGAATGGTTCACATCTTACCTTAATGGTAGAACACAAAAAGTGACTATACGGGAGCATGAGTCAACAACACTTCAATCTGATATAGGGGTTCCGCAGGGCTCAGTTCTTGGGCCTACCCTATTCCTGTTGTACATAAATGATCTTCCCGGGACTTTACATTCGTTGGCAACTGTTTCACTTTATGCTGATGATATTAATATTATTCTTTGCTCTGATACTCTAAGGAACTTGATTGACAGCTTAAATCTTACACTTTCACAAGTAAACAGTTGGATGAAAGTCAATAAACTGTTAATTAATGAAGAAAAAAACGAAGTGTATTGTGTTTGCTGACGGAGTTACGTCTGGTTTTTTTGGATCCCTCCTTCCCCAATATACACAGGGTCTTACACGCCACGGTCCTCGGTTTTTCTGTTGATCGGAGCCTCAAGTGAGACACTCAACTTGATGATGTTTGTAATGCATTATCTGGGGTATGTTATGCGCTTCGCAACTTAAATGGATCTTGCTCTCAAAGTGTGTTGAAGGTATACTACTTCTCAAATTTTTTTCCAAAATGACGTATGGTGTTGGCTTCTGGGGATCCTGTATGGGATGTAATAGAGTATTTTTAATGCAAAAGCGGGCACTTCGCATTGTTTTTGACCTCAATTTCCGTGATTCATGTAGAAACTTATTTGCTGATCAAAGACTAACGTTTTACGACGAATACATTTTAGAACTGCTAAGCTTGGTCTATAGATTTAGATCGGAGTTTACTGCTGGTGTCTCTCATCAATATAGTACGAAAATCTAGACTATCTTTTACCACATGCTCACAGGCAGTGGCGGCTGGTGAGCGCGTTTTGGCGGTGCAGTTCGCGTGGACGGGACTGGTTCGTTTGTTGTCGGTGATATGCTCGACATCTGGGAGTACATGGCCGATAATGGGCGAGTCGGTCTTGTATGTGTGGTTGCTCACGCCCCGAGCCTCCACTGCTCACAGGACAGCATTTTTTCAGAGAAATTTACTATTTATGGGATGCAAAATTTTTAATAAGCACCCTTCACAAATCAAACAGTCATTGAGTTTGAAGCTTTTCAGAGGTGCTGTAAGAAGCCACTTACTGGCAATCAACTGCTACTCTATAGATGACTATCTGAATTATTGACCCTGAAGATATGTTTATGTTGTGTTGAAAGGGTATTCATAAGTGGCTTGCTCAGCAAACCTACTATATAATTAGTGAATAAGGACTGCTTAGTTATTACTACTTTTATTATATAATTCTGGCATGATTTTATCATGTACTCACCTTTGACATGTTTCTAGCATATACCCTTGTTATTTAGAATACTGTATATAGCTTTGAAATAAAGATGATTATTATTATTATTATTATTATTATTATTATCACATTAAACATCGTTTGGACGGCGTTTACGGTCATTCATCTCCTTCGTCTTCAACTGTAAGAAAGTGGGCAAAATGTTTCCGTTTGGGACAAGAATCGCTAGAAGATGCTGATCGGTCGAGTCGGCCAGTTGAAGTGATAAAGCCTCAACAAATTTCAATTATTGAACATTTAGTGCTAGAAGATCACCGTTTGAAAGTGAAAGAATTAGCAATGATAACAAACATTTCCGAAACAAGTGTTCGCTGAATTCTGCATGACCATTTGGGTCAGGGGATGAAACAATGGTTTTGTTTTACGATCCTCTATCGAAAGGGGACTCCATGGAATGGCGGTGACCTGTTGAACCTCGTCCCAAAAAGGCGAAGGTCGTTCAATCACGAAAAAGGTGATGGCCATAATATTCTGGGATTGTGAGGGCATTTTGCTAATTGACTTTAAAGAGCGCGATACAAGTGTGAACGGCACATATTATCTTTATTGCGTAAATTAAGAGTCAGTATTCGTGCAACACGTCGTGGAAAATTGACAAAAGGTGTGCGATTATTGCACGACAATGCTCCCGTCCATACTGCCGCCATTTCACAAGCTGCCATCCGCGAATGCGGCTTTCAAGATTTGGAACATCCACCGTATAGTCCGGATATGGCTACTTGTGATTTTTTTTGTTTTCTAATTTAAAAAAAGATCTTAGGGGACTTACTTTTAAAGACGATAATGAGCTGTTATAGAACATTTTCACGGAAAAACAGGGTATCGAATTATTAATTAATCGTTGTAATAAATGTATAGAAGTTAGGGGAGATTACATTGAAAAATAAAAATTCTTATATTGTTCCAAGTTTCTTTTTTGTATATCAGGCCGAGAATTTATGGCGCCTTCCTCGTATATACAATGTACTGATCTAATGAATTCTTTATATATGCATAAATATTTGTATGTATGAAAACATACAGCATCCCAATACAATCATCAGCAAACCACACGCACATCTCGTACAATTTGTAGGCGAACTTGTCTGTAAATTGATCTGTCGAAACCCGCATTAACCCTCTCTTCACATACATAAGCTCACCCTCTAATCACGGGCAGTATTTTCAGACGTAACATCAGCCATTTCCCCGGATTAGAATACTGTATACACATATCCTAAAGCACCTACTATACAAACACAGTCACACAAAACACACATACAGACATACACACATATTTATTTAGAATAGAGCAAACTTGTACATATGAATACACACACACATACACACGTAAACGCACACACTCGAAGGTTGAGTATGCAGTAAGTATTTTGCTGAACATGCGAATTAATTTAGAAACCCGAACGTTCGCGGTTCATGCTGCCGTTGTATGATGTACTAATAATATTGGATAGACAGTGAAATGCCAGTTATCATAATTAAATGTTCCTCTTTGTTTTGCAGCCCCTGCACGAGAGCAACAGGAGACGTTCGCCGCTAGGTGGCGCCGCCAGACGTGCCAAAGCGACATCTACACCGCAACTGTTGGATCCTCCGGATGTTGAAAATAGGTTAGTAGTAATGGGCGCTTTGTGTATTCGTTTTGATCTTTTCTCCTGTGTAGTATGGTTTCGTAAATGTAATTATATTTTGGCGTAGGTATAATGAATTTCAATGCATAACATTAATTATGTACAGATCTTGAAATATGAAAAGCGAAATTTAGAATGAGAATTTTAAGAGAGAACAATATTTTCATACAATTACTTAATATTTGGCGAAAATAAAATAAATTTATTTTTTATATTTATTACCTAAAACAAGTCATATGCATTGATGGAGAAATACTGCTTTTTAAGGTAAAGGCTTATAGATTCAGAACCATCCTACCACTCCTATAGGCAAGAAAGTGTAGAAATAACTGCATGTTTGGTAAACTAATCTGGGATACCGCAGGGCAGTATACTTGGACCCTTTCTTTTTGTAGTGTTTGTGAATGATGTTCTGTTTGACACAAATATATACTATTAAACAATTGCAAATAAATATACTTGTCCTGGAGGAATAATAAGCGTCTGATGGTTAATAATAAAAAAATAGATTACTTTCTTCCTAATAAAGAAAAAAGAGTATTTGCAACCAAACAATGAAACTGGAAACACCAGCGAACACAGAACTTTTTTTCTACAGACACAGTTTTTCTGGTTAGAAATTATATAACAATGACATAAAAGTGTGTAATGATCGTATGTGTGTATTTTTTCTAGTTCTCCGAAAAATGTGACGTCGTTTGTTATGTAAAAAAAACATCAGATTTGTAAAAAATGACTGGCATTAAATTCAAAACAGCTACATTTTATATAAACTTAAACTATATATTTAATCAGAGTCGTCCTCTGTTCCACTTTCGGAACTTCCTTGTTCTGGTATTGCAGCTTTCTTTTTCCTATCAACTGGAAGTGACTTATACCCAAGCCTGATACTCTGGAGGAGTAATGTTGTTGGAACACGTCTTGAGTAGACTGTTTTTCTCTTTTCGGGTATAGGCAAAGGACCTTTATACAGGGGCGGAATATTTTGTGAAATATCAGCTGGTCTGCCTCTACCATAAACTCTAAGAATATTGAACTTAAAGAGAATAGAGGCAGGTTTGTATTTTCATAATGCGTTACTTTAATTTTGAGGTAAGATACTTTGTTTCCGCTGTTATCTTTGCTTCTGTTTTTTAAGAAGACTGATGCTGAAGGTTATATTTGTGAAACATGATTTTTGCCCTTTTCCATGCACTGTTCCAAGTACATTTTACGTATAGGCAACTTCCAGTCCAGTCTTACTGCTTTTTCGGCATTAATGTGACTATGTAGCGAAATCTATGTCTATCTCTCACATTTCATGCTGCGTTCTCCTTTTACTTTCTTATACTAAGTTTAAACAAATTTATAGAGAATTCAAATGTACTCAAAATTAAATTTGAGACAATTGTCTTAAAAAAGTTTTTCGAAATCCCAACCGGAAGTAGGTCTTTTTCTCTTATCAAAAATCAGTTTTTTGCAAATATTTCGCAAGTCATGCTTTTTAGACAGGTACGCTACGAATATAGAAGTATTTAGAACTTAATTTTCAATATCTTTTGTATAAACAAAAAAATGGGTGTGCTTAAAACCACACAGCAGAAGTGTAAACTTCATCAAGGCGAGGTTAATAATACGAAATACACGCGTATAATATTCATTATCGTATTAAATAAAACGTATTCGCACATTTATTACATTTACACATGTACACACGCGTATAATATTCAGTAACGTATTATACGACTGATGCGTTATGCTCTCCCATGTAACGGTCGCCGAACGAGTATAGCAGTGACGTATGTATATGTATAAATAGACGATATGAATAATCGATTACGTGTCCCGCGTTGGTCTGATGCAACGTGCCGGCGTCATACATTGGTCATACCCGTTCGGCTCGGGTTCGAATCTGTTCGGGGACATGAATTTATTTATTCATTTAAATTTTAATTTAATTGAAATTAAATACCTCTATATGATATATTTATCTTGTTCCCTTGGCCGACTTTACCCGAACGAGCGTTACACATATCCGAGCATTACACATATCCGAGCGTTACATATCCGAGCGTTGCAGGTCAGTCTTGTTCACTGCCTACAATCAGCGCAACGCGCCTAAAGAAGTTTACACTTCTAAAAAAAAATTCAAAGTTTGTACCGGAAGTAACACTTTTACCCGAATAGCGAATTTTTGCAAATATGTCGTAAATTATGCATTATGTATATATTTATCAAGAGTAAAAAATGTATTTAGAGTTATTTTCCAATGTTTTTATATAAATGAAGTTTCAAGATTCGAACTGGAAGTAGTACTTTTACTCTTCGTGAGTAGCACTTTTTTATAATATCTTGCGAAGTGTACATTGTATAGGGATTTATTAAGAGAATAGAAGTACTTAAAATAGGATTTTGAATAATTTTTGTAAAAAAAAAATTCAAGATTCTATAATTTGAAATGCTCATACGTATAAGAAAGTCGTGTGGTGGTCACACCTCATTTATTTGTCTTAAAATTGTCATCCACGCAAGTGCCATCACGTCTTAACCGAGCTATATTATTATGTATGAATTTAAAAATTTCCACCAAATCTGCTAGATCATAATTAAGTGACAGTAGGCGTGTGCCCTTCGCTGTTCAACAATTTTTAATTAATTGGCCATTCATTTAAACATTCTGCGTCGCGAATTATTCTTTATACAATAATTTATCTGATATCTGATCGACTTTTTTTATAATCTGGAAAACGTACAAAGTATTTCTTCAAAAATATTTTATTGGCAGTGACAAATAAAATACATTTGTCATTTTGTGTATTGACTTGGTTGATTGACACTTCGAGAATGCTTACAATAAATCACATGGTTTTTATTATCGACAGCTGCTTTTGAAATTGTGCAAAAGTAGATGATGTAGAAAATGGTCATACTATTTGTAGCAATAAAGGAATTTCGAGAAGAAATTCCAAAATTTGGAGTAACATATGATGATAGTTTGTGATAAACATGCGTGGTAAATGACAAAATCCCTCAGACAGGATCTGTAACTGTTAAATGCCAGGTGGTGGAATACGAACCAAACGAATAAATTATCGCAGATGTTAAGGAACAAATAACTCAATCGCCTAAGATGTCTATTCGAAAATTTTCGCAGCAAGTACAGCTATCATATGAGACGTGCCAATGAATTCTTAAAAGTTTCTTATTTATATCTATACTTTCTTATTTATTGCCAGAGCTTTCTACATCAGATAAATAATTATGACGTTCTTGATAAAGCATTTTTTCCACATGAATCTATTGATTCACTTGTACATTTCTCAAAATAAGGGACAAAGAAAACACTGATATTAGTATATAATTTTTGTACAATCTCGTAGTAGACTTTTTAAATATCCAAATATAAAAATTGTGGGTTATTTTCTTTATACACGCCTAAAAAAGAGGATATCTAGAAGTCGTCCTCATGCAATAAAATAACTGGGATAGTAATTATAGCATAGTTTTTTAAAGAAATTTCTTTAATATTATGTATGAAAAATGAATAAATTCACATTCAATACTTATTGTAGGTGCTGTTTTTTTCAAGTGAACATTTTATCAATTTATCTGGAACTAGTAACAGATGTAACACATATAATTTTGTTTTGTCTATAGGAAATGGAGTGAAAAACCCACCGACGTTCCGAGCGAAGTCCATAGTCGTCTTACTTCCAAAGAGTTTTCCAACAGACGCACTTTATCAGGCGGTAAGTCGAATCTATAATTACTAATGTGAAAACATTATTTTTATTATAACGTCCAAAACTCCATCTATGCAAACCATATTTGTTAAGAATTAAAATCTAACGCGGACATTTTAAATTACTGTATCGTATACAACTTCAAGACGAATCTATCGTTTAAAAAAAATAAACGCCAAATGTACTGTTTCAAAAGACCTTCAAAATGACGTATTACTCGATACCTTTTTCCATTTAAGATATTTAAGGGGGTAGCTCCCGGGGGCAGGGCCTTAATGTGGGTGAATCAATTTTTTCTCCCACGATAATACTTCTTACTTGTTTCAGGGAATTTTACATAGATTTCAAAATTTCCAGAAATTTAGGGTGGGAAGTTTTGAAATGAACAGCTGTATATATCGGCTATACCATATATTTTTTATATTTAAAAAACAAGTATTGGAACATGTCGTAACATGAGCGAATTTTAAATGATGTGACTATTTTGCCTAGTGATAACCGTAGAAAATTATTGCAATGGAGTTTATTATACACTGTATCTAACGAAAAATAAGAAACTTTGATTAACATTGCTTCTCGGAAATTCGCCACCTACGTTCAAAAAGCCAACACTCACGTAATTACTAACTACTTTGCCGAACAATAAAATAATTTAAGTTTCCATTAAGAGTCTTCTATACCTACCCGTTGTATTAATCGAGAGTGAGACTCATCTGAATACATTCAGATTTGCTAATATGACGTTTAGGCAAAAAGACGTGTAGAAATTAAACTCGGACTATATTAAGTAAACAGTTCGGAACCAAGACATACTTTTTATGATTTATTGAAGCTACTCTGTTCTCGAGAACGGCGATGTTCATATAAAAGAAGCAACTGTCTAATGAATAATAAGTCATACATAGTAGAAATAAAATAAGATAGATTTACAATTTCTATAAACAGATAATTTTAAAAATAATTAGAATTTCACATGTACGCGGCTAGGAGCATCAGGAATTTAAAAGAAACTAAAATTAAATTTCCAATAAAAATGCTTTGCACCGACATTTGTATATTTGAAATATTGAAAAAAAACAACTATTTATCAAGTAAAATACTGTTGTGTTTTAGTAGAAAATAATAATAATAATAATATTTTTTTTCAACCCTGATTTCATATTAATCTTTGTTTTAAGTATAGTTATAGTTTTGTTGAGTATATAATAAATTAATAAAGAAAATATAGACAAATACATTTTATGATCGTACGAGACGCATAAATAATATTCTGCCTTTTTTTGTGGAATTTGTGTAAATAAAATCTGATATATGTCAGTGTTCAAACACTACTGCAGAGGTGAATACTTATTATAGTTGTCTTATTCTGTAATCAGTAGGAATTACCCCTTTTAACTAACACACAGTTTAATAGGTAATTCGTGTAGTTATAGTTACTAATTAAAATTTCTTGAAATGGGAAAACCAAATAGCGAAAAGAAGAAAGTCAGTAATACATTCCGCTTAAAAAAAGGCTGGAGGAAGAATCTCAAACAATACACAAAAAATATCGCAGGTAAAAATAATCACTTTCACATTTGTTAGTTGGGTACTACCATTTGTTTTTTAACATTATTTCTTCTTACCCGCGGTGCATTTTTTTACTTCTGAGCAACCGTAGAGAATAAGGTACATCGTATAATTCTAGTGGTACAGAAATCAGCCCGCTAGGCAATAAGCTGTTAGTATATGACAAAGATAAGAATAAAAGTAAATAAATGACATGTCACCTCAAATATTGCGGGGAGTCAAATTTTAGATTCTGTTTAGGTACCGACTAACCAAGTAGAGTAAAAAATGCGTTGAAGAGTCTTACTAATTTTACAACATAATTACATTTATGTATACGTTTAGCTCAACCAAAATCAGCGAACAATGGAGAAGACATTAGTGCGCTTAGTGAATCAATACATCACTTAGTGGAGGTACGCCAGAATGAAAATTCGTCCCTGGAGTCAAACTTAGACACACAGTCTTTAGCATTACAGCCTGTAAACGTTGAAGAAGTTCTTACGAAGGATGTGCGAAGCGATGAGGTAAAACAACTGTACATTTGAAATTATGATAAAAAATTATAAAAAAATCTTATAGGGTTTAGACGGACGACGAATAGTAGATATAAAGTACATGCTGGAAGAAATATATAGGCTAAATTCGCACGGAAACAAGTTAGGATGCACATTTCAAAATTTAAAATTTGCTGGAGAAATTCGCTGCGGTTTAGAATCTAAGCTCAAATTCAAATGCGATATGTGTGGACAAAATTTGATTATGAACCTCAATAAATCGGAAAAAACAGAAATAGACGTGAACACTGCTTTAGTTTCAGGAGCCATGAGTGTAGGAATAGGATACTCTAACGCGCAGGAATTGTTTACCACCATGGACATACCCTTCCCCACACCTAAAACTTATGAGAAGTATAATGAATTAGTAAGTGATGGGTGGCAAAAGACCGCGCTTGAGGTAATGCAGGCTGCTGTCCGTGAAGAAGCTCAATATGCAGTTGAAGTAGGCAACGTCGACGAACAAGGCATACCTCTAATCCATGTAGTAGCTGACGGTTGTTGGTCCAAACGATCGTATAGAAAAAATTATTCAGCATTGTCAGGAGTGGCAGCAATTGTTGGACAGCGTTTTGGGAAGGTACTATTTATTGGGGTTCGGAACAAGTACTGCGTGATTTGTGCAAGGTGGCAGAAGCAAAGCCAAAATCCTCCTGAACATAAATGCTACAAAAACTTTGAAGGCAGCTCAACTAGTATGGAGGCCGACATCTTAGTTGAGGCGTTCAAAAACAGTGCAGCAATGTACGGAGTAAAATATTCTAGATTTATTGCTGACGGTGATTCGAGCACCTATAAGAAAATTTTAGAAGCCAGGCCCTACAATAACATTACTGTAGAAAAAATCGAATGCCGAAATCACCTGCTTCGCAATTTTAGCAATAAGTTACAATCTTTGACAACTGACACCAGATATCCTTTAAATTTGCGTCGTTTGTTACAACGGAATATACGTAGAATGAGAAATGGTGTTTCAGGTGCAATTGCCCATAACAAGCATCTAGAAAATAATGTAAAACTTTTACAAACAGATATAAAAAATATTATGTGTCATGTTTTCGGGGAGCACAAGGACTGTGGAATGTACTTCTGCAAAAGAAAAGATACAAACGAACCAAATTACATGGACGAACTGAGAAGATGTATAGAAATGCATTCTCGTATCGAAGTATGTCTACAGGTAAAACTAGCTGCCTACTACACAAAGATAGGATAGATTTACACAAAAGTCTTTTTGTTTCAGGTGTTAGTCATAAATGCGCGATCACTGATCGCAGATGTAGACAGCAATGTTGCGGAACATTTTAATTCCACCGTGGCCAAATTTGTGGGGGGGAAACGAGTAAATTTCTTTCTGAAGGGTTCCTATGAGGCGAGATGTTCAGCAGCTGTAGTAGCGTTCAACACCAGACGTCCACACTACGAATTGCACAAAAAAATGTATTTGAAAAGCCCTACTTGCCGTGTGAAAAGATTAGAAGTGGGCCGTATGCGAAAAATAAAAAAAAGCGCTAGAGAAACGAGCAGGAGTAGAAGTCTCTGTTAGAAAAAAGATTAATTTTTCTAGTAATTCTAAAAAGAGTCAAGAAGATTATGGTGAACTGTGTCAAAAACCTGACATGCAACCGGACGAGTTCGAAGAGCAAAAACACATTTTTTTAAATAATCTCGACATAAGTGAGGAACAACGGCATCAATTAGAGCGCGATACAGTTGAACAGGCAAGCAGTGGGCAATGGTTAGAGTATCGCCGAAAGCTATTGACAGCATCAAATTTTTATCGCGTGTGTACGTGTCGAAAGAGCACCAATTGTGGCAAATTGGTTCAGAGGCTTCTTTATGGTAATGAAATATATGTACCTGCTATTCTACATGGCCGTAAAAATGAAAAGAGGGCCTTGCAACAATTAGAAAGCGAACAAAACATACAAATCAAAGAATGTGGTTTGTTTTTGCATAAGGATTTCCCCTTTTTAGGTGCCACTCCTGATGGTATTGTTGATGATAATATTATTGTAGAAGTTAAATGTCCAGCATCGGCTTATAAAATGGAAATCGAAGAAGCGATACAAAAGAAAAAAATTACATTTTGGAAATTAAACCCCTTAACGAAACAATATATTGTAAATACAAAACACATTTGGTATTATCAAATACAGGGCCAATTACAGGTAACAGGCAAGCAAATTTGTATTTTTGGTGTGTGGACAGGAGACGAATTCCCTATGAAGACAACACATATTAGTAAAGATGACGTTTTCTGGAGAGACAATATGAAAGAAAAGTTGTGCGATTTTTATTATGATTGTTTGTTGCCTGAATTGATAGATCCAAGACATACGAGAAGTATGGTAATCCGAGAACCGCAAAGTATTCTTGACGCTCAGCAACAACTGAAAGAAAAAAGAGAGAAACCGAAAAACCCCAAAAAGTAATCTTTGATCCACTGTTCTTCGTTATGTAAACAATTCATTATCATTTTGTTATAAATTTTCATATATTTTGTAGACGAAAAGATACTCGACATTGTTCGAATATTTCGCATTTTCATATTGTCGCTTTAGTAGTTGATTTCGGTATATTCAAATTCAGTCGCTAAAAATACAGAATTTCAAGTTGTCATCTTTTAGTTGCCGTGAAGCAGGTAAGCACGGAGCCATTTTCCCAAAAAAAAAAGAGGTGTGGCCACCACACGACTTTCTTATACGTATTAGCGTTTTAAATTATAGAGTTTTATTTTTTTTTAATATAAAAATTATTCAAAATCCTATTATAAGTACTTCTGTTCTCTTAATAAACCTCTATAGAATGCATACTTTGCGAGATATTCGAAGGAAAGTGCTCCTCGCTAAGAGTAAAAGTGTTACTTCCGGTTCGAATTTTGAAATTTTATTTATGCAAAAAATATTTCAAATCCAACTCTAAATACTTTTGTACTCTTGACAAATATATATAAAATGCATAATTTATGACATATTGGCAAAAAATCGCCATTCGATAAGAGTAATAGTGATACTTCCGGTCCGAATTTTGAAATATCTTTTATACAAAAGGTATTGAAGATTAATTCGTAACGTACCTGTCTAACAAGCATGATTGGCGAAATATTTACAAAAACTGTTTTTTGATAAGAGTAAGAGACTTCCGGTATCAATTTCGAAAGACTTTCATAATAAAATTCTTCACAGATGTACTCAAAATTGTACATATGAATTCTTTATAAATTTGTTTAAACTTAGTTGGCAAAATTCGATTTTTTCACTCAAGTAAACTACTACTTCCGGTCTTCCGATTTTACTGAAAATCAAATCAGATCTCAAGAGGAACTTTATACTCGTAAATACAAAATTTGGAATTGGTAGCTACAGCCATTTGACCGCTATCCAGTCACGAAAATATTGTTTACGGTCGCTATGCTGAAAAATTGAAACTACTATCACAGCAATTTACAGTTCGGTTTTCCAACTTCAAGAACATGAATAACTCCTTCAGCCTTTCTACAAGTCCGAGTAAAGGTAATGTGGAGGAGGTTCCTTTACACCTGCAAATGGGGTTGATCGTTCAGGAAGACGCATATTTGATGCCTAAATTTGATGACGTGGAACTCAGTGAATTCTACAGAACATACTTTGCTGAACAAAATACCCACAGCTGAGAGCTTTCGCACGAAACATAATTTGCGCATTTGGAAGCTCGTATAAATGTGAACAGTTTTTTTTTTTCAATTGTGAAAATTAATAAAAGTAAGCATCGCACTAGGCTTACAGATGAGAATTCAGAAAAAACTTTGCGCCTGTGTACTAGTAGAATTGACCCTAATTGATCATCTTATTTCTGAACTTCATTCTCAAGCCTCTCATTAATGTCTTCTGATTGCTTATCTTTTTTTTAGCTTATTATTATTTATGTATTATAAACAAATGTGTGAACTTTTATCGCTTTTTGTTTACTACTACTTATTATCAACCTACGGCCCGCGACGATTAATGTTCTGAAGTTGGGCCCACAACCAAGCAAAGGTTGTCTATACCTGGTTTACACCTACAAGAAAATACCAATTTAAAGGGGGTGCAGCTATGAGCGAGTTGTCAGAGCATGCATTCACTGTTCCGGTAATAGTTAGGCACTTTTATTTCTTACAGGTGTTTTCCATGTATCGTTATTCTGATTTTTACTTATGGAATTTCCTATATTTTCATCATACTTTCGTCATTATTACATTTTATTCTATATATTTTCGTTGAAGAAAGCAGGAGCATTGAGGAAAAGAAATAGAATAAAATGCAACAATGACGAAATTATGATGGAAATACAGGAAATGCCATAAGTGCAAATGAAAATAATGATACATGGAAAACAATTCTCCGTTTGAATTGGTATTTTGCGAGAATTTCAGTACAAATTTGTCAACACATTGTGTCGCGGTTAGTGAGAAAAAAGTACGAAAAAGGCGACCGACATAATCTTATCAATACATTCAGTAATACATCCAACGTAAAAAAAAGTGGTCGCTACAGTACAGAAGAAATTAACGTACTTTTCTCCGCGGATCAATTACCTGGTTATTATAATAAAAACATACTTAAATTTACGTTAGATGTATTACTGAATGTATTGATAACATTATGTCGGTCACTAACCGCGGCACAATGTGTTGACAAATTTGCACTGAAATTCTCGCAAAACATTAAAACTTTAAAAAATCATTATGTTGTTTTAGAAAAAAAATTGCAAAAATGAGCACCGGTAACTTCTAGATAAAGGTTCATAGTTTCTACAAACGGAAAATGAAACCAAAATTCTATCATTTGGCTAACATATTTCACCGCCCGTGTTATAGGAATTTAACATGCGATTGACCAGTATAGAAGACTCACCCGGTATTTGAAAAAAAAGTAATATTTCTGAGATAACTGCACACTTCTCATAAATTTGAGAATGAGATAATTTAAAAAATAATTGATTCGGATGCGTACATTGGTAGGATAAATAATTTAAAAATAACTAAAATGAGATTTCGAAGTGCTTTTTTGATATTTTTTTTTTGTAAAATAAATGCGTCTTTTAGGGCATTAATATTAAATTGTTATTGTTATAAATTAATATTATTATTATATATGTTACCTATATATTAATATACCCATACACGCGTCTGAATACGTAATAAGTAGCATATAAAATAAATTACCAATTCATTTTGCAATTTTTACAGTGTATTACTCCAACATATACAGGGTTAGTTAAAAGTATGGAGACGGCGATTTATTATCGTTAATATTCATTTTAGAGAATTATGTTCAACATAAAAGTTTGTTAGGATATTTTGATCTACATTTGAGAATATTTGAAATTTTTTTTTCTTCAATTGTTTTTTAGTTACGCCTGTCCGCGCAGTTTTTTTAAATGGGAACTAGTAAATTTTACTCTACCATTCGATAGAGAATTTTTTTCTCTTTACAATAATATTTTTGTTTTTTTTAAATTAATTTTAATAACTTTTACAAGAAAAATTAAACAAATTAATAACAAAGTAAATTAAAGTAAAAAAAAAAAAAAAAAAGTAGCTTCGTCAGAGAAAAGAATATTGTTGACAAAATTTTCATTATTATTGCAAATATTTAACATTTCTTCAGAAAATTGTAATCTCCTATCAAAATCATCTTCCGTTAACTCGTGTACAAGGTGTACCTTATAAGGTTTATACTTTTCACTTTTTAAAAATGACACGATCGATGACTGCGAAATATTGAAATTGGCCGCGAATTGATTGGTTGATAAATGAGGATCTTCAGATACAGCCAATAAAATATCCAGTTTGTTATCATTGCTTTTTGCTGTTCTAGGTCTACCACTCCTTGGCAAATCTTTAACGCTACCAGTTTGTTCAAAGCGTCTTAAAGTTTTACCAACAACGGATTTAGAAATTGGATTTCTATTTGGATGCGTATCATTAAGTAAATTACAAACGTCTTGTAAACTTCTGCGTCTATCTCCATAACCCAACATCATAAGCATTTCAATTCGTTCATGTTCACTTAAACTCGCCATTGTTAATATTAACAGCAACAAATTGCACAAATGAATTATTTCTGTCAAAGATTTGACGTACACAATAACCATTGATAAAATTATGTCGCTCAAGTTTGTTTATCGCATCGCTTCTGTCTATCTGCGATGTACCGAACATCTGTGAAACACTTGAACCGGCCTTTTCTTATAAAAAAGTTATTAAAATGAATTTAAAAAAAACAAAAATATTATTGTAAAGAGAAAAAAATTCTCTATCGAATGATAGAGTAAAATTTACTAGTTCCCATTTAAAAAAACTGCGCGGACAGGCGTAACTAAAAAACAATTGAAGAAAAATAAAATTCAAATATTCTCAAATGTAGATCAAAATATCCTAACAAACTTTTATATTGAACATAATTCTCTAA
The DNA here is from genome assembly GCA_963170755.1 of Amphimallon solstitiale. Classification (NCBI taxonomy): domain Eukaryota; kingdom Metazoa; phylum Arthropoda; class Insecta; order Coleoptera; family Scarabaeidae; genus Amphimallon; species Amphimallon solstitiale. The sequence goes on along the minus strand of OY720681.1, from coordinate 109,998,472 downwards.
AATGAATATTAACGACAATAAATCGCCGTCTCCATACTTTTAACTAACCCTGTATAATAAATCACATCAACGACGGCAATATTTACTTAAAGACGTGAGGTGTTCCGTTTCAATATTTTGTCACCAGTGGTCGCCACCGTACAGAGGAATTTTACCTATTTTCTTGGCGGTACAATTACGTGGTTATTATAACAAAGACATACTTAAATTTACTTTGAATGCATTACTAAATGTATTGACAAGATTATATCGGTCGCCTTTTTCGTACTTTTTTTCAATAACCGCGGCAAAATGTGTTCACAAATTTGCATTGAAATTCTCGCAAAACATTAAAACTTTAAAAAATCATTATGTTGTTTTGGAAAAAAAATTGTAAAAATGGGCTCCGATATTTTGTAGATAAAGGTTCATAGTTTCTACAAACGAAAGATCAAACCAAAATTCTAAAATTTGGCTGGTATATTACACCGCCCGTGTTATAGGAATTTAACATGCGATAGACGGGTATATATAGAAGACTCTTAAATTTTAAGCTTCTCAAAAGTTCCTGTGCTCATTATTTTATTTCAAGAGCGTTTTAGCTGATAAAACATTCAAGAAGTATATAAACATCATTAATTTAAAACACTCTTCTCAAACCACTTTATGTCTTTGTAGGAAACTCTCATTAAAATTACAAATTTAAACTTTTCTATATTTATTTAGTTTTAGTTTATTTATCACTATGTTTATTAATTTTATGAATGGTATTTAAAAAAATTGATGGACAGAGTGTTCTAACACTTGCAAATTTATGCAAATTCCTATTGGAAAGAGAAGGAATACAGCCTTGTGCTGCTACATTGTCGCGAATTCTAATCCTAAATCCTAAAGCGAAATGGTTTTAAATTCAAAACTATTGACAAACGAAGAACGATTATGGTGTCTCCAAGAATACAGCCACTTAGGGACGAATATTTAACGAAACTAAAGACGTTCCAAGAAGAAAACCGTTTTATTTGCTTTTTGGACAAAACTTGGTACGATAGCCATGACATTGTCAAGAAATATTGGAATGTAAGTCCGAAATGTATCAAATTGACGTTCCTGTTTTCATAGAGAAACACATCATTATTGCACATCTGCGGGATCTGAAAGTGGTTTGATTGGTGAACCACTACTTTCAGCAAAAAACCTGAAATCTTCTTGTGTCGATTATCACGAAGATATGACTGCGAACCAGTTTGAAAATTGCTTACCAATAAACGCTGCCTTCTTTACCTCTCCAGCAGATGTTATTGTAATGAACAACACCATTCACGACAGATTATTAAACTACCAAATAAATCTAGTGCAAAGTTAGAAATTTCTGGAAGAAAATGAATTGTATTTTGAGGAAAGCTACACAAAGAAAAACCAAGTTTTACAGACAAAGACTTTTTCAAAACAATATTATATTGACAATATCTCAACTGCTGCGGCACAAACAATTTTACGGCTACCTCCCTATTATTGCCTTATCAATCCTATTGAACTGATTTGGAGTCAATTAAAGCCCAACATTCAGTGAAACAATAACAATTAGGAAAATTCGTAAGGGAATATCTCGCATTTAACCAGAAAACTGGAAATAATGTGTATTACACATGTAATCGGTTTGGACCATGACTGTTTGCAGCATCTACATTTAATTCCACAACTTATAATACATCTTAATGAAAATGAAACTGAGAATACGGATTATGGCGATTCTGACAACTGGGAAGACCTTTAGTATATTCATTTTATTTGCATATAAATATGAACATTGCGTAATTTTGTTTTAATACGGTCCTGGTTGGGTTTTGTGTACGTAATTGATACTCATAAACAGTTGCAAAGGTTTGATATAGTCCTAATATGCAATAAAACATCGGGTCGTTACACAGTAGTTCGTAAACAGTTAAGATGAGAACGAGAACTATAGGCAACCAAATATACAGATTGGTACTTGCCAAAAAACAATTCCTAAATATGATATAGTCAGTAAAATATTTGTTTGGATTAAAAAGTAGATAAACTACATAAAATGTTTATTAAAAATGTGATAGTAACACAAGTGTAATAATTAGAACATTCACAATGAACGTTGAAAGTGTCGTCCCACTTTTTCTATGCATATGTTAATTCTTCTTTTCATATTTTCAAACACTTCTCACAGTTTTTCTACCATAATTTGTTGGATTTCATGTCTAATTGCTTTTTAAAGTTCTTCCAGATTATGGAGCCTGTTGTTAAAAACATTAGTTTTTAATCGACCAAACAAATAAAAATTAAGCGGTGTAAGATTAGGTGATTTCGGAGGCCATAGGCCTTGACTAATGAGCCTATTATTGTAAAATTCCTGAAGAAATGCTATTGTTTCTCTTGCTCTATAAGCTGGTGCATTATCGTGCTGGAAGTAACCATTATTTAATTCGTCATCATGAAGTTATATTTACAATTCTTCTAAAATAGTGCACCTGTATCTTTCTGCTGTAACAGTTTCATGAAACACCTTTACGACCTTTACTCAGAGTGGTAGCCCAAACCGTCATAATCTTCATCATTATGCAATAGACAACCCAAGAATACTAAGAGCGATTGATAAGCAGAGGCAATGGACTATAAATGTTTGGGCTGGTATTATGAGCAACTTTATAATTGGACCACATTTCTTTCACGGACATTTGAATGGTGCGCAATATTTGAATTTCTTGCAATATGACTTGCCTCAGCTTCTATTATTCGTCTTCCAGAAATAGCAATCCACACTCGTATTTTCTGAGGGTGTAACGGAGTTTAAGTAAAATTATGGGGATTCTCAGAGGCCCAAATTCGTATGTTTTGTGAATTGATGTAACCTGATACGTAAAACCACGCTTCACCAGTGTAAAATGTTAAATCAAGGAGGTTATTATTGCGTGCTAAATTTTCATTAAACCATTCCTAACATCTTATGCGATTTGCATAATCAGTTGGTAAATAATTGTTGCACAACGGTTATTTTATAAGGGTGGAAGTTTCTTCTTGACAGCTTTATGGACAGTGACAAGCGATAGTTCTATAATTATTACGACTACAATAAATAAACATATTATAGTAAATGCTTAATACCTGTCTCAGCTGATAGTTTTCTTCATGTCATCCATTACTGGTTGTGTTTATTCTGTTAGCCTACCAGAAGCCTTCCTGTTACAAATGCAATTTTTTTCTTGGAATCACTTAATAATAATGTTTTTATGATCCACAAAATTATGACGATTAAAATCTCTATCGGGAAACTGCTGTCTGAATTGATGAATACAAGACGACTCCAAGTTGTATGCCCAAAATCCATCTGGATCCACTGCAATAGTGGGCCATTAAAATGAAGGCACCTTCCTCAGAAGTAAACACCATTTTAAAACTGAAAAATAAACATATAATATTGTTGTAACATGATGTATACATTACCTTATTATATTAGGTACCTTGTAGAATTACAATAAAATTATAGCTCACCAGATTCTCAAATTACCCAATATAACAAGAAGAAACGGGAATAACGAATAAAAAATCAAAATATAAAGTTTAATAGAATATGAACACAATAGACATATGCAACATGACATAAAGATAGGACAGTTTATTTTTTTACCATCTTTAATTTTAAATTTTGGGCGGTTAATTTGAATTTCATCTTAATCATTTACGAATGCACTGTATCGTTGAAAGAACTATACTAAGATATCCTTGTATATATCCTTGTACGTAGGAGATGTATCCCCTCATTTTCTTAAAATTATACGAAACTCACGAAATTTCAAGTCGCTAGCTCAATTAGAAGTACCTTTGAATTACAATTGAAATCGAAGGTCTGGCTGGACCAACATACATTTTGTGCTGTGCTTTACTTCTTTGGTGTTATTAAATGCGACACTTTGTAATAGTCTGGCAAAATTTTCTACTCCTACGTCTAATTGTTCAGTTGTTTTTTAATCTAAAGCTTTCCCAGTCCGTGGTTGATTAACAGCCATTGGTTTAGCTTTTTTTGGCGTAAACAGCCGAATGATCAAAGTTTAAGTCAGAGTTTTTGTTTGTTTCCATAAAATTTGATGAATTTACGCTTAAGGTTAAGAGGGGCGTTTACTAACAAATAGAAACTTATGCAACTTTATTACGCGCGGACGGGTAGACGCAAGGGGGTGTGAGTAGGTGGAGGTAGACGATATTCAAAGGTAATATAACGAGAGCTTGACAAATAGTCGACTATTTCATTGTGATCAATTTTTCGAGTGTGCGCTACGGTCAATTTGACGAGACCAAAATTGGCATTAATAATTTGACTAGAGCACGAGAGCTTTAGCTCGAGGGCTTTAGTCTTTAATTATTAATGCCTATTTTGGTTAAGTCAAATTAGGAGGCACACGAGAAAAATTGAAACAATGTAATAGTCGACTACTTATCAAGCTCGAGCTATATTTGTTAAGATTATTTCCTAAACCAAGTTTCATAATAAAAAATGAGTTGTCAAATCGATGTGATTATCAATAATTTCATCCGAAACATCGCTAAATCTCTTTTTGTCGGACATTTTCATCTATTTGACACGTATGCCACTTAATGAAAAAATACATACTTGATTTGTTACCTACATTTGAATAGTCGATTTGTAATAGTCGCTGATATCAAGAACCGGTACCTTTCATTGGTTAATTTCAACTTCAGTTTTGATTGTGATTGGACAAAATTTAAATTTGACAGGTGAAGGAAATAATCACAGATAATATAACGAGATCTTGACAAATAGTCGACTATTTCATTGTGATCAATTTTTCGAGTGTGCGCTACGGTCAATTTGACGAGACCAAATTGGCATTAATAATTTGACTAGAGCACGAGAGCTTTAGCTCGAGGGCTTTAGTCTTTAATTATTAATGCCAATTTTGGTTAAGTCAAATTAGGAGGCACACGAGAAAAATTGAAACAATGTAATAGTCGACTACTTATCAAGCTCGAGCTATATTTGTTAAGATTATTTCCTAAACCAAGTTTCATAGTAAAAAAATGAGCAAAATAAGCATATTTTATTATCTGTTAAGAAAAGAGAACTATAAATTATTTTGAACCAAAATTGAACACACAATTATTGTATGTTATATTTCCTGGTGTTGCTGATGATTTTACAAACTCTGTTTTTCTCACGAGTAACTGATTCAAAATCTGTTGGTGATGCTGTTGGTCCATCTGTAAATAGGGCTGAATCGAGGAAGAATTGGCATGACCAGTTATTTTTATTAATTATTGTTCGGGCACTCCCGATTTGGCTAATTGTGATACAGCTATTGAACGGCAAGAATGATTGGTAATTTTGAGACATTTGGTATTTAAACCAATAGATTCTGCTCCTTGTTTGGTCCATTTCGAAATTTCGTTCTTCCCAATAGGCAACTTTTTGTACCAGAAGGAATTTTTCTTCTTCCAAAATGGATTAGGCGTCAAAAACAGCCGATCGCAGGTAAAATTAGGCCCACGTTTCCCAACTAATGTTTTAAAAATTCTGACTGGACAACGATCTGAATTTTGAATATTTGGCGTCAACCATTTACTGTCCGCGCATTTATGGTTTCCTTCTTGGCATGTTTTACTAAATATGGGATTATATTCTACTCTACCCGACTCAGTTCCATCAGATTTAATTTCAATTTTGAAGTAATGTACCAAGCAGTTGACACCTTCCCCTCCACGCCATGCCAGTTCCACGGAAGCTAAATAGTAGATTTTTTTTTGAAGTCCATTTGGCGTTGTCTCGTCACAATGGTCTATTACATCAAATAAATTGTCCATACTTAAAGAGGTCGCACTTTGCTTTCGTTTATCTGGAAGTTTTTGCAGTACTCGTCTTTTGCTATTACGAGCATCTCTAGAACCTTCAAATTCAATTCCTTGAAAAGGAACAATTTTAATGTTATGCTTCTTAAAATATAACTCTTAAAGACTTTTGGCGGTAGAATTCCACATACATTTTACAGTATACTCCTTATAATCATCTCCGTTCTCTTTTTTCATGTTCCATGCCCAGTCTTTCAAAATTTCGTTCAGTTTACTTACTGGCGTCGACTCGTCCAAAATATACTTGCATTCATCACAAAACTGCGTGAACTGTCTCCAGACGCTGTCTTTACTTCTCTTTGTATTTATCGGAGTTGTCAAATCGATGTGATTATCAATAATTTCATCCGAAACATCTCTAAATCTCTTTTTGTCGGACATTTTCATCTATTTGACACGTTTGCCACTTAATGAAAAAATACATACTTGATTTGTTACCTACATTTGAATAGTCGATATGTAATAGTCGCTGATATCAAGAACCGGTACTGTTCATTGGTTAATTTCAACTTCAGTTTTGATTGTGATTTGACAAAATTTAAATTTGACGGGTGAAGGAAATAATCGGTTCTATCACAGCGCTTCGGTTTAATTCACAGATTCTGTCATAAATAAAGGAATACTGATGGGAAACAATGTATAAAGAATGAATCGTCAAATATTTAAATTCTGAAATCTACTCGCATATTGGTATTATTTACTTAGTTACACCAAATGGAACTAACAAACATCAAAATAAAATAAAATTGTAGACTAAAAATTACTTATGTCGTATTTTGATTTTTCATTCCACTTGCATATTTCCTTTTTTTTTTTTGTTGATGTTTTATAATAAGCCAATTTTCGCTTACCCATAACTGCTATATTATTATACACTCGAATATTATAGGTATATATGACATTTCTTTTTAATGACAAACTGTCACTCGGATTTAAGTCTGGAATAGCCGACCGATTCCGATAGATTTGCGTCTCCGCTAGGACCGGTAGAGATACCGTAAAGTGGGGATCGACGACGCAATAGCTTTGAAAAACACTCGGTGAAATGTGTCACAATGTTTACTATTTAATGTTTTTTATGTTCACAAATAATTACACAAAGTTTTTTTCTTTTTTATATCGTTCATCAAATGTGCAGCTGGCGCGTAGAGGTTGTTTTTTTCTTTTGTGTACCAGCCTTAGTTAACAGACATCAATCAAATTCATGCATTTTTGTGGTTATTTCTAAAACACATAACCTTTTTAAGAAAATAAATTAGTACAAAAACTTGCCTTGACATTATAAATTGATTCCTTTTGCATCACTAACCCAAATTTGAGATTCTAAAATTACAAAATAAATTCAAAAAACGCAAAACGGCGATGCCTTAGTTTTTGACAGGTAAACGCTCCTCTTAATTTACTTTTAATTTATATTCTAACCAATTATGGTTATAAAATAAATTGTATGAATAATTTTAAAACAATTAAAATGTTTTCAATTTTTTATGAACTTCATACTTATGTAAAAATACCCTATCTTCCGCTAAAATTAGATATCACTTGTGATATCTTTTCAGCTTTATTCATTCTGCAAATATTGTATAGTGAATAAATTTCCTTTGTGGACAGATTAAATTATAAAGTACAAAATTGTAGTAAATAGACTTTGCATTTAAAATTAAATCAATTAACTTTGTGGCCGTACTGCGTATAAACGTATAAAAGCAAGCTTTTACTCTCTTGATTTTTAGAATACAAACCGCAAACATAGTACGTTAACTCTACATACTCCAAGCCTAACCCAAATAGCACCCAGTTAATTTGTTTGCTTTTGTGAACTGCTACTCCCTTCATAATATAGACATTACAAGATAATAAATACACTGACATTATACATATATCCGCATGGCACAAGAAATCTTCCGCTCATCGCCGGGTATTAACAACCGTGAAAGTAAAATAATAATAACATTAAGAATATTCCTAGTGCGGAGGTACTTTGAAATGGATACATCAATTATTTGCAATACAGATAGCACTATATAAGTGATTTTTCAACAAAGGATATCGTACGTTATATACAATATAGTAATTTAACTGTGCTTAAGCGTATGGCCTTTAAATACGTTATTTATCTATATATCGTTTGTTCTAAATAAACAATTAGATTACTTTCATTGTTATATGCGTGTGTGTAAGTTACAAATTTATTTGAACATTAAAAAGATAAGGAATTATCATCGATAGTTTCTGAGAAATACGTATATTAATGGGGCTTACAATAAAAATTCATTTCAATATTCAACAATATATTGATATAATATGGATTATAATATTTGTCTAGTATAGTAAATTAGGATGGATCAGATATCGGCATAAACATTTCCGAAGTTCAAACTTTAATTGCATAAAATTCAATTAAGAAATAATTAACTTAAGATCACACCTTGCAGAACTCCGTATTTGATTATGTAATAATATATATTCTTCACTAATTTTAAATTTTCTTTTCTTTAATACGTATCATACTAGAATTGTATATAATTAAATATAATTCAATTTTCTTGCTTACAAAGTCAAATGAAATGGCATCTTATACGTAACATAAAGAAGAATATACTTTAACCACACTTTAACGTAGATAAAATTAAAAGACACTTGATTTGGTTTCACTGAATTTATTAGAATATTTCTAACAATTGTTTCTGTATGTTCTACCATTCTCAAAGAATTTACTCAACTAAATTTGTGTGTCTATTTTTTAATCTTATATATTACTTGAGGGTGTGTTTACTGTTACCTACTTTGACCATTTTATTACTGTGTCTATTATCGGTGTGTCTATGTATTCTGTCTGTGTATTGGTTATGTGTTCTAGTAATGTATAACTTTTTTAATTTCTAGTATTTCGAAATAATTAAGTTTTTTGCTTTTATTAACATTATGGAGTAAATTACAACTATCTATATCGGGAATGTGGAGTTTCTCAATGCAATGTTCTGAGAATCCTGTGTTTTTCGTTCGTTGGATTATTGCTCTTTTGTGTTCGTTTAATCTTGTATTTATGTTTCTTCCACTTTGTCCGATGTAGATAGCATCACAATCTTTACAATTAATTTTATATACCCCAGATTTTTCTAAATTTGTAATGTTATCTTTGCTATTGCTTAACATGGTACCTAGAATGTTTTTGTTAACGTTAACTACTTTTAGACCTTTTAGTTAATATTTTATTAATTTGTTTATTTATTGACGGGACGTAGTGTATTATTCTAATAAATTAAGTGAAACCAAATCAAGTGTTTTTATTTAATTTTATTTACGTTAAAGTATATATAAATTATGATTCACCAAGGACCGGCAGCTATATCTATAAATATGTAGAATAAAGAAATATTATGATGATAAAATTTGAAGGCATCGAGATTTTTGCAAATGTCCGCCTTTTGAAGTCCTCCGATACCGAAAAAGTGTACAATTTTTCTCTTGATATCTCATTAGATTTTCAGTGAAATCGGTAGACTGGAAAAAGTAGTTTACTTCAGTGAAAAAATCAAATATTACTAATATATCGTCAAGTTTGGACAAATTTCTAAAGACTAGAAATGTACTCAAAAATAAATTTGGAAAGATGTTTATAAAACATTGTTTTTAGATACATATATTGAAACGAATTAAAGCCAGCATTCCAAAATATTTTTTTGTGCGAGAACTGAATTTCTATGTCTTTTCTGAAACAAGTTATGAGGAGTCAAATATAATAATGATATGTACTCCTTGCGACACAAGTCATTTAAGTTGTAGCAAGCATTTTGGAGCAAATATGCTGCTAGGTACGGGAAGAGATATTGTTTTACTTTATACGTAATATAAGGAAGTATTGTGATTACAAAAAAATGTTCGACTTTTACTTTCTTATACGTAGTATAAGGAAGTATTGTGATGATGAAAATTTTCGACCTCGAGATTTTTGCAGATGTCCACGTTTTGAGGTCCCCTGATACCAAAAAAGTGGTTTTTAAAAAATGTCTCTGTGTGTGTGTGTGTGTCTGTGTGTCTGTCTGTCTGTCTGTGACCACGATAGCGGTCAAACCGCTGGAGATATCAATTCCAAATTTTGTTTTTACGTGTATAATCTGCCTCTTGAGATCTGATTAGTTTTTCAGTAAAATCGGTAGACCGGAAGTAGTACTTTACTTCAGTGAAAAAATCGAATTTTGCAAATATTTCGTCAACTACTAAGTTTAAACAAATTTATAAAGAATTCATATGTACTTAAAATTAAAATTGAGAACCATTTTATTTAAAAAGTTTTTCGAAATTACTACCGGAAGTAGGTCTTTTACTCTTATCGAAAATCAGTTTTTTGCCAATATTTTGCAATTCATGCTTTTTAGACAGGTACGCTACGAATATAAATGTATTTAGAACTTAATTTCCAATATCTTTTGTATAAAAAAAAATTTCAAAATTCGGACCGGAAGTATCACTTTTACTCTTACCGAATAACGATTTTTGGCAAATATGTCGTAAATTATGCATTCTATAGATATTTATTAAGAGTACATAATTATTTAGAATTGGATTTGCAATATTTCTTGTATACATGAAATTTCAAAATTCGGACCGGAAGTAGCACTTTTATTCTTAGCGAGTAGCACTTTTCTTCGAATATCTTGCAAAGTGCATTCTATAGCGATTTATTAAGAGAATGAAAGTACTTAGAATAGGATTTTGAATAAGTTTTGTATAAAAAAATTCTTAAAATTGTATAGTTTGAAACGCTCATACGTATAGGAAAGTCGTGTGGTGGCCACACCTCATTTTTTGTAGATGTCCTCGTGTTGTAGTCCCCTGATACTGAAAAAGTGGTGTTTGAAAAGTATGTCCCTCACTCTCTGTGCGTATGTATATCTATGGCCACGATAACAGATAAACGGCTAAACTCATCAATAGAAACCCTCATATTTACGAATATAATCAATCTCCTTCTCGAGAACTGATTACGTTCTCAGTGAAATCGGTAGACCGGAAGTAGAGTTTGTTTCAGTTAAATTCTTTTTTATGAAAAAAGTTTTCGAAATTCCTACCTGAAGTCTTACCAAAAAACAGTATTTTGCAAATATCTCGTACATTATGCTTTATTTAATATAATAATTATAATATACAATTTATTATAACAACAAAGATATTTAGTTCGATTTGGAACAATTTTTGTATGAAATTTTAAACTTGAATCCAGAAGTAATACTTCTCACTCTTGTCAGACAGAGTTTTTTGCGAATATGTCGCAAAAGTATTAGAGCTCTAGTTGGAACATTTTTGTGTATAATAAATAAAAAAATTCGGACCGGAAGTTACACTTCTACTAACATGTTTATTTAAGAGAATGAAAGTCTTTAAAACTCATAGCAATTGTGTAGGTTTACACTCGTACTGTATATCTACACTTATAAATAAATAATATACGTATTATAATGAAAATACCGAGAAAGGATTATCTTTTTACTTTCTTATACGTAGTATAAGGAAGTATTGTGATGAAAATTTTCGACCTCGAGATTTTTGCAGATGTTCACGTTTTGAAGTCCCCTGATACCAAAAAAGTGGTTTTTAAAAAAATGTCTGTGTGTCTGTCTGTGACCACGATAGCGGTCAAACCGCTGGAGATATCAATTCCAAATTTTGTATTTACGAATATAATCTCCCTCTTGAGAATTGATTAGATTTTGAGCAAAATCGGCAGACCTGAAGTAGTAGTTTACTTTAGTGAAAAAATCGAAATTTGCAAATATTTCGTCAATTACTAAGTTTAGACTAATATATAAAGAATTCATAAGTATTTAGAACTTAATTTCCAATATCTTTTATATAAAAAAAATTTCAAAATTCGGACCGGAAGTATCACTTTCATTCTATATATATTTATGAAGAATACAAAAGTATTTAGAGTTGGACTTGGAATATTTTTTGTATAAATGAAATTTCAAAATTCGGACCGGAAGTAACACTTTCATACGTATAAGAAAGTCGTGTGGTAGCCACACCTCATTTTTAGACTAACGACATGCATCAATCTCAGAAATATTTTACAAACTGTCTAGAAACCGTCCGAAATGGTGGGCAGAGCTACCTCTCGTCACCATGTGCGACCATACTACATACTACGAGCGTAAAGTGAAAAATTCTCGGCCTGACAATAAAAGACTGCGATTTTTAGTTAAAAATTGATTTTATTTCTGTACATAATCTCCCTTGACTTCAGTATTTCTTCCCGGAAGTGAGAGTCTGGAAGGCTATTAAAATATCCATCTTCGGCCCTCTCAGCGTCTTCCTAGGACGCGAAGCCCTGCCCAGAAATATATTTTTTCAAGTTTGGGGGAACAGATGGAAGTCTGAGGGGTGCCATATCAGGAGAATATGGGGGGGGGATGGTCGAGCAAATCATATCTCAAACCCCGCAGTTTTCCCATTGCCAAAGCACTTTTGTGAGCAGGTGCGTTGTCCTGGTGAAACATGATTTTTTCTTTTTCAAGCCAGGCCTCTTCTCGCGGATTTTGGCATCCAGCTGGTCAAGAAGGAGGTTGGAGTAATATTCGCCTGTAATGGTTTAAAATCAGCCCACTTTCTAACGGTTGACCTTGAAGCAGCAGAGTCCCCATAAACTTTTGTCAACTTCGGAAGAATTTTATGACCTCACGATATTCAAGTTTATCCATTTTAACGAAAAACACGGAAGACTGCTGCGGAAATTTGTGTAAACAAACTACTTGACAGAACTATTTGAAGCTTGTCATACGAACTAATGACAGGTGGACACAGACAGGAATCATAAATTTTCGCTGATTGGAAAGCCATCTCTGTGTCAGGCCGAGAATTTTTCACCTTAGCCTCGTATAATAGAGAAATTTCTATCGAAAATCCATTTTTTGCGAATATCCCGCAAGTCGTGTTTTTTAGGCAAATACATTACATAACTTGGTTTTAAATACTTTTTGTATAAAAGAAATTTCAGAATTCGGACTTGAAGTTACGCTTTTCCTCTTATCAGGTATCACTTTTTTGCAAATATCTCGTAAAGTATGTATTCTGTTTGGGGGAACAGATGGAAGTCTGAGGGGTGCCATATCAGGAGAATATGGGGGGGGGGGGGCATGGTCGAGCAAATCATATCTCAAACCCCGCAGTTTTCCCATTGCCAAAGCACTTTTGTGAGCAGGTGCGTTGTCCTGGTGAAACATGATTTTTTCTTTTTCAAGCCAGGCCTCTTCTCGCGGATTTTGGCATCCAGCTGGTCAAGAAGTAATATTAGAGTAATATTCGCCTGTAATGGTTTAAAATCAGCCCACTTTCTAACGGTTGACATTGAAGCAGCAGAGTCCCCATAAACTTTTGTCAACTTCGGAAGAATTTTATGACCTCACGATATTCAAGTTTATCCATTTTAACGAAAAACACGGAAGACGTCTGCTGCGGAAATTCGTGTAAACAAACTACTTGACAGAACTATTTGAAGCTTGTCATACGAACTAATGACAGGTGGACACAGACAGGAATCATAAATTTTCGCTGATTGGAAAGCCATCTCTGTGTCAGGCCGAGAATTTTTCACCTTAGCCTCGTATAATAGAGAAATTTCTATCGAAAATCCATTTTTTGCGAATATCCCGCAAGTCGTGTTTTTTAGGCAAATACATTACATAACTTGGTTTTAAATACTTTTTGTATAAAAGAAATTTCAGAATTCGGACTTGAAGTTACGCTTTTCCTCTTATCAGGTATCACTTTTTTGCAAATATCTCGTAAAGTATGTATTCTGTTTGGGGGAACAGCTGGAAGTCTGAGGGGTGCCATATCAGGAGAATATGGGGGGGGGGCATGGTCGAGCAAATCATATCTCAAATCCCGCAGTTTTCCCATTGCCAAAGCACTTTTGTGAGCAGGTGCGTTGTCCTGGTGAAACATGATTTTTTCTTTTTCAAGCCAGGCCTCTTCTCGCGGATTTTGGCATCCAGCTGGTCAAGAAGGAGGTTGGAGTAATATTCGCCTGTAATGGTTTAAAATCAGCCCACTTTCTAACGGTTGACATTGAAGCAGCAAGAGTCCCCATAAACTTTTGTCAACTTCGGAAGAATTTTATGACCTCACGATATTCAAGTTTATCCATTTTAACGAAAAACACGGAAGACGTCTGCTGCGGAAATTCGTGTAAACAAACTACTTGACAGAACTATTTGAAGCTTGTCATACGAACTAATGACAGGTGGACACAGACAGGAATCATAAATTTTCGCTGATCGGAAAGCCATCTCTGTGTCAGGCCGAGAATTTTTCACCTTAGCCTCGTATAATAGAGAAATTTCTATCGAAAATCCATTTTTTGCGAATATCCCGCAAGTCGTGTTTTTTAGGCAAATACATTACATAACTTGGTTTTAAATACTTTTTGTATAAAAGAAATTTCAGAATTCGGACTTGAAGTTACGCTTTTCCTCTTATCAGGTATCACTTTTTTGCAAATATCTCGTAAAGTATGTATTCTGTTTGGGGGAACAGATGGAAGTCTGAGGGGTGCCATATCAGGAGAATATGGGGGGGGGGATGGTCGAGCAAATCATATCTCAAACCCCGTAGTTTTCCCATTGCCAAAGCACTTTTGTGAGCAGGTGCGTTGTCCTGGTGAAACATGATTTTTTCTTTTTCAAGCCAGGCCTCTTCTCGCGGATTTTGGCATCCAGCTGGTCAAGAAGGAGGTTGGAGCAATATTCGCCTGTAATGGTTTAAAATCAGCCCACTTTCTAACGGTTGACATTGAAGCAGCAGAGTCCCCATAAACCTTTGTCAACTTCGGAAGAATTTTATGACCTCACGATATTCAAGTTTATCCATTTTAACGAAAAACACGAAGACGTCTGCTGCGGAAATTCGTGTAAACAAACTACTTGACAGAACTATTTGAAGCTTGTCATACGAACTAATGACACGTGGACACAGACAGGAATCATAAATTTTCGCTGATTGGAAAGCCATCTCTGTGTTAGGCCGAGAATTTTTCACCTTAGCCTCGTATAATAGAGAAATTTCTATCGAAAATCCATTTTTTGCGAATATCCCGCAAGTCGTGTTTTTTAGGCAAATACATTACATAACTTGGTTTTAAATACTTTTTGTATAAAAGAAATTTCAGAATTCGGACTTGAAGTTACGCTTTTCCTCTTATCAGGTATCACTTTTTTGCAAATATCTCGTAAAGTATGTATTCTGTAGAGATTATTTACTAAAAGACTGAAGGTATTTAGAAGAAGATTTTGAAAAATGTTTGTATAAAAAAAATTTCAAAATTCGGAGCGAAGGTTTATTTTGTTAACAGCTTTTGTCTAATTTCAAAGGTAGATATGTATAAGAAAGTCGTGAGGTGCCCACATCTCATCTTTTTGTAAGCAAATACTACAGAAATACGATAACTCACAGGGCATACGTAATAATAATAATAATTCTTTATCGCTTACGTTATTGCTACTTTAACAGTTCCAATTTTCTAAGTTATCGCCATGTTTCAATCATCCATTATGTTATTTTATGACCATTCCATGAAAACATATCAATACCACACAAATAACATCGTGGCATCAGTCGAAAGGCATAAAATCTCCGTGTATTGGTGACGGTTATCATTGTTTGCATTTACATAAACAATGAGATCGTCTAAACTGTTTCTCTCCTTTCTCTTTGTCTTTTATCAAAAATCAAGCTAGTTAGCTGCAATTTACTTTTATTGCTTTTCTATAATTGTAATGGATTTGTATATCTTTCGTCCCCACTGATTACCACACTGCAAACATATTATTAGAAGAAACTAAAATAAAATTACACTGGACACATTTAGTATGGGCGGAATAAAGCTGTAACACACTAATTTCATTCTTAACGACGATAAGAGCCATGAATGTAATAAAATATTTTATTGTTAACGATGACATGTAAACATATGTAAGTGAGATAAAGAGTGATTTATATTAAGAGGGGACTTTGAATAGTCGAAGCCGCTTAATAGGGATAATGTACGGATAATTGGGTTTTCATAGCCTCGCAATGAGCTTTTAATTTTGGAACGTTATTTTTGAATGTTTATTTTTTTGATTCCTTTTCTCAATAATAATAACTACACTTGATATTTTTTTCATATTAATAGAAAAAAAAATAAGTTGCACTAACAGAAATCTACATTTCCTGCATTAAGGACTGCTTTAGAAAGTTTAATTAATGTAATGATAACCTTAATAACTGAGAAATAGTTGCGTTAAGCTAGTTTATCATCGCTCACTTTAAAAAAAAAATAAAATATTATGGTGTGAGGGGTAAAGCATTCGATATATTTGAGTCATATTTGTGTAATCGAAATCAATATTTTGATATACGAGGATAAGATGAAAAATTCTCGGCCTGACAATGAAAGAGTGCGATTTTCAGATAAAAAATGATTTTATTTTTCCACATAATCTCCCTTGACTTCAATACACTTGGTCCATCGTTTTTCCAACATCAGTATTCCTTTCCGGAAGTGAGAGTCTGGAAGGCTGTTAAAATATCCATTTACGGCCCTCTCAACTTCTTCATTGGACGCGAAGCGCTTCCAAGAAACAAACTTTTCAAGTTTGGAAACAGATGGAAGTCTGAGGGTTCCAAATCAGGAGAATAGGGGGAATGGTCGAGCAAATCATACCTCAAATCCCGCAGTTTTCCCATTGCAAACGCACTTTTGTGAGCAGGTGGTTTGTCCTGGTGAAACATAATTTTTTTCTTCTTCGCGAATTTTGGCAACCAGCTGGTCAAGAAGGTTGGAGTAATATTCGCCTGCAATTGTTCTGCCTTTTTCAAGGTAATCAATTGACAGGATCCCTTCCGCATCCCAAAACACATATGATCTTTCCTTTGAAGGAGCAGAGTGCCCGTAAACTTTTGTCAACTTCGGATGAATTTCGTTAGGGGTTAATCCATCCAAAACGAAGAATTTTATGACCGCACGATATTCAAGTTTATCCATTTTAGCGAAAAACACGGAAGACGTGTACTGCGAAAATTCGTGTAAACAAACTACTTGACAGAACAACTTGAAACTTGTCATACGAACTAATGACAGATGCACGCAAGGCAGGAATCATAAATTTTCGCTGGTTGGAACGCCATTTCTGTATCAGGCCGAGAATTTTTCACCTTACTTTCGTATTATAGGCTTTATCTCAGGAAAATGTTTTTAATGGAGCATTTTATGGGTGACCAGTGTGCGTTCTGCGTGAAAAAATATTACCAAAATGGTGGTCGTGCACTGTTGTGCAGCGAAAGTGTGATTAGATCGTGGATCAGAAAATTCGAGGCTACGAGTTCCACGAAGCCTCCGGGTCCTCCGCCCAAGGTCCATACGCAGAGAGCATACATTTAACGAAGTTAGCGCTTCCGTAGATCGCAGTTCCGGATTATAAACTCGAAGAGATCAGCTGAGCTTGCCATATCAAGAACGGCGTATTTTGCTAAAAGATCTAAAATTGCACTCATATAAATTTCAGTTAGCGCAAGGATTGAAGCCCAATGATCTCAATCAACGTCGCGCCGCGTTGGAGCGATTTCTTTCTCTGGGGATACTTGAAGAGTCGAGTTTACACCAGTAACCCTACCACGTTGGCCCAATTAAAGAGAAATATTCATCAGGAAATGACTGCTATTCCACATGCAATATGCCAACGAGTTTTTACAAATTTAAGGTCCAGATTCGAAGAGTGTTTGCGTCAAGACGGCGCACATATGGATGATGTATTTTATATAAATTTCCCTGCTGTCTATTTCAATTAAAATATAAAAAATTTTCGATACTGCTTTTCGTTTTTTTTTTTTAAACTTTACATATCCACTCAACTTAATGGCCCACCCTGTATAAATACTTTTGTACTGATAGATCTGTATAAAATGCATAATTTGAAACTGCTATTTGATGACAGTGGAAAAAAAATGTTCCAAATTTAAATTTAAATATTTTTGTAGTTATAATCAATATGTATGTTATAATTAATATGTTAAATAACGCGTAATTTGCGAGATATTTGCAAAAAACTTTTACATAAAAAAATGTCTAGAATTCACTTTTTAGTACCTTTGTTTGTTTTTTGAAATTTTTATACATTTGGTAGTTGAAAAGATTTTTGAAAATTTTGATTTTTTAACTGAAGTAAACTACTTCCGGTCCACCGATTTCACTAAAAATGTAATCAATTTGAGAAAGAGATTATATTAGTAAATACAGTGTGGGCTGGAATAAACAATATTGAATTTATTAATTCTTTTATTTTTTTTATAAATACATATTATTTAGACTTTATTACATGTTCTAAGTGTGTACCTCCTTGTTCAAGACATACTTCATAACGAAATTCCAATTGGTCGTCATGTTATCGAATAAGCGTTGTCTCCGTTGTGCAAAGACGGCTCGAATAGCATCCTTAAATCCATCGATGGTTCGTGGTGACCTTTTGAAGACGGCATCTTTGGTCATGCCCTAAATGTTCGCGTCTCGAAAAATAATTTTGGTTTGAAAATGTATCTGAAGAAATTGACGAACAGTTTGAAAGTGAAGGAATTAGCAGTGATAACAAACATTTCTGAAATAAGTGTTCGCCGAATTCTCCATGACCATTTGGGTATGAATAAAATTAGTGCTGGATGGGTACCGCGACTTCTTTCTGCTCTCCAACGTGTCGAGTAGAATGATTGTGAGGGCATTTTGCTAATTGACTTTAAAAAGCACAATACAGGTGTGAACGGCACATATTATGCGTATTTATTGCATAAATTAAGGGACAGTATCCGTGCAAAACGTCGTGAAAAATTGACAAAAGGTATGCAATTATTGCACGACAATGCTCCCGTCCATAATGCCGCCATTTCACAAGCTGCCATCCGCGAATGCGGCTTTCAAGAATTGGAACATCCACCGTATAGTCCGGATATGGCTCCTTGTGATTTTTTCTTGTTTTCTAATTTAAAAAAAAAGACCTTAGGGGACGTAGTTTTAAGGACGACACTGAGTTGCAAACAGCTGTTATAGAACATTTTGACGAAAAAACTTCAGATTATTTTTACAAGGGTATCGAATTATTAATTAATCGTTGTAATAAATGTATAGAAGTTAGGGGAGATTACATTGAAAAATAAACATTCTTATAGTTCCAAGTTTCTTTTTTCGTATATCAGGCGATGAATTTATGGCGCCTACCTCGTATATTTTCTTCAAAATTGTTTTACAAAGCGTACTCACTTTGTATATTGCCAAATGATTACTACATACGTACTTACTTCTAAATCAGAGAACATCAAAAATTCCACATTTTATAAATACCAACAACACTCTTGATTCTGAGAAACATTCTTATCTCCCAACAACAATTTCACCGGCACCGGGTCCTATCGTCTCTGAGTAATACTTTATTCATCCGATTTTATCCTCCCCCACCAGCGCTCGCACATTCTTCGCACGTTCCATGGAACCAGACGTGTGTGTGTAACATCCGTACTTTTTTCTTGTCCGATCCATCCACATTGTGGTCGACCATCGGTGACGTCACTTAATCGCTGTACCTTACTATCTTTACCGTGTGTGTGTGTTGTGTCTGGGAATGGGGGTTGCGTTGTCAGTTGATATTGTCACTTCGTTCTTTAGCTTGCTCGGTACTCACCGATACATACCATTCATATTTATATCACTGTCTCGATGTTATAAGGTTTTATCTTGATGTATTGACACAGAGGTGTGTATACAATCATAAACTTCACTTTTATATGTTCGCGTATATGTATACAATATCGTACATTTCAAACGTCAGATTGTGTGCTCTGATCTCAGGACGTGTCGTGATTGTGTTTTGAAGTGTGATCTGTGTTATTTCTGTACGAAGTTTGAGTGTTATTTATTATAATATATAGGTACATTGTATTCTGCTTGATATTTAGTGTTTATGGGCGGCTTGTTATAACGTTGATATGACTTGTGTGGAAGATAAGTTTGTGTATCAATCAAGAGAGGAGTTACGCCGGAACTGCTGCATGTGTTTGGGAAAAAGTAAATATACTATACTAAAACCTACATATATTTTTTTATTACAGCATATACCTTTAATGTTATTCGTAAATATTATTTTCTTTAACTATATTATAATGACAAAAAATTACATACCTACTACATATTACAAATTAAAACGGTAAAAGGGTAAGCTAGGGGAAGTGCGTGCCTACCACCTTTTTGAAAGTTTGAGTTTGCAGATCATATTTTTCTACAAATACTAAAATAATTAAGTGCGCGTATTATATATTAATTGTAAGACCTTCCCGGTTATAGCGTTGAAACGATACTACAGTAGACGCGCGGTACCGTGAACAAAATAAAACACACAGTGTTCACCCTAACGAATTGTTCACGTTAAAGAGAGGGTAATTTGATGCTTGAAAGATATGATGAGCCTGTACAAATAATATGTTATATATATAAATACTTGTTTATTATGACTTATGACCATTTTACAATATATTAACATTTAATAATAAATAAATATGATTTTTAAAAAAAATACGATATTTTGGTTTGCTTTCTATGTTGTTTCACCTTTTGCGATACAGCAATTTCTCTCAGGTCTTTTAGTGACTGAACGTGGTTACAATCAACTCCACTTTCTTCTGCCCATTGAATTGAGATGTTCAAAGCATTTATTGCACTGTCTAGGGTAACCGTGTTTTTTGAGTTTTCTGCAGTTTCCTCAGTTAGATTTTCATTTTCATCTTCATTAGTACCTTCCACACGTCATTCCAATTAATTATATCTGTGTCAGTAAATTCAACCTAGAAATAACTTTACATGTAGATACTAAAAGTTATGATATTCACGAATTACATACTTGCGGTAATAACATGTTTATCATATCACGTGTTTCAGTTATTGCTCTTGCTTGGCTTTCTCTCCATTTTCGCAGTAATTCGGCAAGTGGCAAATCATCCTCTTCGTCTTGATCACTGAAATCTAAAAGTTTGTTCCAACATTTAGCAATTATTGCAGGATCTAATCGGTTCCATGCAGACATCAAATTAGTAACCGCATCTTTTAGTGTGAGATGCTTTAATGTTCCTATATCAGAACCATTTGCAAGAATGTTTCGAAGAAGGCAACTTCTGTAGTATAATTTGGAGAGCCTGATCACGTTCTGATCTATTGGTTGGATAAGGGCTGTTACATTTGGCGGAAGGTACATTGTTATGACTTGCTCATCTTTGCTCTGCAATTCATCCTCTGGGGGATGCGACGGAGCATTATCCAAGAGAAGTAATGCTCTTATTGGAAGACCTTTTGATTTTAGAAAACGTGTAACCTACCAGTAGAACTCACTGTTTAATAAATTACATAAGTTTACATGCGAAACTTACCTGAGGAACAAAAGAATGGTGGAACCAAGTCTTAAAAATTGACTCTGTCATCCAAGCCGATTTAGAATTGTTGTAGTCTACAGGAAGTGAAAAATGTCTAAATGCTCTTGGATTTTCGGTTTTGCCAATTACTAAAGGCTTGACTTGATGATTTCCACTAGCATTAGTACAAGCCAGAAATATTAATCACTGCTTTTCTAGTTTCCTGCCAGGAGCTGTCTTTTCTTGAAATGAAACAAATGTCTTCTCTGGTAGAAGCTTCCACTACAATGCTGTTTCATCAGCATTATACAACTGATTCAGTGTAATTCCCAGTTGTTGATTTTATCTTTAAACTGCACTTTAAACGGCTCTACTAGTTCTGGTTGGGATGAAAGTTTCTCTCCCGTAATTTTTAAATATC
Source organism: Amphimallon solstitiale (assembly GCA_963170755.1). Lineage (NCBI taxonomy): Eukaryota > Metazoa > Arthropoda > Insecta > Coleoptera > Scarabaeidae > Amphimallon > Amphimallon solstitiale. The sequence continues at coordinate 109,976,757 of OY720681.1, read as the reverse complement.
GAATTCCAAACCTTCTCTTAAAGCGTTGTAGCCAGCCATCACTGGCACTAAATTCTTCATTTATTATTATCATTGATTTCAAAATGTAACGCTTTCGCCTTTTTCTTTATCATATCCCCACTGACCATAACAATTTTTTTTCGTTTATTCAAAAACCATTTGTATAACTTTTTCTCCATTTCTGGATGTTTAGATTCCTTTAAAGTTCTTCTTTTACCTGGTCCTGTATGCGTTTCGGTCACTGCACGTAAAATTGCTTCTTCTTTGTTTTTTATCTTACATACCGTGGATTTTGCTACATTATATTTTTTTGATAAATTTGTCACACTTACACCTTCTTTTAACTCTTGAATTATAAGCGTCTTTTGATGGAGAGTCAAGCACGTTGGTTTTTTGGGTGGCATCATGAAATTCAATTCGACTTCAAACTCTTCCTGGTACGGTCGGATAACAACTGTACTGTGTATGCAATAAACGCAGTTATGTGTTCGAAAATTAGCGTCATAGAATACGGGAAAGTACAGCCGCATCACAGTATATAACTCGAACACAGCCCGGGGAAATACCGTCGCATGAAATAAGCGTTTCCGTTATCGAATGTCGGTTTGTTCACTTTATACGGCCATCAGTGTTATGAAAATGATTGTTCACGTTATCCCGAATTTCCGTTACCCGATGTTCACACTATCGCGCGTCTACTGTATTTTTGATGGAAATATTATTTTAGAATTAAGTTACTAGTAGACACTTTACCTCTGATGGAGGGTAAATGCCTAAAAAGTCCATAACTTTGTATAGGAACGGGAATACCATCTGTAAGGTATGCGCGTAAAATTCAAATTGAACTCTTATTACATTAGCCGACAATTATAATTTTTTTTTGATAACTGTTGTAAAAATGGGTGTACAGTTCTTACAGACTTTAACTGAAGACATAACCAAAAACCACATCTTTCCACCACGTCTAGTTTTAGAGTTATATTTATACTATGCTAGTAGATAAACAATAATATTATATTTAGAAAATTTGTTATATAGAAGTTACGAAAAGAAATAAATAAGTGCCAAATCTGTACATAACAAATACTTGAATGTTTAATTAGCATCAAGAATACAAAAACACTTAACGCACACAAAGGAAAATTGCTGATATATCAAAGTTTTGCATACATAGGATTATTTCTTCCTTGTATGTTGCCTCTTTCCTTCTCTAATGAGAAGCCAGCAAAAACCTCCCATCATGACGGGGTCTCACCTACCTTAATATCGTTTCTCCATCCTTGATGGAACCTTTCCCCCTGTTTATCACTCGTCTTTCCTAAATTAGCAGGAAAGAAATCCGTATGTGAATGCAAAAAATCAACTTTGGGCGCCATTCGGCACACTGAATTTTTATAGTTTTCTAGCAAATCATCCACGATATCTTGGTAGTTTTCACTCTTTTGATTTGCCAGAAAATATTTGCAAACGTTTTTAAAAGAAGTCCATGCTGCCAACTCTAAATCATTCATGGTATGGTACGTAAAAATTTTCATCTTTGAACAGCTTCTTAACTTGTGGACCAACAAATATTCCTTCGCGAACTTTCTCATCAGACAGCTTTGGAAACTTATTCCTTATGTGTTTAAAACAGTCGCCTTCTTTTTGTAGTGCTTTGACAAACTGTTTATTTAGTCAATGCTAATTTAATATCTAGAGGTTGTAGAATCACCAAATTAGAACCCACTAACGGCTCAAATTTTATATTAAATTCTCCAGGAACAATGCTGATCCATTACTGCCATTCTTTTATTTGATAATGATGCTGAACTTCTCGGCTATCTCAGAATTAAGTAATGTATAAGAAAGTAATACGAAAATAATTGAAAGTTGAACTTTGCTCTTGCTTAACTGCAGAGCTGTGGAATTTATTCTTCCAAATTTAGTTCTTTAGGAAATCGAATTGCTGATAGAGCTCGTCTCTGGCTGTAAAAAAGATCAGTACCCAATGTTACGACTTGTTTTCAATATCTCAATTCTACGTCATGAAAATTTTGTATTTCTTTTTTGAGAAAGTATTGAAATAAACTAAAAATAAATTGAATCTTTTATATAAAGGAAATTTATCCATCATACTGTCCATTAAGTCCAGTCTTAATTTATTGATATACGCATATTTTCAATGTATTTATACACAAAATATTCCAAATTGAGCTCTAAACACTTTTGTACTTGATAAATATATATAGAATGCATAATTTACGACATATTTGCAAAAAATTGCTATTCGATAAGAGTAAAAGTGTTACTTCCGGTCCGAATTTTGAATTTTTTTTTTATACAAAAGGTATTGAAAATTAAGTTCTAAATACTTCTATACTCGTAATGTACCTGCCTAGAAAGCATGACTTGCGAAATACAGTTTATAAAAATCCTATGATAATTTGTTATACTTCCATATTCCTCTCTTTTAATCCATTACCTCTAGGTGTTCATAATTCAAATAAGGAATCGGATTAACGTCTAAATATATTCATAACTTTGAAACTATCTTTTGCAATATCAGTATATTATGTAGATATATATTCATAATCAACTTGTCCACAACTCTAGTTTTGATATAATTATAAATAAAGTTTTGAAAGTTACACATTATGGAATAAATTTCATTTAAACTTTGTATTGGATTTGCATGAATCATAGGATTTTTTTTGTGTTTTTACTATATAACGATACGCGGTTAGCACATCATTAGATTTGTTTCGTATCCTTTTACGTACCTAGATACAAAACATGTATACATACGATATATTTCTTCTTGGTATTTGGGGTAATTTTTCGAATCGTAATTGAATTTAGCAATTTCACTCCTAATACCATTTTACCTACTTTTGTGACATCAGAATTGTTACTGATTTTAAATTATTGGTATTTATAATAATTCATAGTCCACCCCTAGGAGTAGATTACTTGGGTAAAGACAAGACGAAGATACATTAATTGCTATTGTAATTTGCCAATACAATCAATTACTCTAATAATAAGAAATATAGCGATGGTGAACACTTAACTTTGGACAGGGGTGTATAATTGATCTTGTAAAATTTATATGACAAGTTTGTAGTATGTGATTTCGGCATGGAGCGGGGCTTCGTTCATAAATTCAGCCTTCTATTCTTAATACAGAAGATTAGAGATAAAAAATACATTTTCATGAAAAATATATCCGTTTCGACTCCTAGTAACTGCGTATCTTAAAAAATATTTAACTTTGGGTGTAATTTATATAAATGATTATGAGATTATGACGCATTCTGTGGAATATAATTTTGTTATTACGTATAAAATGAATATTCAAAAATAAAGACAGAACTTCGTAATATTCAACTTTAATTATCTTAGGAAACGTTTATCTACTGATCTATTTCCACAAGATGTGAAAAAATATGTATTTTTCCTTTATTAGGTGATAATAAATTTTATATATCATCATTATCAAACTTACAACCACAATAAATAAACAATAAATATAGGTTGCGAAAACTTACATTTACATATGTTTGTTGGAATTCGTACATATTGCAGTGATCTTGAATAAATAATAATATGTAAATAAATGAATTTTAGATCACTTGCAATTTTATGTTTAGTTAAGTAAGGATTTCTTATTGTGTGCGTTCATATTATATACATAAGTGCTTAATAAAGGTAAGAATTTTTCTTGATTTATATTTATTTATATTTATATCTATATGTACATTGGTATTTATTTATTTAAGTTTACAAATTCCTCATGAACAATAATAAATTAGGTAATGTAAACGTGATCTGTATAAATTAAGTAACTGAATAAATAAATTTTACACAAGTAAGCAATCAATAGGGATAACTTGGAGTACATGTAATTGGTAACCAGGTTATGTAGAGAATGGAATCTGTTATAGGCCAGAAGAGCAGAGGAATGTATTCCCGGACGTGAGGGATTCGCCCGACTTCTGTGCCTCGGTGCGTCGGGCCTTTTCTATCTTGGGCCGGGATAGTTTGACGCTCGGGGTACCCTGTCGCAAGGCTCGACGGAGACAGCGGGTCATGCTGTTAGATGGGTCCGTAGTTCGCGTATCGAACGAAACAGCGTGTAGGATGGCTGCGGAAGGCATGATCCGGCCTGTCAAGCAGTGTTAAGGAGGCCTCCGTCGAGGCCGAAGAGGGTAGCAGTATACAATAACTTTGAGTTCAAGTAATGCTTCACTTAATTTCACTTTGTACTCTTGGATATCTATGTCTGTACTCGTCTATATGTGTATTTCTTGATTGTCCTCGTATAATCTGTATGATGATCAAATAACTGATACAACATTTATACTTCAATTTAAGATGTCAATCACCAGGAACGATAAGCTGGGTGAACGCGTATGATAATCCACCTGTCAACAATACATCATCGTTAGAAATTGGAAAGGTAAAAGGGGTTCATGATAAATTTAACCAACGCATACCGACGATCATGAATGTTTTTCCTTTATTTCCGAATGTAAGCAAGACAAAGAAAATACGAATAAAACTTCCCAATAATACAAAGAGATGGTTCAAGAATGAAGTAAACAACAATCAAGAAATTTATAACATAATAAGGATGTGGCAATGAACTTTAAGTTATATTTAAAAGTTGTAAATAATGTTATTTACTTACCAGGCCAATGTTTGATAGATAGCATCCTGTGTATTATATCTGTATTTCACTATTGCTCACATCAATATCAATTTTAACTTTATACAAATAACAAATGCAGACGTATCATTCCAAGTTTTATTTAAATTAATTTTCACTTTATTCATTTTCACCATGATGTGTATAAATATTTACTGTATTAATAATTAATGAAAACTTTATTTTTATTTAAGTAAAACATAAAAGAATCTTAATAAAATTTTTATAAGGTTATAATTTTAAGACGTATTAAATGCTACGTAAAAAGGATCGAGCAGGTGTTCCTTGCACAAATACGTCTGGCATTGGCAAGGACTGACCGGTACAAAAAGTATTGTTTATCAGGTGCTCGGCTGAGTCATAATGTATAGACGGATTTATGGTCACATATTTGTTTACCTCTCGCAAGGATTATTAATACGCTGTTTCCTCATGCAACCGATAAGAGCAGCACCGTCGACATACAATTTTGGGAGATGGATTCGTGCTTAACGAAAGTTGCCGTACGTTTTTGTAAGGAAATTTACGAATAAAAGCGCGGACAGATAAAAATTTCGGCAATTGCTGGTGAAAACCGCAATATTAGCAAGTCTAAAAGTAGGTGAAAACCACTTCCTCCCTCTTCTTTAATAGGATTATTTTAAAATCCGGACTTAGAATAATTTCTGAGATTTTCAATACTTATAAAATTTTTACAAGATTCTACACTTATAATAATTTTATTTTTAACATGCTGCGCGCATTACATTAAAATGTTTAGATGTATTCGAATAACTACCTATGTATGAAATACTTTTATTTTTATGAACTCGGTGTTTGAATTTATTTAATTTCATTTTTATTTTCTTCTTTCTAGAGGGTTTTGTTTTGCATGTAGGGTACTATGCCGTACGTTATGACAAAACTTTCTAGCATTTGTAATGATAACTTTGAATAACATAATCATTTTCTTTTCCGTATAAATTATTTTTCTTTTAAATTTATTCATCCTACAAAGGATATTTGAAACTAATAATTTTGTTTATGTGTATATAGGTTATATATATATATTAAGTGAACAAAATCTTTTATTGAAAATTATGGAAGAGTTTAATACGATGTATGAAGAGTTAAGGTGATTAAACAATATTTGTTATAAATGTGTGTATAGTGGCGTCTCAAAGTTCTTTATTTGTAGTGGTGTTTTTTGTATTGGAATTTCGTGAAAAAGGTAAAGTTTATTTTCTTTTAATGTATATATATATATATATTATTTCTTTTTGATATGAGAATTAAGTATATTTTGTTGTATTTGGGTGTTCAATATTAACGTGTTGAATAATACATCAGGGATGTGTGAAATGAATTATGTCATTATTTAATTCATAGCATGGAGTCCTGGTGAATTTGATATACACGAATTGGTCTTGGTGGTACTGCGTTTGGGAGCGAGAAAAGGCACCAGGCAGAACTAATCAGGGCTGAGTTAATTTATTGAATACGCAGAGACATTGTTTTATTTCACTTTATTTATTTAATTAAAAATATATATATTCCTTAAGGGGTGTGCACATGATGATGTATGTTCGGGTTGCGTCCGACGAGCTGAAAATGACATGCTCGTAGGGTGGAACTTTGGGATACTCTTCTGTGTGAATTTGTTACTGATGGTACTGTGTTGGGAGCGAGAAAAGGCGCCGGACAGGACTAATTAGGGCAAAGCCACTTCCTTAATGTCTATATTTTGTTATCAAATAGTAGACCGCACAATTTTATTTTTTTTAATTTACATTCCAGTACAATTCATCACGGTTAATTTATTTTTAATTTTTGATTGTTTACATGTATCTATGACAAATATTAATAATAATAATCACGTTCACATTTTAGATATAAGCTTGCACGACATGGTGATTTCATTTACTCTTTATTTCTTGTAATATTTTATTGTTTATGATGTATAAATCTGAATTATGACCGAATATTGATTTTGGATGTGTAAATATTTGTAGATTAAAACTTTTGAATTTATTTAGAATTATTTTATTTTAATAAATTAGATATTAAGATTTATTTTGTATTTTATTTCTTTACCTGACCTGGAGATGATTAAAGAGAAGGAGAATCAAGTCATATTTTCTGCCCCTGAGAGAACTATTTATTTTCAAACTGAGCTAGTTACATGTAGAATGTTTTGCTTAACCTACCTTTCAGCAGAAAGTTCACCGTATCATAGTCTAGCATAAGGCCTAGCACTAGGATGCGTGCTTGACTCCCAGTTACGACTTAATTAAGTAAACTAAATTTATTTTATTTATATGTAAATTTGAAAGAGTCACAGCAATATGTCTGTTATATTACATCAACTAATAAAGATAAGAATACAATTCGAGTGCAAAAACTATAAAGTTTTTGTATATACACAATAATTACTAATACTACTATCAGAAATGTATGTAATCTCTTATTTGAGCGTGACGTTATTTTCCTGGAATTATTAATCATTATAACTGCAATTAAAAAAAATCGCAATGAGGAAACTAAAAATTGATTGTGTACATTCCGTTTGCGTAGGGACGGACATAAGACGAACCTCACAATATCAATTGTGCTAATAATTTAGGCTCCCTTTAGCGAACCAAGAGGAGCTCCCTATCGTAATACTTGATAAAGCTATGAGCTATGTATGTGTTCCTGTCGTTGATAATGTATGCATACAAATTAATTGTGTACGATGCTACGGAAATATAAATAGTGCACACTGATTATATGTATAAACTCAAGGTTAATATCATACGGTGTTTCCCAAATGATAATGAAATAAAAAGCTGTCTTAGTGTTTTTTATTCTCAATATAATTTGACGGAACACAAATTTTGACAACGATCTTTTTTCATTTTTCACATATTTCGCTTTAACAGTAGGGGCGGGATTACCCGAGGAAAATTATGGAATGCTGTATGTCAGGTTATATAACACATATTGTAACGGAACCCCTTTTAAATTAATGACGGCCCCACGTTGGGCGCCATATTATAAAGGTACCCCTTATAATTTAGTAACGACTCCACGTTGCGAACACCATATTGAAAAGAAAACCTCAATAATGCCGTTTATATTTTAATATTTTTTAAATAAAATAAAATGTGAATCGTTTTTACCTGGCTAGCTCATATTCCCAGGACGATCCAGATCAAGAGATGTCAACAAAAAATAATCTTCGGGCATTAATTGGCACAATCAAATAAAACAGAGTTAGTATCACATTTGTATTAGAAGCCAAGATTTTATGCATATATTAATATAAACACAAAATAATATCAATTTTAATTAGAACAAACACATCAATAATTTCAGAACGCATTTAATACTGAAATTATGATTTTTTTATATATTATCGTTTCTCACTGTATTAAATTTCTCTTGAGTATTAAATTACTTAATCACAATCAAAAATCTATTTTCAATGCAGTACAATAATTATTAAAATTTCTACAAAAATAACTAATGGTTTTGAAAAAGACGAAAACTTTTCTTTGAATCATATGGACTAGCCTTTACAAAATGACAAAAGCTTTAATACAGTCTATTTTCAGCCACGTCTCCTTATATTCATCCGATTGGTAAATGCTTTTCTTAATTAAAAACATTGAGATGCCGTGGAATAAATTTTCACATTTAGTTTATCTCTTGTTGTTTCACTAACAGAAAGATTTTTTTTTTTGAATAATAGTCCCGTCCCTCTGATAGTCCTTATTTGTAAGTTATTATTTTCTTATTCAAATTTCGGTAACAATATCTTATAGTTGTCACGGTGAAGTTCTCGCGACACATGAGGCATAAACAAGTTGGCGAACAATGTCAAAAGTTTATTCACTAAATTATATACGGGCGTAACAGTATTCAAATAGCGTTCTCGCCACGACAATGATTTATTATGTTGGCCCACCTATGTGCGTGGAAATGTACACAAATAACCTGCTCCAATTCAGCTTGTCTTGTCCTATCTAGTAACTACGTTAAGATAGCGTATAGATATAAATACAAACGTATAAGCTAAATTGACGTGTACAAATATTATTTGAATTTAAATTTCGACAACGTATTCAATTGAATTTCTACTTGTCAGCTTTGTGTTGGAATATGTGCAAATATATAATATATTACAAAAAAGATTTTGCTTGAAAGTATTTAAATATTTTTATAATTATTCGAACTTAATTATAATAAAAGTGAATATATTTAATTTATTTATGTATGTATTATTGCTTACTGTCTATAATTACTTGCACTAGCTAGAGTAACGTAACTTACCCATACATTTATATTGGTGAAAATATTAATATTAGCTGGGACTATTGACGGGTTTTCTCTGGTTTTAGACACTCAACGGCGAATGCAAGGAGGCACATAAACTTAAGTAGCCCAACAGGCATCGTAGTTGATAATACCTCACGACCACAGAAACTCTCTGTAATTATCGTAAATCTGATAGAGGATATTAGAATACGAATTATTTTTATTATTAGTATTAAAAATACCATATAAAAGCCATGAATTGTTTTGTTATTCCCGGTTAAATTTATAATCTTTCCATTTGATTAAGGCGGCGTTTTCTTTGGTGGGAAATGTAGCAGCAAGAATATTTTGGAATTCTGGATATAAATTTGATTGATATCTTGTAAAAGACCCGAACTATAGATGAGAGCTGTCCATCTGAACAGCGCGAAAGTTACCTTTTCCGAAAAAAGAACTGCAGTAGCTCGAAAAAATTGTTATCAATTTGCTTCAAATAAATGTTAGAAAGCGATGTTATCAATGAATAAGACAGTATAAGATTTCAATGTAAACACAAAATTGTAGCAATTGTTCAGCTTCATCGTCAAGTTGGTTATATGTGGATTTGAGCATAAAGTAGGGATTGGAAAACATCCTTATTTGTATCAGTTCTTGAACATTTTCGGGTATGATTGCAGTCTACACTCTAGTGGTAATTTTTTTGGTTTCTGGAAATCTTCAGAAATATGTCTATGCTGATGGCTTGTTTAGGCTTTCACAACGTATAAATTAGAACTGGGTCGTGCCAGCATGACCTACCTTTACAGACACCGTCTTCCTTGCAAACGATTGATTAGTGATTCTGTCAGGATAAACAGGGAGTCTTAAATTTTATTGCGCGGGGTTTGATTATGAAGATATTCTTAATTTTGTAGTTTCAATTAGAAGATCCTCGGAGATGTTCTTAATGTTGTAGTCTTAGTTAGAAGATCCTCGGTTTTGAGGACAACAACCAACATCGATTTTGGTTGTTGTTAAAACCGAGGATCTTCTGACTGAAGCTACAAATGGCGGTCTCTCACCTGACGGTCTTCCGTGTGTGCTTACATCTTCAAGATAACCTCACTTTATTCTTTGGCTATACCGTACTAATGACGGCAAATGAGTCAGAAACACGGCGGAATTCACACAAAAAAGGCAAAGAACTGTATTGTTTGAAATACTCATCAAAGAAGCTTTCTTACCATAGATGAGTATTTTAATTATAGATTTTGAGGCGTGTGAATGTGAATTTGTTTTATTGTGTTATTTGCGTGGTTGTATTTTTTGACATATTCAACACTGTATGAATTACTGAATAAATAGCTTTTATTATTATCTTTCCTGGGTTCGAATGGCACTCGTGTTAACAATATCTTCCTCGTAGCGATGTTAGTTGTCCTCAAAACCGAGGATCTTCTAACTGAAACCACAAATAGCGGTCTGTCACCTGATGATCTTCTGTGTATACTTACATCTCCAAGATTACCTCACATAATTCCTTGACTATACCGTACTAATGACGACCAATGAGTCATAAACACGACGGAATTTACCCAATATTCTTCGTTTTTTTGTTTTATTTTATGTATCCGCGATATTTCTATTGTGATTATCTTTCCTGGGTTCGGATGGCACGCAGGTTAACAATGTCTTCCTCGTGGCGATGTTAGTTGTTGGCCTCAAAACCGAAGAGCTTCTAATTGAAGCTACAAATGGCGGTCTCTCACCTGACGGTCTTCCGTGTATGCTTACATCTCCAAGATTACCTGACTTACCGTACTGATGACGACCAGTGAGTCAGAAACACGGCGGAATTTACCCAAGATTATCCGTTTCTTGTTTTATTTTATGTATCCGCGATATTGCTATTGTGATTATCTTTCCTGGGTTCGGATGGCACGCAGGTTAACATGTCTTTTTCGTGGCGATGTTAGTTGTTGTCTTCAAAACCGAGGATCTTCTAACTGAAGCTACAAATACCGATCTGTCACCTGATGGTCTACCGTGTATGCTTACATTTCCAAGATTACCCCACCTTATTCCTTGGCTATACCGTACTGATGACGACCAGGGATTCAGAAATGCGGCGGAATTTACCCAATATTCTTCGTTCCTTGCTTTATTTTATGTATCCTCGATATTCCTATTGTGATGATCTGTTCTGGGTTCGTATGGCACGCAGGTTGACATTGTCTTTCGCGTGGTGATGTTGGATGTTGTCGCCAAAACCGAGGATATTCTTAAACAGTTCTTCGGAGTAGGTGTATTGCTATTCTCGTTGTTCATTTCATTGACTGTTGCGAACATGTGTTATAAACTTCTCTTCTTTATTGCTAGAAACTTAATTCAGCTATTTTTCCACGATATTAATGAATAATTTGAATATAAATATGCCCCCGCAGTTTTGGCAAATGCATAATTACTTATAACCACACTTACAACAATGACAAATACGGAAAATAATAAAAATGTACCGACACCAATGACAGATTTGCATTGGAAATTACAACAAGTTTAGTGATATCACAAAAACACTAAGTTTACATTTATACAGCAAAGTAACTACTGAAAATTATCCATCCAAACATTTCATCAATTATAACTTTGTTTTTAATTCATACTTTGCTTCTACTTTCGTTAGTCAAATCTATTGCAGCTACTATAATTAAAGTTTGGTAGCTATACCGCGATGCACATGCGCTATTTTCATGAAGTTATCGACAGATATAAAGAAATATTTTTATGTTTACGTACGTATGTGGCTCTCTACATTGTATCTTACATATATGTTCACGAATTCAACAACTGGCTTATTTTGTGCGAACATTGCAGGAATCTGTTGCAATTTATCGGCATGTTAAACAATAAAAGTACGTGGTTACGTCTGTTTCGCGAAAACTGCTATCATTATGTCTGCTGGACGCGAAAACATAATAAATATCGAGAGATTAAATATATATCCTATCCGACCCGAGTCCAGATGAATTATAGGCTCGCGTAAAATGAGATGTAATCGTTCTGAATGATATGTTTTTCTTTTTTATTCTTATATTTTCGAATTAATATCTGCTCTGTATATTCACAATAAATGCTCGAGCGGTTGTTTACCTAACCTTTTTATCAAACGGAACAAAAAATATTAATTGCAAACGCAATGGTGCGGAAATTATCGCTTTTGTTGCCGTCATTATATGTTATTACTAGTACTAAATACATTGATTAATTGCGCCCTGATAGGAGATATACAGAATGATGCATTAATTCAGAAATATCTATTTCAGTATAGATTGTATTGTTGGTGAATGTAATTGCCTATATAAATAAACTTTTCTATTTTATAACGTAGAGTAATTTATATACACTCTGACTCTTATCTATTTCTCCTATTATTTACTTTGAAATTAATGAATATAAAGTTTATGTCCAATGAAATTGAGATGTTATCGTATATATTGCTATGGTCTTAATAACTAAGCGACCAAACAATTAAGCAATTTAAAAATAAATGTTCTAAAATCATATTAAAAGGCTAGATAGTTTATGAAACGTAATAAAGAAGTTATAAAGACCCATTGAGATATCTTAAAATAATTAATTTTATTATGTAAATTTTTGAAAGAACAATTATATTAAAAATAAATCCACAAATCCCAAATTTTAAAACACGTTAATTTAAAATATAATTTCAAATGTCCTGCTTTAAAATGGATCACTCAAACCCGCGTCGCACGGTGTTCGAAATGAACGAATTCGTAATCGAAATTAATCACGCTGTAAAAGTAGGCTATAAATTCAATCTTGTTGATTATTTTATGCCATACAAATATACAGGCCAATCCAAATTAAGTGTTCACCATTGGTAACTTTGTTATTATTAAAGATACAAGATTGTTTAAATTAGCAAACTTGTAGTACTTTTAACGCTCTTTAAGATGGAAGAATAAAAAAAACAAATGAGCATCGCGTTTTCGAGTTTTGCCGAAAAATATTTTTTTTTCAAATGGAAACCTCTGTATATTATAGCATTTTCTGCTAGAACTTTAATTTTTAAACAAAAAATCTTATAAGAAATTTTTTACTGGGATTAAAAATACTTGAGTTATAATGAATAAACGAAAACAGCTAAATTAGTTTTGTAAACTTTATTTTATACATAAACTTATCAATAAAAGAAAATAAAAAGCACTGATTTTTTCATAGAAGATGTTCAAAAATACCACCTTGTAGTTCAATACATTTTTGTACACGCTTCTGAACTTCTCGAACTGCCTTCAGTATGGTCCTACCATCTGTTTGGTTTATCTTTTCACTAACTGCAATCTTTAGGGCGTTTACGTTTTCGTACCTTTGCTTATAAATCTGGTTCTTTAAATAACCCCATAAAAAAAAATCAAGCGGCGTTAAATCTGGCGATCGGGGAGGCCACTGAATAGGACCATTTGTTCCTATCCATGAAGTGTTAAAAATAGTATTTAGAAGTTGATGAGTACCTCTGTAGTTGTGCGCAGGTGCGCCATCCTGCTGAAAATGCAGATTCTGTCTACTTATGAGATCCAGATCGTCTAAGAAATTATTCAAAATTTCAGTCAAAAATTCTATGTACCTTTCACCAGTTAGAGTGCCCTCATAAAAGAAAGGACCAACAATCCATGAACCGATTAAAGCACACCAAACATTAAAACTGAAACGGACTTGTGGACGTCTTGGATTTACTAAAAGAAGATTTTCCTTTGACCATTAATGATGATTTTTTTTATTGTACATTCCAGAATTTGAGAAATTCGATTCATCGGTCCATAAAATATAACGAAAGTTGTTTACATTTTGGCGAAAAGTTAAAATACCAGTGGCAAAAAAACATTCTTCTCTCTGGATCCCCTGGCAAAAAGACCTGAACTGGTTTGTACTTATAAGGAATGAATTTGTGTTTCTTCAGAATCCTATGCACAGTACCGTGACTCAAATCAGATTCATTGACAATATCTAGTATGGAATTCTCACGGTTGGCCTCAAAATATGCGATAACTGCAATTTCCGTGGCCTCGCTTTTTATAAAAGTCCTTTTTGTCCTTGTTTTGGCAAAAACACTCTCATTGCCTCTAAATTTTCGGTAAAGTCTAGGAAAATATTGCTCATGTGGTTGTGTTCGGAGTGGATATAATTCAGCTTAGTGTTCTTTTGCCCTCCTAGAGGATTTTCTGCACACTAAATAAGATTCTAACATATCACACTTTTCTGAATAGGTAAAAATCATTTTTTTGTCAAATTAATAACTAGCACAATGAAACTTATGAGTGAAAAACTAATAAAACTGTACTAATATTTGACGTCGTTTTCATAGATACATAGAAATGCACTTGACTTAGCTGTTTTTGTGTATTCATTATAACTCAAGTATTTTTAATCCCAGTAAAAAATTTCTTATAAGATTTTTTGTTTAAAAATTAAAGTTCTAGCAGAAAATGCTATAATATACAGAGGTTTCCATTTGAAAAAAAATATTTTTCGGCAAAACTCGAAAACGCGTTGCTCATTTGTTTTTTTTATTCTTCCATCTTAAAGAGCGTTAAAAGTACTACAAGTTTGCTAATTTAAACAATCTTGTATCTTTAATAATAACAAAGTTACCAATGGTGAACACTTAATTTGGATTGCCCTGTATATAAACAGCTCATATATAACGGCTCATTAGATTTGAACCCCTATCAACCTTTTAGAGCAGTCATGGGTAAACTTTTTAAGGGGAGGGCCAGATAAAATAAAAAATTATCTAGATGGGCCGAAAAAATAATTAATAAACAAAAAACATTTTGTGATAAACTTCATTTTCGATTTTTACATCACACACAACTGATATGCTACAATGGTAAAAAAACTTGGCAGATAAAACTGTAACTGAGCTTCTAAAAGTTGTTCATAATGTAGTAATAACTGGGATGAGCTGAAACGCAGTAGTGTAGCTAAATAAATGGTGGTTAGTCAATCGGTTTCTAACGCTGTTTTTGCGAAGCTTCATAGTAGAAAACATCTGTTCACAGATGTAGGTAGATGCGAACATCACAATTATCTTCTGAGGGTGAGATTTCAGGTTTAGGAAACTCGATTTTGACAAGGCCTTGTAGAATTCAATTTTAGAAACGTTGAGAAATAGTTGCTTCATTTAATTGTCACATTGCAATTCAATCAGTTCGAGCTGCAATTCTAGTTTGACAGATGCACAATCCACATTAAATGGCATGCAAAGATATCCAGGTCCTGTTCGATAACTTTGAAGGTTTGGAAACCTTCGTTCAAATTCTTTATAAAGACATTTCACGCTTTTCTCATAGCTCTTAAGTTTATCTTCCCTAACTGCAATAGTAATCTTGGAAAATCAGTAAATTCTCTCTTGACTAGTTTTTTGGAAAATAGATTCAATTGCAATTGGATTAATTGATTTCTTCCCTGGAGGATAAGGTTTAATTTTATTGATGTGACTGAGGAAATCTGTAGAAAATGCAAAGTCCGAAAGCCATACAATATCTTTCAAATGTTCACACTTGTCCATTTCTTTTTCTTCCATGAAAGAGATTATTTCGTCTTTTAGATACCAAAGTTGAGTGTTACGAAATTTTTAATAGGCTTGTTTTTTGGAGTTTTTTAAATATTTATTTTTATTTAGTACCCTTTGGACAATTTCGAATAATGCAACGGTTTAGCCGTTAAAAGGTTTTTTTTTTCTGAAATGTTCGTGTAAATTTGGTAAGGTTTTCACAAAAAATAAGATTAGGAGATGGCAAAAACGATTTCGCGGCCAGGTGTGACCCTGATATAAGAATCATAATTAAAAAACTCACATATTAGATATTTTATATACGTTTCTCATTGTTAATTACGTGTAGACTTACATGTGCACTTTACAAATTGTTATTATACAGGGTTATGATAAAGTAACGCACAAAATTCATAAAACGTACAATGTTCATTTTTGAAAAAAATGCAAAAACACGTCAAACAGTTTATTTTATTCCTTTTAACATAAGTCAAAAAAATAAAACGTCAAATTTGTCAAAGTTATGACGTCATCAATATTTTTTTTTAAATATGAAGCTTGGTTTTTTTTTTTACTTTATTTGATAAAGCTTGTTTTTCTGCATTATAAAGAAATAATTGAAGTAGGGGTCACATAAGAAAAAACTGAGAGAATTAATAAAAAACAAAATAAACTTTATTATAGTAATAACATTTAAATTAACTAAACAGTCCATTAAACCAAAACGATTTCTTACAGGAATTGTTCAAACTGTGTCCCGTTCACTATCTGACATAGGCCAAGATGATGGTAGACCTGATTTACATAGTCTTCGATTATCTGCGGAGTTATACGAGTCATTTCATGTCAAATTCGTTTTTTTTTTTAGTTTTTTCTTATGTGACCCCTACTTCAATTATTTCTTTATAATGCAGAAAAACAAGCTTTATCAAATAAAGTAAAAAAAAAACCAAGCTTCATATTTAAAAAAAATATTGATGACGTCATAACTTTGACAAATTTGACGTTTTATTTTTTTGACTTATGTTAAAAGACGCGGAATAAAATAAACTGTTTGACGTGTTTTTGCATTTTTTTTCAAAAATGAACATTGTACGTTTTATGAATTTTGTGCGTTACTTTATCATAACCCTGTATATACTACATAATAAATACCTAATAAAAATTAAATTCAATACAGCTATAAAAATATCTGTATGAACTTAATATCTTGTCAGATCACTGTTATAAGACTAGTTCTTATAGTGTGAAATATACTATGTTAAATAAGTTCAACATTGTTATTATTGATTGAAGCACCTTATGACTGAGATTAAGAAATCAATACTCGGTTAAATTTAATAATAAGAATAATTGTATTTTTATTTTTATGATAAATAAAAAAATCGGTAATTTTCTTTAGATCATTTTAAATATAATTTTATTTTCATTGAGAACAAATATACAGTGTGTGTAGTAAGATTATAACATAGGGACTATGAACGTTTTTAATGTCTTAATTTCGAATACTCTAAACGTGTTTCAGGACATGGCACCGAAAGCGTCTTGCAGAAATTCCGCAAAACATTTTCGCTGCGTTTCCAGAAAAAGAGCAGCAAGGAGGGCGGCAGCACGGATTTGGGCGATCCTCTACCCGAAATCCAAGCGGATCCTTCTGAGGATGATTCCCCACTGCACGTTCAAACGGTGGCACCTTCCAATAACCAGATAGAAGCCAAAGAGGAACAGTCTGAACAAAAATACAAGTAAGGAAAATATCTTCTTTTATTATTATAATTTTAAATATTTAATTACTATTTTCAACATTCTGATACAATTTTAAGTCTTAATTTACGAATATTGATTATAAAGAGCAACATTTCGGCAGCAAAACTCTCATATTCAGCAAAATTAATGAAGATTTATTGACAAAGTCTTGTTATTTCACTATTATAATTTATTAATTGAAAAAATGGAGCACTATAAACGTATAGAAATATTTTTTTTTGTTTTATATATATTCCCTTTAAATGCCCTTTAAAAACTATAAACTATATTTAAAGCTAAAGTGAACATTTTTACAAGTGCAAATAGACAAAGTTCACTTAAGTAATTTTAAAAACTGCTAAACTGATAATAAAAACTTTTCAATACCTCTTTTTTCATAGCAACTTTTTTATAAATAAACTATAAATAATATCATTCCACTGTACATGATGAACTTTTACGGTTTAAAAGATCGCTTTTTATTATGTAATTTGTTGCCACGTTTCAATTTTAGGACATTGTTTAATGTTTAGCTAGTGATATCAATGCTCTTCTAGTAAGTATTGTTTAATTTTGATACAATCCGTGTATTATTATTAGTAGTTTTATTACATTTTAGCCTACCAGCGACATCTGTGGGTTACAAGTAGGGCTCTTACTTTTGCGCGGATATCCGAGTCGTCAATATCCGGGTACTCGAATCTTAGATTCAAGTATCCGGATATCCGGATACTTGTTGTTAAATTAGGAATACTGAAATCGTAATCTAAGTTCGTTCGATTAACGATTACAGTAATCGTAATTTCAAAAATTTTTGAATTACGATTTTCTAAGTAATCGTAATCGAACTTGTTCAAAAAATGACGGAGAGCTAACGCGGCTCAATTAAACTGGTACGCGTTATATATGAAGGCAATAATTATCCGAATAAGAATAAAAAAAAACAAAAACAAAAAAGTTTTTAAAATACACCAGAAATTAAAACAATAATGAGGTGTGGCTACCACACGATTTTTTTATACGTATGAGCGTATAGAAAAATTATTGAAAATCCTATTTTGAGTACTTTTACTCTCATAATAAATCATTATAGAATACATACTTTGCAAGATATTCGAAAAAAAGTGCTACTCGCAAACCGGGTTTTGCACGTACTGGCGAAGATATCTCGCAGTCGATTATTAGTGTTCGTTCAATGAAGCTCCGCATAAGTATTCGTTTTTTTAAAATTTCGTGGCACGTAAGAGGACACAATTAAATTGACTTTTGGTGATTGACTTATTGCGATTTTGGTTAGTTCTTTAATTTGTATGCAGAAATAGCGTTGCAGTTGCATTGGAACATGTTGCTGCATACATTATGCTTGTATTACATACATATTTAGCATCTGCCAAAAATAATTTATGGTATTTTTTAAAATTTCTAAACTATTTGTTTGAGTTGTGTAATAGACATTTTATATATGTGTTTTAATGATAAAATAATTGTCATGTACCCGGGTACCTCGATCATAGACACAAGAGTTAATCAGAATACAAATAAGGACAGCTTTATATTTGAGGCGTCATAATAAAAGAACCGAAACCGGATATCCGGATACTCGAATCTAAGTTAAACAAGTATCCGGATATCCGGATACCCGGATCCGGATCTTGATCGGGATTTCGAGTTATAATGTGTAACCCGGATACTCGAATATCCGGATAGTAAGAGCTCTAGTTACGAGGGTAGTTATTCTAATTAATCGTTAGTTTAATTACATTTTTACATACGTTTTGTATTAATCACTTTATCATTTATTATCGGTTAAAGTATGGAATTATTGTTTGTGTTAAATATCCATGGAAAAATCGTGTTGGCGTTAGAGGTTCGAACGAGTATGTTCGGAATTGTTATGCAAGACTTTTGAGTTTGGTTGCAATTATCCCGAAGAGTATTTCGTTAATTAATCTATCACCGTTGAAGGGAAATTAACTTTTTACCCTGAGCCCAAGGTTACTTTAAAATGTTAACTTTTGAAATTTAAATATGGCTTCGCCATGTGTTAGTCTTTTAATATATAATTTTCTTTTGGTAATGTTTTTCTTTTCTTTTTCAGCTTATTTTAGCTCTTACTAGCTTGGAGATACACTATGACCTAGTGCTAGCTTTGTGGTACAATATGTGTACCTGTTGATCGATATACATACTGTGTCGCTACTGGGGGTTTCCGTACATACATTTTTCACATGGTTAGTTTTAAATATTTAATAAATGAACCTGCACTGTTTCTGATTGGATATTTATCTTGGATCTCAACTTTTGAATTTTTGTTATACAATTGGCTAATTCTTCTGAACAACTCCTGTTGTAGTTTAATAAATAAATATGTTTAGTACGTGTTTGACATGTTTTACCTCATATATATATGTCTATCTTCTAACCCTACTTCCCTACTTTGTTTAACATTTAGCGATCTCACACACCTTTGACCTTAACGGACCATAATCGTGTGATTTGCGCCCATTTAATTTTCTCGTCTCGGAATTTCGTTGATCTCCAGCTGAGCGGGCCGGGGATCCACGTGAAGTCACAGATAGGTGGGCCATACAGATTTTTTTTTCAATTGCAACTTTAGTTTTCTTGTGTATCTTACCGAACATAAGGGCGCCAAAATATGCTACTGCTAATGAACGTACCGTTTTAAGCGTAGTAAAACCCGAACTTCTGCATAACCAAATAATTTCTCTTTTGAGTGAAGAGTTGAAAAAATTATCAAAATATATATCGTTATTTACATTGCATCAAACTAATAGTACCTACTGTTCAAATTATAAGTTAATTAAAACTTCAAACATATATTTAAGATGATTTCACTTGCGTATTGTGTCGTTTTTTGAAAATCTTGTAAGCTTGCGTATAAACATAGGATCCTTTGATTATTCTCATCGTTCTTAATATATTTGCAATCGAACTCTCGGCTCAATATATACCTTCTGCATACGTACGTATATCAACAATTAAGTAAAGATCTTCACTCTGAATTGTATTCGCATTGACTCAGATTTTGAGAAAAACTACTTGTCCTGAATGAAGAAGAAGGGAAATTCACTATCTCAAGTGTAATAGCCCTCAATGATGCCTATATTCAGACATTTTATTATTCTTCTATAACTGTGTCTCAATCTTCATTTTTTGAACCACACTTACCGAAACGCTCTGATAGATTAACCTAATAAAACCTGTATGTGTTTTCCAATTGCAAAACAAAGATTTACTTGAATTTGAAAGCAGAAAAATAAAACCGATACTTCTTTTATTGCAGACAACATTGCAGTGATTATAGATTCAATAAAAACGTGAGAGGGTGTTTATTATTAATATTTTCTGTTTATTGACAGCAGCGTCGTTTATTTATGTAAACAAAAATCAATTTGAGATACAAATATTTATATGGCAGTGGACAGATGGCAGTGTTTAGGTTATTTTAACCAGAGTCCGTTTAGGTTATTTCGGAATGGAAACTGATTTGTGCGCTGAATAAAAACAACAAAACAACGTTAAAATTTATTTAGTTAGAATTACATTTATTATTTTGCTATTACGTAGCATTAAGTATTATGGTATATCATTTGTATAGTAACAAATTATAGAAAAATGCTCTATTATTTTTACTTATTATAATAATAATAATGAAAAAAGAAAATATAGTTGTATTTCGAGCAAATTTATATTCGTCTTTCTCTGACTTTGTATAAATTAAATATATACGCTAATTAACTCATTTTATTTCTTAATTCTGCCTAGCATTTTTCATATGACATATTTTAGATTTACGTAATCATCCCAATCTTGTACTATTAATAACGGAATTAGTTGTGCTTGCTATGCTTAAAACGCTAGGGCCTCTGATAACAGCGTATTACATCACCTTTAGATGCCAAAAACAATAAGAAAATTAAATATTAGGTATAATAAAATGGAGAAACCATAAAGATTCTTTCTGACCCACCTACATGTAGGTTCCCTATCACGCGATCTGCTGCTAGCTCAGCTGGAAATGGCCGAGGTTCGATAACGAGTGAAATAAGTGGGCATAGACTCATATGCTTGATGTCTGTCCTTCGAGGTCAAGTGTATGTGAGACCGCTAGATCTCAATCGAGATAGGGAAGTAGGGTCAGAGAAGTAAGAAGACCAGAAAAAGTCGAACATCATTCAAATTTTAAATTAACAGCTGCAAGTTTATTTAAAACTCAATAACCTAATGAATAGTTTGTACAAATGGCAGTTAGGTATATAAAAGACAATTATCAATATTGACTTATAAGAACAAAAAAAAAAGGAATTGTAAATTATACCTCAATTTAGCATAATTTATAAACGATTAATTATTGAATACAACCTAATAGAACAAAAACATATCCGGCATATATGGCAATAACCCAGGAATTGCGCTCAACAAAACGAGAACCCCCTATAGTGAGAAACTTGTATATCAAACCATAGGTATGAAATAAATTTAAAAATTAAAGTAATATTTATATATTATATACATAGCAATACACGCTCTATGTCATTACAGGTATATACAATTAATATTAAAATATAGAAAATATTTTAGAGTCGTAATAACTTAACAAACAACGTAATATACGAGGGCGACCTGAAATGTTTCCGGAATCGGCAAGAGATGGCGCACGAAGGTTGAAGTGGTTTCATTGGTCGGCAAGGGCAACCCTTTTTATAGCAACCGTCAATTTCAGACGTCTACTGTCAATAGTTGTTGTCAAGGGTGTGCTGTCACTCTAATCTTTTAGACCCTAACAAGCGTTTATCCTGTTTCTGGTTTAAACTTTCTGTTATTTAAACTGATTAGTCAGAGACAATTGTCACATTTGTTTAACGCCTTGTTTTAGTGTTATATTTTCTTTGTTGCGAAGAGGAATCCCAATGCACTCTACTTTTAAACATTTTTTTAATTTATTATTATATTAATAAATGATAAAATGTTTCGCGTTTGTCGTACTAATAGTTATTTACGAACCAAGTGCGGGAAGACTGTTTTCCCGCGTGAGCGCACTTTGAAAGCACGAGCGACCGAAGAGAAGCGAGTGCTTTTAATTGCGCGTATGCGTAGAAGATGTCTTCATGCAAATGGTTTGTATAATATTTTTTGCTTATGACGTTTTTATTCTTATATTTATAGTGAATTCATCGCTTTTTGGGTTGATTACAATTAACTGTCAATTTCAATGTTACTTGAGAAATAGTCAAATAGATGGCGCCACAAATTTATTGGAAGAATTTTTAATTATTACTCCTATTTTCCCAACTTTTAGTGAAGTTAGATTTTTTTCTAAATATCCCAAGAGCCACTGTTTTTTCAATTTTTACAGTCGCCTCGACCCGAAAATACTCCTTGCTGGTCGAGCGATGCATGCGCCAAATGTCACTTTACAGGCGGTGAGTACAAAAAACAATTTTACACTTTCGGATAACATATGAGCCTCCAGAACAGTAGTTGGCGCAAGCGCCGTGTGGGTCTTGTTTGTTACTGTTGCGAAGGCTTAAGCGTGTGTATGAGTTCAGGTTTTGTTATTTCAGTTTGTTGTATTCATATTTTAGTTTTGCCTAATGTAGCTCATAACTTGCTATTGGAGATGTTTGAATTTCCTTTATCATTTTTAAATGAATTACATTGTAAGACACTTTCATTTATTACAATATGAGCAGTTATTATTATTCTTTTTTTTTTCTTTCAATTTTTGGTTGAAAACTTTATTACGTCCCTGTACATTTACACAACGAATTTGCGCCTATGCTTTATCGACAACCTGTTATCCGATCCTCAACAGTAGCACCGTCGGTATTGCGCGAACTCGTAAGGGAAAACGGACACAAACTAAAACAAATAAAGAGAAACAGATATTAATCACGGGAGGCGCAAAATCAACGATAAATAACGGGCATGAATAGTGGGGCTATACATTTTCTACATTAGTATTGTGGCTTTTTAAACACTGTATTCAGTATTCACAAAATATCATAGCCGTCTCTCTCCGACTGATGTGAGAAGGGTCGGTCTCAGTCTTTTTGTGCTTTTTGGCGGCAGCAGCACGGCGAAATGAAATTAATTTCAAAGGTTGTCGAACAAAGTTCTGAAGCATTTTGTTTCTATTGCAAATCGAACTGACTAACTGCCGCAGTTTCTCCTCTCTCTATGTTTCCCTTTTCTTTCTCTCTTGCTCTTTGTGTCTCTCAGAATGGAAACTAATGATCTCTCCGCACTAAACTCGATGTTTTACTAGAAAAACTTCGTCCATTTCAGATTGGAAAATTACCGTATTACATGTGTTTTTAAGAGCGGAAAGATTATTAGTTTTGCGGGTGTATCTTTGTGTGCGCGCCAACAATAGATCTATGGTTGCCTGTGGAAGTTTGAAAGTATTACACAACCCTGCGGTTTATACATGTCTGGAGTTTTATAGATATTGGCAAGTTTTAATGCTATTAAAACGTCCCCAGATACACTTCTGATCGATTTTTATGTTTTTATTTTTATTTTGGGCGGCCTGTGAAAGAAGAAATATAGTCGCTGATAAACACATATAACGTTATAACGTCACTTTTATATTTGCTATTTGTTCTTTTATTCCCTTTTGGAATTTAATAAAGCTTCGTGTGCCATTTATATCATTATTTGATAACGTGTCATTTTTAGTATTAACTTGTTTCGGAATATAATAATTAAATTACGGCTTGGATATAACATTCCAAAAGTTGATGATACAAAAAATGTTTTTATATTTAAAGTTTTTGAATAACGTATTTCCATACATATTATTTTGAACAAGTTGAAAAAGAGGAAATAATCAGTTATAGAAATGTTATATATGATATTAGTGTGTCAGGATGGAACAGTTAGTTAATTGGAATGCTCTGTACGAGGTAGGCGCCATAAATTATCCGCTTGACAGGCGTATACAGGTTCAAACGTGTTCAAACTCCGTCACGTCATGCATATTTAAGAAATCAAGGGCATTCACCTTATCATATTAAACAACGTTTAGACGGCGTTTACGGTGATTCATCTCCTTCGTATTCAACTGTAAAAAAGTGGGCAAAATGTTTCCGTTTGGGACAAGAATCGCTGGAAGATTCTGATCGGTCGGGTCGGCCAATTGAAGTGATAACGCCTCAACAAATTTCAATTATTGAATATTTAGTGCTCGAAGATCGCCGTTTGAAAGTGAAGGAATTAGCAGTGATAACAAACATTTCCGAAACAAGTGTTCGCCGAATTCTCCATGACCATTTGGATATGAATAAAATTAGTGCTAGATGGGTACCGCGATTCTTTTCTGCTCTCCAACGTGAATGTCGAGTCGTATGTCCGCATTCATTTTTAAACATGTGTGGAGACGACCCAAAACCGATTTTGGAGTCCATTATCTCAGAGGATGAAACAATGGTTCTGTTTTACGATCCTCTATTGAAAAGGCAGTCTATGGAATGGCGGCGACCTAATGAACCTCGTCCCAGAAAGGCGATGGTCGTTTAATCAACGAAAAAGATGGTGGCCGCAATATTCTGGGATTGTGAGGGCATTTTGCTAATTGATTTTAAAGAGCGCAATACAAATGTGAACGCCACATATTATGCGTCTTTATTGCATAAATTAAGGAACAGTATTCGTGCAAAACGTCGTGGAAAATTGACAAAAGGTGTGCGATTATTGCACGACAATGCTCCCGTCCATACTGCCGCCATTTCACAAGCTGCCATCCGCGAATGCGGCTTTCAAGAATTGGAACATCCACCGTATAGTCCGGATATGGCTCCTTGTGATTTTTTTTTGTTTTCTATTTTAAAAAAGACGTTAGAGGACGTAGTTTTAAGGACGACAGTGAGTTGCAAGCAGTTGTTATAGAGAATGTTGACGGAAAAACTTCAGATTATTTTTACAAGGGTATCGAATTATTAATTAATCGTTGTAATAAATGTATAGAAGTTGGGGAAGATTACATTGAAAAATAAAAATTCTTATATTGTTCCAAGTTTCTTTTTTGTATATCAGGCCGTGAATTTATGGCGCCTACCTCGTATGTTATATATGGAGTAAAATCATCCAAGAATTATCCCGTTTTTGTTTATATTAGAGGTAAATACAAGATTACACAGGGGCACCCCGTAGAATACAAACAATTTGACAAAAGAATTATTCTGACACATTGAAGATCAATAACTCACGTTTACTTATATGAATTTAACAATATCTGGGGCGGTTGTGGTTCCGAAATTAAGCGCACATGCACAATATAAACAATACTAAAGTGAACGCTGTATATATTCCGCTGTATGACCCAGTTCGAGGAAATTTCTTGATAATTCCACGTGAATTACGTCCGGCAAAGGTGGAAGCGAACACATTGACTACGAGGCAGCAGAATTCACCAATTTATCCTCAGTTATCCCGCTTCTACGTACTCGACCAATGGGAATACAAATAAAACACTAAAAAGCAAACGGCAATTGGAAATTAAAACACAGGAAAAGAGTATCCAATGAGAATAGTTATAACAAACCTCACCCAAAACTAACGCTAACCGTATCGTACAAATTTAAGGTCCAGATTCGCAATCCGCAATTTTCATCCAACTAAAATAATGACTTTTCGCTACTTATCCCATATAGTCACACCAGTAACCGGAATAATTATACAAAATCTCGGCAATAAGTGCCCACTCCAACACGAGATATTTGGGCAAGATGTCGCATGTCATTAAGCATGGAAAAGGAGACACATGATTAAAATCAAGAAGAAAACAAAGAATTAAAAGACGACTGACGTTGGATAATTAAAAGTTAGTAAGATAAATTTAGAAGCAAAAAAAGAACAATAATCAATAGATCAGGGAATTTCAATGAACACAGAAATCTACTAGATTAAAATCAAGAAGAAAACAAAGAATTAAAAGACGACTGACGTTGGATAATTAAAAGTTAGTAAGATAAATTTAGAAGCAAAAATAGAACAATAAATCAATAGATCAGGGAATTTCAATGAACACAGAAATCTACTAGATGTAGATGAAAACATCTTAAGGAAAACAACTAACTAAATACTATTTAGATACGTGAGGTGCAATTTAAAAATTAAGATTCTAACTTCAAATTAACCTACCCGGGCTTTCAAAAATAAAGGAAGAACATTTCACACTAAACATAACAAATCAACATTAATAACGTTACAGAAAGGATAACCAAATGTAATCTTCACCAAATTGATCGGACTAATTTTGTCCATACGATGGACAACTTTCTGTGGTTGGGCCGAGTATTGCAAAATAACTTTGTTCCTTCCGGAGAATTAACTCAAAAAATTTATTTTTCAAAACATATATCGCGTTCTTAAATAAAAAGTTTGAGTTAGGACTGTAAATTTTTGGTAATTTCCTTAAACAGCCATAGCGCTTCTAATGATATTTAACAAACCTAAGACTACAAAAACCGCAAAATTAATTTAGCAGTAATAGATTAAAAAGCTTTTGGGTTAACACATAAATTCCTCTTTAAACTGAAATCAATATGTTACACAATTGAAGACCTTGGGGGGGATATGCCACAAACATATCTTCGGAGATATTTGAGTTTTAAATATTCATACAAATGTTGAAATCGTGTTTTTACAGAAAATGGTAAATGAAAACAGAAAAATATTAATAATAGTAGCTACACAATTTTTTTTACAAACATATCACTATGGTAGTTCAGAAAATGAATTGAAATAGATTTCTCACACTTTGTGGCATATCCCCTTGTTTCCCCAAGATCTTCAATTATTTTGTAAATTGACTATGACTTTCTAACAATAAAACAACCTAGACACAGCTATCTTGAACCTTTTCTCCAATTTTTACACAGTTATAAATACATTCTATTGTGAGGAGGTACTGCACCTGCCAACAAAATCTTCATTCCACAAGAAGAAACTAAAAGAGTAATAGTTGATGCAAGTGAAAATGTTTAATCTATGCAAAAATCACAGACAATCTTCAAGTTAGGCTAATTTACGTCGTTACCCTAGTTAAAGCCATAGGCGTAACTAGACCTCAACCATGGGGGGGGGGGTCACTTCAAAGATATGCCATGATCCTCCATTTTTTGAACCCGTTTTTCATTCGCATTTGTCAGCGCTGGTAGTGGTTCTATTTCTTTGCATTAGTGTGTTAAAATAATACATTTGTCAAGACTTTAAAATTAACCAGCACTAATGACCCAATTTTTCTTTTCTTTTCTGCCCCCCTCCCCCTCCCCCCGGTTACGCCTCCTATGGTTAAAACAACTCTTAAGAATTCCATTACATACGTTTTCAACAACACAAAAATATGTAAAGTATAGCTATAAATTATTTTTATAGTCTAACGGAAAAACTGAACTCTGTTACCGTTAGGAAAATTTACCGGTGCAATAAATGAATGAATCATGCATTTTTTTCATTGTTATTTAACATAAGTTTCCTTCGATTATTGCTTATTTATGTAAATTTATTTTACCTTCTTGGTAATTTTAAGAACAAATATAAAGCTTATTATAATTATTATTATATGTATATAAGAACTATTTGCTAATCTGCTTAAGAAACTGGAAATTTTAGATATTATGTTCATTTTACATTCGGTATTTTCCGTGATAATAAATGTGTATATAATAGTGTGTTATTTATCAAGTTCTATAAACCTCATTTTGTTTTATTAATTACGAGCGAAGCATAACCGAGCGAGTGTTTATTTAATAAAACGAGTGATTAAGGAGTTTCCTAATATACTCAAAATAAAATAATACAAAATTACTTGTCTGTTGTCGTGTCGCATTGTGTTATTTTGACGGATTGATAGTTTTGACAAGTATCAATCAACTTAATTTGAGTGTCAATTGATTTTGCAATTGAAAAATCTAGAGCACACGGAGTCACGGTTTGTCAAGGTCTATTATTTAAAAGATCACTTATTGCCATGGAAACTTCGGCAATAAGTGGCATTTTAGATGGAAGTAGAAAATAGTAGATTGTTTAACAAGTAAAGAAAAGTGATGGTTTTCTAGCGAGTGAAAACAGATTGATTAACGAGCGTAGCGAGTGAATCAAGTTTTCACCGAGCTAGAAAACTCACTTTTTTTACGCGTTGAACACGTAATTTTTTCGTGTACTTCACGAGAATTATAATTTTAAAAATAAAAATTGTCATTTTCCTATTATCAAAGTAATCCGTATCAAGGATTTGTTTACTTAATGACAAAACATCACAACAAGTAAACGACTAATGTGTTGCTAACAAGAAAAGTCCCACTTTTCTTAATTATTTTGGGTTAAAGAATATTATCAATTTCTATCAAGTACACGAAAAAATATTTTACCTATAACCTGGATTTTATTGCAATTTAAGATAAAATATTTTATTCCAATCAGACAAATTCTTAAATATGATTTCCACACGTTTATTATGTGTCTACACGAATAATCGCAACACTTATGCTTCAGGCAAAAGCTTTAATTTGTTCATAAAACAATGCACCACGAAAAATCTGTTAAATATTTAAATCTTTTTTCAGGTTTGGTCCATTAATTTGGCGCACAAGCAAGGAACGCAAGAAGTTGAATAAAGCAGCTCGCAGTGCAAAATGTAACAGTGGCGATAGCGGAATTCAAATAGAGGTAAATTTTGAACAGCAACAAGATAAAGCACAGATATTCATAATATAAAAATTAATTTTTGCATCAGTTTTTGTATAAACATCAAAACTATTCACATCATGACACATGTTTATTTTTTTTTTTGGTTTTCTTTTCCGGAATATATTTCATTGAATAAGTTGAATCTGAATAAAATATAAAAGAAAATTCCACCAATTCCTTACAGAGAGGAGACAGTTCCACTAATTTTTCTCAAATTTTTACTAGGCTGCGAATAGACTAGCTTGGTAAGATATCTGTTTATATCTATTGAATACATATTCTCTATATTATATTATTATCTATATATATATATTTTTTTTGAAATTCTCCCAGTTCGTTTTTTGTTTTCTATTTGGAGTGATATTTTATTTTTTTGTTTCGTCTGTATACCTGATTGTATTTGTCCATAAACATATTTTTACAAAGTAGTGATTAGTCGCCTTCTATTTTTTCTGTTTCTCTGATCCTTTCGTCTTTATTGTTGGTTATTAAAATTATTTTACTTAACTTATATATTTTCCTACGTATTATACATACCACTTGTGATGCTTCATTTATTTGGAACTGTTTTTGTTAACATTGACTGTAAATCATCTAGTTTTTTGGAAAAAACCACCACCATACACATTTGTGCGTAAATGCTGATGTTAAGTCTTGTTATTATTATATGAAATTCATACAGGAAAGGTAAAAATAATGAAACAACGAACATACTAAAATATTTAATAGCTGTGGATTACTTGATTATTTAAAACAACACGCTACAAATACATTTTAAAATTAAGGGAGAGTGCCTGCTACCTCAACCTGTTTCTCCCAAATCCTGACTTTTTTTTTGAAATATTTAAACAATTATTTTTTTACATTATTTAAAAAATAAAAGAAATATGATAGCGTTGTCCTCTTTCCGAAAATATTTGTAGAAAAGAAAATGGAGAAATATCGGAAAATTAACAACACTATCATAATTTAAAAGATATTCTAACTACGACTTTGAAAAAGTCGAAAAAATATTTTCACAATTAAACCTGTGATTCGGAAAATATAATAAATACTGCAAGACTAATAGCTGGAGAAATTTTAAAGTGAAACATGATGCAGTTTGGGCTAGCAGACGGAATTTCGCCATATGGAAATTATCGGTTCTTAGAATTATAACAGAGACACATAGTTTTACGATCCCCCATTCACATGTCACGTTGATTTGAATGACACAAGTCTAGTGGCGTTTCAACCAGGCATAAATCAGAGTGCCTTACCGCTGCAACTTAACATGAATTTTCTATGTTTTTCACACCATCAATTAGTAAAACGTATGTCGGTGTAAAAAAATGGATGACGGAGTTCCTTTAACCTGGGAACGCAGCCTTAAGAATTAAGTTGAATCAACCAATTTATTCCGGATGTAGTTCTTTTCGATAAATTATTGGGACACCTCCTTCATTTTCCATAATTTTCTTTTGCAAGTTTCCTATCTTTTTGGCCTGTGGCTAAAAACGTAAACACGAGGAAATCCGAACCATAATAAGTTTAAATAAAATATATATTTTAACTTTTCTCTGCCATTCTTCCTTTAATTTATGTATAATGATAGTGTACGAAGGACATTCAATCCATCTCATATGATTTAAATGCAAGGGAGAAGGATAAAGACATATCAATTAAAAACATTTGTATTTAGCGTATGACATAAGTACCTATATGCAATTTACATACTCTATAGTAATTAAAAAGAAATAGAAGATATTTATACATCGTAACTTTTATTTAACTTAATCCGCCATTCTGTGAAATTAATACGATATAGTCGAGTTTTTTTGGCAACCGACACGGCCAAAGTACGAACTAAAGACGACGATTCAATACCACTACAAATTTCGATCGCCCGGAACAATTTCAAAACAATCAAAATAAACTAATTAATTAATATTTTAGGATATAGACCTACCCATAATAAAATACTATTATATGAAAGCCATTTACAAATTAAATATCATAAATAAAGCTATTAAATATTAGTTTTTCTACACCTATATTTTATATAACATTTGGCTATACTGTTTAGGAGGCAAGCATTGTTGACAAATTTAAAATGTTTAGATATTACAATTATAACAAACATCAAAAGGTAATTATGACAAATTTCAAAAGGTTATGAATATAATTATTTATGACAGCCCTGAAATGGCTTTTGTAGGTTATATTACTTGACAGATTAAATTTTGCAACATCTCAAATTTGACGCCATTTTAATTTAGTTGCGCATGTCGGTTGCGAGAGCGACTCAACTATAGTTGAGAATTCAAATGTAAAATTTATTGTCAAAATTGACATTTTGAATTTACAAATACTTTAATTTCATCCGTATTTTTTCCTATTTTCTTGATATAATCTTATCATTGTAAAAGTAAAAGATTCCGTGAATTTACAGGAAATATTCTTCCAATTTCTCTACCTGTCATTTGGCATTAATTATACCTTCCCATCGTAACCAGGGGCGGCGTAACGGGGTTCAACTTGAGAAATTTAAACGGCAACGGGGGTCAAATATTCCATTTTCCGATCGTTTTATCCTTTATCTAGCAGTGAAAGAGTTTTTTGGGGTTACCCAGTTTAATGAGTCAAATTTTGAAAGAACTGCCTTATTGCATTTGATTTATTCAGTTCTTAATTAGGTTAAAAACAATATATAACGTTTAACTGAAAAAAAAGAAAGGATTGAAATCTTACTTATGCTCCTTTGAGGTGACAGAAACGCCGTTCTCGGACGGACGCCTACACTTTCCTTAATAATAAAAATATCACCCAATCAGCAGTTATCAAAAAGGAAAACTAAGCTGGGAAGAAAAGGGAAATTTAGGTATCGCCCCAGGACTGAACGCCCGAGAATCCTCCTTTACACTAGGCTTGATAAGCTACTTGTTGTACAAGAAAATCCACATCAAATATCCCCAGAATTAGCTCTGGAGAACGGAATAAGTCAGAGATCAGTGATAAGATATTTAAAAATTGAAAAATGGCGTCAATATAAGCTTAAGCTGGTCCACATATTGCGTGAAGATCATTCAGATCACCGCTTAGAATTCTGCGAAACACTGGTGGAAATGTGTAATTCAAATCACGGCTTAGTGGCCGATAATAATAATAATTTTTGCGGATCAAGCAACATTGACCCTTAATGGAGAAGTTAATCGTCAAAATTTACCAAACTGGGCCCACAAAAATCACTGAATGCGACAACTTCATACTTAGAATTCACAAAAAGTCGACGTTTGGGTAGGAACAGTGGAAGACGGAGTTTTGGGTCCATATATTTTGGAGAGTAACCTAACAGAAGAAATGTATTTCAATTTTTGAGAGATGAGTTATTTTCCGCATTAGCTCAATTATACCCAAATCCAGTAGATCCAGACTTATTACATCACTCATGATGGTACTAGCAGGATCGAGCGTCCCCACAAGGGCAAGAATTAGAGACGACGTTTGTCAAATTACACCAGAGTGTTCGAAACGAATTTGAAAACCGTTTGACTATGTGTTGGTTGGTTGGTGGAACTCAGTTTGAGCATCTTATCCCCTAAGGTTATTTATTTGGGTTGGTCTTGTATGTTATCAGGGAGCTATTGTTTGTTTTGATTAATAATAGCCAAACTAATTATAACGTTGTGACATTGAAAACTCTTTGTTTCTTGTTTTAATGGACCGATTTTAAAAAAAAGTCTTTCGCTGCTAGATAGAAGATGAAAAAAATGTTACATTTGACCCTCTTTGCCATTAATTTTTTTCAAGTTGCCCCCAGTTACGCCGCCACTGGTTGGGATAGCAAGGTATGGTGGAAACGCGTTACATTCAGTTGCACGTCATACTAGATCCATGACGACTCGCCTTGTATATGTTGCCGGATCTATTTTTATTTCTGTCAGTGACATTTGATATAACCAAAGAAAAAAATTATTCACAATGCAATCACTAGAACGTAATATATTTAGTATTGAGATGCTCTAAGACTTCAGTCTTTCTCAACTTATTTATCATATATTGATATAGATTGTCGAAAAACCTTAAATGTTTCATTACGTATCCATAACATAATTTAAAATAAGCAATACTTACGCTATTCACATTAAATTTAACACATGATTATAGAAAAGTTTGTAAAAAGCCTCTACTGTTTACAGAAACCTGTCGGCATTATATTCAACAAACGCAAATAAATAATAAATACACTTCTAAACAGCACTGTTTTTAAACAATTTATATCAAAGCAAAGATAAACATAAAAAAATTGACAGGAAGAATATACAGAACGCACGTCTTTTTGACAGATATGATTTATCTGTCAACACCGAATTGTACTATTAGTCTATTAAAAATATCTGATAAAGAAATTTAATATTGAAACGGAAATTATGTGTTTATTTGCCATGAATGCGTATATTACGATCAATTTATAAATCTTCTGTTTAAGCTAATGAAATAAATGCCCTCAAGTATAATTTAACAGAGTAACTTTTTTAGTTTCCTGATACAGTTATGACAACATGTAAACGTCATCGATGACGTGCAACTGAACTTAACGCGTCTCCAGATAAAATTTATGCCAAAAGTTGGTGATTTAAAAATAAAAATTGACCAGTCCGAGGAAAATTGACAAGAAGTATGGATAAAAATTCACGCATTTTATTCCTTATTTTACACTCGTACTGCATATATAGATGGCTCCGATGGTATTCTGAATCGTTATTGAAAAATTAGCTGACAAAGAAACGTCCAGTCCTCTCGTTATAATCGTTTTATTGGCCAAATATGTTCGGGGAATTTTACTTCTCTAAAGAATTGAAAACCCAATTTTCGATCAATATTAGAGAATGACCTGAAAACCTGCCAAAGTGAGTAATACTTAAGCACGGCGTTGTAAGTCAGTGACTCTTAAAAAAAGGTTCTGATTAAGATATGGTACTACTTAAACTTGCCCTCTCACAAAATTTTGAACCTTCCCAAAATATTTATTTTTTCCATGATTTAGAGGTATATCTATCCAGACTTAGCTAAGATTATTTATTATGCTTTACAAATATTTTTTCTCTTATTACAGTCGGAATTAATAACTGATCCAAAACCTAGAATCACAGTGCTCAAACAGTCAATACTATAATGACGATTTCGCCCTCAACTATAATTCTGTAATTTTTATAACGCTGTTTTGAAACAATATCTTTTAAGATACTTTGAATAATACATTATTTTCACCTTTCCTGGGTAGTTCAATATAAATCCATTCTGTGGCATATTTTCTCTACATAATATATACCTACCCACTTACACATTGCATACTGACACCTATGTTGACTATATTATAGATGCTTTCGTGAGTGATTTGTCCTTTTAGACATTTGTTGTTATACGTGTGTTACCCTTCCATGTCAAAGATAATTCGTGTTTATAACAAATTCCGTCAATAAAATAAAACTTTCCACTTAAATATTAAATGCTGCAAGTTAAACCTTTAAGAAAATAAATAAAATCTACCTAAATTGAATATAAAATTAAAACGAAATGATCCTGTACTTAATACTTATTTAATATAAAGCTGTAACTTATTTAAAATTAAATTAAATATATTTTTCATATTTAAGATATCATTAATTTGACAAAAACATTAATATACGGTTCTTACAGCAAAGAAATAGTAAAAATTGAATATGTATTTCATTTTGTTCACGCAGCGCCATCTGGTAACATAAGCCTTAAACATTTAGTCGATAATGAAGTTATTGACAAGGTTGTAGCATTTCTAATACAGAACTCTAATTTAAGAGCATCTGCTAATATTTTAAATATGTATGAGATTTGTTTTATTAACCTTTTTACCATTAAAAAATACTAAAGTGACGTTATATTTCTTATTAAACTGTAAACATTTGCAACTAAATCTTTCAGGGCTTAACAAACCTTTTTTTAACATTCAATGCCATTGTAATTTGGCTTGCTACACGTTGCCGTATTTATTTCCCATATATCACAAGAGAAAGAATGTAAAAAGTTAATTTATCGAGAATTCGTACTGGAGATATTTTCATTTAAGTGCTTAACTTTTCGTCGTAAATAAGAAGTAAAATTTATTGTCGTCCATAGGACCGGGGGAAGTTGTATAAGACCGGCATTTTGTTGGTTCTTTTTAATTTGTTTTTACCAGTTCTTTAAGTATAATGAATCCCCAATAAATTTAATGAGATTTATTTATGGCCCACTTCGGTGAGATAATGTATGTTCATTTCTTTAGTTATTTTTTCTGATTTGATTTGAAATTTTTGGGTATGGTCTAGGGATTTATTTTTGCGATTTCGGGAATTAATAAAACACATTTTGACAAGAATGGCGTCTAATAAAAATTATAAGACGATCACCATAATTATTATTATTATTATTATGTTCCTTGTTGTGTAGTCAATAAGTTTTCGATTTTTTAAGTTTTGTTTATTAAATTATATTATTTACAATATGACACACACTCTGTTTTTCTTATTTTATGTTCACCAATAATTTTGAGTATGACCCCTAAATATATTTAGGAACTAATAAATGGCAGGCTATCGAAATGTCAAAAAAAAAGTTTCTAAGTTAATAAATGCATAAAGAAACATGTAACGTTGTAAATTTCAATAACTTACTAGCATTATTATCACTGTTAAGTTTTGGATGGATTCACGTCATCAATGACGTATGCCAACTGTTATAAAAATGTACTTACATTCAAACTAGCACTTAATACCATAATATTAGTTTATGTTAATATTCTGCCATTAAACGTATAAATTTGTTATTTTTAACACAAAAATTGTAAATAATCATGAGCTCTTAAAATAAATATCTTAATTTCTACCGCGTTTTCACAAACTTATGTTTTTTTTTAAAATAGATTGCCATGCATTTTTTAAAATATCTTATACAGCGTTAGTAAAAAGTCCCGGAACGGTCGAATAACTTTGTTATTTGAAAATTATGATTTCTGAAATTTGGTATGGGGGTATAGTTAATATAAATGCATTTTATGCAATACAGTTAATATTTTTTTCACTTCCGGTTTAATCGGCAATACGTCCAACTTTTTTTTTTTAAATGGAACGCCCAGATTTTTTTAACACTTTTGAATGCAAAATAAAAAACTACGTTCAGGAAGTATTAAGATGTTTATTTTTATTCACAAGAAAATAGTTAAAAAATTAAAAAAGTGTCCTAATACAGAAAAATCAAGGTACCTTTGAAAAAAGTTGTTGTTTAGTGTTTGCATTCTTTTTGCCGTCACATTTGACAATTTTAAAAGCGTTTTAACTTTTGCATCCCTATAAATTTACTTATTTTAGACATTGACACATTTGAAAATGACAGTAAAACTTACTGAATCAGAACGAATTGAGATATTAATGATGCGTGGGTACGGTGATCGTCAACGTTCTTTTGAAGAGGTTCGTATTTTGGTTGATACTGTTTATTCGGATCGTCACATTAGTAAAAGTAGGGGTATGCCGAACAATTCAAAAGTTTGAAGTCTTTCGTCAGGTGAAGGATTTACCTAGAAGGGGATGTCCATTAACAGCAACAAATGAAGAAACTAGTTTAAATGTGTTACTTACAGTGGAAGAAAATCATCACGTGTCCACAACAGAATTAGGTGAAATTCATGAGATCTCTCAAAAATCTGCTCATAATATTCTTAAATCAGCAAGAATGAAAGCCTATAAAATGTATCCCGTCCATGAGTTAACTGAAGATGATCCAGATCTTAGACTACAATTTTGCGAAACAATGACGGAATTGATCGAGGAGCAGCCTAATGTTTTAGATCACATCATTTTTTCAGATGAGGCAACGTTTTGTCTCAACGGCACTGTGAACAGACATAATTGTCGCTACTGGTCAATTGAAAATCCGCATTGGATTGAAGAAGTCCATACACAGCGTCCTCAAAAGGTGAATGTCTGGGCTGGTCTTGTTGGAAACAACATCATAGGACCATTTTTTATAAGAGGAAATTTAACTGGCAACGTCTACTTAAATTTATAGCGAAATGAGGTTGTTCCAGCACTTGCGGCCCTCTTTCCAAATGCAAACATATTTGATCACCCTAATGCACATTTTTGGTTTCAACTAGATGGAGCTTCCCCCCATTTTGCCCATAATGTTCGCGATTATTTGAATGGAAATTTTCCCGGACGTTGGATCGGACGTAGAGGAGCAATCGAATGGCCAGCACGTTCGCCAGATCTCTCGCCATTAGATTTTTTCTTTTGGGGTCACTTGAAATGTCAAGTGTACAAAAATCGTCCCCATAATCTTGAACAATTGGAAGAGAGAATAGTTCAAGAAGCCAATCGCATCACTCCAGAACAAATAGAAAATTCAATAAGAAATTTTACTGACCGTTTACATTTTTGTCAAATTGTAAATGGAGAGCATTTTGAACAATTATTGTACTCGCAACCTGAATAGACAGTTATCTTGATTTTTCTGTATTAAGACACTTTTTTAATTTTTTAACTGTTTTCTTGTGAATAAAAATAAACATCTTAATACTTCCTGAACGTAGTTTTTTATTTTGCATTCAAAAGTGTTAAAAAAATCTGGGCGTTCCATTTAAAAAAAAAGTTGGACGTATTGCCGATTAAACCGGAAGTGAAAAAAATATTAACTGTATTGCATAAAATCCATTTATATTAACTATACCCCCATACCAAATTTCAGAAATCATAATTTTCAAATAACAAAGTTATTCGACCGTTTCGGGACTTTTTACTAACCCTGTATATAATATAAGCCTTGATTAAACTGACATCAATTTGTATATATTTGATTTTCAACTGTTTGTGAGATATGGCGATTTTTTGTCAAAACAATGTTTCACCTTTCGAAACATTGCTACGAAATAAGAATTAATGATGAAAGACCTATTGTAGGCTGAATTAGTAAAGATACCATATTAGAATGTGAATTTAATGTCTATTTCAATATTTCAGCGGGCGTAGATCTCTTTCGTTTTGTCACCACCATTTGTGTTACTACACTATCCATGAACGAAGTATTACAAGATCAATATTTGCTAAATTAACTGAAATAAACTTGATGTGTGCATACATTTCATGACTGAACGATATTTGCTCCAACTCTAACCAATTCTGCATTTCATGTTGGTACTATGATAATGTATGTACATTTTAAATAATAATATTAACTACAGCATGCTGGGAGTGATAATAGTATATCTCGATTTGTCAAACATATATAATAATATGTAAGTCTGATTACAAGAATAAATCGACAATTCTGAAATATTTGAGATTCTGAGACTTGTAGACTGTGAAAGAATATGTGGACGAATTCGTGGTTGATGTTGAATTGACCTTCTGCTGTGAATCTTCCTAGTAATGGCCATAGCCTGTCTCGAGCGGAATTGGCTTGTCTTGCTACGTTTTTGAGGTAAAGAGAGTATGTTAATCTATTGTCGAGAAACTCCACAGTAGGTTGCATATCCGGACCAATGGTATTCCTTCGTGGTTGATGTTGAGTTGACTTTCTGCTGGTTTTGTTATTTTTTTTGAATATCATTACTTTAGTCTTATCATTGTTTATAACAATTCTCCAGGTGTGACACCATTGGACAATGACATATAGTGCTGTTTGTCGGGATTTTATTGCTGTGTTTGGACTGAAGGACTGGCTCAGTATGGCTGTTGTCGTCGTAGGTGGCTATTATGTCGTCATCTGGTTTAGAAATATCGGCTGTATAGATGGCGTACAAGTGGGGAGATAGAGTTGATCCTTGTGGAACTCCTGCAGTCAGAATTTTGTTCGATAATAGTGTCTTGTCAATTTTTAAGTTGAAATTTTTTCTGTGAAGATACTCGCTTATGCTGCGAACTAGATGTTTCGGATATCCAAATGCCTTTAGTTTGTAAATGAGTCTGTCGGAAGCTTTTCGAAATGTTCAGAAAAGCAGCTGTGGTAGTTGAATTTTTGCTAAATCCTTTATGTTTCTGTGATCCTGACAAGTTGTAATTGAGGAACTTTTAGCAAAAACAACCTTAGTCCATTTTCTTGAATTTGAAATAATCAAAAAACATGTTCCAACTTGGTTATATCTAAAGATATTGACATTTTGGTTTGGCTTAGATGTTCGAACAAGTATTTGGATTTTATTAGTTTAAAATAATGTAACAACTAAATTGACATTGCTGAGCAATTTGTTGTTCATGATCGAATTTTGTAGGACATTGGTTGTTTTTGTAAAAAATCTATATTAATAAAAATAAAAGACGTGTCAACATTAAAATTAAGTGTTTTATTGAAAAGAAATGTCAAATTTCATTACACATTATTATTCCGCGCCACTGCTGTTGTCTTCATTTTCTGTCTCTTCATACTCTCCTTTTGGAACGATGTTTGCTTGCTCTGTTTTAAATAATATTGTTGATTTACTGACGTTTGAACAAAATTTTCCAATTTTGTTAGAAAAGCTAATTTATATGGCTTTATTGCTATTTCTTGTCCATACAATAGTTGCAAATTCAATTCTTATGGTAATTTCTTCTCATTTCGAACTTGAATGGTCTCCCATAAACCAGTGTAGTGATGTCTCACTTTAACATGATCAACGTTTGCCGAAATCTCCATGCAACGGATTCCTTTTATTTTCATAGGTGGTTTTGTATTAGAAGTGAAGTATGGTTTTAAAGGATCTGCAATATTGAAAAATGCCGATTGTTCTACTTTTATCATGTTAAAAGGAAATGGTTTTTCTCTTGCAGATAAAATAAGTTCGTCCCAATCCGATTGAATTTCAGCATTGTGCTTTCTTTTCCTAGCTTCAATTAAACTCACACTGGAAAGTAGTAAATAATTTTTTGGAACAGATTCCAACCATGAACAAGGAAGTAAAGAAATCGGACCATAACGTAGTTTTTATTTTGACCTGGACAACTATCACTAAATAAAACCAAAGTATCTTTTTCTACTCCACGATTATTAAAGTAGTTCAGCAACAACGAAGTGACATCATTTTGCCTATTGTTTCGTCATAGACGAACATAGTGGCCTCATTCGTACCAAAATCATGTACCCCGAATACATAGTACCACAACTGGTTCGCGAAAGACATCACCCGTTCGCAGATGAGGCAAGGGTTGGTTTTGCATATAGTCAAATGACAAACAAGTCAATTCATCTTGTTTGGCTCGCAGTTTGTAACTACGTTTAAGGTCATAAAATTTTACGGCTTTAGCTAAGTGAAGAGTTTTTTCAGTAATCAGGTTCTGTTTTAATTCTAGGTCCTCAGTAGCATTCATCTTTAGCATCAACTGATCACAAATTGGACAGGTATCACTTCTTGGTAAACCAAAGCCTATGTTAAATTTACTTTTGAAAACTGACCAATATGCCTTGTAAGTAACATTAATTTTGTACTAAGAACACCCTAAACATCTTTTTAATAGAAAGAGTTTCGGGCAAGTCTAGACGATTTGGATTTTTGCGTCTCGAATAATAACTCTGCCGAGCTTTAAACGATTCGATATCTTGTGTGATAAGCGTTGCAATTTCTGCGGGTAATTTATTAGGTCTATATTCATGCGTGCCACGTTTGTCCCTAGGAGAAGAACGACGGTGTAAGAGAAAGTTCTGAAGACGCCGTCGAAAATTGTCTTGTTCATTTTTGGTTGTCATCGCGTTGAATATATGAAGTATATTTGTTCTGGAATCTTCAGAAATTGTTTCGAAACACTTGCGTTTTTTACATCTACAATCGGAAACCCTTGATTACCTCTTGTGTTGTGATACAATGAAAAATCAAACATACCTGCAAACTGGTCCTGTAACTCTTTCAGGTACTTCTTTTCCAACATGATTATTATGGGCTTCCCCATGTATTTTTTGATATTAATGATTTCTTCTTTTTTCTCTTTTCTTTTTTTCCACTGTGTAGGATTAGTTTCATCTGTATATTGTTCAGAATCATGCATTTTGGAAACAATAAACTAGCACATACGCACCATCAATTAAGCAAGGTTAGGAACTGTTAGAAATGTCAAAATGGTTTCTAGCAAAAATAACCAAGGTCCAGGACTAAGGTGGTTTTTGCTGAATATCGATGAGACTATGGTTATTTCTGTAGAAACACTTAATTTTTGATTAATATAACTTGTGACAATGGCGCTCTTCCCCAGTTATTAAACGATTTTCCGGCCCTGAATCTACGTGTCGC
Organism: Amphimallon solstitiale; assembly: GCA_963170755.1. NCBI lineage: Eukaryota > Metazoa > Arthropoda > Insecta > Coleoptera > Scarabaeidae > Amphimallon > Amphimallon solstitiale. Next base: position 109,935,525 of record OY720681.1, on the reverse strand, counting down.
ACGTGCATCTCATTTTTACTTTTTTTTGGGCTATGGTTGTTTTTGCTAAAAGCTCCTCAATTTTATTGAGTGAAATTTTCGGAATCCATGCTGCTCATTCGGGATGAAGTTTTTTTCGCTGGTATGTTTGTCTAGTAATTGCAGGATTACTCTGTCACTCCCAGAATATATCATAGTAATTATACAACTAGATTGTGTAAAAACGTACCCTCAAAATATCAAGTTTTTATTCGTGGGCAGACGGCAGAAAAAAAATAATAAAGAATTCAATTGGCCTTACGTCGACCCTGGACTAAATATCCACCTGCTTCACTTTCACAATCGGTCCTTTTCAAGGCCACCATATTACTTGTGTTAAAAAAAATGGAGGAGGAATAGATACTTCTTAATAAATATCAAACCATTAATTACTTTAATTTTACACCTGCTAGAAAAAAATAATTACATTCTTGATATTTACTACGATTTATTGAATATTCTAAAATAATAATAATCACCTGTTTCCGACTACAAACACATTAAAGAGCAACAACCTTCCTATTTTAAAAATAAAAACAATCTTTTATTGTCTGCAATAAAGTGCGTCGCCCATCTGGGTCAACAACCGACTACATAGCTGCCTTATTTAGACGCATCGGGCAAAAAATATGTTTTATATGAATGAGTACCATTTAACGTTTTTTCCCGGTTTTATACAAATAAAAGCGTATTTTTCTATGAATGCTGTTCGTTTCTATTTACAAATGAGCATTCTTACGTGTATTTATAAACATACATTCTATGCCAGGTCCGTAATGTAATTTTTTATTCTAAAAAACAACATAGAAAATTAAATTTTTAATTTCTTCGTTATTGCGGTATATTTGGGTCTGTTTCTGTCCGGACTTTACATACCTGCTACTCCGTCTTTTTATTTCTGGGACACCGTGTATAAGAGATGCTAAATAGAAAGGCTAAGAGTTCTTAAAAAATAATTATTTTTTGTAGGATATTTATAATGCCAAAAGAAATGAAGTCTGTAAAACTAAATATAGTTAAAGAACATACTGTATGAAGAAAAATATTTGTCGACTTGAGAAAACGTCAAAATTCGCTTTAAAAAAAATTGAATAGAACACTTACAGACACGCAATGACATTTTTAAGGATAGTTTAGATACTGTCGCGTTTGTGACAGAAAAATTCTCTCCATCTGTTAGCTGAAAACAATTAAGAAAAATTTTATAATTGATCTCGTGTTAGAATATTAAAGCGGTGGACTAAAATGAAACACTTCTTTATATGTAGATTTATTTATGCTTTTTCCATTGGCTTTGAACACGCAATAGGTGTATTGAAGGAACATAAATCAGAAGAAAAATTTACTAAATAGCAGAAACTATCCTAATCGGATTTAACATCGCGCGAGTTACAAAAATGTATATTAAGATAACTTTCTTATGATTAAACTTATATACATTTCTCTAGTCTCTACTGTTACCTACTAATATTTTAGTAAACATTCGATAAAATACATATATTTATTCAAGACTAGGCTTCTACCGTAGCAAGTACTCGTACATATATGAGGAAAAAAAACGTGATAGAGAAAAATAAATCACAAAGAATTAGCTTGTCGCATCTATAAATTTAAATGACATCAAACTCGTACATTCCTAATGCAAATAATACAAATAAAACAATAATAAAAACAATCTGCGCAGTAATTCGATACCAATTAGATATGGATACCGTGTTCATACAATGATAAATGATACGAGTACGTATACATATAGTATATGAGCTGAGAGATATAATGTAAAATCTCTTTCAGTCATGATTTTTTAGCGAAAGCACTAACACACGCTCTGAAAAATTAAAAATTAATTTAAAAAAATGGACAAAATTAAACAGTTTTAATAAAATTATACCTTTCATGAAGCATGAAATAAAATGTTAAAAACTTACTTTTACTGTACCGCCGCGAAATTTCGCGTAAAACATTATAAATTTTGCGTAAAACATTATAAATTTCGCGTATTTAATAAAGAGGCGGACATTATTGAATTCGAGCGATATACTGCGACTAGAATGTTGTCGAGAACGCGTAGAAATCATCGCGACAAGTTACTACGTCAACCGCTTACGAAGCAGAAGAGAATGAAGAGACTGCTGTCGGAGGTGATCGAGTGTTTTCTGTGCTTTCAGATGGCACCTGGTTGCGGCGGAGGAACAGGAGGAGACAGTTCGGAGTCCCATGATACAGATCGGCCGGACGACGAGCTGGACAGTCCCCCGGCCGTCAGAAGAAGAGGTCATCACTCCTCCAAAGGAGCCTCTTCCAGACCCCACTCAGACTTGCTCAACCAAATCCTTATTGATAAATTCAAAGTAAGTATTGACAGTGATATTATATATTCATACTTTCTCGGAATATGTTCGAAATCTGGAATCCAATGAACAACTGAAAGTATCGTAGATGCCGAGGAGCGAATAACTTAATCGCATACGAAAGTCTATTCAAAAGTTTACAAGCACAAGTTTAGTTCGTAAGAATCCATAAATATTTCTACTAGTTCCTTTGCGTGCGCGAGCTCTTACACAATTAACATCAGTATTTTTGTATCAGTTGATGCTCCTGACAAATCATTTTTCTTGGATGAAACTGATGTCATTTATCAGGTTGTATATACCGATAGGTCCAGCTCGGAACGGGCCATAGTCAGCAATGAGTGGCAACACCGAAACCCCCACCGAAACCCCTCTACCCGCAGCAGCAGCACATTGCAGTTAAGAATTTAGTAAGACTTAAACCGCGCAAGGATATAGTCGTTTGCATATTCGTTCTGTACACGTAATTTGCCCATTTGTTTCAGACATAATGAGGTCCAATTTATTATTATTATTGTATTCTTAGCTGCTACGGAAAAGTAATTTTAAGTAATAAAAAAACAATAACGTTTTCTAAAAGAAAAAAGAATCAATAATTCTACAAAATAAATTCAAATTTTAAGAAAGTCACTCAAAATAGGAGTACGCGGAGTGCTTTCGTACACACGTTGCCACATAGCACGTTCCATACGTATATTGTTGCCTATGTATGGCCCGTCGCGGGCTGGACCTATCGGTATATGAAGAATTATGCGCATCTGGTTGAAACGCCTGTGCATTCCCAAAAAGCAGGCGTTTGTATTGCTGTTTCTCGTAAAGTTATAATTATTTCAATCTTCCTTAGAAGACCAGGGAAATAATGGCATTATTGCATGAAGTCAAAAAGATATGTCTATACTGCTTTAACAGTATACATGACAAATATTGGCCGACATGTGCTGCCTTTTTTCAATGATATTTAGTTCTTGTCGATAAATACGATACTTGATGTTAGAACCTTATTCTAAATATTTCATATTTTGTTGAGATAAGTCTTCTATGCGGATTTTATTGCAATTACTTATTACATAGAATTGAAGCGCTTTGGCAACCGACATGCGCCAATAGATCAAAATGGCGTCAAATTTGAGATGGAAAACTTTTCCTATCAAGTAATAGAACCTACAAAAGCCATTTCAGGACTGCCATAAAAAATAATATAAAGCTGCCCAGAATAAGTGACTTCTACCACTAGTACTAACAAATATGGCCGTCTGTAGTCATATAGGTATATGTAAATAAATAAATTATTCATTTTATTGCGTTCACTAATAATCTGCAGAAATCCGTCCGAAACTGCTGGTATCTGGTAGTGGATTAATTGTCTATGTTAGGATATATTTTTAAAAATGAATTTTACCATAAAAAGCGGTATCGAGTCGTTTTGAAAGAAATGCAATTATCTGTGTTAAGCCAGGGAAGTGAAAATAAAGACATGATATAAAGAGGAAAGTATTAGTTATTGGATGTATTGTTCTTTCTACTTTGGTCTCAAAAGAAAGCTGCTTTTGTAGCACATTTTTCACTGAGGACAGTCGCCGTGACATCTTAACTGGTTATATCTCAGCGTTTCTATTAATGTAAAGTTATCATAGTTTCTAAACATTTATACAGGATTATGAATTATGAAACAAAAACAAATTATGAACAGATTGAGAATGGAATGATACGAACTAATTATTATGTATCTCTATATCGGTTCAACTTTCATACATATACAGTCTGTCCAGATTTCGATGCTCATCATTGGTATATCGGTTATTAGAAGACATAGAGGAACGGCTAAATGGGGAATATTTTGCAGAATTCAGTGTTCGCAACAAATCTCATTTCAAATTCATTCGGACTTTTTACAATTTTGATATATTTTGAAAAAACAATATTTTCCGATTTGAATTTTCCTCAATAACCCGATAACGCCTAATGCGATCGCTTTTAAACTCTAACATTTTTCAGACACTTTTTTAAGACAAATTTTTTGGTGTTAAAGTAACCCCCAATTTTCATTTGTTTCCAAGTTCTTAGCGCTCTCTTTTGTTTATCTTATGGCGGCCATATTGGATTTTTAATTAGTTAGATAGTCCTTAAAAATAGTTTTTCAATAATGTACAACATGCTTAATAATATGAACATTTAAATAAAATTTCACTCTAATACGGAATTAATTAGGTGGCCATGAAATTAAATGGTAGTGTAAAGCAGACGATAAATAAGCTCTGTCATTATTGACATGTAAAAGTGCAGTGAAACTGGTGGGAGATTTAGAACGTTGTGTAAGTAATTACCGTTAAGCATGGAGATTAATAAGAATTGATATTGGCACACACATTTTCAAATGAAGTAAAGGTTGTTATGTTGGAAGTTTATTTCAAAGTAAATAGAATCTCTGAAAATGCAGAAGTTACGCTCAGCGTTTTCCGGAAAGACCACAACCACACCGGTCAATTTTTAGCAGAATAATCAGAAACTTAGTGAACTATGGAAGCTTCGAACAAAGAAGATCTATTAAGTTAATAATGCTGATATATTTCAAAATAATAATTTGCAATATGTTATGAACAATCCAAGTACATGAGTACGTCGAGTGGCTCGTGAAACTGGAATTCCGAAATCTAGTGTTTACAGAACGTTGAGAAAAAAACAAATACCACCCATACAAACCAACAATTGTGCAGGGTTTAAGCGAAGATTACAATTTAGCAGGTGGTGTCTACAAAAATGTGAACATGATACTGATAATATAATAAAAAAGAAATCAATAAAAGTTCGTACCAATCAAACCACACCAGAGATTAAAACCAAATAGAAATTGAAATCTTCTTTGATTTACCAAATGTGGATTTTCAGTATACCAGTGATGATACTTATGCCTATTGAACACTCCGCAGTTGGTAAACCGTGTTTACCAACCAAAACTCCAAAAACTAGAAAATTATAATACTTAATTGAAATTATATCAGACGGCATCACACAGGTCTCTAACAATACGGACTAATCCGATCACCAATAGATGGCCATACCAGCGGGAAAATTGTATTAAAAATGGATTCCAAAAATAAAAATAGAAATGTAAAATTAAATCAAAATATTCCGAGACAAAAGGAAACCAACACAATGTATACTACATAGAAAAATAAAATTAATTTGTGAGCTAATATACAGCTCGCCCCCAAATTAAATCAACTAAACATTCTAAAATATAGTAAATTCAACTCAAAATAATGAGGACAAATAAGGGGGAAAAAAAAGAAGGTGTAACAGTTATTTTTGAGTTTGTAGAATGAGGCATTGGAATTGATGGTTTCGAGTTACCATTATTACAAAATAAAACGTCTTTGAGACTTGTTTTCGACGAATCGATAAGCAATCGCCATTCTGCAGGATTATATTGAATACTCAATTCATACAAAAGTTGATTTACATCAGTACAGTAACAGAAATTTCTGTCAACTTTGTAATGAACTGATTTTGTCGTGACGATTCTTCAATACAAAGATTATTGTAGTGGAATGCAAAAGATTCCATTCTTTTAATCGAGATCCGAAAATTTGTGATTTTTCTTTGGTAAACCCAAATCCCGTATCAAATCATTCAGATCTGATTGAGTAATGAGTTGTAGTTTGTCAGAAGGAACATACGTGAGATCACTTGAGAATGACACATTGAAAGCATCGTTTATATCTTCCTCGTCCGTGGAATTTGCATAAGAAGTTGAATACATGGGAGTTGGAAGCTCACAATCAGTTCTTTTGAACGATTTGCTTACAGATGGAATGTCTGGATACATTACTTTGCGTTTATTTGATTTTGAAAACCCTTCAAGCCTTTAAGTGAATTTATTCACTTAAAGGCTTCTTTTGCGATTTTGTAACATAATGTAACGAAATAAATGCACAAAAAGAAGCAGACCTCCGGGCGACGACAAAAAACGTACTCGTAAACAGGCAATAAATCATCCACACACATACGTATGGGAACCGACGGAAAGTCGGGAATTTCTCTGGAAGGCACCCGGGCTATCGAGATGGTCGATAGAATTTTCTCGTATACTTCAAGGCCTTTTACGATGCAATATAAGAACAGCTGGGGCCGGGATAATTCATTCATTGAATAGTTTTCGTACGGTTAAATAAACATAAATAAGTGAGCGGTGCAATTTTTATTACAGTGCAATAAATACATAAATATTACAGATATAAATAGTAGTGATAGAAATAAATACGTGTGTTAATTTATTCGTAGTAGTTTTAAGTGCGTTACATTTATTTTATATTTTTATATTGTGATTAGTTTTAAGTGTGTAGATATACAGACAGTTTTAAAACATTTGCACGAGTTGTTTATTGCGAACCCGAAAACGCAACAATAACAAAAACTGTCCGGAGAATTTTTACAGTCTCTTGTACGGTTTTCCATTCTTGAAAATCACACGCAACATAAGTTCTGAAATACTGCTTAAAACTTTATTATCTAAGTGACAATTCAGTGACATTTCATTTGTCTCTTGCAACAACTAAACAATAAATGAATCGCTACACCGGCTGAAACTTTCATATATGCACGTATCTATTCCAGAGTTTCCATTTTAGTATATTAAGCGATACTAATATATTAGAATTCTCTACTTCTCTCTGGAATGCGTGCCGTCGTATCCCTTGTAGTTGCAGCTGCCCTTCAAGGTATAGCCGCGAACATGCTCGAGCTTACATACTTTTTTAATTGTAAATTTTATGTTAATCTTAGTGAAAACAGATAAAAAATGTATTTTGAAAATGTTAGAATACAGTTTTTATGCTTAAAACAATGCAAAATATTAAAATTTTAGGCTGTTGAGTCAGCTATAAAAGGCGTGTCGGCTAGTGTAATATGTGATAGCGGATCGGAAATAAAAGGAGCAGTTTGTTTTAACAGTGAGTTAGAAATACCATTATGCCCAACGAAGTAAGATGACTTCAATTTACCTATAGTAGTTTCAATTTCGTATTGACTAGTCGGTTGATTTAATAATATTGGCCCTGTTTTCTCCTTTCTTACAATACTTGTCTGTAATATTTTTAATCTATGCTGCCGCACTTTTTGGATGGTGCCGCACACACCTTTGCACTTAATTACGTTCAATCAATTTAAACGAATACGAAACTTTTAAACGTTCGCTTTTTAAAATTAGATTCAAAAATCATTCCAAGAATGTACAAATTAAATATTTAGATTGGACTAAACAAGATATGTAGGTGTAGTAGTGTAGCGTTGCGTCAGCTGTTTGTATTTTGATTTAAATTTAAATTCATATGGATGTCAATTGCGTAAATTTTCTTTAACCACACGTAATTCCTCACATAACAAATGAACTCGGTTCAGATTATTGTACGTTCACGCAATATAAATAATCTCTTTTTTTCTTATTATCAACTTACAATTCATTATTAAAACACAAATAGCACGGAAGAAGACAGTCGACGAAACTGTAATGTTATCGCATGACACATTTATGTACACAAGACAGGAAGTAGGGGTACAGGAAACCCGTCAAAAGAAAAGCTAATCGCGCGAATTCGCTCGACAGGTGTTGATGTCGGGGAGCGCACTAAAGGGTATCTCGAGAAAATAAGACGTGAAATAGGGGCCCTTTTCAAAGATATCCTGCATTATAGTCTACATAAAGCGCAGCTGCACGTCATAAGATTCAATTTTTCGAGTTCAAAATCACTGGAATAATTCGTACGCTTATAAACACATACTATGCATTTTCACTATTAAACAAAGAAAATAAATGTAACATAAAAGAGATGTTATATACTAGGAAACTCGTTATCAAATGTCTATAGTGTGCGCCGTCAGGCAAGTCGCAGCATAAACATTATTCAACACGTTCGTAAACGAAACTCTTATTTTTTTTTTTCATTTTAATCAGTGCGCGAGTGTTTGTCGGTGATGACAAACCATGTGAGATGTTTTTGGTGTAATTATAATCCTTAATGGTAGTGAAAAAGACCGTGCTTTGTTTTTTATGGTGTCGCTAATGAATGCATTAATTTAACGTTTGTTTTTTGATTGTTTTTATGGCCGTGTGATATTTGTGGATAAAACGGGCAAATATTCAAAGGATGAATACAGGTGAGGAATTGCATTTACTTGTATATTATAGAATTTACCATATATTTTATCAGGCAAAATTTACAGAGGACGAATTGGTAGATTGCAAATTCTTTTTCGGGAAGGAATCATTTTATAGTTTTATAGCGCGCCAAATAGGAAACGATTTATAACATGTTATATTTAGATAGTGTATGTAATACACACACGTGTCGTATACCCAGAGATAGGTTGTGGTTTTCTTTTCATATATTTTATATAAATCAGATTTAGATCAAGCATAGAATTACCATATCTTTAAGTAAATACAAAATAATATGAAAAACGATTCAGATTAGCCTTCCAGTTAAAGTAGAAAGGAAAATTTGCATTCGTAGAAGGAGAAAACTTTACAAAGTTCCAGGAATCACATTTTTTGGTGCCTAAAACGTGGGGGCGTTTTTAAGTTTGCCAAATGGGGGAAGAGGATAGAAAATAAAAATACACAATTTTTTTCGTTTATGTATTCACCTACCCTAATAGATCTTTTGATTGGCTTGTATATGTCTTTAAAAATGCAACTTTGTCTGAAAAATACCCCGAAATTCTGTGATATAATTCTTCATCGCTCGTGTATTTCTTCCCACGCAGCTCTGACTTGTTTTAACCGATTCATGATTGAAGCGTAGTATTTTCCAGTAATGGAAACCCCTTTATCTTTGTAGTCAATTAACAGGTCCCAAAAACAGTAGCCATGAGTTTTCTGGCCTGTTTGGATGGAGGTGCGCCTTTTTTATGCCACTTCATAGAGTCTTAGATTCATCCCCAGTAACATATCGACCATCAAGGCCTTCATTACAGAGGTCCAAAAATGCTCGGGAACATCCCAAGCGTTCTGGTTTTTGCGGCTTTGTAAGCATTTCGGCATACATCTTGCTCTCACCTTAGTCATGCCAAGATGATTATGAAGAATTGTAAAAACGGTTGTAGCAGACACATCATTCGTGCGAGTGTGTCTTCTTTAGCCGAAAATCTTCCATTATTAATTTTTGGACACTCTGGAATGGTCACTTCGATGGGCCTTCGCGGCCGTGGGTCTTCTTCAAGTGATTCCCTACCTACCTTAAAGCGCTTATGCCACTTGAAATCCACAATTTTTCCCAGTTGAGAATCTTGGTATACCGATGACGTTTCTTCCAGTGTGGCATGAACAGACCATTCTTGTTTTGTAAGGAACTTGATAACGGCGCGATTTTCGATTTTCTCCATATTTTCTTTGATAGTTTAAAGATTACTGATGCGGTTGTGTTAAAACTTTATATTTATACTAATAATGAGTGACTAAACACGTTACGATACGAAAAAGCTCTGCTACTACAATCCAATCCCTCCATTCCGCGCGTACTTAAAAACGCTTCCTCGTGCTTTTTTCGTAACTTGGGTAACTTTATCGTGTGCTTAGAATAAGTAAGACATACAAGGAGATCATAATGTCATAATGTAGGTGTTGACAAGTTTGTTGGGGATGCTGTCATAGATTTAACAGTGTTGCTAATATCCTATGTGTAGAAATAATTAATCGAGGCGGGGGATACTTGTTGAAACTCTATAGTAACAAATAACAACACTTGAGAGTTTCAAAATACATACACAATAATACATTAAAATAAATATTACATGGCGCGTTAGCGTTAGCCACAACTTGCGATGATTGGAAGGTTTGATTACAATAATATTTATATTGATATTATAGAGCTCTTGAATATTTGAAATATTCGTTCAAATTACTTGGTTATATAAGTAGATAACTAATTTGTTTTCATAAGTTTCGCAGGAATATTTGGGAGAAAGACACATCGAATTATTATGCTGTAGATTGAGACTCACCCATATGTTGAAAGATAATGGCCCATATCAAAATAGTATATACTACCTTTATTATTAATGTACACCAGATTCATTATCCTATAAAAAGGAAAGATTTTCTAAAAGAAAATTCAGCACATTTCTTCTTTACTATTCTAGCATAATCGCATACACTTGTTTATTTATAGTAACTAATACAATGTTGTTTCACTACACTGTAGCGTCATCAGGTGGATGAAATACAGTAATAAAGACTCTCAAACCCAGTGTTGTTATTTGTTCTTATATGCAGTGTTTAGCAGCTCTGTAATTGTTGCACTTCCATGGGTTTCTTTTGCCTTTTTCAATACTATTATTAGGAATGAACCTCTTCCTATTCTTTTCCTCCTTTTTCCATATTTGAATGATTAGCTCGGACAACCTGGATTGTAATTATTTTCCCTCATTTAAACATGTAAACTATCGAAATTCTCTGCATAAAAACTAGTAGCTTCCAACCATGTTCCCCATCTAGTTATTACTGGCGAGGGAGGCAGTGACAAAGATGGAAGTTTTTCCCTGTAAAGAGCTACTCTCAATTATCCTTTTCTGAAAACTTTTTTAAAAGCGGATACAAGTCTATCAACTTCCGGATAGGTGTCTCTGATACATTCACAGATTCTGTGGAGAGCATGTGCTACACAAGTAATATGCAGCATATAAGGATATTTTTCCTTTAATAGTCTGCCTATCACTAACAAATAAAAGTATTTTTTCCCTGTTCCTGCCGTCCGAATAAAGCATTTTGTGCAAATTCTCGTCATTGGTTTTAGCAATTGTTTTCGTATCAACTGTATTTATAACTTTAGATGCTATTACATACCGTATGTGTCAATTTTCATTAGGTATAGGGATTAAATGTTTACGTGCGATTTATACGTATACAAGTAATACGTGGCAACGTGGTACCCCTACTGTCCGTCACCAATCCCGGCAACAATCGACTTCACAACGATTTTGTCCGATCTTCCGACTTCTCCCCACCAGATTTTACATTCAATGTTTAGCTGCGAACACGTTGCGATCTAGTCTGCAATAAAAGCCGTCCTATTACTGGAACGGGAAACATCAAATGGCCGCCGCGATCTCCTGATCTAGTAGTTTATTATTATTTTCAGAATCCTTTTTTATTTACCTTATTTTTAGTTTTATTAGAATTACGCTTTTGTTTGTGTCATGCAGCGTGAACGCAGCTTAATAATTCTCTGCATTTACTGAAAGGAAAAAGAAAAACAAATTCTTGCAACTCGTAAATATTATTTCTGAACGCATTACAAACACCCAAGTCAGTGGTCCAATAGTTACTGCTAACTTGTATTTTCGAGCATGTATCGGTCGCGCTGGCATTGGAGAGGAAAGTAGGGGTGCCACGTTGTCACGTATTGCATGAATTGATCGCCTATGGCTAATGAAAATTGACACATGCTGTATGCGTTATATGGAATAGTTGGATGTAGTACACCAGCTACAACATTTACCACACCGCGTCCTAATATATCGACAGTTTCGTCGGCACTTATCCATAAGTACTGATTTGAAAGATGCCTTCTAATGCATTTTACTATTTTCGTGAAGCACTTAGAAACATAATACTTGCGTAATGTGGATACATCAGGAACATTTCGACCAGTATGAAATGTATGCGTATGTTATTGAAACTTAACGAAATCCAGTGCACACTTACGTCAAGATAAATGGGAGAAATAGATTCAATGAAACGGTATTAAACAGGAACTATTACAAAAATTACGAAGTACGTAATTAACAGTCGAAACAATGAAAAAACGAAACTAACGTAAGTATGAATAGGTATATACATAGATAACTTTATTTAACATGCGAAACATAATGAATTTAAAAAATCCCTCACGGTACTACCTACGCCCATGAAGAAACGAATTTTATGAGGAAAGACGACTTTTTTTGCTCGCGTTTTCGGGAATAAACAGATGTTGCAGTTCACCATGTGAATAATGCTATTCAGTAACTGGGTGTTGTTTACATTATTTCTTTGCTCGGTCGTAATTTAAACCCGGTACGTCCGGTGTATACTAATTATTTTCAATTTGTAAAAGTTCATTAATATGATTGCCCGTAATCTTGTATGATTTTAAAAGTTTTAAGTGCAGATTCACTCGAAGAAGTCGGGCGACTACGTCACGTCGTGTGCCGACTAAATCCCATGATGCAGCGGTGCTTATTAGTTTAGCGTTATTGTTTCTACGTGACATGCATTAAATATGGCCAGTTGACGTTTACAATAGGTCAACTGGCGGGATTTTTGAAATTGAAGTTGTTATTGGAACAGCCTTTATGTATGTTATATTGCAGCAAAACACAATCATGTGTATTTTTAGTAACTTTTGAATATATTTGTTACCGCCAACATTTGTTGGCAGTAACAAATATATTGTATATTTATACAATTTAATTAATTTTTTTTAATAATCATCACTGTACATGTCTGTTTACTAATTTCTACATTGTACGATGCTATATAAGTTTATTTATATCGTAAAAACCACAAAAAGTATTGACTTCCTCTTTGAAATCTTGAATCAGAAGTACTGTGTGTGTTATTTGTTATTGATTCTGTTAGTGTTAAATTTAATTTTTATGTTACAACATCCACACGTGCTAATCTATTTTTTGATTAAAATATATTTAGTAGGTAGTTTTGTTTATACATATTACTATTACTCTATCATATCTCTTATATTATATTAAACGGCCCATCTGTTGCAAATCATCACTTTATTTCATTTAATATTTAATAATAATTTAATGTATAAGTGTAGGAAGTTTCATATTAATATAAAATGAACTAGGTATGTACTATTTTTCGTGCAGATTCTTTTTCAGTTTATGGTAAGCAACAATTGAAACTGAACTTTATTTTGGTGAAACAATTTGTTCTTTCTCGTTAGAGTCTCTCTGTACTATAAATTGTCGATTTTGCCATACCTGATAGTGATGTAGCCGTAATACGTAGATACTTCTTGAATATTTATTCTTTACTAACCGATAATGCTTACGATTTTTTCTATAATGGTTCATTTGAGGTTTATCGTTTTTGAGTAAGCATCAAGGATACTTGCGTTCCAGAAGTGCTTGGAACAGATTTGTTGGCGCCATCTATTTGACGATTTCTCAAGCGACATTGACAGTTAAGTGTAATCGAACCCGAAAAGCAATGAATCCACTATAAATATTAGAATAAATAAATCATGTGTAAGAATGTAATGACTTAATTGACTGGAAATATGAGTAATAGGTACGTACATCAAGTGCTTAAATTAAATAGATAATCAATTTGAGGTTACGTATGATACCGATCACGTTAATCAGCAATATCTTTAATTTAATGTTTGTTCGTACAAGAAATATTGTACAAACCATTTGCGTGTAAACATCTTCCACGCATTCGCGCAATTAGAACACTCGCTTCTTTCAGTCGCTCGTGCTTTTAAAATGCGCTCATGCGGAAAAACAGCTTGCCCGCACTTGGTTCTTAAATAACTATAACGTAGTTAGTTTTAAAAAGAACTTCCTTATAAAAGTTTAATGTGAGCAAATAAACCGTAACGACTACTATAAAATGTAAATTTCGATCAGCTGATGCATCGATATGCCATATTGTAACACCCTAAATTTAGCTGTTGTGATCAGAGAACAACGACCAGCAAGAAACGACAAAGACGTTAGAAGCGTGTTGCTGTTTCTTTCGGTGGGCTATGCAAGCGTAGTTGTCTGCGTGAACGTCTGTCTAGACAAGATGTTCGTAAGAATGAATATTTTTTATTCTCGCAAATACACAAACAAGGAATTAAAATTAAACAACAGGTAACAAAAACGCTCAGAGGAAACTAAACATTCTTTCTCATATATAATATATGTATATAAACTCGCTTATTTATGCAAAATATTAGTGAACATTCTCTAAGTTTTACAGCAGAAGCAAAAACCTGTTTCGGTCATTTGCATTTTACTAGTATCGCAAAATTATATAATAGATGATATTGTTGGTATTAAATAAAGTGTAATTAACACAATTAAGAGTTTCAGATAATCTACAGAAGAACACAACATGATTTGAAAGATATTACCTAAAATGTTTCATAAACAAACGCACCTCTTTTAAATCTTTTTATGATCTTTGATTTGACACAAACAACTAACTACCTCTTTCCATTTTAAAAACGATCAAAATGCTTCCTCTATCCTTAGTATATATTTAGAAGTTCATAAAAGATACATTTTAAGTGTAGAAAAATAATGCATTTTATATAATTCTACTGTTTAAAATTTAAAATTATCACAACAATTTGTTTTGTGTATTTTAACATTTTCCCACGTATTGTAGGAGCAACATTACCGGCGGTTCTTCCAGTGTAACTATAAGTACATTTTCTTTGTACTTGGTGGTTGTTTATCACTCAAATACGACGATGCGAAAGTGGGATACGAAACATCAAAGTATCCGACAATACTATCGCTTCACGTTGCTCGTTGTTATCTGATTGTGATTATGGCCGACGAGAAAATTTTTACAATTACAAAACATCTGGTTATTAAATGTATTAACTTCTAATGATTCTATAGTACCTATATAGAGTCGTACTTTTATTTTATAGAATTCAAAATCTTGATATTGGGGTCGAAATAGTATTTAAATTCTAACAAATGTTTAGCAGAATGTGAATCTGTTTTACCTTTATGGAATGCTCTAGAGTGATTTTTGTGTTAAACGAACGATTTGTTTCGCTACATATATCAGTCACCTTTCTCTGTCTCTGTTATTCCTTTATTATTTCTGAAGATATTAGAATGTTTTCGTCTTTTCTTTTTAATTCTGCACTGATTTTCTCGAAACTTCGATTTGAATATCACCTTTTTCTGTTATTCCTTTATTATTTTTTAAGTTACTAGAATGTTTTCGTGTTTTTTTTTTAAATTTCTGCACTGATTTTCTCGAAACTTGGATCTGCATATCACCTTTCTCTGTTACTCCTTTATTATTTTTGAAGTTACTAGAATTTTTTCGGTTTTTTTTTAAATTCTGCACTGATTTTCTCGAAACTTGGATCTGCATATCACCTTTCTCTGTTATTCCTTTATTATTTTTGAAGTTACTAGAATTTTTTCGTGTTTTTTTTTAATTCTGCACTGATTTTCTCGAAACTTGGATCTGCATATCACCCTTCTCTGTTATTCCTTTATTATTTTTGAAGTTACTCGAATGTTTTCGTGTTTTTTTTTAATTCTGCACTGATTTTCTCGAAACTTGGATCTGCATATCACCTTCCTCTGTTATTCCTTTATTATTTTTGAAGTTACTAGAATGTTTTCGTGTTTTTTTTTTAATTCTGCACTGATTTTCTCAAAACTTGGATCTGCATATCACCTTTCTCTGTTATTCCGTTATTATTTTTGAAGTTACTAGAATGTTTTCGTATTTTTTTTAATTCTGCACAGATTTTCACGAAGCTTGGATCTGCGTATCACCTTTCTCTGTTATTCCTTTATTATTTTTAAAGTTACTAGAATGTTTTCGTTTTTTCTTTAATTATGCATTGATTTTCTCGAAACTTGGATCTGCGTATCACGTTTCTCTGTTATTCCTTTATTATTTTTGAAGTTACTAGAATGTTTTCGTTTTTTTTTAATTCTGCACTGATTTTCTCGAAACTTGGATCTGCGTATCACCTTTCTCTGTTATTACTTTATTATTTTTGAAGTTACTAATATGTTTTCCTTTTTTTTAATTCCGCACTGATTTTCTTGAAAATTGGATCTGCATATCACCTTTCTCTGTTATTCCTTTATTATTTTTGAAGTTACTAGAATGTTTTCGTGTTTCTTTTAATTCTGCACTGATTTTCTCGAAACTTGGATCTGCATATCACCCTTCTCTGTTATTCCTTTATTATTTTTGAAGTTACTAGAATGTTTTCGTGTTTTTTTTTTAATTCTGCACTGATTTTCTCGAAACTTGGATCTGCATATCACCTTCCTCTGTTATTCCTTTATTATTTTTGAAGTTACTAGAATGTTTTCGTGTTTTTTTTTTAATTCTGCACTGATTTTCTCAAAACTTGGATCTGCATATCACCTTTCTCTGTTATTCCGTTATTATTTTTGAAGTTACTAGAATGTTTTCGTTTTTTTTAAAATTCTGCACTGATTTTCACGAAGCTTGGATCTGCGTATCACCTTTCTCTGTTATTCCTTTATTATTTTTGAAGTTACTAGAATGTTTTCGTTTTTTCTTTAATTCTGGATTGATTTTCTCGAAACTTAGATCTGCGTATCACCTTTCTCTGATATTCCTTTATTATTTTTGACGTTACTAGAATGTTTTCGTTTTTTTTTAATTCTGCACTGATTTTCTCGAAACTTGGATCTGCATATCACGTTTCTCTGTTGTTCCTTTATTATTTTTGAAGTTACTAGAATGTTTTCGTGTTTTTTTTAATTCTGCACTGATTTTCTCGAAACTTGGATCTGCATATCACGTTTCTCTGTTGTGCCTTTATTATTTTTGAAGTTACTAGAATGTTTTCGTGCTTTTTTTTAATTCTGCACTGATTTTCTCGAAACTTGGATCTACATATCACATTCGTCTGTTATTCCTTTATTATTTTTGAAGTTACTAATATGTTTTCCTTTTTTTAATTCTGCACTGATTTTCTTGAAAATTGGATCTGCATATCACCTTTCTCTGTTATTCCTTTATTATTTTTGAAGTTACTTACTAGAATGTTTTCCGTTTTTTTTTAAATTCTGCACTGATTTTCTCAAAACTTGGATCTGCATATCACCTTTCTCTGTTATACCTTTATTACTTTTAAAGTTACTAGAATGTTTTCTTTTTTTTAATTCTGCACTGATTTTCTCGAAACTTGGATCTGCATATCACGTTTGTCTGTTGTTCCTTTATTATTTTTGAAGTTACTAGAATGTTTTCGTTTTTTTTTTTAATTCTGCACTGATTTTCTCGAAACTTGGATATGCTTATCACGTTTGTCTGTTGTTCCTTTATTATTTTTGAAGTTACTAGAATGTTTTCGTTTTTTTTTATTTATGCACTAATTTTCTCGAAACTTGGATCTGCGTATCACCTTTCTCTGTTATTCCTTTATTATTTTTGAAGTTACTAGAATGTTTTCGTTTTTTCTTTAATTCTGGATTGATTTTCTCGAAACTTAGATCTGCGTATCACCTTTCTCTGATATTCCTTTATTATTTTTGACGTTACTAGAATGTTTTCGTTTTTTTTTAATTCTGCACTGATTTTCTCGAAACTTGGATCTGCATATCACGTTTCTCTGTTGTTCCTTTATTATTTTTGAAGTTACTAGAATGTTTTCGTGTTTTTTTTAATTCTGCACTGATTTTCTCGAAACTTGGATCTGCATATCACGTTTCTCTGTTGTGCCTTTATTATTTTTGAAGTTACTAGAATGTTTTCGTGCTTTTTTTTAATTCTGCACTGATTTTCTCGAAACTTGGATCTACATATCACATTCGTCTGTTATTCCTTTATTATTTTTGAAGTTACTAATATGTTTTCCTTTTTTTAATTCTGCACTGATTTTCTTGAAAATTGGATCTGCATATCACCTTTCTCTGTTATTCCTTTATTATTTTTGAAGTTACTTACTAGAATGTTTTCCGTTTTTTTTAAATTCTGCACTGATTTTCTCAAAACTTGGATCTGCATATCACCTTTCTCTGTTATACCTTTATTACTTTTAAAGTTACTAGAATGTTTTCTTTTTTTTAATTCTGCACTGATTTTCTCGAAACTTGGATCTGCATATCACGTTTGTCTGTTGTTCCTTTATTATTTTTGAAGTTACTAGAATGTTTTCGTTTTTTTTTTAATTCTGCACTGATTTTCTCGAAACTTGGATATGCTTATCACGTTTGTCTGTTGTTCCTTTATTATTTTTGAAGTTACTAGAATGTTTTCGTTTTTTTTTATTTATGCACTAATTTTCTCGAAACTTGGATCTGCTTATCACCTTTCTCTGTTATTCCTTTATTATTTTTGAAGTTACTAGAATGTTTTCGTTTTTTTTTAATTCTGCACTGATTTTCTCGAAACTTGAATCTGCACATCACCTTTCTCTGTTATTCCTTTATTATTTTTGAAGTTACTAGAATGGTTTCGTTTTTTTTAAATTCTGCACTGATTTTCTCGAAACTTGGATCTGCATGTCACCTTTCTCTGTTATTCCTTTATTATTTTTGAAGTTACTAGAATGTTTTCGTGTTTTTTTAATTCTGCACTGATTTTCTCGAAACTTGGATCTGCATATCACCTTTCTCTGTTGTTCCTTTATTATTTTTGAAGTTACTAGATGGTTTTCGTGTTTTTTTTTAATTCTGCACTGATTTTAACAAAGCTTGGATCTGCATATTTTCTGATCTTTGTAAGGAAAGCAAAATTTACAGTCTGCTATTTTATCTCTTATAAAAAAAACTTGAAGTTTTCTTCTCTTTATTCACTATTTATTTATTCATAGACATCCAAGATAATATTAAATTATAGATTTACTGCGCTTGCAAAATTAGATCATTATTAGTTCCCCTTTCAAAAGTTACGTGTATTTAGGAATTTCCCGGAATCGTTCTATACTTTTACCAACCACTGTATACACCAATGCGTGGTGTTTATTTTTAATTACAAGATGTCGCGCAAGCCGATCACGGCGCTCGCGTGTTTCGTACAATTCTCAACAATCACCAGTAACGATTTTCCAAACTTTCCCTCTTCGGCCTGCCCACCACCATCACACCCCCACACACCCCCGCACACGGAAAACCCTATCTTACAATAATAACGCACGCAAAGCACCGCCTGCTACCCGGAATATACTCTTGGAAGCTCGAGTGGTACATTGGAAACGACAGCATCCAACAGCGTCATCTAGCGTAGACATATGAAACGTACACCACAAAATCTTATACACGCTTCCCTGGAAAAAAACCAAGAACCAGACACTCGATAAAATTCGCAAAGAATCGACATCTCGGATTAATCGCGTTTGTGTTGCAATATTTAATTGGGAAAAAGTACATTTTAAACAGTAAATTAGTGATTTTTACTATTATTGACTTTAATCTTAAAATATCCCGAAGATAATGTAATCACTGCGGTTAGACGCATAAATACATAGAGAAATTTCGACAGCACACCAGTGAATTTTCATCCTGAAAGGGTGGTGGTAATATTGGTAGAACGGCCTCCCATAATTTTCCATGGCAACCATGACGTCCTTGATGGTTCCTGTTTATACTCCTTTTTTTCTTTATGAGCAACTCTCACACGCACACAAACAGCGAACAATCAAGGTTCTGTGTTAAGCCGTCGCGACGCCGTGTGTTAATTACGGTCCCGTTTTCCCTTTTTTATTATTTATTCGTTTCGCTGTAGGTTGCGTGTGCCCCAGTCTGAGTGGCATTTGTGCCTCGACTACACAATAGTTCAGCGGCGCGGACACTTGATTGATTGTGTTTTTCTTTTTTCGACAAAAAAAAACCGTTTTTGTTCATTTGTCGCCTGAAAATTCCGGTCGTGAAAATAGATAGAGTTGAGTGGACGTAATGACGCTCACTCGTGGTGCTTCTTTCTGTTATTATTTCGAGTGTTAAAATTCTGGGGGTGGAGAGATGTTTTCGTAATAAAGTACCTTCATTGTACGTTACGTGTGAATATTATTTTTTGTGATTGGTGTTTTTTATTCTTGAATTCTTTGTTTGGATAGGCGATGTTGCTCGTTATTTGTTATGGTATGTCTTTCATCTTTTGTTTTATGTATATATTCGTATACAAGTACATAATCAAATAAACATATAATTTATATTTATTGAGATGTTTCCATAATTTTATTTTTAAAATTTTAAAGAATAGTAAGCACAGTTTTATTAGAGCACTTTGAAAAATTAAATTTACAACACATTTAATATCTAAGGGGTACCTCCTTACCGGAAAATTGGCAATTTTTAATACCGCAAAAAAACTTCAACAAAATAAAATTTCTTTTAATAAATAATTAGCAAATTCGCACTATATTGTATATAGTATACATATATTAGTCAATTTTTACTACAGTTGGTTTTCTTAAATTGATAACATCGGAAGTAGTCACGTCAACCATCGAATGACTTTTGACAACTGTAGTCACTCGCAAATACATAATTGACTCATGGCAGTATTTTATCAAGAATATTTTTTCCTTTGATTTGTATGGAATTTTAAAAAATTCTCGTTTTAGGTTTTGTTTACAAAATCAATATTGTTGCAATTATTTTGTATAATACATATGCAAATTGAAAATTTCGGCAATTTTCAATTTGCTTAAAATATCTTCAAAAGTTGACAGTAAATATTAAATCTGAAAATACTGTCAAATACTCCTAAAATTTCTTAACAATTCTGCTAATTGACCGATCCTGTATCTCCAATATTAAGAAAGTTACACATAATTGAAAATTGCCGAAATTTTCAATTATTATATTTTCGTAACTATTGAAGATAGAACTAATATAAAAATGGTATATGGTAGTAATTTTTACGTAGAATTTAATAAACTTAGTTAAAAATTCATGGCATACTGAATTGTCAAGATATAACATAAATACCAATCATAGTTTGCCATGACTTCATAAAAATGCTTATTCTTTTCTGATTTCACAGATATAAGGTTTGATATGGTAATCTTTTTAAATTTTTTATTATAGCGAGAGTAATTCAACTACTGGTAATTTTTGATGAAATAATGAGCAAGTAAGCTTTGAAAAACTATTTTAATGCCAATTCGCATATTAAAGTAGTTTTTCAAAGCTAACTTGATCATTATTTGCTCAAAAATTAACAGTAGTTGAATTACTCTCGCCATAATAAAAAAATAAAAAAAATTACCATACCAAATCTTATATGTGTGAAATCAGAATAAAAAAATAAAGATTTTTGTGAAGTCATGGCCAACTATGATTGCCATTTATGTAATACCTTGATAATTAATTGTACCATGAACTTTTAACTAAGATTATTAAATTCTACGTAAAAATTACTACCAGATACCATCTTTATATTAGTTCTATCCTCAATAGTTACTAAGATATGTAAATTGAAAATTTCCGCACTTTTCAATTTTTTTTTTAAATATCTTCAAAAGTTGACCATAAATGTTAAATCTGAAATGACTTTAAAATACTCCTCTAATTTCTTAATAACCTTGCTAATTTATTCGATCCTATATCTTTAATTTTAAGAATGTTACCCATATAGGGAGAGAAAGAAAATGGGCACCAGTATACAGTTGTTTCAGATAATTTAGTACATACTGTATAGCATAGTATAGTGTCATTCATTTTCAGCATGAAAGTTCAAATGAATATGTCTAATTCTGAATAACTGCAGATATAATTACTAGTTGAATTACCTGATAAAAGTGTTTATTATTTGAAAAATACAAAATTGTTTACTTAAGCAGTGTTAAGATTCATATCGAAGTTTTATTATCAAAACTTCACTTTCACCTTATAATTTCTAATTATATGACTCGTGTCCTGTCAATTAGACTATGCCAGCAATTGTGGAACCAATTCTTTATTTTTGTATTGAAAGTATACCAGAGGAGCATATACTTTGTAATAGTCAAATTTTATTTTAAAAATTTTGTCAGGATTATTAACCCTACAATTTCCGTGTACATGTCGAATATGCGTTGCCACTTAGACTAAGGTAGTAGTTTGGAGACCAAGTCTTTATTATCGCTTTGAATTATATCAAGAAACAGATGTAATATGCTTAGTTAAGCGTGTATTTTAACTTGATGTTGAATAATTTGAAAATGTCGGCATTATTCAAAATAATATTAATAGCGCCAGTAGCCATGAGACCAAATCTTCATTATCAATATAATATGGTTCACCCGTAGTTAGGTGTTTAATTTATGACAGTTATATTTGAGAAATATACATTTTCCAGTTGGACAATAATATTTATGTCAAAACATGCCAATAGCTCAAAAACTTATATAGATTGGCATACACGCTTATAATGAAAGTGGTCCTAAATAAATTTTAAATTGTTACTTGGCAATGGCAATAGTAGATAATTTGAAAAACAAATTTTTGACATTTTTCATTTGTCAGCTTTAAACATAGCAAAGATGTCTGTAATAGCGCAAAATATTAGTTATAAAAATAAGTTTTTTATTGAAGCTGTGCAATCGTGATTTTTTTATGAAAAATATGACGACACAATTCATTGTAAAATTCAAATTAGACATCGAAATATGCTTTCCGTTTGAAAAAACAAAGATGGGGTCAAGTTCCGGTATTTTCGGATGAAATGACGCTATTTAGGATGTACTTTATTTAGACTTGCAGCAGTCAATAATGGCCGGCTACCAAAGTTCATTGACAATATACTGAGTGGCCGCCGAGGTATCCGAAATACTTTGTATATGAATTTAATGACTAATTTAAGCAAACATGACGAAGTTTGAAACTGAAGTAAATTACTAGAGGGTTTAGGGAAAATGTAATGACTAGGGGGCGGACACGAGCGGTTGATGACTCATCGCTCCTTGAATTAAGTACATCCTTGTAGATAGAAAACGTCCTTTCTACATCGCAACTGGTTATAGGTGCGTACTGGAAATATTCTTTTATTTCAGCGTATTTAGCATACACAATTGCCGCCATGTTATTTAATCTGGATTTCTATTAGAAACTGCGTCTAACTTTTGCCGAAGGCCACATCTGAAGTCACTTGGAATTATTAATAGCCACATCTAATGTGGTTAATCCATTTTTTAATTTGAGATTCGATTTTCAAAATATGTGATTAGTTTAGGCAAATTTCCAAAGTGTTCCCGAAGGAATAACAATTGATTTTTTAAATTTGGGATTTGTGTTGCACTCAGAAATACTTCGAGCATCGTCATTTAAACATGTAACGAAATTTTGTAAACTATCGAAATTCTCTGCATAAAAACTATTTCTGTGTATGTTTTAGCAAAGCTTAGTGACGAACGTGCGATATTTTGGCATTCTGTAATGATATTTTACAGACTTTGTAATAAATTTCGGAATCACTGACAATTCATTTTCATATCAGAAAAAGTAACATAAACAACGTTGTAGATCTAAATAAATGATAACTAAAAGTGTAGGCGTATATTATTGAAACTAAATAACAGTAAGTATATACATATATTTGCATTATTTTTCTTGCGAAATATAAGGTAAATATAATAAATTTTAAAGACCCTTCACGCTCCTATCTACGCCGATGAAAAAAGGATTTTACTCATAAATTCCTTATTTTATGAGCATTTTTTGCTCTCATTCTCGGGCACTTCTCTGCTGCAGTTCACCATATGAATTAGTGCTTATCAGTAAGTGGGTGTTGTTTACATTATTTCTTTGCTCCGTTGTAACTTCGTCGTAGTTTAAACCGGTCATGTCCGCCCCCTAGTAATGACAGTGCAATTATTAAAGCTGCTCAATGGGACCACCGCCTTGTGCAGTGCATAACCAAATTCTCCTCCGTTGGTGCTTTCGTTCCCAGTTATAATTCTCCATATTGTTTTTCACCTCATAAGACGCTTCATGGATCTTATGAATGAGCTGGTCCCTATTATTCACGTGTCCCCACATGAAAAAGTCATTTGGCTTGAGATCCGGAGATCGCTGTGGCCAAGCAACGGGACCACCACGACCTATCCATTGATTTGGATACTGCTCATTAAGGAAATTAGTGACACGTCTTCCATAATGGGCCGGAGCACCATCATGTAAACACAACATCGTCCTTCTGATTTGAAGAGGAATAACCTCAAGTAGTAGAGGTAGATCTTTCTCCAAAAAAGCCCGGTCTGGTCCGATAACTTCTTTATTAATTATTCCAACCCAAGCGTTTACGGAGAATCTGATCTGGAAATGGGTTTCTCGAACAGGGTTTTCGATTGCTACCCACACGTGTTCGTTGTGGAAATTGTTGATTCCATCTCTTGTAAATGTTACTTCGTCACAGAAAAGGGTCTTTGAAAGACTATTCAGATGATTGCTCCACCATTCACAAAGACGAACTTTCTGGGGAGGATCCGTAGGAAGAAGTTCTTGTACCGGTTGGTAACGACAGGGATGCAGTCCGTTTTCTCGCAAAGTATCTTACACGGCCGTCCTAGTTTGTTGAGTAAGTACAGAAATTCTTCTCGTACTAAGACCAGGATCATTTTCAACAACCTCATTTCTGCAGCATTGTTTTTTCGCATAAATTCTCTTTCACAAGTCGGTTTAGGAAACGCACCTGTTAATCGAAGAGTTGTGAAGGTTCTACTGAACATTTGCTTGTCTGGAGGAAAGTGGTTTGGGTATCGTCGTTGATATTTCGTTACTACCGTTGCAATATCCATACACGAAAATCATGTCTACATACCTATTCTTCATTTGAATAAATTACAGACGTGATTTTAACACAAATGACACAATAGAAAATAACCAACTGTCAATGGTGACAATTAACGAGCTGACAATCAAACATTTTTTTTTAAGGATCTATCCATACGACCTGCCAACTTTACCTCGGCGGCCAGCCTGTATACCGCGAAATCAAATATCTTGTAATGTAGGTGCTACGTGAATCATCCTGTATAAGCTATATTGCTACATATAGAATTGTTCTGGCACTTCTTATCTTCTTTTCGTTTGTAGCAGAATCCTAGAAGAATGGATATTTACTTATAGTAAACATATTAAGATGGGCGTTTACTAACAAATAGAACCTTATGCAACTTATATTACTCGCGGGACGGGTAGACGCAAGGGGGGTGTGAGAAGGTGGAGCTAGACGATATTCGGTTTCGATCACAGCGCTTCGGTTTTATTCACAGATTCTGTCAGATAAAGGAATACTATATAGATGGGAAACATAATGTATAAAGAATGAGTACTTACGGCACTGTTGATGTTCATGATGTTTTATAATAAGCCAATTTTCGCTTACCCATAACTCGAATATTATAGGTATATATGACATTTCTTTTTAATTACAAACTGTCACTCTGACTTAAGTTTGGAATAGCCGACCGACTCCGATAGATTTTCGTCTTCGCTAGGACCGGTAGAGATACCGTAAAGTGGGGATAGACGACGCAATAGCTTGGAAAAACCTCGTGTGAAATGTGTATGACAATGTTTACTATTTAATATTTTTTATCTTCAAAAATAACAGAACGTTTTTTTTTTATATCGTTCATCAAATGTGCAGCTGGCGCGTAGAGGTTGTTTTTTTCTTTTGTGTATCAGCCTTAGTTAGTAGACATTTTTGTCGTTATTTCTAAAACACATAACTTTTTTAAGAAAATAAATTAGTACAAAAACTGAGCTTGACATTATAAATTGATGCCTTTTGCATCACTAACCCAAATTTGAGATTCTAAAATTACAAAATAAATTCAAAAAGCGCGAAACGGCGATGCCTTAGTTTTCGATAGGTAAACGCTCCTCTTAATTAAAAATTTCAAACGAATTTCATTTTAGGATTTCTAGTAATTACCAAAAAAAAATTAGAAAAAAGAATTTCTGCTTTCTATAATACATATATAGGATTTGGATAATATATCTCTGTCCAAATTTATTTCAATATTTATTTTTATAACAATAAATAGTGACACTAATTTATTTAGTTACCATTGCGGTCCAAAAAAAATAAGCTTCAAATACATTCAGAGATATTATTAGTCAAGCAATAAATTCCGTTAATCTAGCGCCGCGAGCGCACTTGAAAACGACAAAAAGAAACAAAGCATTTTTCAACAGCTTTTAAAGACAAATTTATCACCCTAATTATAAAAGTCCATCTATTTTGAACCAAACGAGGTCGTAATCTAAGCGTTATTTTTTTTTGTATTTTAATTTAATTATAATTATATTCAATTAGATAATTATCCTTTTAAACTTTAATTAGTACTAATCGTACTCCACGTGTTTTATATATGGTTTATAAATAGTCCATTATATTAATGAAACAAAAACATAAAATGGTACAACCCACCCAATTTTCTCCACGCGAATTCACGTTATATATGTACATTTAACTCAACCCTAATTCCATATTTAGAAACTTTATAATTAGATTCACCTCCAGCGTAAGGTCAGATCATGTTCTACTGCAAATACCTTTGTGAATATACATATGTATATACACTGGTGAACGTTGACTTTCATCTATCTATGTAGGTATGTACTATATACATAGTTGTGTTTTTATACATACAGGGTGGGGAGAAAGTATGGATACAGCAAAATATTTTACAAACAGTTTATTGGAACTCGTTGAAATTTGGCACACTGTTAGAAAGATTTAGACTCCTTCATTTGACATTTTCTTCAGCTTTATACCGTCATTTGTTTTTGAGATACAAGGCTAATTTGATGTTTTTTTTTTTAATAGAACGGGGATCAAATGTATGATTTTTGAAAAGAATGTTCTTTTCTCTATTCATTGATGTAACACATGCTTGTCTTAATTTGCATAAAAACAGAAATAATTTATAGAGTTCAGGAAAGAAGAAAAGTAACACTACGTTAACTTTGAAAATGCTGCGACCACCTTGACCAGAAATTTCCATGTTATTAAATTGGCAACATGTAAAAGTCTTCCTTCATTTGTTTTGCCACTATAGTTGTGCTTAAACATTTGATTTCCAAACTAAACAGCGCTTTATAATGCCATAATCACACTTAGTACGTGCACCTGCGACATTGTCAATATGATGAAATAGCATTAATAATCTGTAATTTCGGATTCATATGACGTTAAAGTTGATTATTTTATGACGACATTTTTTTAAAATCATAGAAAACCATTTATTATTAATTATGGGATTCTTATGTTAAATTTGATAATGAATTTTAATTGACAAAATCACTAAAATGCAAATGGCGATATCGTAAATGAATTATAGTTCGTTTCCAGAAATATGAGCGACTTGTGTAAGGTGATAATCCGGATTAAAGAGAAACCCTTTCCTCGAGCTGCAGCGGGAAATTAAGAAGCACTTGAAAAATATCAGGTACGGTCTACAGATAATTAGAAAGCAGCTCGAGGAAAGGGTTTCTCTTTAATCCGGATTATCACCTTATACAAGTCGCTCATATTTCTTGAAACGAATTATACAAACACATACGTTATAAACTTGTATTAGATCACCTAAAATATGGAATTCGTCCAGCGTGTCGTAATATGACACACCAGCTATGATCTGATCTATCTCCAAATGATTTTTTTTTGTGGGGATACCTAAAAAATATTGGTTATACCCATTAAGCTGGTAGAGCAGAAAACATAGTTGCCTTGAGAGAAAAAATAATTGAGGCTGCTAATTCAGTAACTTGCTCACATGTTTTTATTTTATTATGGTTATCTCTTCTTTTATTATGGTTATTTTTTAATTTTATTAGAATTACGTTTTTGTTTGTGTCATGCAGCGTGAACGCAGCTTAAGAGTTCTCTGCATTTACTGAAAGGAAAAAGAAAAACAAATCCTTGCAACTCGTAAATATTATTTCTGAACTCATTACAAACACAGAAGTCGGTGGTCCAATAGTTACTGCTAACTTGCATTTGCGAGATAATCGATGTGGCATCGGTCGTCGCTGGCATTGGAAAGGAAAATAGGGGTACCACGTTGCCACGTATTGCATGCATTGATCCCCTATGGCTAATGAAAATTGACACATGCGGTATATAACTAGCAGGTGTGACGAGTTTTTCAAACCTTCTTCAACTTGGGTGTCATCTGCAGACTATTTTCAATATATCTTACGTGTTCTTTCAATTGACATTTATTTTGGTGCTTAGCTTTAAAATGTGGAAAATCAGTCTTAAAAGTGAATCTGTGGCTACAACTGAGTTCGCCTGCAAGTTTGACGTTTCTCGGGATATTTTGATTGTCACGTGAATCGTCATGACGTAAGCCATTTTTCTGTTAAAACACCGAGTGCACGCTCCTCTTTAAAAGCCCGTATCTTTACAACCGCTCCACTTAGGAGGAAAATCTCCCCGTCGAGGAACCCTTTAAGGTCATCTGTACCCTCACGCCAAAGGGTAGCTTTTAATTTCGCGTATCCAGAGAGGAGTTTTGCGCCCCGCGTCGCTGATTTTTGTCGATTTTACGGGTCGTTTGGTAACCATGGCGACTCGGCTATTAGTATACATATTTGATTAGTATATATAATGTTTACAGCAAGTTTTCTTGTTTTATATACAGGGTCCTGCAATGAAACGAGATGATTTAAAGTATACCTTAAGCTCATAAGTTGGTAGTGGGGCCGAATATTTTTGTCCATCCACCATCAGCACAGCCCACCAGTAGATAAGCTATGAGAGTTCTGGCGCAAAATCCCATATGATTTAACATAGGGGTCTAAATTTAGTTTTCTTCCCCACCAAGGGGGGTACCCCTCACCAACACTTTGATTTTGTGACGCGTACACTCCCAGAACAGATTTGAACAGCTTCTGAACAGCTTTAAAAGCTGTTTGTATCACTTTTGAAGAGCTTTTGAAAAGCGTTTGTACAAAAGCTGTTCAGAAGCTGTTTGTAGCATGTCAGAAGCTGTTCAGTAGCTGTTCAAAACAGTTCAGGCCGTATGCGCGTCACAAAATCAAAGTGTTGGTGAGGAGTACCCCCCTTGGTGGGGAAGAGCAGTAAAATTTAGACCCCTATGTTAAATCATATGGGATTTTGCGCCAGAACTCTCATAGCTTATCTACTCCCACCGTTCAGTTGACAATGAGCCGTTGGACGGGTGAACAATGCGGCTTCATATCAAAAGCCTACTAGCAGAATAACGAGAGTTATATTCGAATGCGTCACATTTTTCGGCGCCATTTTAATGTACCCCGCAACCATCGTGTTGCGTTGGATAACGTGATTAGAACGTTTATTAATAACCTCGAGGAAACTGGAGACTAAAAAAATGAGGTGTGGCCACCACACGACTTTCTTATACGTATGAGCGTTTCAAATTATAGAATTTTAAGAATTTTTTTATACAAAAATTATTCAAAATCCTATTCCAAGTACTTCTATCCTCTTAATAAATCTCTATAGAATGCATACTTTGCAAGATATTATCAAAAAAGTGCTATTCGCTTAGAGTAAAAGTGCTACTTCCGGTAGGAATTTCGAAAAACTTTTTAAATAAAATTATTTTCAATTTGAATTTTAAGTATATATGAATTCTTTATAATTTTGTTTAAACTTAGTAGTTGACGAAATATTGTCAAAATTCGATTTTTTCGCTGAAGTAAACTGCTACTTCCGGTCTACCGATTTTACTGAAAAACTAATCAGATCTCAAGAGGGAGATTATACACGTAAATACAAATTTTGGAATTGATATCTACAGCGGTTTGGCCGCTATCGTGGTCACACACACACACACAGAGAGAGAGAGAGAGACACAGACACACAGACATTTTTTAAAAACCACTTTTTTGGTATCAGGGGACTTCAAAACGTGGACATCTGCAAAAATCTCGAGGTCGAAAATTTTCATCATCACAATATTTCCTTATACTACGTATAAGAAAGTAAAAAGAGGTGGTAGTGCAAGAACAATTCGAACCCATAACAACATGGAAGTTGTTCGACAGGCGGTGCTAAGAAATGCACGTCGATCGGGCGTACGTCATGCTACACCTAGCAATAAGTGACAGATCTGTCAGAGCTATCCACCCAGAACTATCCAAGCTCTCAAAAGCAACACATTCGAGAGGAAATTGAAGCAATACCAGTCAATATGGTGCGTGTGGTCATGCAAAATTTCCAGGTCTGACTACAGGAATGCATAATTTTCATGGAAAACATTTGGCAAACGTAGTGTTTTTTTTTTATTATTATATGCCAAATGACTATCTTTATACTTTATATTACACATGGTCAATTAATAATAAAAAAAAACACTTTTAGAAGTAATTAAGATTTTGAATCATCCCGTTTCATTGCCGGACCCTGTATATATTTTTATACTTGTTCTTTATTTTCCGTATTTGACAATAACACAAGCATACTTATATAGTGTAAATAATAAATCCTCTTAGAACCTTATATGAAATTTTATTTACTCTAGTACATGTTTCGCCCTACGGGCATCCTCAGCTAGAATCTACAGTAATAATTAATTATCTAAAATAAACACATTAGTGAAATACTCACAGTCAGTATATCCACAATATTTGACAATTATGTTCATCAAAAATGATGACTTAAATATGTTACATTACAACACTTATATTTATAATTTTTGTATAAATTGTCAAATATTGTGGATATACTGACTGTGAGTATTTCACTAATGTGTTTATTTTAGATAATTAATTATTACTGTAGATTCTAGCTGAGGATGCCCGTAGGGCGAAACATGTACTAGAGTAAATAAAATTTCATATAGGTTCTAAGAGGATTTATTATTTACACTATATTAACAAATACCTTATATAATGGATTTTCTACAAGCATATTATGTATCACTGTTTTCGGAATGCTACCTACAATCGTTTTCGATAATAATAATAATAATAATAATAATAATAATAATAATAATAATAATAATTTTATTCGTAATAGACTCGCTCACGCAAGTATCTACATCGTCAGTTTTACAAATTTGTCACATATACATCTAAACTAATACATAGACTCACTATTACGCAAATTACAAATTACAAACTATGAATTATATAGTGGCTCCCAAAAGTATTTTAAATTTTCCATTGAATTAGTAATTATTTCATGTAAAGAGATACTTTAGTCTTTATTTAACCACATTTCAAGCTAATAGCTAGACGCCACATTACAATAATGACCGAATCCAATACACCCACAACAAAGCTACAAATTTTATTCAATATCATTACATTCCAAGAAATACTCCTGTATGGAGTAATAAGCCTTTCTGATCAAATGCTCCTTAATCTTATTTTTAAAAATTTTTAACCGGAGTGATTTATACTTATTCGGCAGTTTATTATATACTTTTATTGCAAGGTAATTAAGACTTCCCTCCGTAAACGCTAACCTGTGCCTAGGTATTTCTAAGACGTTTGAATTCCGGGTGTCGTACGGATGACCTTCGCTCAACTTCGGCAACCCTGCAATATTCTCCCTAGCATACATTAATAACTGGTAAACATAAATAGAAGGCACAGTCATGATTTTCATATCCTTGAACAGGTCTCGGCAACTCGTCCTTATACCCACTTTATTCATTAATCTAACCGCTCTTTTCTGGACTTTAAAAATTCTAATTACCTCAGAAGAGCTGCCCCATATTATTGTGCCATATGTAATTAGGGAGTGGAAGTGCGCGAAGTAGTACATTTTTAGTGTCGGCATGTCCACAATACGTCTAAGTCGGCTTATTGCAAAACACATGCTTGATAATTTCTTGGATAAGTGTTGAATATGCTCATTAAACGTGCAATTCTCATCAATATAAACACCCAGAAACTTGGTTGAGCTGACTTGTGCTATGCTACTATTATTAAATTTAATCAAGTATGATGATTTTCTCTCTTTCCTATCTATACTAAATTCTATAAAGTTTGTTTTATTACTGTTCATATATAGCGCATTGTCCCGAAAATAATTATTAAGTTCCTTCACTGAATTTACAATTTCACCCTGAATATTTACATTTTTCCTACATGTCACAAGCAACGATGTATCATCCGCGAACATAAACATATTCAGATCTAGTACATCATTTACATAAATAATATAGAGAAGCGGTCCCAGGACGCTCCCTTGAGGCACCCCTCTATCAGTATTAAGCACATTTGATTTTTTACCCTTCAGTTCTACAAAATGTGAGCGATCCCGTAGGTAACTCTGAAACCATTCCAGCGCTACACCTCTAATCCCATAGCACATCATTTTTTTTAAAAGGATGTCATGATTTACAAGATCAAAAGCCTTACTTAAGTCAACAAATACCCCCACACATGACCGGCCCTGTTCAAAGCCCTTACAAAGTTCATTTAAGAATGTTGCCATCGCGGAAACAGCTGATCTGCCCCTACGAAAGCCGAACTGCTTTTGATTTAAAAGATTGCAGCGTTCAAGAAATTTCATTAGTCTATCAGCTACAATCCTCTCGATAACTTTAGAGAAAGCACTCAGGATAGAAATAGGCCTGTAGTTACCCACAGTCTTCTTGCAACCTGTTTTATATATTGGTATAATCTTAGCTAATTTTAGTCCATCAATAAACGTGCCCGAGCCGAAAGAACTATTTATTATTGTCGTTAGTGGGACAATAAACTCGTCCAAACATTTTTTTAGAAGAACTGTACTTACATTATCCTGCCCCGATGAAACGGTATTCCTTAAATTGGAGACTACTCTACGAATTTCAAATTCATCAGTGGGAAACAGAAAAGAGTTGTCATTTTGTCTAATGTTCGGTGTACATGAAGGTACAGTTACATTTAATTTATTGGCTATGGTGTTAAAATATTTATTAAAGTGGTTTGCAACCCTTTCTTGGTCTTTTAGTTCTTTTCCATCTACACTTAAAGATATACTCGTATCCGGAGACCTTGCAATGCCCTCACTGTTCCTAATCACCTGCCAGGCCGCTTTACTTTTGTTTGTTGCTGAAGAGATGACATTGCTATTGTACATTAATTTAGCCAGTTTTATTACTTTTCTATATATATCTTTGTATTTATTGTAATACATTCTTGTAACAACCCCATTTACATTTAAGATATACAACTCCTTTAGCCTTTTAGGGTGCAATTTGAAAGAATGATATTACCTGTGTAGAAAATTCTTAAACATCCGCGGTATATAAGGTTTATACCTTCGGTAATGGCTATACATCATGAAATGAACTATAAAATTATTACGGCTCTCAAATAAATTATTTAACAAATAATCAATATCTCTCGAGTGCCTATTTTGAAGTTTTAACATCAAATAATTGAACGTAAGTTTATAATGAATAAAACTCTTGGGATGTTTTTACGGACATCAAAACTAATCAAAAGCTTTTAATCTTTCGATCTCTTTAACAATTTCTCGGTATCGCGTGACAATGTTGCAGGGGGAATGATAATTAGACGTAAAATAATGGAGCTTTAATGCAAGACATCGAACAATAATGACAATGACTCACACGTCTATGAATGTACTTTTTAATGTCACGCTACAAGTGTAGTATTTTGTTTGTATTCCATGTAGACATGTAAAACTTAATGAGTTAGGTCTTTTGATATTAATACATTTAACACGTTGAAAATAAATATGTACAATAAATAATGACTTAAAATTAGAAATGTCAAACAAGGACAAATTATTCTATAATTAACCAACTGTGTATAAGCCAAATGGAATAAATTCGAAAATAAATAAATGGGGGGCGTGTTCGAAAAAACGCTCGGACACGTCGATTAGTATTTTTAATTGTGCATTTTTTTCAATAGAAACTTTTTATGCATGGTGAGTCATGTAAAAGTGGCCAATACCAACTTTTTTATTTTAAACGCAACACCCTGTATATTATTCAATTTTTGGATTCTTCAGATAATTCTAGACATATTTCATGTACGTTTTCCTATGCCTATCTTCAACTGTTTTGGAAATATAAGTGTTCTCATATTAATTGCAAAAATTAATATTAAAGAAAGAAAATACAGAAAGTCACTATGACACACTCAAAAACTAATAAGAAATCTGTTTATTTCTTGATAATGTAAAAAAACAAAAAAAAACATTAATGTCTATGTAGGATATGTTCTATATGCTCGCCGCGAACGTCTTGGCAACATTCAAATTGCCATCAATGAAAAAGGGACCTTATGATATGATCTCCAACAATTCCTTCCCAAACATTATAACCTTTACAGGCTATTGCGTATATTCTTCTCTCATCCAGTGAGGGTTTTCTCTCGACCAATAGCGGCAATTTTGACGATTAGCATTACCGTTAAGTGTAAAGGTGCACTCATCAGAAAACAAAACATGTTCTAATTGGATCACATTGTTATCTAACATTACCATCATTTGTTCACAAAATACGTTCTCCTATCAAAATCGTCTTCCATGAGCTTCTGAGGTGGTATCATTTTATAGGGATGCATTTTATTTTCTTTTAATGTTCGAATAATCGATCAATGGTTAAAGCTACGGTTTTCTAAGAAAAGCGGTGCCGCTATCTAGCGGCCGTAATGTAACGGTGTGTGACGTCAAAAAACATTGTGCATTAAAGCCAGCAATTGATTTTGTAAAAAGTAATGAATCCTTATATAATATTAAAAGTAAAGATTACAGAAGATTACTCTCCTGTGGCCAAATGCCTAAATAAAATCGTTAGGTTATTGTATTTATTTTCAGGTGTTGAATGCTATTAAAGAACGGTCGTAGGTAAGGGATTATTACATTCGGCATAGAGACCTAGTACTGGTTCAGGAGGAGAAGCAGCGAAGAAGAGGTTTGAATTGCTATCATTCCTGGATAGCACACCTTCATCACAAAGAAGCTCAATTACCAATGTTGTTGGAGATGACCTTCAAGAAAGTGAAATAACGGAACATACACGTGCTGACATTGAAGAGGATATATCTCACATTCTGTGGCGGCCCGTGATTTTTTGGGACGGGACGGCACAGGGGGTCTGAGTGTTTAATATCAAAAATTAAGTACAGACAAAAAATAAACTCAATATGGTATTTAATTAACTTGTTTGAAAATAAAATCCATCCGCCGTTACCTACGATCAGCAAAATGATTAATAACTCATTCATTGAAGTTTGGTGTTGATGTCAGTAATTGTTTTTCAATGGAACACATTGCTAAAGCACATAGTCTGCTTTCCCGCATGGTATTACTAGAAAATATTTTTATTCTCTTCAAAGTAGAAAAACAAGCCAACATAGTCTCGACATATTATCAAAAACAAACTTTTATAACAAAAGTAAATTACTGCTAAATAGTAGCATCAGAAAACTTATCATCCAGCAACTTAACAATTTGTATTGTTGGTCACACACACACAGACACACACACAGAGAGACACAGAGAGAGAGAGAGAGAGAGAGAGAGAGAGAGAGAGAGAGAGAGAGAGAGAGAGAGAGAGAGAGAGAGAGAGAGAGAGAGAGAGACATTTTTTAAAAATCACTTTTGGTATCAGGGGACCTCAAAACGTGGACATCTGCAAAAATCTCGACGTCGAAAATTTTCATCATCACAATACTTCCTCATACTACGTATAAGAAAGTAAAAAGCATTTTGCACATTCCACCCACACAACCAGTCTGATAAACTGTAAGAGCTTCTGTTGAATTTTCTCGTCACGGTTTTATTAGTTTTCAAATTGTGATCTTCTAGTTTAATCAATAAATCTGGTCTAGGGAGACCTAGATTTTTTAATTCTGTCTTAATGTTACTAACGCCATTCATAGTTGCATTTGCACCGATAGAAATTACAACACACACTCACCGCTGTATTTTACATACTGGACCGCCACTCGGACCCGGCACCATAGAGTAGTGCCCCGCCGCCTACATATATACGCGCGCTACCCGCGCCAGTTTCATCGCTCGATTTCTAATACAAACGGGGCAGTCGCGCGAGATGCCCCGGAGCCTACGTCAGACTGCGATTTTTAAACGCGCTGAAAAGACGGACTGTTACTTCCGAAAACATATTATTTGTCATCAAACAAATCAGAAAAATTACATACAACTTAGGTATTTATAATTAATTTATCTGTTAAAAGAAATTTGTCACCGGGGGGGGGGGGCAGTGCCCCGTTGCCCTCCCTGCAGCAGCCGCCACTGCTCACATTAAGAAAAAAATGTCAAACTCTGAAGAACGACTGCAGTTACTGAAAGGAATAGCTCAGTGAAATATAACTGCTGCGCAAAATGAATTTGATGAAACAGACTTGTTCTTCAAGTCTATGGCAAAAATTATAAAACAACTTCCTCGGTATGAACAAATTCAATTAAGGATGCAAATTTCATCGTTGGTTGGTAATGCTGAATTAAGAAATATTTCAAATGCGTCAAGGCAAACCAATCGATCATCAACACCGAGTTCAACTCGAAACACTAGCTTTCCAATTAATATGATTTCTCCAATAACTAATGGAACAAGTCACCAGCGACAATTGTATTACTTTTCAGACACAAGTATGTCTACTTCAAACGAGTCGCGTCAAAACAACGAGTTATCAAAACAAAGCCCGCCAAGAAGCACCGCTAGTAATATGTAATGGTTCAGAATTTTTACTTGCTTGTTTTCGTCCTAAATGATGACGGACAAATTTATTTCAATGTGTAACATTAATAATAAATTTTAAAATTATAATTGTAATGATATGATTATGTTGTTTGTGCTTGATGCACTTACTTAACAAATTATACATAAATTTTCTTCTGGGCGTTTGGCTTTTGGTGTCTATTATATGGTTTTGAAGCTAAGTCATCTCGTATGTGATTTAGTACACAAACAAACAACGCTGGTGTTAAGCGAAAGTATTGTCTGAATTTTTCTTCGTTGCAGTGCAGATGTCGACGCATTAAAATTTCAAATGCACCCTCTGTGGCACGATTTTTAAATATATCTGTCTCTTCGGATGACTCCTCATCTTCCAAATATAGTAATAATGCTATGTCTAGATCGTCCATTTTCCACCGCAATCGACTCACTTGACCGTTGCCGCCTTTTCTAAGTTTACATCTCTGGACGGCCGTTTTATTACGTCCGCCGCTTGACATCATATTTCGACCGCTAGATAGCGACACCGCTTTCTTAGGAAACCCTAGCTAAACACCGAACATTGTGGCTGCTTGTCGACTAGAAGTATGTGGGTTTTCCTCAAGTATAATATTCAATTTGTTATCATCACTTATTGCATTGGCAGTTGCTTTTTTATCTGCCTTGCATGTCCACGCTCGCGAAACTGTTTTTCCATGTTACTAATTGTCCCTTGGGATATAGGCGACAAATTTGGAAATTTTTCATGAAATAAGCAATCAACTTCCATTTGTGTCCGTATGTTATCTCCATCCATAACCAATCATCTGTAGAATTGCTATTTTGTGCATATCTGTTAAATGAGCCATTTTTCTGATATGCAGTTAACGAAATTCAAACGGCCATAACATTGACAACTAAACTATCACACAGGCAGACAACAATTTGCTAAGGCCAGGCGTTTTAAGCAAAAGTAAACAAAACATTTACAGTTTTTGTTTATTTCATATCGGTCAAAAGGAATGTTTTTTTTTGTTTTTTTACATTATCAAGAAATAAACAGATTACTTATTAACTTATTAGTTTTTGAGTGTGTTGTAGCGAATTCCTGTAATCAAATAATTTTCTTTCTCTTATGGTAATTTTTGCAATAAACCTAAAAACACTTAATATTTCCGAAGCAGTTGAATATAGGTATAGGAAAATATACATGAAATATGTCTAGATTTTTCTGAAGAATTCAAAAATTGAATAATATACAGGGTGTTACATTTAAAATAAAAAAGTTGATATTGGCCACTATTACATGACACACCATGTATAAAAAGTTTCTGTTGAAAGAAATGCACAACTAAAAATACCAATCGCCGTGTCCGAGCATTTTTTCGTACACGCCCGCATTTATTTATTATCGAATTTATTCCATTTGTGGAATTTAAATGGTAAAATATTCTGTTCATTTAATGTTGTTTGTTTTTCTTAAGCTACATCTGTCAATTTTAAGTTGAATTTCCAGAACATGATCAGAATAGACCCCATGGCGGGTGACCTTCAATTCTATGTTCAATAATTTGGCAGATGTAAAACAAGCTTGAATATAAATCAGTTGGTGTGTATTTAATTCTTTACGTCATCTAACTTCTTTGATCAAAATTAAGTTTTCCTATTTTATTGAGTGACCCTTGTTGTGAAAGTGTTTAGGAAATTTTACTTAAATGTAGCGAAAAATCTGAAAGAACAGCTGAAATGTACTTTGTTTTCCTTACAGGCTGAGCTGAAATCCCGCGCTCATCGACGTCCTTATGTAAGAAGAACGCATTCGGACTTGGGCGGCCAAAGAATCTTGCACTGGGAATCGCGTTCTTCTTATCGCCGACTCATGTCGTCCCCGGCGCCAATCAGGGGACGTCCCCAAAGTCCCAGGAAAAAACCACCTGACACACCGGGAGGCGTTCAGCTCCGCGCATCTCAGCACCGACGCGGCCAACTCAGAAGATCTCTTAGTCAACCGCTGGACATCGATAAATTGTCGCCATTGATGAGGCTCAAAGTTCAGGGTAATTATACATTTATACAGCGTGTGTAAAAAATGTTTTTATTTTTTCCTAATGGCTTTTTCTCTTATTATCTTTATAAATATATGGTTCGCAATATTAATGTCATTCTGTTGTGCCCACTGACTTCATTATCTGAAGTGTTTATAGCGCTATCTAGTGAAATTTTATTTAAAAATGCAGGATTTTTTTCAATGTCCTCCTCACATTCCTCTACAATATGCAATTGTTTCATTACTTTAGTGTTACACTGATTCCACTCCAAAACATCAGATTCTTCAAATACAGCAGATAGGACTAACCTGAGGTGCCAATGTACATATGCAGAAGTTCAACAGATTTGAACATTGAATTCTCAATGTCGCACTAGTGTTTCAAAAAAGCGAGTGCCGCAGTTTCGTCATCTTTCTTATTTAAGACTCCATATAAAATATTCCTCCAACTTTTTACTTTCTTATGCGGTCAATCTGTCGTACCAGTCAATTGCAACGGGAAGTGTATAGTGGGCACAAGCGAGCACACTGTCTTAAATTTCAAGTTATAACTTTACCAAATGGAATAATGTTACATTTAAGTAATCCATATCCAGGTAGACGGCATGATTTATTTTGCGAGATACTAAAATTATGGACCAGTTAAGGTTATATGCCCCTTCATTTTGCATATGTGGTGATGAAGGGTACCCTCTAAGGCATCAACTTATATGTCCCTATTCAAATCCGAACTTAACACCACAGCAACAATTTTTTAACAAAAAAATGTCAAAAGTACGTCAGTGTGTAGAATGGAGTTTTGGTAAAATCATTCAACAATTTGCATTTGTTGATTTAAGAAAAATCAAAAACTGTTTTTACAACCACTTGGTATATTTTACTTTGTTGCGCCATACTTACTAATGTCCACACATGCTTTTATGGAAGTATAACTTCACAATATTTTAATGTTGAATCTCCAGACATTTTTCAGTATTTTCAATAACACATAGTTTGGAATAAAAAATGTATTGTAAAAAATATGTAAGATATAAAATAAAAGGTTATGATACTATTACCACAGTATATAGCTATGTAATAGAAACAGTAGTTTCTCTCGAGGGAAATAATTGTCCTCCTACCGACGACCTTGAACCGACGCGTGCGTGAAAATTTCTGAATGCGCAGTAGTCAGCCATCAGCTGTTGAGTTGGCGGGATTATTTGATGCGATTTGTGAATGGCCGTTAATATAAGTTATGCTGTACACCAATTATACAAAATGTTTGACAAACAATTTATTATGAACACTAATTTTACAAATTAATGGGTAGTTGTACACAGATTAAACAAGGCATTTGTAAAACTAAATTATACATTCTTTTGGCATTTATAATTAACGTCAAATAAATTTATTAACACATTATTAATTTAGAATTTGTGTTTAAAATGTGTGTCAAAAATTTTTGTTCGATTATTGTGTATTTCCTTGAAACATTTCCATATAATTTAATGGATGCTGACGTACTTCCAACATTTTTGACAAACAAATTGTTTTTTATAATTAGTGTGCACGCAGCATTACGTTTTATCAATAATTGTTGTGTTTCGTTTCGGGAATACTTGGAACAAAAATGCCCCATTATTGTTGTGCACCTCGGTGCAAGAATAGTTCGAACAATTCTAAATTAAGCTTTTTCAAGTTTCCGAAAGAACCAATGCGGTAAGATCCCCAGGCGCATTAAAATGTCCTCAACTGTTAAAATGTGCATATTGTGTATTGTATATAGTTGTGAATAATTACTCAAACTTCATGACAAATTCACCACCACCAACGCAAAATTTAATTTTCGAAGATTGATTACCGACAATGGGAAAATATAACTGAACAAAATGCCTTCACTTATTTTATAGGTTATTTGGGACACAAATGTTTTGAAAAGCATAGTTTTCCAACAATTATACGTTTAAAACACAAGAAATGAATTCAAATTTTACACTTATTTTAAGGCATGTCCTAACTTTGTGAAACAGCTTTACTAATTTGGCAACGCCCGACCATAATTTCAGTATACCTATATATAAATACCGCATTAGGAAAAAGTCTTCTGTGAATTTTTTTCTTCATTTTCCTTCGAACCAAATATTAGCTTTAAATTAAAACAGAAGTTGGAGGAGATATCATATAAACATCCCTGCGAAAATTTTCCTACTGAATTTTTGATAAAGCTATTTATTCGTGTAAGAATTTTTTATACTTTGAAATTTTGCAATAGAAATTTCAAAGTTAGTGGCAATTCAAATAAAATAACAATTTTACAACACCATTGATGAATTGTGTCAAGAAATTTAAGTAATCTTTAGGTTAGAGGAGCCTTTTTTTGTGTTGTACGTATAATGTATTACATTTTAAATGCGTGTGTAATATGTACTTAATAAAAAGCAGTGTTTTATCATCGTTTTTTGTATTATTGATATAGCTTTTTCATAATTTTAAAAATAGATTAACATAATTATCTCATAAACGATTTGGTTCTGCGTCACTGGCTTATTCCTGAATAGAAAAATTTACTACGCCTCTGGTTGTGCGTGCGTGAATGCGCAGTACTATTTTGGGACACAAACATCAAAGGTGCCGACGGCGAGAGAAACTACTGTGTCTATACAGCTCTATACTGTGCTATTACTAAATGTTTTTTGGTAAATTTTCCAACAACGCTTTTTCGAGAAGTGAATTAATCATTTTGTTTCTATTCTTTTCGATTTGTCTATCTTCTTGTTGTTCCCTCCACTGTCTTTCTTCAAAATCTAGTTTAGCTTCTCTGTAACTTAATTCTTCTTCTTGAAGTCGCACACTGTCACTATGCTGCTGTTTTTTAAAAGCGCGTTCATTTTCTTTCTCTCTTTGTTCAGACTTCTGCTTTTCTGCCAAAAATGTGAAAATTTCATTATTGGATCGTCCTCTTGCTTTAACTGCATTTTGTGTTTGCTGCCTTTTATTTCAGCTTCCTGGTGACCGTGCATAAATATGCATGTCTACAAGAGATTCTGATATCTCACGAGGCACCTCATAAGTTTGCTGTAATTCTATTTCCTCCAAAAATAATCCTGCAAATCCCTCTTAGCTATACTTGAGATCTGAATCTTCTTCAAGTGGTTGTAATGCAGCCTCCCGGATGGCCTTTGCAGCTGCTACCTCATCTTTTTCTTGAATCGTATTTTTTTCTGGAACGGCCATTTTTATAAGATTTTTTTTTGGCATCTTGCCTTACAATCTGTTTGTAATCGTTCTTTTCCACTTTCTGTGGCCTCCTCAGAGTCGTACTTTCGGTACTTAGCCACCTGCTCCAACATGTGATCTCTTATTAGAAGACGCACACTGCAACTTTGATATCTGAAAATGTTATAGCAACATAGTAACTTTGTACGTACTTTATTATTACTTTTCTACATACCTATCACTGTCAAAACATAAATTGGAATGCAACCTGTCCCACAACTGTTCTTGCTCGTACGGTATTATTTTAGAGGTCGTTATAATTATAACTATAAGGACAGGTTTTATAACGAAAAATGTCCCCTTGCGCAAACTCTATATTATTATACATACCTTACCTTAACATGTCTTAACATCACCAATAGCTTTGCACCAATTACATGGGGCTCGCAGGCTGATAGTTATTACCGCAGAGCGTATCACGTGGATTAGGTTGGATTGTCCCCGCATTCAAAGAGTGTAGAAAATCATTATGTTCGCACATAATCACCACGTGCCTATTTAAACTAAATAAGTTTATTCAAATTATTAAACATAATGATTTGTAGGTTTCAGGACTGGTGGCAGTAACGTTGTGAGCGAAGATGAACACGACCGTGGTGGTGGCACATCAGATGACGACATGATGTCCGATTCAGAATCATCCATAGCATCCCTCAACGAACGCAAGAAGTCCCTTGAACTTGCCATGGATGAAGACGTCGTCATCTTGGCCGAAGCGGTTTTCGATCACGTGGCCATCGAGGCGGAAGAATTGGCTTTCCGCGCCGGTGACGTCATCGAAGTGCAAACCACGGCGAACCGCGATTGGTGGTGGGGCTCGTGCGATGGTAAGAGCGGATGGTTTCCTGCAGCTTTCGTACGGCTCAGGGTAAGTCAGGAGGACACGGTGGAAGACTGTTTGGCCGCGATGGCTTCGGGTAAATCGGTACCGTCGCAGATTCGCAGGAGGACTAGCATATCACTCTTAAGTAATGATCAAGTACGGACTAGTGTGGTGCGTGAATTAGTGCATACCGAACGTGATTTCGTTAAGGTCCTTCAGGACGTCGCGGAAGGATACATCGCGGAGTGTCGGAAACGCAAGGACATGTTCACGAAAGAACAGATCGACGCGATTTTCATCAATCTAGAGAATATCCTACGTTTCCAGACCCTCTTTCTCAAAGACTTGGAGGCTGCCATCGATTGGGACGCGCCGCACAAGAGTTGCGTCGGAAGTTGTTTCATCAAACACAAGGACGGCTTCACGATGTACTCGGATTACTGCAACAGTCATCCCATTGCGACGGCAACATTACAAGAACTCTATCAGTTTAATAATTACAGTAAATTTTTCGAAGCGTGTAGATTAATGAGAGGTTTAATCGAAATACCTCTGGACGGTTATTTATTGACGCCTGTGCAGAGAATTTGTAAATATCCCTTACAGTTAGCGGAACTATTGAAGTACACCAAAGCCGACCATTCCGATTACGAAAACATCAAGGAGGCTTTGGAAGCGATGAGAGGTGTCGCCATGTTGATTAACGAACGGAAACGGAGGATGGAGAGTCTGGAGAAGTTAGCGGCTTGGCAACAGAGGGTCGAAGGTTGGGAGGTCAGTAAATCGAATTGCACGATTAATATTCTTCATAAAGTTTAATTTATTTTGTTTTTATTACTTACAGGGGGTAGATTTGATCGAGGAAAGTTCGCAATTGATCCATCAGGGTGAAGTTGTACGAGTCACAACAGGGATGTGGACGTCTAATATAATATTGTTCCTATTTGACCATCAACTTATTTATTGCAAAAAGGTAAATAATTTTTTTTTATTATTTAAGCATCATTCTTGGCATTCTGTACGTAAAATGTCTGTAGTAATAACAGTGTTGCAATGCAGCTTCTGCGAGTAGGGATAATTTTTAAAATGCATATAGTAGTAATGGTCTGATGGTTCGTTAGAGGCATACCAAACTATGGATCCAAGGTTTGATTCCTATATGACCATTGGGGTTTTCCTTTTTTTTATTTTGAAAAGTAAAAATGTCAAATAAATAATCAGCTAAATGTTCTTTTCTTTAAGTACCGTCACCATTACGAAGGTTGGCACCTCTTATTGCTGTTCTTGTTTTTCACATTGCTGATTGAAATAGTCCAGTTAATTCCTTCTTTTTATTTATTAATCTTTCCCTGCATAATTAGTTGTAACAAAACTTCCTTCACAAAATGTCCCAGGTGACGTAATTTTCTTTTTCTCTTTTCATTGTTATCATCACATCTGTGTTTGTTTCAACCTATAAAATTTTTGATATTCTTGGCTATATTCGTGGTTCAAACGTATTTGGTTTTCTAATATCTGATTTCGGTAATGTCTAAGTAAAACAATACCGACAATACAACATCTGACCAATATTTCTTTTTAAATCTTTGGCGAGGAGACTTTGCCTTTTCTATTCTTATTTTTATTTTGTTTAAGCAATCATTATTTTGCTGTATGACTGTTTCTAGATTTTTTTTTAAATAGAATGTCGCGTATGTGGTTGAATAGCTTTGGCAACCTACATGCGCCAATAAATTAAAATGGCGTCAAATTTTATCTGTCAAGTAATATAACCTACAAATGTAATTTCAGGATTATTATAAGTGGCATAGTCGGGACGCGATAGCTAGCGTTGCACATCATTAATGAAGTATACATGATGTCATATCTATATTAGCCCATTTGAAAACATTTTAAATGCAATATGTATTAAAAAGTCGTTAGTTTATTTGTTTTACATATAGTAGCACTACTTGGTTATAATTTATTACATTTTTGATAAAACAACACATGTTTCGAGTTGATTATGATTTTACAGTT
This sequence comes from Amphimallon solstitiale, assembly GCA_963170755.1. Classification (NCBI taxonomy): domain Eukaryota; kingdom Metazoa; phylum Arthropoda; class Insecta; order Coleoptera; family Scarabaeidae; genus Amphimallon; species Amphimallon solstitiale. Next base: position 109,890,696 of record OY720681.1, on the reverse strand, counting down.
GGTGAATATTTTTAACGAGGTGAATACAAGTATGCGACGTAGCCGATGTCAATTCATCAGTCATTGTCAGTCTTGTTATTAGGGAATCCAAATCACGTGATCTAATATGGCGTCTGTGGGCAAACAATGAATGAACCTTAGTTTGGTATGCCATCATTATTAGTTTTAATATGGTTTTACTTTTCGTGTGTGTTGAGTTTATAAACATGATAATGCAGAGTGATTACCTGAAGATGTTCTTAACTGAAAATCCAGAAGTTGGAGTAACATTTTGTTGAAATCATCATAGAAAATAATTATTCGTGTGAGAATGTATTGTTTGGCAGCTATTAGATGAACATTAAATTACTTGATAATTTGGATCCATTCACTCTTGAAATTAGACACTTTAATAAATAGTATTTCACCTGTGCCAAGTACGAATATTATTTTATATTTGGTTCTATTACATATTTATTACACTAAGGACCAAATGACAGTGTTCAAGAGTATCACCGCTTACATTTATTAACAACTTATTTATTTTATGTGGAGAAGTACGTGTTTTTGATTAGGTGAAACATTTATAAGAAGTTAGTTTAAAACCAATGGGTGTGTAGTGCATTATTATGAAATGTGAATCAATACTTTCGGCTCACTCTACATACATGGCTGGTAACAGCCGAACATTGCAGTTATGTTGGTGCATTATTATTTCTCGTATACGAAGAAAAACAAAGCCACTCATGCACTGATTAAGGATTAATTATTTAAATTTGTCTTTAAATTTACAATACCTAACAAAATAATCAGAGGATTGTTTAATAAGATTTTTTTATTAAAATAGTTTAACTTAATTATTATAGAAGCAATAGGTAGTTAATAAATAGTAATAAGGAAATAAGTTTAATCATATAGAAATATTATGTGTTGTAAGATTATAAAAGTTTATTATAAATATTTAGCGTACAATGTATAAACAGTTTAGGACTTAAAAGAATGTAAACAGATTTCAAATATATTAATAAATAAATTTAACTTATTATTAAAGTTTTGTGTTTTGTCTGTAACGAAATGCCTATTTAAACTCTAAAATAATGGCCACATTGTACAGGAATAAATTAAGATTATATAGTGCCATAAATAATTATAAATACAAAATCATTTATAACTTACATATGTTAATTAGAGCATTAAATACAACCACAATTTTATCTACACTGTTTAATTTTTGCATATTATTACACTTTTTTTAACATGATAGTGGAATGAGATATTTTATGGTGCTAACGAGTTCTTCCTTTAGTAAAAGCTGGAATAACTAAAATTCACTTGCAGAATTCCTAGTGCTTCCTTTATTAAAAATGCTCTTTCTCCTAGAACAACATATCCTGGGTTAAGATTGTTGCAAAAATTACTTCTTCCATTCAATTTTCAGATGTATGTCACCCCGAGCTTCACAAATATGGCATTTAGTTATCTGAGGAGTTATTGCTATTAAAATTTCTATCGTGTTTATAATTAGAACAGTACTGCTGCTGAGCTAAATTATTATCTGGTTTTCCAATGAAAACTTCAAAGCAGGCAATAATTACAGCTGTTTTTTTCATGAAACACTTCTTTCAAACACACTGCAATACAGAACGTTCTGGTCACATAATTATAAGTTTTAGCCTTTGATACACAACACCATACTTAGATAACTAGATAATGACCTTAGTAAGTTAATTTAATTAGATAATTGTTTAATAAGAGCACTTATAGTCAAATTTTAATTATACAAATCTGTTTGTTTGCCCACAACGGCCATCTTGAATTTTATTTGACAGGTCGTTGGATTGCCCTAGTGTTTTAACCTTACATTTCACATAATACATATGATCAATTTGCGGTTGTCAATTATAAATCGATCGATACGGCAATATTGCCCTGCTGAGACGTCAATGTTGGTTAATGACGCACTTCGCTAGCTATCGCGTCCCGATTATATACTTGAATCGTTTTGGCAACCGATACGGCCAAAGTACGAACTAGAGACACTAGAAATTCCCATTGATCGGAAAAATTTCAGAACAATTAAATTAAACTAACTAATTAATATTTATGGGTATACATTTTACGAGCATCCGCTACTAAAATACTATTACATGACAAATTGAATATTATAATTAAGGCTGGGGAATATGAAACACAAATTTATTTAAGTCGCTAGAAGTTTCTGGTAGTAAAAATTGTAGAATTTAGATAAAAACGGAGTTGTATAATAGCATAAACATTTATTGTATTACAATAAATACAACAATGCCAAGTAACAACTTGGACTATAATCTACTCATTCAGAATTCTTGTTCTTGCATATATTTCCGGTTCTGTTTCAGAATCAGTGAAATATAAATTCGTCACAAGTTAATTATGACAAATGCCAAAATGTGCATGAATATTACTATGTATGGCAGTGAGAAATGACTTTTGTACGTTATAGTTCTTGACAAGTATCAATTTGTAACATCTCAAATTTGACGCCATTCTAATTTATTAGCGCATGTCGGTTGCCAAAAGGATTCAACCATAATACCTATTATATTCATACACCTTTTTACATTTGTTATAGTTGTCATCAAAATGATACAAATTTTTCAACAACGCTTGTTTACTGAACGGAATAGCCAAGTATTAAATAAAATATAGGTATAGAAAAGTAATATTTAATAACTTTATTTATAATATTTGTAACTGGCTTTCATGCTATAGTAATTAATTAAGTAACTATGTAATTACATTATTTTTTCTGGATTTGTAATGGCATTGAATTGTCGTCTTTAGTTCGGTCGATTGCAAAAATGATTCAACTATATTTTTACCTATTCTGAAAAGAAAGTTATATTTTGAACAAAAACATACATTAATAAAACTTAGTGTAAAACACGACGAAACATATCTTATTAGATCAAATGGTGAATAAACTTTGTTATTATATTACCTAACTATAATATAATGAAATAGACCATGAAAGGAATACTAATAAATATTTCATTTGTTCTACCACCAGAGTCGTGCATAAATATTTAATTTATCAAGCAAATATTTAAAATTTGTCACAGCTGTCTATTGATGATTGTTATAATTGTCATCAGAAGAATACGAATTTACTATAAAATAAAATATATTAAGTATTACCCATGGCTATTTGTCCAAAACGTCATTCATATTTTTTTTTTTTGATGTAGACTGATTAATAAAATATATCGATTGTTATATTGCCGTTTTTTGTTCTAGGACTTACTTAAAAGAAATACTTACGTATATAAAGGACGAGTTTCTTTAGACACGACGGAAGTAATAGATGTACCTGACGGAAAAGGTAAGAATATCTTCGGAAGTTACAATGAAGAACGAATTGAACGTCTTACATTATTTTTCTTCTGCAGATATCCACATCGGTGTCACTGTGAGACATGCGATCAAATTATATAGTGTGATAAGAGATAAATGGCTGTTATTTTGCTGTCGTTCCTCCAACGAGAAACAAAGATGGCTGGAAGCCTTCGCGGAAGAACGAAAATTAGTGAACAAAGATAAGTCTGAGGGTGTGGAATTTCCTCCGGCTGCTAAGCAGCTAGCAAGGGTGGCGGCTAGATGTCAGAGGAGACCTCCAAGAAAACCAGGAGGTAATATAATTGTATTACTGTTTCTCTCTATGAAGAATCTCAAAGCCTAATTGAGGGATTCTTTATCGTGCAGATAATAATTTATATAGTATAGTGTGCAGTACAATTTTTCCCAAAGTGTTTTACCTGTAGAGGTTATTTCATGCAGCGGATGAGTATAGTTATTTTTATACTTTTCATATTTAAAGTTTTAATCTGTAAAACGTACTCGGTGGCAAAAAGGATTTGTCGTAATTCACCTGATTCCTTTTGTTACTTTTGTGGGTAATTTTTAGTAAAGAAACATCTAAGAAATACAACGGATTGTGTGTTACCCGTGTGAAGAATTACGAAAGTGGTCAAAAAAGTTGTTAGTTTCGTTTTATTTGGTAGAGGGCAAAAAATTCAACCTCACTTGTTAGCACAACGTGTTTGAAAAAGAACTTAATCTAGTGGTCCATACATTTCTCCTATAAATTATGATTTTCCGCATTCTTGAAATGTGGATATAGATTAAATAGTATAAAGGTTATCCACCTGTCACTGTTAAAATTTATCATCGAGCAATATGGTGTTGAAATTAACAAGTACAATTGGATTATTATTTATTTAATAAGATAACTTGAAAGATGGGAAATTAATCAAACAACTAAGGTAAATAACATATTTGTAGAAATTTTAATTATAATATATAAAAAGTGTTCAAAATGGTCACCATTATGTTGAATGCAATACGACGTTTCATGTGAAAAATATTCTGCAATACATTTGCTGTTATTTCATGACATTAAATTTTAATTGTTTTCATCAGGTCATTTAAGTTATTAATTCTTGTCTTGTATGCATACTTCATTTTTTAGCAATCAGAAAGTAAAAAGAAAACTCTAACGTAGTAAAGCCTGGTGACCTCTGCTTATAACTCTATGAGGGAAGGGAAGTAATGTTCTAGAAGCGGTAAATTTTCACGGGTTGTATGTTTAGTAGCCCCATCTTGCTGGAAGTACCCCCATTGAATTCGTTCTGTTGCACTTGAGTTAAAATTGGTGTCAGTAATTAACTGTTCTCGTGTTATCGCTGGCTATTAATGTTATTGTGAAAAAATATTGGTCCTATTATTCTATGACGATGCGATTGTTTGGATTATTTATAGAACATCTTCTGTTTTGTTTATTTACAAACCCTATTAAATGAGACTATGCTTCATCAGTAAAAAAAAATTAGATCTAGAATTTTGTCAGTATTTAAAATTTCTTGAAATAAATTGCAATAGTTAAGCCTACTAGCGTGATCTCATGAACAACCGATACTTGTATGTATGGATATGCAAGCGACGCACAGTGGTCTGAAACGCCCGAAAAGCTGGTCAAAACTCGAAAGAGGTTCGGATTTGACTGAAAATCAGTATGCTTTAGTTTTTTTACTTTCTGATTGTAGATTTGAGGTAAAAATGGTAAATTGCAAAATGGGGAGTTTTAAATTGCTAGTGTTATGTCCAAAAATACGATAAAATAATATAAAATTTGGCTTAATAAATTTTGTTTAAAATTATATAAATTATACTTTTTATAATTATACTTACGATAAAGACAATAACAATTATGATAACAATAGTAATAATGATAATAATAATAATAATGATAATACTGAAAATAATGATAATAATTATGATTATTTCTTGGTAATTGCACTTTAAATAATTCAAAGTGACTTCTTCTAAGTTACTATTTGGGTCGGATCGTGCGCATATTAAATCTCTTCAAGATTAATTAAAAATATGTAATTATGATGCGACATATACATGTGACGCGTCACATGTATAGGGCCGCGCAACCAAATACAAATAAATCAATTGCGAGGAGAATCACAGAAAGGCGCACATGAATTTTCGATTTTCTAGTTAGTTAGACATTCATCTAGGAAATGAATCAGCGAACAACGTGGAGTCTCGCGGAAACATAACTTTTTTGAAAATTTCGGAAAATTTTTAATAACAAATTATAAAAAACTGTTTAAAAAAAGTAAAGTGTCAAAACATTATACCAATCTTCAGGCGCATCCTCCATCTTCTTGTTGAAGATATTTGCACGTTAACGAATTTTTGTATGCACTTCAAATGTTGTTTTTCTCGTTTATTGTTGAACGTTGCACGTAGCAAGTTTTGACAACCGCGACTTTCACACACAACTACACGTCCCGTAGGCGCGCCATCTATCTACTATTCGAGAAATAGACGCGCAGACACCTCGTTTACCGACTGCTACACAAGAAACTATTTGAAAAAAAAATGTTTTTTTAGGTTTTGACCAACTTTTTGGACGTTTCAGACCACTGTGCGACGCCTCAAAATTCTATGAACGGTACTACAAGATACGTTCGTAAACGACGAACAAGATGTATGTGGGTTTTCTCCAACGAGGTTTTGTACGCGGTCAGCAATATTTTGCTGTCTACGTGGTCTATTAGGAAACTACAAATAAAACTGTCGCTTACATTTCGCGTAGGAATATTGCGATTCTCCATTAAGAAATTGTGCACTTCGGATTTATGCACCAACATTAAAAATATTTTCTTGCAATGTGTATACATTATTTACTATCAGTATTGTTTATTAAGTAAAAACTTATTTGTCAGAAAAAAATATATTGCTATACCTTGTCTCAGAATAAGAAGGAATGATTCAAATATCGCGCCAAAGTGATTTATATTTTTAAGGTATCTCATTGGTTCTTGCGTAGGCAAGTTTAACATGGGAAAATAAGTTCGGCAAAACGTCATTTTATATTTATAACCAAGCCATAACCTAGTCTCTTACATTTTTACTTTGGTTTATTATACTTTATTGTGTTATTGAGTAAAATCCGTACTTTTATGTACGACATAAATATCAGTGATCAGACAGCTTAGTACCTAAGGAACAAGTGATTAGACATTTGAAACTTTGAATTTGATGAATCTCTCAAAAACACTGTACGATAGTGCAATTTCTTTTTTAAAATCGAACGTCCTACACTTAATATCATTGCAAAAATAACTATAATATAATATATATAGATGAGTCCATACCAGAAATGCACTGAGCAGTTCTACACAGATTCTTAAAACTCATTAATTTCAAGTAACTGTGAATCAAACACTAATTATATTACCACATGTTCATATACATGTTATATTCCGGAGATGTCACACGTAATAAAAAACCTATACTAACAGAAAAAGGTGAAAATATCTGGTGGAGAATATCTGAGAGTAATAAAACAGTACAGATTATGACGGTCGTCCAATAATTTAATTAGATGAAACATACTTGGATGAAGGACACACAAGGAGAAACGTTTGGATTGGTGCAAGTATAATGCGTACATGACAAGCTTTTGTTGAAAGCCTATCGACAGGATTGGTGAAGATACGCAAAGATCTGAATTGATATATGTGGGGGAAGGACTATTGTATGATTCATGAAATAAACGTTAACATTTTTGAAGGATGCTATAACAAATATTACCCAAGTTGGAAAGGGCAGCTGCACAGGTTACCTCCATATCATTGCGAGCGCAATCCGATTGAAATGATTTGGACCCAACTAGAAGGTGAAGTTGCTTCAAAAAATGCCCCTTTCAAAATATCGCTTGTACGAGAACTTTTAACAGAAGCAAGTTTGTAACAGTAACACGAATGATTTATTTGTATAAGTTCTTTATTCATATTTAAAATAGAAACTAATAAGCAAAACTTCTTCTGCTAGTTCTTAAGAACGTCTTGATAAAAGATAAAACGTTTGATGCATTCTTGCTCTCAGGTATAAATATTTAATAATAAATGGACTTAATTCACAATTTTCATGTAGGTATGACACATTCACTAAAACGCATAGTAATTGTATATGTATTTATAATGGCAGTGCTCCTCAAAACGCTCAGAACAAAGTCTACTACGTTCATTTAGTAAATGAAATACAAAACAGCTAAAATCTTAGTTAGAAATAATACAGTTCTTCTAACCTCAATTGTCATGATGTCATATCAAACAAATACTATATTTGATATCAAATTTTCTACTACATTTTAAGCTGTGTGTTCCATGTTTTGGCGGGATATTTGAATCACTCCTTCTTATTCTGAGACAGAGAGTCACAAAATTACATTTGATAAATAATTACTTATAAATAAAAGGCAAGTGACTTATTATAATTTGCAAGTATGTACTAGTTACTCAACCTACTAAGATTAAGTTCTTTTTGAAACATGTTGTATCCCTTCTATATTCTGTCACTATAGCAAAAACAAAAAAAAACGACAAGTTCTAATTGGACAAATACAAGGGTATGTCTATGCCAGTTGAGTATTAAAAAATAAATAATATGTTTTTTGTAATAGTACAACTATTCTTACCTCCAGTTGTCCATAACAGTCTGTCACAAATTCACCAATAAACACTTTTTGAACTCTGTTAACCTGAGTAACAACAAACGTCAAATAAAATTATTAAAAGATAAACTTTATGTACTGATATGTACCATCTCTAGTCAACTAGTTGAAAGTGTAAAATAAAGTAATCTTTTGGCAGTCCTTTTAAAAGGACGTTGATTGTATTTGGCTTAAGATACAATAAGTAGACAAAAGTTTCATTAGGTAGTGTATGTTATTCTAAAAAATGCATTTTATTAACACATAATTAAGAGAATTATTATAAACACAACTAATGGAATTGGTAGTCCTGAATAAAGCATTACTATTATTATTATTACAGAATTAAATGATGAATTAAGTTGAAATGATTTGAACCGTATTAAAGCTGATATTAGACAATAATTAAATCATAAAATGAAAACACCAACAGTACCTAACCTCACATTTTGTAGATAGTAACCTTTTATACTACTAACAAAATTGCAAAATTAAACTGATATAGCACGTACTGTTTGCGCAAATTAGCAAATACAAGAAGCCGTTATAGCACTCTGGACTCTCTGTGTTATTACTACTAGCAAAGTGGTCAGGTCTTGATGGATATACGCGCTCGCTTTTAATAAAAATCAATTCATCAAAGTAAAAATTAAATAAAACTTGTAACTAACAGCTATTATTCATTTCAGGTGGAAAAAATTACAAAACAGATTCGGCTTATATGGGTTCACTGTTACAATTGAATTCCCAAAATTCGAACTCCCTAGGACGTAAGGTTGGCACCTGGTTCACATTCGGCGGCAACAAGAAAACCCGGCACCAACACAACCGGGACGTTTCCTGAGATAAGACGACGTTACTGTAGCATGTGAAGTTCGAGATCTAGTTAATAAAAAGAATGTTCGCGTTCGATACACATGACGTATATTCTGTATTTATTGATATTTAGTGCCAAACTTGTAGCAAGTAGACCAAGACGAAGATCTCCCACCCGCCATGCGCAGTAACAGTGTTTTCTTTTGTTTTATAAAACGTGATGAATAGTTATTGGACAAATAAGAAACATCTTCGCAATATTAGTGTTATTTAAACAAAAATTGTCGGAATTAATAATTTTAATATTATTAATTATAATAATAATAAAATATATGAATTTATTAGTGATATTTAATATAATGGCTATACTGCCAATCGTGCTGTGCAAAAAATTTTAAAAGGACTCCTCGTTTATTGAAAATAACATTTAAATTTGAATATTTAAAGAAAAACAAGAAATTTTAAGGGCCTATATTTATCATGACAAAAAGGGGCCTCCTTAAGATAATTATAAAGTATTATATGCATATACGAAATATCTAAAGAAAAAATCTCACAATTTCCTATATCTAGTAGGTTCTTCTTTCAACTATTATAATGTAACTATATATAATTGACTGAAACGTTTTTCTATTTAAATATTACTTAATGAATAAATTAATGAAAAATCTACCTTTACACGCACAATTACATACCTACACAATAGTAATTTGTCAGATGTACCCCACGATAAACTGACACAGGGTATATATCTATTATATATTATGGCTAAGTATGGATATGAAATATATAGCAAAATTATTAAATACGACATAATGTATTATTAACCTCAAAATATAATAATCTGTCTGTACTTCCACCACTGACGGCACGAAATAAATTAAAAAAAAGTATTACACGAAAAGGATAAGAACTTAGTTGCCACTCTATAGAAGACCCAGTGATACAATTCGTTCAATTTTTACGGACCAAGTATTAGGGTAAAATATGTGAAAGCTTATGTTCGGAGAAGGATGATAAATCGCTTTCCTTATCATCTTAAATATTTTTACACACCAATATTAGTTTGAAATGTAAAAATGTTATATACAGCGTGTCCTTAATTTTGTAAAACCTGTGTCAAATTATTGTACGAACCATCCAGTATCAATAAATATGCCTTAAAACATGAAAGTATCATGTGATAGATACTTTAAATGTATAAATGAGAAGTGTGACTTCACTGAAGATGTGAAGTACATTTTCACTCTAAACGAACTAAAATCAAAAGTTGTCTGGTGAGATTTGATATTTATATAAATATTTTTTTTTATAAAATATCTATATATGCATCTAATCTCAAATATGGTTTCGACTGAAATTATAACTTATTTAAATAAGTGATTTTTAATTAAAAGAAATTAAATCGAAGCATAGATTTATTTGATGACCAGTTTTAAAGCCAAATTAACAAGAAAACACATTTTTAGGGAGCACGCTGTATATAAATTGAACTATTTCTTGCTGTAAATTGATGAAATAAAATCAATACAAAAGAATCGTTCTCAAGTTTTAGGAATATTGTATATTTCCCAGGAAAAATGTTATTAATAATACCCTTTTAACTACTATGACATCGTAATCTCGTAATAAATATGAAAGTTAAACCTAATTTATTTTACTAGAATAATATAATAAATACATGATACTTTTACCACGTAGAATTGTTACTATCTCGTAGAGGAATAATTTTATAGGCGTTATTAGATTTACGTTCGAAGTATATTTTTGTAAATTGTCTTACACCATTATCTGCGTTTGTATAGAAAAATGAATCCAATATGTACATATATAAATAATAGCACTCTCACTAGTGCGTTTGTTAAATAATCTGTTTGTAGACGATTAATGTTAAAAATGATTGTTACTGATTTTTTTTTCTTTTTTAAACGAATATCACAACACTGTATGTTTCAAGATCGATGTATCATTAAATATTTTGTAAGAAAAAGTTTGTGTTTTATTTTTATTAGAAGTAGATTATAATACTTAAAAATATGTTGATGTGTGAAAAATTGATAATGAAGATTTCTTGCAGGTTTTCACCAACGTCGTTATTTCTTGATTTTTATAATACCATTATAGCTGAAATTAAAAAAAATAATAGTTCGATTACTTTTACAACACATATTCATTTTCGGTCCTCACCATGGGGATGGTAAATTTAAGGCGTGTTTTTGCAAAGTTCATGTTAGTCTTGTATTTTTTAGATAAATAATAATCCATGAATTTCTACACACAAAGTAGATGCCCCACAAAACATTATATTACGAGACAGAATGCCTTTAATGCAGTTACTGGCAGAACCATGCAGTTCAAAATGCCAGAAGGCGTGCCCAACTGTGTAATAATGAAGATGGCTAGATAATTGAATATTTACTGTAATTATTTATTGTTTACTTCTTCAAGGTGCATTTATTAATGTTTTTGATACTATTATTTCTTCTTTACAAATTACGTGTAAAAATTATTTAAATACATATTGCCGTGGTCTCTTGCATATTAATAAGATAATAAGTAATAGCCTTAAGATTTAATTTAAGTATATAAAATATAAAAGAGACAATAATAAGTTTTATTGTATTCCAAGATTTAACATGAGTATATTAAGTTGCATACATTTTTTGTAAGTGAGAAAACAGACATAAAAATGAATTTATATTTACAATTTAGATATGAAACAGGTATAAAATAAAAGACGAGATAAAATTTAAAATATATATATTTCTTTTATAGAAAAGAGAAACAAGATGTATGGTTTGTGTATAATGAAAAACAACCTGACTTCATAAAAAGCGTGAGAATTGCACTGAACATTTTAAATAATGGACCGTTGTTTAAAAATAAAAAAGAAATGAAAGCGAATAACCTAGAAAGGGTTATGCTTAAGGATAGAAGTGTGATAAGAATTAGTCATCGAAATGCAATAAAATTGTATGAAGAAAATAAAATTCGATATGCACGGGAGAAAAATATAATTGAATAAATTATGTAAACTTGAGAACGTACATAAGGTAATAAAACTTTATTAAATAAATCATGCAAAAAGAATAAAAATTTACCTTAACTTATGACTATATAAGTAAATAAATAAAAAAAGGATATAAATAAAGATATTCTGAGTCCATAATCTGCAGTAGTTTTTTTTATAAACTACAGCTGGTAATAATAAAATACATTCATGAAATTCGTATATGTAGTATTATGTTTCATAAACTGTAGAAAGGTTTAGTACGGTTTTGATGACCTACAAAAAGAAAATATAATGTAAACTTGGTTTGTAGTTTATTACAGATAAATATATCACCGTTGGAAAAGTCCTGGATAGAGGGAAGCAATGAAGGGGCAAACCAAATGGATCATGGTAGTACAAGTAATCTTATTAAAAGAATACCTGTTATATACAATGTATTTCCAATACTGCCGAGAGCTGGACATAAAACAAAAATAAGAATTGTGTTAGCCAATGGAAAGAAGAAATATGTGGCAAATAGTAAAGAAGGTAATAAATTCATAAACAAATATAAAGAAGAATTATATTAATACAAATATACCGCGTTGGAGAAATGCTGGACAATTTGTGAGAAACTTTTGAAGTGCAAATAGACAATTCTCGGGGTGTTGACATTTGGAAGTGAGAGGGAACTGTCAAAAGGACAACAAGTGCGTGCGTGTGTGTGTTCGAATCACAATGGCAACCTGAAAAGCCAAGAGCTCACTGAAGACGCAGGGTGACAACTTAAATGGTAGTTTTTGAGGATGGCGTTGAGAGCGGTCACGTGTTTTTCCCGGGAATATAAATTGAAAACAAGAATCGACAAGATTCATTCATTCATTGATTGATTCACGGATTAGCTGGTTATCTGAAAAGAGAATAACAGTAACTTAAAATCGTAGGGTTAGATACACCACGATTCATATTTATTTCTTTTGTATTAGCGTATTAATTTTTATTTGCATTTAAGTTTCATTCATTTATTTTCTTTGGTAAATTGTTTTTTGTATTTAAAAAAAAATAATGGATATGCAAATGGAAGAATTTGAGAAGTTCTTCAATGATTCACAGTAAGTTTGATACCAAGAGTTACCAATGTGGCTATGCGTGTATTGAAATATAACGTGCAAATGTATATTCAACATAACGTTGTGCAACAGTGATAATAAATGTTTTCCTGTAATAGTAATACGTATTTATTGGATTCAAGTTTACGAAAATAAAATTATTAATGGTGTTGGGTGTTAAGAGGATATAGCGTGCAAATGTATATTTTCTGGCGCTTAATTAGGCATCATTAATGTTTACGATGATTTTTGATTATAAATTAATGACTTAAAATTAAATTTTTAATAAGGAAAGTGTTTCTGGGTAGCGGACTCTGAGATGCTAGATATAACACGTGCGAATGGTTATAGATAGTAATCAGATTCAAGCTTTTTCTCCGAACATTGACCATTGCGAAGTTCTAAGTTTGTCAGAGCATTACGTGCGAATATAATGTTTCTGATGGAATAGAACTAGCATAAAAATATAAAAAGTATACAAAAGTTAATTGAATTTTATTTGTTTCGAAACAGGAAAATATTTTTGATTTCTATTTGATTAAGTACAAGAAAAATATATTCGTACCATTAAACGTTACAACCTAGAACAAGGTACAAACGTTTTCTTTTAATCATGTTTCTTATAAATAAAATGGTGAATATAGCATAGCGATGCAATCTATTATGTAATAAATGTTAAATAAATTATACAATCATTTTTATATGGTTTCTGGTTTTCATTTAAATAAGCTATAACCTTATCCCAATCAAAAGTAAAACAAGAGATTTGACGAGAGAGGAGAAATTTAGATACACTGATGGAATTCACGTATACTTATAAAGTACGTGCTGTTAAGATAAATAAAATATACATTAAGGATGATAAAAATTATCATCATCTTTATTATTTATGTTGCTGGAACAGCACACAACATAATTTATTTGGCAAAGCCTAATGTATGGCAATACTACAATTATCATATTCCAAATAGTCATGTTGCCACAGCAATATGTATTTATGATTTTTAATTTAATGTATGTTAACTTTGCAAAAACACACCTTAAATTTACCATTTGTAAAATATCCTGTCGATTTTCATTCAAATTCCTATTGACATGAACATTACGCGGTTTAGTAAACGATGCACATTCTTGACCACATTTCTATCAAGATCTACAAAAATGGTACGATGAGGCTGTTCTCGTCCTGGAATATATATAATATAATTGGAAATGTCTTGTACTCGCTACTATTGAATTTCGGTTTAAAGAATTAAAAATACTTCACATATCTCGTTTCTCTTCGTTGGTGTATGACATTTTTGTATTACTAATGAACGATGAATGAAATGTTTGAGGGATTGAAATTTTATGGCTACCTAATTTAATCTTAAAATTTATTCTTTCAATTAAAGCATAATATCAAAAACTTTTGTCAAAATGTAGTACATCGTCAAATTAGAAAAAAAAAACCTTTCTGAAGGTGTGTAAATGCAATATGGTGCCTATAAGAAATTAGATAGTTGATGATGGCCAGCAAGAAACGAAACGTCATATAAAAATTTTAAGTACAGCATTGGATAGAGTGCCCATAAGAATGTGTTTTTACTTTCTTATACGTAGTATAAGGAAGTATTCTGATGATGAAAATTTTCGACCTCGAGATTTTTGCAGATGTCCACGTTTTGAAGTCCCCTGATTCCGAAAAATTGGTTTTTAAAAAACGTCTCTGTGTGTGACCACGATAGCGGTCAAATCGCTATAGATATCAATTCCAAATTTTGTATTTACGAATATAATCCCCCTCTTGAGATCTGATTAGTTTTTCAGTAAAATCGGTAGACCGGAAGTAGCAGTTTACTTCAGCCAAAAAATCGAATTTTGCCAATATTTCGTCAACTATTAAGTTTAAACAAATTTATAGAGTTCATATGTACTTAGAATTAAAATTGAGAACAATTTTATTTAAAAAGTTTTTTGAAATTCCTACCGGAAGTAAGTCTTTTACTCCTATCGAGAATCAGTTTTTTGGCGAATATTTCGCAAGACATGCTTTTTAGACAGGTGCGTTACGGGTATAAAAGTATTTAAAACATAATTTTCAATATATTTTGTATTAAATAAAAATTCAAAATTCAGACCGGAAGTACCACTTTTACTCTTATCGAATATCGACTTTTTGCAAATATGTAGTAAATTATGCATTCTATGAATATTTATCAAGAGTACAAAAGTGTTTAGTGCTAGATTTGCAATATTTTTTTGTATAAATGAAATTTCAAAATTCGGACCGGAAGTAACACTTATACTCTTAGGGAGTAGCACTTTTTTTCGAATATCTTCCAATGTATGCATTCTATAGCGATTTATTAAGAGAATAGAAGTACTTAGAATAATTTTTATGTAAAAAATTCTTAAAATTGTATAGTTTGAAACGCTCATACGTATAAGAAAGTTGTGTGGTGGCCACACTTCATTTTTTATTTTCTCTACAAGGCCAAATGTAGGTGCTACAGGTAAAAGAACAAAATGGGGATCTTTTTTTTTAAATAACAAGAACGTCATTTTTCACAGGTCCATTTTCTTTACGGATTCATAAGAAACATAAAATTTAACAACTTCGCTAAATTTAAACCAATACTCTATATCCAATAATAAGCGAGATCCTAATGGTGTGGACCGAGAATGAGTCAGTCTGTATATCGACAGCTTGTGGTTAGGCGTCAGTTATAGGGGAAAAAAAGCACCCAAACATCGCGTATTGTGTAGGTATACAGGTAAATAAAATTTGTGCGAAAGAACAAAAGAAGTTCGGCGCTATGGTTTTAACATTGTGTTACTGAAAAATGACTGTGAGGTGATGGTGTGGTCATCAAAAAATTATCATACTCGGGCTTTTACCATGAAAAGCTTGTTTAAAGTCGTTTTGGAACCGACACTATCAAAGCACGAGCTAAAGACGACGATTCAGTGCCACTACAAATTCCAATTGACTGGCACAATTTCAGAACAATAAAATTGAATCGTTGATTGAAGGAATACATAAAGATGCACCACTACATAGCACTGAGGGTAGCCAAAACTGGATCCGAGATCTATAGCGACTGCATCAGTCGTTTGGGTCCGAGATTCGAAACAGCCCGAGACAGCGATGATGTTTCTCGGCAAGGGGTTTGCGGGACGACTTAACGGAAAGACACGCAATTTTACTATAGCGTTGCGCATCTTTATATATTCCTTCAATCAACGATTGAATTAATTAATTTTCATATGTACCTTCCGCTACTAAAATAATATTACATGAAAGCTAGTTACAACTTACATAGTTAAATAAAGGTATTAAATATTACTTTTCTACACCTATATATTATTTAATACTTGGCTATACTGTTTAGTAGGCAAGCATTGTTGACAGATTTATACCGTTTGATTAATATGTTGTTCACATCCACTTAACATAAATTAAGGTAATAGCAAAATTTACAAAAGGTAAAACACATGGCCTCTTATGTATCTGGTCACGATGAAAATTATTGCACTTAACGTAAATTAACATTGTACTAAGTTGGCCGAACTTCAACTTAATTACGTTTATTAATTCCACCAATCAGCAACCACCAGAAACGGTATAGCTATATATGCGTACTTTTTCTATTTTGTAATCTGTCATTTGAAACTAGCATAACCTAAATTTACGTAATTTGCTGCACAATTTGCCTGTTATTTTGTACGTTGCTGTTTACGGCGTTTTAATTGATCTGTCTCTGATCATAGTTATCTCCATTTATATGACAAAAAGCAGTTTTAGAACCTATCTGATTGGCACTCCAGCTGCTGTAAATTAAGGTAATGTGAACGACTTCATAAATTATGTGTTAATTTTACGGTACGTTAAGTTGATGAAAACTAGGCGTAAAAGTTATAACAAAAGTCAAATGGTAATTATGACAAATGTGTATGAATATTATTATTTATGATAGTGCTGAGATGGCTTCTCTGGATTATATTCCTTCACAGATAAAATTTAGCAAATTCACAAACTGGATGCAATTTTAATTAATTGGTGCATGTCGCCTCTCAGCCATAGTAAAATCGCTTTAGCAACCATCTTGAGCCAATAAATAAAAATGGCGTCAAATTAGAGATTTTGCAAAAAGTAATATAACAATAAAACCAATAAAAGTTATTTCGGACTGTCATATATATACAATAATAATACTCATGGATAGCATACGCGTTACGATTTAGAAATTCTCATGGTATAAAATCGGCAAATTGGAAATATCTTCTACAGCACAGCCGCCATTGTTGTGCCTAAATATTTAATTTCCGAAAAAAAATCATTTTATAATCATAAGTTTACGTGCAACATGATGAAATAGCATTAATAAGTAATTTCGTATACATTTTATGTTAAAATTGACCAGTTTATATTATTTTCAACATCACTGCTATAGTCGAGTCGTTTTGGCAACCGACGATTTAATAACACTACAAATTTCGATCGGCCGGAACAATTTCAAAACAATACAGTTAAACTAATTAATATTTCAGGATATATACCTTCCCATAGTAAAATACTATTACATGAAGATCAGTTACAAATTAAATATTATAAATAAAGCTATTAAATATTATTTTTTCTACGCCTATACTTTAATTGTATTAATATGCTAAACCTGTACTTTAATTATGTCCATTAATAAGTTTACATGCAATAGGAATGCGACATTCCAATATTCAATATGGCCATGACTATATACCTGACAGATATAAAAATTAATTACAGTTCTCTGCAATTTATTAGTAAGTTGTTAAAATTTGTGCTTTTTTGAAACAATAAACAGTAAAAATGGGAGATAATGACACTAAAATGTAAAATTTGACCCCACCAGAAATTATGGAACAAGCCTTAGTAGCCACGATCAATTTATTACCGGCTAAATCGGCAAAAACGTACGGAATATTTTACTCTCAATTTATGTAATGGAATGTTCAAAAAATATTTTATGGGGTCGTAGAAAAAATAGTGTATGCAACTCGCATTTAATGGCTATTAAGACACTCGTATTCATTACGACACTCGTCTTCGGCTCGTATCGTAATTTTCATAGTCGTGTCTTAATAGCCATCATTAAATGCTCATTGCATAATATACTTTTTTCCTGTGACGGGAAAAAAGTTGACATTTTATCCTTGACAGGTAATAAAATGTGACTTTATCAACCCGGGCGTAAAGTGTTACTTTTTGCCCATGAGAAAAAAGTTCTACTTTTTGCCCGCTTAAATTGGCAGGTTTCCATAGCAACGCAGGTGTAATGTCACTTGAAATGTCACATCGATTGATTTTCTGACTTTAATATAAAGTATTTACGTGTTTTTTTTCAATATTAAATCGTCGTTTTTCCATCACAGAAAAAAATAGTGTATTATACACGGGAAAAAAATTAGATTACCTTACCTCGAGCTAAAATCTAATACTTTTTTCACCTATATTTTATATAACATTTGGCTATACTGTTTAGGAGGCAATTATAACAAACGTCAAAAGATAATTATGACAAATGTCAACAGGTGTATTTTATATGAATATTTTTATTTATGACAGTCCTGAAATGGCTTTTGTAGGTTATATTAAATCAATCGTAGACGTATTACCCCAACATACGGAAACTTGACCTCTAATTAATAGTAATGCAGAAATTGAGCCTTTTGAGTGGCATAACCTTTCGGCAATCGAAAATCTACATATTATATATCTACTATGAAAAAAATGATTATTTTATGATTTAAATCACATTATTTATTATGTGCATTTACAAAAAAATATAGATATTCGTCCACGCACATTAAACATACATAAAAACACTTAAAAATCATATGTAAATTTTATAAATAGTTCTCGATCTATGTATATGTATATATCTAAATGTATATACTTCCATATATAATATAGATTTATATAAATAGCGAACGTGTATGTTTAAAAAACGTATATAGAAACCTGATTTTAAAAAATATATATAATATTTCGATACAAATTAAGATATATATATATATATACAAAGAAAATAATGTGAAAACAAAATTTAAAAAGAGGCTAATACTTATACAGAAAGAATTGCACATTTAACAGTAATGTGTTATAATTTTTGCTTTGTTTAAATACTGCATAAATAATATTTTAAAAAAAATCAAACGTAAAATTAAAAATAAACTATAATGCAAGGGAAAAAAGAAAGAAAAATGCATAATTATACATCATAATTTACACAGGATAAAACTATGTTACATATAGTTCCTCGATTCTCTTCTTTTTACCATATTCACAAATAACATAATGCAATCTCATTAAGAATAAACTTATTTTAGTCCTAAAGTTCAATTTCATATTTAGAATCTACAAATTATTAAAGTATGTATATATACAAATATTTACAAATTACTATTACACTAGATGATCTTGGTTTACACATGTCAATTAATATTATTATTCAATATTAGTTGCCTATATAAAAAAGTTTCCTAAACAAATCTGTACATTATAAATATATCTTGGTATCATATAAATTCTTTCTTTTAAATAAAAAATAATACAAAAGTCCTTTTCAACTACGCTCTTAAATTAGACAAGGAAGAAAAACAGAAAAAATAAAATCTAGTCATTCATGGAATTATAATAGCAGGATGATATTCATTTTAAATACTTTCTAAAAAAATAATATACACATTAAATATATATTTGTTATCATTGGAATACCCTAAAGACGCCCCCGTTTAAATTATTATATCAAATATACAAATTCAATGCAATCTAATATGGTTGTTGGAATTTCTTAAATATAGATATATAAATATATATATGTATATATTTAAAATGAAGATCAGGTCCCCAAAAATAAATAACTTACTATCTTAGTAACGAGCACTTCACATTTATAATAATTAAATAATGTCAATATAGTTCGATGATAGAAAACACTTACGGTAATATAGATTTTCATTCGATACTGAAAGAAAAGTATTCCAAAGGAACAATATTACAAATTACTTGAAGAAAAATTAGTAATCAACTTTCATTAACTTCGCAATATTTACAAAAATTATTTTTGGTGATTCATCAGGCAAAGAATATATATACAAAATGAACAATAAACATATAAATAGATTAGAGTTTCTTAACTTTGTGAAACCACCAATATATAAGCAGTAATGTTTTGAATTTTATTTTTCAGATAGGTACGTACTGTGTTGTCTCGATATTTTAAGAATGTAAAATTAAATTAAAAAGAAAACGAAAAACACTTTCTTTATTTTGCACTGGAAGAAAAGGTTGCATTATAAAACCTTCAAGCTTATTCAAATTTATAGAAATACTGATTTTGATGAATTAAGAAATATGATCAAGATGGATATAATCAGTATAAAGAATAATCACTCCCCCATGATTTCCACGTTTAACAATTCTGAAAATATTAAATATAATAGAAAAGAAACTTATTTTCAACATTATAAATAGAGTATTTAGAACATTGGCATACAAAAACTAACGAGGTCTGAAAAGAGTATAATTAAATGCAAACTCTTTGTCGAATATTTTTGCTCATTTATTTTCTCTAAGAATTAAGTTCACTTTAAACCCAAATGGATAAAATGAACTCCTTTACTATTCTACAATGATCTTGCTTTTTCTCAAGAACAGAAAATGTTAAAGTATCAGCTAATCTTTGATTGGAAAAATTATATAAAATTAACTGAATAAATAAAATACGTCAACTTAGTTTCAAAAATTATTTAATAATATCACTACAATATTGTTTCGCCAAACTTTGGCTTCATCAGGTGATGAGAAACTGAATATACAAAATTATTACAACATAATATATAGTGTCACAACAGTATGGGATATGAGTGGGGGTATTTTATAAACTATAGCATTGTAACAACGGGGAATAATTGAATTGAGTCTGATCGTTTAAAGCACGACCTAATTTACTATATCTATTAATTTCTAAGGTTTCTAATAAATTAAGTTTCTGTCCTTTATCTTGAATATGTAAAACTTTGAAATCTCTATTAAATTCGTGTTCTTCATCTATACAATGCGTTGCGAAGGTAGAGTCCGTTTTTTTACCCATATAACTTTTTTCATGTTCCCCGGTCCTTTGTTCAAAAGTACGGCTTGTTTGACCCACATATACCTTATCACTTTTTTTTTTTCCTATATATTCTGTTGTAATAATTTTGTATATTCAGTTTCTCATCACCTGAGGAAGCCAAAGTTTGGCGAAACAATATTGTAGTGATATTATTAAATAATTTTTGAAACTAAGTTGACGTATTTTATTTATTCAGTTAAATATGGAGTTTCAACATGTATCAGCCTCATCAATTAACTATTTTATATAAAATTATACAGAATTTGTAAAAAGTATTAATCATGTTAAGAATCTTGATGATTTACTTTTCTGATCCACTTTGTAATCCACAAAATGCTTCCGAAGATATGTAAATTGAACTGACAGAATTACAAGAAAATGCTTAACATATGATTTCATTATTTGGCCGCATGAATACTCGGTCCAAAAGTGGAAAAATACTAAATAAAAACGTATCGAATAATTTTTTTTGAAAAATAATTAAAGCACGTCAATTACATAGTATTTACAAAAAGAACTTCCTATTGATAGTATCCATCCATTTGGTTGTTTTGATGACCTTGAATTTTTTAAAATAGCATTTTTAGTACGATGGTCAAAAAATCCAGTTTACATAATTGTTTCAGAAACACAGAATTTATTATTAGAAAACAAAGAAACTTTAATATTGAAAAGCAACTAAGTCTTAAATAAATATTGATAATGCTGTCCTTGAACATCTTGGCAATATCCTGTAGGAGAATAAAACTCGTTTATAAGTTTCCTATTATTTCAGATGGATGAATTGTTTTTTCTACTTTTTTCTATTTGAAAGTGTTTCATATATCTTCTTTTGAAATGTGTTATTAAACAGCTTTTATGAATCTTTTTCTTATATCTACATTTTTATCGATTTGAACGTATTTCTTAACCTGCCAAATATTTTGAAATTTGCAGTTTACCCACCTAGGAAAGCTTTTGGGAACATCTGCACTGAAATTAATTCCATAAAAAATATTTTTTAGTGAATACTTTTGTCAAATAAAAAAATAAATTTGAATGAGATGCGTTTCCAGCAAAATAGCGCTGTCATAGAGGTAGTGTCAATATTGACTTTGTGAACGATTATGAGAAACTTCGCTTATTTAAAATGCACACTAAAAATTGGGTTCATAGATTTTACTCATGCCTGGGAGGTCGAGAGTTACTTGAAGCATGTACTTTATGGAACATAACCTAAAAAATTTATTTTCAAAATGAAATTTAAAGAAAATCGTATCTCGAACAATTTATTTTATTTTAAAATTATATCGTTCTAATGGAATATAGTACACAGAACGAGACGTGGCCGGTGGGAGAAATTGTGGCTGCGCGAGGATGGGTCAGTGTCAGACAGAGAAAGTATTCGGAAAAAAGAAGTGATAAAGTCCGTACCAAATTTCACGAGCAAAAATTCGTGGAAGACCGCTACGTCATTTCTTAGAATAAAGTCGACGGAAGGCTCTACCTCGACTAGATATTTGCAAGCAGTGGCGTGCCTTGCTTTTTTCTCGGTATTTTGTTTTTGGCGAATATTCAGAAAGTATTGAGGGGATCTTCAGCAAGTTTTGTTTGTTGTAAGAAATTAAATCGCGAGAAATAAAGCGGGTAGGCCAGCGTCGACTTCATGAATCTTCACAAAGTAACAGCCGAAAGTGTTATATATTTGCTATAATAATTGTACGGTGAAAGACCGCCGCCTATGCGTGCCTTATTCTTCTTGAGGGTCGGGTCGATTCCAAGAAAGTGACGTAGCGGTCTTCCACGAATTTTTGCTCATGAAATTTGGTACGGACTATAACATTTGTTCATGGAAATGCAGATAAGAAATTGTAATATACTGAAAAGAGATACATATATAGGAAACATACTGCACTTCGATGTGTAACGCTTGACAATTTTTCAAGACTGCTCGTGCTTATCGTAATATAAGAATCAATTGCGCACCTTGTGGGAGGGGCATCTTATCGGTCAAGTCTCACTCTGTGAGCTATAACTTTGAAGAAAAATGTCGGCCTAATATTTCAAAAATCAGTATTTATATCGGTGCCTCTTATACAAAGTATAAGAAAAATGTATAAAAGATAAACTCAATAATAACATGAACCCAAAATATGGCAGTTAATTAGGTTTTAAGTACGCCACTGCGATAGTAAACACCAATATGCAATTGTGCCTGCATTAAAGTATATAGACAATAAAGAGATAAGAAAAGAAGAAACAGGTAACATCATTATATTTGAATTAAACAAATCATAGTTGATTGAAGCTTGAAAGAATACTATTCAGAGTGATTTCACTTGCATAAAATTAATTTGATTATGCAGACTCATTAAAAAATTTCGTAGACAATTAGGCACCTTTTATATCTAAAATCCTGTTCTTCATGCAAACAAATCATAAATAATATCATTTGACCTACTACTACTACTAAGTATATGGCAAACAGATATTTGAAATCCATAAAAAAAATTTCTTACCCTACGTAGATAGCCTGAATATCGAGACGTATTTCATTTTATTTTATTATTTTACAAATTGTTTTTGATACAGTAATCGTTCCTTCTTCATATACTTCCTTCACTTACTTGAATTTTTAAGTATACATCCTATTTTTACTTTCATGTATTTATATACAAATAAATATTAATTATCAATCTGCCATAAATAAAAATCACAGAAAAACTCCCACCATTTTAAGGCGCATTAATGATTTTCTATTCTCCGTAAGTGTTGAAATTTCGCATGTTATTAAGATTCAATAAAATGTAATAACAAAAGGGAAATAAGTAATTAAATCCCTCCCAACTTAGTCAATACTCGAACCACCACATTACATTAGCTATGTGTCCAGATCGTCTTCCCTTTGGCTCGAAAAATACGAAACTAAACCACCGAACTCCCCACTGTTTTCCTCGTCGTACCCTTTACCCAAGTCTTGAGGCGAATTCGTCTCCGAGAATTGGTCGCTGTAATGGTACCCGGTCGGAGTTAGACTTTCCTCGGATCCAATATTACCAGGCATGTAGCCTGCGTAAAAATTAGGAGGCAGGCCGGCTGGATGATAAGGCATGTTGTTACGAGGCGGTCCGGGTGGCTGTTGCAAATGCTGCGGCGGTAAAATGTTCGGCTGCTGTCTGATAGGTGAACTGGCCATGGGCGGTGTTGTAGCGACACTGCCGCCGAATCTAATCTGAGATGATCTTGAATATGGTGGAGGTGGCGGTGTAGGATCGCTCTTGTTGCTAAGAGGTGAATCTGATGATGGCGGTATAGAAACGGGGGAACTCCGATCGGGAGTATTCATGGAACTTGTCGAAACACTTATCGGACCGCCACCAGATGGCGACGGATCGAGATGATGCGAGTGGTAAACTGGTGGAATGGTAGCAGGTGGGGTTGGATTCGGATTGCGGGCGCGTATTGGTGGTGCCGGACTGGTTCTGTGATATGGATTTATACTAGGAGGCGGTTGACGGTACACAGTTGAGGACATTCCTCGTGGCGAGTTTCCTGTAAAAAAAAACAAAGTTTAAAATGAGAATATTAGCTTTTAATTGAAAAAATTCGTTTGGATATATTGATATTATTTTGAAATTTTTGCCAACAATTTATTCTTTTTGAAGTTATCCCTGTATAGACTAAATATAACTCATCATCTGCTAAAATCTAATATACAAAAATAATAATTATGATTATTATTGTAAATTAGCTGGCCCTGCGGACGTTGTTCTGCCCTTTCCGGTAGGTGGCGCTATGAGTCTCTGCATAAGAAAGTCTGGAGAGAAGAGGTCGTTAATGTCCCTGTTACCAAGTGTTCCGATAGATGCTACTCTTATCATGCTCAAAGATTTTCTAGAATTCAATTCTATCTCTACAGATTTAACAAATGAATATATTAAACTAACAACACTATGCATGGAACAAAACATTTTTACTTTTAACAACAACTTCTATAAACAAACTCATGGCACAGCTATGGGCAATCCTTTATCACCTTTTTTAGCTAACCTATTTTTGAACAACCTTGAAAACAAAGTTAGAGACAATTGTGGTTTTTTTCCAAAGTTTTGGGCTACATATGTAGATGATGAGTTTTGCAGTGATACCCGGTTCTTTCAATACGGTGGCCTTCTTAAACATTTTAAATAACCAATATCCCTCAATACATTTCACACATGAATTAGAAAAATAAAAAAACTTTACCCTTTTTAGATCTAAAAATTTCAATATCAGACAATAATTTTCAATTTGATATTTACAGAAAAGAAACACATACAGACAATTACATTCACAAAGACTCATATACTTTTCACAAATACAAAGAGAGTAGTTTTACTTTCTTATACGTAGTATAAGGAAGTATTGTGATGACGAAAATTTTCGACCTCGAGATTTTTGCAGATGTCCACGTTTTGAAGTCCTCTGATACCAAAAAAGTGATTTTTAAAAAATGTCTCTCTCTCTCTCTCTCTCTGTCTGTGTGTCTGTCTGTCTGTGTGTGTGTGACCACGATAGCGGTCAAACCGCTGTAGATATCAATTTCAAATTTTGTATTTAGGTGTATAATCTGCCTGTTGAGATCTGATTAGTTTTTCAGTAAAATCGGTAGACCGGAAGTAGTACTTTACTTCAGTGAAAAAATCGAATTTTGCAAATATTTCGTCAACTACTAAGTTTAAACAAATTTATAAAGAATTCATATGTACTTAAAATTAAGATTGTGAACCATTTTATTTAAAAAGTTTTCCAAAATTACTACCGGAAGTAGGTCTTTTACTCTTATCAAAAATCAGTTTTTTGCCAATATTTTGCAAGTCATGCTTTCTACAGGTATGCTACAAATATAAAAGTATTTAGAACTTAATTTCCAATTTCTTTTGTATAAAAGAAATTTCAAAATTCGGACCGGAAGTATCACTTTTACTCTTACCGAATAACGATTTTTTGCAAATATGTCGTAAATTATGCATTCTATATATATATTTATTAAGAGTACAAAAGTATTTAGAATTGGATTTGCAATATATTTTGTATACATGAAATTTCAAAGTTCGGACCGGAAGTAGCACTTTTATTCTTAGCGAGGAGCACTTTTTTTCGAATATCTTGCAAAGTATGCATTCTACAGCGATTTATTAAGGGAATGAAAGTACTTAGAATAGGATTTTGAATAAGTTTTGTATCAAAAAATTCTTAAAATTGTATAGTTTGAAACGGTCATAAGTATAAGAAAGTCGTGTGGTGGCCACACCTCATTTTTTATTTTTTAATCAATCGATTACTTTCAATCCCTCTATCTCCTACGCATTTTAAGAAAGAATTGGACTATATTTTTAAAGTTGCAGAATCGATTGGTTATAATAAACAATTAGTACTGAAAATTAAAAATAAGCTAGAGAAGAAAAGTTCATAAGCTCAAAAACTACATTAACACCAGACATTCTAAATAACAATAAAAAATACTGTAAGATATCTTTCCGTAAAAACTGGCATAACAGTGTAATAAAACTGTTTAAAAAATACAATTTAATTGCAGCTTTCTCCAACAATAATAAAGTACAACAGTGTCTAAAAACTAAAATTGTTAACACAGATCCATTGAAAGAATCGGGCATTTACAGAATACGTTGTAGTGGTTGTCCAAAATTATATATCGGACAAACCAGAAGAAACGTTCAAATGCGATATAAAGAACACATGGCTCATGTCAAATTACACAATGTAGAAAAATCCGCATTAGCTCTACATCATATTGATACAGGTCACAACTTCAGCCTAGAAAATGTTAGTTTAGTTAAACAAAGCAACAATAGAAATTTAGATGTGGGAAGCCATATATGTACATGAAAGAACATAAAAATTATCTCCTGAATAATGATATTTCTCCCCTTAATAACAAACTGTTATCTTGTATACCGACATCGGTTA
Organism: Amphimallon solstitiale; assembly: GCA_963170755.1. Classification (NCBI taxonomy): domain Eukaryota; kingdom Metazoa; phylum Arthropoda; class Insecta; order Coleoptera; family Scarabaeidae; genus Amphimallon; species Amphimallon solstitiale. The sequence continues at coordinate 109,863,663 of OY720681.1, read as the reverse complement.
ACACTTAAGACACTCTTGAAATATGTATTCAACTTTTGTGTAATATCTTATTTAGAATTGTTAATCCATAATCCTGTCACTGTTAAATGAACCCGTTGTCTTTCTCAGAAATATTTTGTATTTAATATTGTTAATATTCGTTATAATTTGTTTTAATAGTTTTTCAAGTACCGTTAAATTTGTTCTGTATAACATGTATTTTTATTATAAAATGTTTCGTAGATTAGGTTTAAATAATTATGTGAAACTTTTCATTAATATCCTATTTAGAATTGTAATCTGTAATCCTGTCACCGTTAGTTTTAACCGTTGTTCTTTCTCATTAATATTTTGTTGTTTCCCATTTAACTAATTCTCATAATTTTATACTGTTAACATTCGTTGTAATTTGGCATTAATCGTTTTTTCACCCTACCTTTAAAATTTGTCTGGATAACATGTACATTTCTTATTATAAAATGTCTCGTAGATAATATGTTTAATAGTTACTACTGACGATGTGTGCAGTGCACACGAAATGTGACATATAGTGAATTAAACTAATTTTTGTGAAAAAGGTGTTTTATTTTATTATTATTGTCGTTAATGCGATTGCAGGATAGGCATCATCTCTGTTTATAAATATAAAATTTATTAATAGCTCGACCACAGCGTCCTCTATCGTGTCCAGATTTTGTGATTTCCTTTCTTGCCACTAAACCAACATATATTGTGAATACGAATCACGTTGGTCCATAAATATAGAATTTGTTAATAACTTCAGCTCGAGGGAATAATAGTCATTATTGCGAGTTAGTATACACTACTTTATTTATCTACGACTAACTGAAGATTACAAGAAAAATCAAAATAATTAAACGAAATTGTCAGATTACTATATCAATATGCAATATGACATTTGACGGTTAGACAGTTAGTAAAATGGCCGGACTTCTCTATCGTTACTACGACAACGTTGGGAACGTTATGTTCTTATTGGCGAATAATGGTAACGTTACGGCTCATTATTCCCTGGTCGCATTTCATTATTCCCTCCGGGTATTATGAGTGTTATTATTAACCAATAGTGATTAATATAATCTACTTTATTGTTTAGTCGTCGATAAAGTACTTTACCTGCCGCTAATATCTGTCAACACAGAGATGATTGTATAACATTAAACATAAATCGTTTGTCACAATCATAAAATGTCATAAGTCATTATATCTTTAAAATTTTGTATGCACCTCGTCAGTAAAGTGCCTTTATCGAACTCGTCTGTTATTCGCCTTGCTCGTTTCGGTCATAAATCAGACTCGTTCGATAAAGGATCACTTTACTGACTTTGTAATTAAATAACTATTGTAGGTTATATTACACGACAGGTAAAATTTTGCAATATCTTAAAGTTGACGCCATTTTAATGGATTGATGCATATCAGTTGTCAACGCCATTCAACCATGTGTGTGTAAAGTGATTTTTTAAAAAATAATAGAAATCTCTTAATTACTCATACGAAAATCAAATTACGCTAGTAAATGAAGGGACAAATTTCATATAAATACGGGAACGAATTAGATTCACATTTGGAACTACAAAACTGTTTTTCTTAACAATTTATTTCTTATTTTAACTCTGCAAAACGTAATTATCTATATATATGTAATACATACTCACCATGCAGGTATTGCGGTTGAGATATGGGTGGTATTTGGCCAGGATTATTTGCATTAAGATTTCCAGATAGTGGGACGCATGCCGACATTTGCGAATTCGTCGCGGGGGGTGTAGGAGAACTTTCCGCATGTGCTGGTGGTTGATCCGCGTAATAATTATGACCCATTCCCATCGGTGAATAATTCCCTTGACCGGCTTGTCCCTGCATCATTCTGGTGATCACAGACGGCGTCGGTTGAGTTTGTGAAAATGGCTGTGGGGGCGCAGCAATCGCCAATTTTGCACCATGCATTGCAGCGGCACCCGCCAAAGATAACTCGCTGTTGTTCGTCGTGCTTCCAACAGCTTCAAGAGTCGTTGGAATGTGTGACTGGTCATCTGATGCTTCTGAACTAATGCTAGATGGAGGCATCGAAGAAGGAGCAACCATAGCTGCAGCAGCGGCGGCAGCTTGTTCTTTCTCCAGTGTCTTTTTCCCTTTTCCTCGTCCTCTTCTTTTCTTGGGAGATCCGTCGACTGACGAAGGAGGAATTTCACTAAATATTGGTATGGCACCTCCGGGTGGTTCCGATAATTCCGGACTGCTTTGCATATCGGAACCGAACTGTAATGCAGCTACCGGTGTCACATTAACAGCTGGTATTACATTAGTAGCTGGTGCCACATCTTCCGGTTTATTCTTTCGTCCTCGCTTCTTTGGCAATTTTGTACCGAGACCTGCAGCGGCAGCCATTTCTTTTTTCTTAGCTTCCCTCTCCCTCCTCTTCTTTTCCTTCTCTAATTGCATCGCCATCAATTGCAGCTGTTTATTTGCATACTCCTCTTCCTCCATGAGTTTCTCCATCTCTGCTTCGTCCATTTCCTCCAAATTTTTATTGATTTCCTCAATCGGGTTTAATCCCGAATCGTCTTCGTCATTATCATCTGGCATGTCATCCGGAAGATCATCGATGGACGAGTTCAAGTTATCCAAGTCGAAATTTTCATCTGGTGGTTCGGAATTTACCGGGATTTCTGTAGCACGTTCCTCAGTGGGCGCGTTTGTTGGTTGTGGTGGTTCGGGAATTGTTTCTTCTGGTTCTTTAGGGACAGATACTTCTCTTTCAGGGGTCTTTTCTTTCTCCTTGTCGATTTCATTTCTCTCTGGAGTTTTCGCCTTTTCGGCATTTTCCTCTTTTTCATATTCTTCATCTTCATCTGGTTCCTCTTGATCTTCATTCGCAACGTAATCATCATCACTTTCGATTCGAGGAGGTGCTCTCCTTTTAACTTCTTCATCGCTATCAGTTGCTAAAACATCGGCATAATTAATTTTCCTTCCCCTGGTTCTTCTTCCACCGATCTCGTCGTCATCATCGTCATCGTCGAGGCCGCCATATTTGATTCTACGTTTCTTCTTTTTAGACCGATCATCTTCAGAGTCGTCAAAGTGTTTCTTGCTTTTCTTCGATCGTTTCTTTCTTGGTGGTACCGGATATCTTTTGGTTTTTCTTCTACTGGACCGTCCCCACGATTTATCGCTTTCTTCCGATTCAGATTCGTCATCCCAAGCCGATCTTGATTTCTTCTTTCGCGATACTCTATCATCGTCACTGTCATCGTCGATAAAGTCTTTATCGTATCTAGATATTCGCGCTCTGGTTGATCTGCGAACCGGCATTCCTCTGCGTCTTCTTCCGTAAGCTTCGCTGCTGTCACTTCCTGCATCCTCTTCGAATTCTTCTTCCTCTTCTTCACTACTAGAACCTTTAAAGTCCTCGTCTGAATCTTGATCATCGCCACTGCTCACGTCTAAACTATTGAGTTTCCTTTGTTTTTTACGTCCGAATAATTTCTTCACCGGTTTAATTTGCTCGTCTTCGGAGCCGTCATTATGTTCTCGTGGTACAACTGCAGGTGGCAATTCTTTAGTTTCCACTGGCACAACAGGAGGAAGCGGTTCTAATTCCAGCGTTTTATTAGCTTCCTGTTCTTCTTTCTCCGCATTAACAATAGTTGATATGTCTTTACCCCGGCCTTGATTTCCCGCACCTTTAACTGCATCCATCTCATCCTGTATAGCAGAATTTATTAAATCGTCATAGTCATTGAATCGATAACTGTGAGCCTGCCTCCGCTGCCTTAATTGATATATAGGCTCATCACTATCGGAGCTAGAGCTGCTGTCGGACGATGAGTACGACTCTTCCGATGCAGAAAAATCATCCTCGTAATCATCGTCCTTACGACGCCTGCCTTTTCTTTTCCTCTTTTCATCCACATCCTTAACCGGTAAAACGTTAGCTAAACTAATACCGACGTAAGCTAATCTTTCTTTACGACGGACTTCAATCTCTCGCTTAGCCAATTTCTTATCGTATTCGTCTAATTTCGTTTCTAATTGCTTAACTAAACTGTTATGCTGACACGGAGGACAAAACCAATCACCCTCCGGTATTATAAATAGGGGCGGTCGAAGGCAGGAACAATGCCAACCATTATCACAAGTATCGCAGAGTAATATCCATTCGGGATGATCGGACTTACCGCATTTCTGGCAAGCGTGTTCATCGACATCATCTTCAATGTCGTCTTCTTTTCTTGCGGTTCTGGCTCGCTTTAGTGGTTGAGGTTCGCCGGGATCTTCAATGTCACTTTCAGGTGAGAATTCATGATCGGATCTAAACAAGGGACTTTCAGCCTCGCTATACTCAGCTATTTCCTCTTCTTCTTCTTCGACGTCATCGTTTGAGGTACTGGAACCGCTGCTGGATCTCCAAGGATTACGGTCGTCAAAGATTTTGCGGGGATCTTTGTGTTTCCGTTTCCGCTTCTTCTTCTTCTTCTCTTCAACTTCGACGATCGGAATTTCGACGGCAACTTCTTCTTCGATGGGTGGTGGTTTCGGTCTTTTCCTCTTCTCGGCTTTGTAATCTTTATCGATGTTCTTCTTATTTTTCTTCTTCGGTTCCTTGTCGTCTGTCATTGTGATATCGTCGAGTTTTCTTCGTTCTGCTTCTTCTTTAATCTTCAATTGTGCTATGCGACGGGATTGCCTGATATTTCCTAGGCTCGCGTCTAGTTCTTCCATAGCCGCTGGTATATCCAATCCCAATAAGGTTTTCTTCTTTGGAGCTCTTGGTTTCTTCACAGGTGGTACGGCAGGTGTTACGTTGATTTGTGGTTCTTGTTTCTTTGGTTTGTGCAACTGGGGTTTTCTTTTAGGCGATACCTCTTTCTTCTCTTCGTCACTACTACTGATCTCCTGCTTTTTCTGCTCTTCTATGCTTCGACGAAGTTCCAGATCTACTTGGCGTTTTCCTTTTGTTTTCCTTCGCTTACCACCAGAAGGCACGATTACTTCAGGCTCTGCGATTGCTCTTTTTCTCAAAGACCTGGTCATTATAATTGGCGGCGGCGATGGGTAATCAACGTCCAGTTGAAACGAACTCAGAGTCATGGGTTTCACGTTGCTTGTTTCGAACGGGTCAGGTACGGCTAGAGGATCATCTTCAATAATAACAACGTCACTATTATCACCACCTCCAGAAGACTCGACGGATAAAGGCGAATCCACGTTATCCAGCGGATTCTCCTTCAATTTCGTAATATTCACGCATGTTAGAAACGGTCCGTTTTTCTTTGCGGGTTTCTTCTCCTCTCTCTCTGGTTCCTTATATATCGGCTTTATCGACAAACCTCCTTTTAAATGGACTTCTTCAGACCTCCTTGCCAGCGGATTCCTTTTGATGCTATGTTTGCTGTCACTTTCGGATGTTAAATCTATCGTTTCCACATTCGGTATTGGTATTTGATTATTAGATAACCTCAATCGTTTAGAATGTCTCACATCCACTTCGTCGACGCGTTTAATTTCTTGTGGAATTTGGGGCACTTTCCTTTGTCGTCCTTTCGGTTGGGGAATCACTGGGACTTTCTCTATTAAATCAGCAGGTTTTCTCCTTGTACTTCTCCTGACGTTATTCTCTACGTGTTCTTCAATTTTGGCAATTGCAAGATGTTCATCGATGTTATTTATCGGAACAAGTTCCTTTTGTGGTTTGACTTCCTTTTGTGGTTTGATTTCCTTTTGTGGTTTGATTTCCTTTTGTGGTTTGATTTCCTTTTGTGGTTTGATTTCCTTTTGTTGCTTGATTTCCTTTTGTGGTTTGATATTCTCGATTTTCGGTTTGTTTATATTTTTCCCGTTCGTCTCTATTATCTGCGGTTTCGTTTCTTTCCTAAGAACTAAATTTTTATTTCTAGTGGCGTAAGACTTTACCGATAACATCTGATTCGGTCGCCTACAACGAAGAAATCGCAACGATTGAGGTTCCGGTGGTTTAACTTGTTTTTTCTCTGTTATTATCGAAAATTGATCTTTATTATCACTCACTTTATCTGGCATATTGTATTTGGCCTGGACGCTTGTGATTTTAATCGCTTTTATTGCATCTAGACCAGACTTACTGGCAACATCATCGTCGTCTTCAGCATCATCCACCAAGAATTCCTTATTATTCATCTGTGATAGGACAACAATTGGATCTAGATCCCTAGAAATTTTATTTGTCGTTTCTTGTATAACTATATCATCAATAGAATCCTTAGATTGTTCCTTATTTTTGTCTGTGATCTCTTCTTTTTTACGTTTACTTTTCTTCTCGTTCTTCATTTCTGAAGACGTCTCGCTATCGATGTGTACTCCTTCACTAATAGGTTCGGATGATTTGCTTTTTAGGTTCTCCGATTCCTTTCGTTCTATGAAATTGTTAAATTTTTGGTCAGAACGTAAATTCTTTAGTTTCGTTTTCTCTTTTGTTTCATTCTTACCTTCGGATTTTTTCTGAGATTCCGGTAACGTTTTCGCTACTTCAGTTTTCTCTTTGGAATCTATTTTGTTAGATTTTCCTTCGTTTTCAATACTGGCTTTATCACTGGGAGTATCTATTTTCGTCACTGCACGTTTTAAATCGCTTTCTGTGGATGATCCAGCTGCCTGGGTGTCAATTTCTTCAATTTGTACACTTTCATCATCAGAAGGTTTATGATTTTCTAGCTTATTGGATTTTAAATCACCGGTCATAATCTCATATTTATCTTTTTTACTATTCTCAATATTAACATCTTCTTTAGTTTTATTTTCTTCAATAGACAGATCATTATTTTCTTCCACATTATTATTTTCTACAATTTCCTTTGGTTGCGTAGATGTTATAACATCCGACGGTTCTGCAGTTGTTTCTTCTACACCCTTTCCTGCTTCATTTAGAGCCTTATCTTCAATGCTTTTAACATCAGTATTACTTTGGTTCGAATATTTTGACTGGTCTTTATCAGTATCTCCGCTGTCTTTAAGTAATTTTACATCTTCGCCGTTAGAATGTACTAATTTAACTGTTTCTTCAGTATTTTCGTCAGAATGTTTCGTTTCAGGAGTTTCTTCATTTACATTCGATGAATCCTTGACATTTTCTGTAGTGTCAGTAACTATCAAAGTTGGAATTTGATCCTTCTGTTTGAGTTTATCTACAGGCTTATTTTCTTTTTCCTCTTTTCCTTCGCTTACTGGCTCTACTTCACCCTCACCTTTTGACTCACATGAATCTGATTTTAATTCATTAGTAACTTCGTGATCGTCATCGCAAGAAACAGGAAAGTCAGTTACATCATTGTTTTGATTTTGCTCTTCGTCGTCTTTGCTGGATTCACTTGGTTCGCATTCTTCTTCAGGAGTTTCCAAGATGGCGGAAGGTATTTTTTTCTCCACCTCTGTCGACTGACATTTTTCGATTGCAGGTTCTACATTTTCTGGGGATTCTATCACTTGGGCTTCCTCAAAACTTGATGAAACGTCATCTTTTGGTATCACAGCTGCTGTCAGATTCTGGTTTCTTTCAATATCTATTTGGTTCTTCACATCGAGACTCTCACTTGAGGATCGTTCTTCACTGGCTACCGCTAGAATATCGTCGTCATCTCTTGCAGAGTCAGAATCACTAACTGAACTACTTCCAGCAGAATCTTGTGATTTCCCCATGTCTTTAGTACTATCACTGGTAACGCACGCATTAAGTGAGTTTGCTTCAACACTGTCTTCTTTAATTTCACTAAGTTTAGAGTCACTGACGTCTGTCACCGTCGCGGATTTATCACAAGATACTCGTTCGTGTTCACTAATCGAGACACTTTCTTCGGCACCAACACGTTTTTCATTTTCTACAACCGACAAGCGCTCGGAAACGTCAATATTATTGTCTACATTTTCAATATCTACATTTTCTTCAGGAACTTTAGTTTGCGATGGATTACCTCCAACGAGATTTTGATCAGTCTTATCATCTAAATTAAACGTTGCCGCGGAACTTTCAACTACTTCTTCATTATCTTCTTCTACTTCCTCCTCCTTTGACGACGAGATGTTCGGTGCCTTGTCTTCATCTTGGTTATCATTGACAACTGAAGCTCCGAAACTGAGGGACGCCGACTTGTTGGGCGATGAATTAGGGGAAAAACTGGAACGGTTTCCAAAAAAAAAAGTCTGGGGTGAAGTACAGAGATTTTTGGGCGAATCTGCTTCGACATCACTAGCATTACTTTTCGTATCATGTAAACAATTTTCATTGGTGTTATTTCTATTTTCCGCCGGACTCTCAATGACATCCCAGCGAGATTTTCTTGGAATACTTCTACTAGCAACTTTATCGTTTTTCGAATCTATAATAGTACCTAATTTATATGATTTTGACGGCGATAGCTGTTGAGTTTTTGCCGAAGTATTAGCGTCATCTTCCGCTTCCTTCTCCTTACTTTCTTGAGATTTTTTCAAGCATTCATTGCCTGTTTTACAATCCTTTCCGACGCCCTCTCCGAATACATAGAAAACCGGTTCCTCAACTTCCTCTCCGACAATAGGATTTTCCTCTAGTTTCTCGTTGGCGGACTCGTTAGGAAACCCAGAACCTTCACCTTGCACCAACATCAGAGGTTCTTCTATTTCGTCTTCCATGTCTTCTTCGTCATCTAAATCGTAGTCATCATCGTCATCGTCCATGATGTAAGGGATGTATTTTTTATTCGCCAATAGCGTAGGCCTTATACATCCGCGCTTATCAAAGCGTGGATGCTTTAAGTTTGAGGGTGCTGAATATATATCGTCCTCCATTGCTCTTTTATAGCAAATTGCGTCGTAACTGGCGCTTTGTACGGCTTTTCCGAGATGCGTGGGATTCGCGTATAATAACCCTTTATCCATGGCATCTCCTCTTATGTATTTTCCCTTTATGCCCATGAATTCCTTCTTTTGCATGTCAGAATGTTGCGGTTCTGCCATCAATTCCGTAATGGGCTTTATTCGCAAACAAGGACCGGTCTTAACAGACAAATCAAGACCCGTCTTCTCGTCTTCACTGTCTTGTATATTAGATAGATCTTTAGAGCAAAGATTCAAAGCATTCTCACAGGAATCTTCTTCAATGGGGAGTTTTTCTTCGATATGTGGCAGCTTCTCGCTGTTATCTTCTAGTGCGTTCTCATTTTCTTGTGGTAAGATATCTTCCTTTTCTACTACAGGATCTTCTACAATCTCTGGTTTAGAATTGTCGGGTGGTTTAACTTCTACAGGTTTGATTTTTTCTGCGATTTCAACCACTTTTTCTTTCTCTTCGATCTTATTTTCTACTTCTACCACTTTCTCTTCAATCTTCGTTTTTATTTCTACCACTTTTTCCTCTATCTTTGCTTTGTTTTCTACTGCTTTTTCTTCGATTTCCTTTTCGGTTTCTATCGCTTTTTCTTCGATTTTCTTTTCGATTCCTACAATTTTTTCTTCGATTTTCTTTTCGATTTCCACCACTTTTTCTTCGGTGTTCTTTTCAATTTCAGCCGCTTTTTCTTCGACCTTTCCTTCATCGTTCGTAGGTAAACTCGGTGAATTCGTTTCCAGCAACTTAGTCACTTCAATGTTTTTATGACTTTCTGTACATTCAGTGTCGATGTCCATCTTTTCCTCTTCCATATTATCTGAAGTGTCGGGTTCTGTCGGCTTGGGTGATGAGTTTTTACTCTGACCAGTGTCCAGCGTCGGTTTTTCTATTTCTAGACTGTTACTGTCTTCATTGCTGACAGGTTCTGAACTGCTTTTTGTGGTATCGCCGTTTCCAAGTTGCGATATCAGTGAAACAAGGCCATTGCGATCTCTGCAAGAAAAAAATGCGAATTAAAAATAATATGTACACTAGTGTGCAATGAAATAGGTTAATAGGAGGAATCGTTTTAACAAACCGACTTATAAGTTAAAATGGCGTCAAATTTAAAATGATGATAACTGTCGTCAAAACAATACAAATTTATCAATCTTACTGCACAGAGTAGCCAAGTACACTCGAATTCAAGAAAAATGATCCCTGCATTCATTTAGTTTAATTCTATCAAAGAATTATATCTACATTCAAATAAAAAATGATGTGTGGCCACCACACGACTTTCTTATAAGTATGAAAGTGTTACTTCCGTTCCGAATTTTGAAATTTCATTTATATAAAAAATATTCCAAATCCAACTTTAAATACTTTTGTACTCTTCATAAATATATATAGAATGCATAATTTACGACATATTAGCAAAATACCGATTTTCGATAAGAGTAAAAAACCTATTTCCGGAAGGAATTTTGAAAATTTTTTTTAAAAAAATTCCTCTCAAATTTAATTTTAAGTACATATGAATTCTTTATAAATTTGTCTAAACTAGTAGTTGACGAAATATTGGCAAAATTCGAGTTTTTCACTGAAGTAAACTACTACTTCCGGTCAGCCGAATTTGCTAAAAATCTAATCAGCTTTCAAGAGGGAGATTATACACGTAAATACAAAATTTGGAATTGATATTTCCAGCGGTTTGACCGCTATCGTGGTCACAGACAGACACACACACAGAGAGAGAGACATTTTTTAAAAACCACTTTTTCGGTATCAGGGGACCTCAAAACGTGGACATCTGCAAAAATCTCGAGGTCGAAAATTTTCATCATCACAATACTTCCTTATACTACGTATAAGAAAGTAAAAAATGAGGTGTGGCCACCACACGACTTTCTTATACTTATGAAAGTGTTACTTCCTGTCCGAATTTTGAAATTTCATTTATGCAAAAAATATTTCAAATCCAACTCTAAATACTTTTGTACTCTTCATAAATATATATAGAATGCATCATTTACGACATATTTGCAAAAAATCGTTATTCGGTAAGAGTAAAAGTGTTACTTCCGGTCCGAATTTTGAAATTTTTTTTATACAAAAGATATTTAAAATTACGTATTAAATACTTTTATACTCGTAATGTACCTGTCTAGAAAGCATGACTTGCGAGATATTCGCAAAAAACTGATTTTCGATAAGAGTAAAAGACCTAGGTACTTCCGGTAGGGATTTCGAAAAACTTTATTAATACAATTTTTCTCAAATTTAATTTTGAGTACATTTGAATTCTTTATAAATTTGTTTAAACTTAGTAATTGACGATATATTTGCAAAATTCGATTTTTTCACTGAAGTAAACTACTACTTCCGGTCTGCCGATTTTGCTCAAAATCTAATCAGTTCTCAAGAGGGAGATTATATTCGTAAATACAAATTTTGGAATTGGTATCTGTAGCGGTTTGACCGCTATCGTGGTCATACACACACACACACACACAGGCAGACAGACACACACAGAGAGAGAGAGAGAGAGAGAGAGAGAGACATTTTTTAAAAACCACTTTTTTGGTATCAGGGGGGACCTCACACACAGGCAGGCAGACAGACACACACACACAGAGAGAGAGAGACATTTTTTAAAAACCACTTTTTTGGTATCAGGGGGGACCTCAAAACGTGGACATCTGCAAAAATCTCGAGGCCGAAAATTTTCATCATCACAATACTTCCTTATACTACGTATAAGGAAGTAGCTTATGCTATCCTTGTATAACAAGGATAGCATAAGCGAATGCATGTTTCCAGTGCGATGCCACCACGACATACATTCATAAAATTTATTTGTGCAAGACAAAGACGGAGTTACTGGCGCTGTATTATTTCATTTATTTTCGTTTAGCGTTTTGTCACCGTTTGTCTTTGACATTAACGCTTTGACATTTCTACTAGTTTTATTTCGTTTCACAATTTGTTATACAGCTTGTGTAATGGAACACTTGATATTACCAGGTAAATATTGCAACGTCGTATTCTTTGGCCGTACTGGGAGTGCGACGAAAGACAGGAAGGAGTAGGGATAACTGATATATTGCCAGTCGTTGCTTCACTGTTAAATGTAGCGAGAGCGGGGATACAGTACGCTACGTTGCAATTCTGATGTATTTTGGACTTGCTATATCAAGTGTTTCATTACACAACCGGTATACACCATCATACTCTTTATTAAACCAGAATGTCACGACGTGCTAGAACAATACGGTCACAAGCTCAAGAACTTGTTTAAATTTATTAATATATTTCGAGCAAGAGAAAGTTAATAGTGGTCCTCTAATATCCCTTACAACAGGTAAACATTGTGAGATTTAACATTTTTCAAATTCGAATGAATATTTTTTAGCGAGTAGCAGATGCATTGAAAATAGGAGTAGCTACAGTAAAACGGATTATAGCCCGATCACTAAATAGTCCTGTTCCATCTAGTCCAGGGAAGTAAAGGCCCCATTAAAAACAAAAACAGACAATTTGGTAAAATGCTCTAAAATGAGTAACCGAAATACACGATGTATTTACAGAATAAGACTTTAAAAATGTTTAGTATCTTAATTTTAGAAAAGCATCTTACAGTACGAACTTTAAATGCAGAAATTTCTGAAAACCATATTTTATTTAGCAGAAGCAGTTTAAATCATGTACTTCATAATATTAGCTTGAAATTTAAAAAGGAGAATAATCACCGAGCGTTAGTGAAAAAATCCAACATAACTGAGATGCGATTATTATTCCTGAAGAATTATTTAAAAAATAAAAATAAAAAAATTGTATTTATTGTTTGTTTTGTACCCACGTTATTTCTCAATAAAGTTCTATTATCATTTGTATTTTGGCATAAGTTAAATATAGTACATTAAAAGACTATGTTTATATTACATATTTTTAATGAATGATAAAGTTGATTATCTAATTATACATAACCTAAAATTAGATCGGTCAATCTAACCGGAAAACGTAGATTGTCATCAATATAATTTCCATGTTCATTTTATAGTTTACAGTACTTATCATGATGGCGAAGTATTGCTTTGAATCATACAATATTAAAAAAATGACGCAGGGATCATCTTTGCTGAATTCATAAAATATATAATAAAATATAGGTATAGAAAAGTAATATTTAATAACTTTACTTAAAATATTCACTTTTATGTAACATTGTTTCAGTATCTGAAATTATATATACTTAAAAATTAATTAGTTACTTTGGTTTATTTTTTCTGAAATTATTCCAGTCAAAATCGGTTGCTAAGATGATTCTACTTTAGTATAGATACATGCATTTATTTGTACAATAAATATAAAATATACGAACTGCATAAATTTCATAAAACAAATAAATAAGAAAAACAAGAAGCGTACTTCTTTATTATCACAATCCGAGAATAACAATCAACGAGAAGCGACAGTATAGTCGGATCCTTTGAAATTTAATCTCCCACTTGCACCTCGTCGTATTTTAGTTATAAACAACCAGCAATTATTGTAAGCGACAAATTAGATGGCGAGCGGTGGGGATGCGCTGTAGCCGTTTTAAAAACGCATACGCCCACTTACTGAAGTAGTAATCCGACTTTTCGACTATATTTGTCCCACTATTTCTAATGCTGCGCTGACTTACTCCCACCGATCGCCATCTAATTTGGCCTTTACTGTACACTCAGATAACATACTTAAATTTACACTGAAGGAATGGTAATGTTGCGACTATAATACGTAGATAAATGTTATAATAATAGGCAAAAGAAATTGTTGTAATAATTTTAAATCTTATTTAGTTATTAAATAAATGTATTATATTTCTACACTTAAAATGTCTCTTTCATACGAAGGAGAGAGGAAGCATTGTCATCATTTCTTAAAATAGAGACAAGCAATTGCTGGTTCGAATCAATAATCGTAAAAAAAATTAAATGAGGTCCGTCTGTTTATGAAACATATTAAATAATACCTTTAAAGTGGTGTTCTTCTGCGATTCATATATTAGTGGTTAATTACACTCCCTATTTCATACCAATGTCATCTATTATACCGGTTGTGTCAAATATAATTAGGCATAGGGAATCAATCTATATGTATGTATGTGTATGGCAACCTGGTACCTACTGTCCGCCCCAATGCCGGCGAAGTATGCACCGTACATACATACGTATACGTTGATTTCTTATGCCTAATGATATTTGACACATGCGGTATAGATTTGCGATACTGCAAAAGCAAATGATCGAAACAGTTTTTGCTTCTGCTGTAAAATTTACAGAAAGCGAATTAATATGTTTTATAAACAGGAGATTCAATTTATGTACAATATATACAGGGTGAGTTTTTTATCTTGAGACAACGGAATATCTATAAACCACTGCATCAAATCAAAAAAAGATCTTAATAAGATTTGTTATAATGTAGGGGGCTCACTGAATGGTGCCGAACTCGATCCCCCACTTCACTCCTCCAGAGTGGGAGGGGGGACAACTTTGAAATCTTAAATGGGAACCCCCATTTTGTATTGCAGGTTCCGATTCTACACCATCAAGTATGTACGTTTTGTTCGAAACTTTTTTTTCTATTCGTTACGGATTGCGGTGTAATCGCAAAAAACATGGTTGTGAATGTTTAGAGAAAATACACAAAAAAGAGAAGCAAGCAAACAGGATTTTGTTTTTTTTTATTTTAACATAAACTAACATTTCAAAAAGCCATGTACTCGAAACTGTGCCCCTCCACTTCGAAATATTTATTTATTCGCAATTGGAATGCTATTCAACGATACAAAACCGTACTTTATTCAGTACATGACAAGTTACGAATCGAAAAAAAAGTTTCAAATAAAAACTACACTCTTGATGGCGTAGAATCCGAATCTGCAATAAAAAATAGGGGTTCCCATTTAAGATTTCAAAGTTGTCCCCCCTCTCAATCTGGGGGGGTGAGGTGGGGGATCGAGTTCAGCACCATTCAGTGAGCCCCCTACATTATAACAAATCTTATTAAGATCTTTTTTTGATTTGATGCAGTGGTTTAGAGATATTCCGTTGTCTCAAGATAAAAAACTCACCCTGTATAGTAAGTAAGATTATATGTATATGAAATAGTTATTTATTATACAAGGGAAAAAAGTAATTTATCTCCCTCCGCTTCGCGTCGGCTGATAAACCTTACCTCGAGCTAAAATCTAATTTTTTTCCCGTGTATCATACACTATTTTTTCCTGTGATGGGAAAAACGAAGATTTAATATTGAAAAAAACTTTATATTAAAGTCAGAAAATCAATCGATGTGACATGTCAAGTGACATTACACCTGCGTTGCTATGGAAACCTGCCAATTTAAGCGGGCAAAAAGTAGAACTTTTTTCCCATGGGCAAAAAGTAACAGTGTACGCCCGGGTTGATAAAGTGACATTTTATTAACTGTCAAGAAGGATAAAATGTCAACTTTTTTTCCCGTCACAGAAAAAAGGTATTTTAAATTTCCTCTCAGCAGTTTTGTCACCTGTTTTTAATTTTAACACATTCAATACTACGTATTTGAGATAATAAAAAATGTTCAATCTTAGGAACAACTTTACGTCTGACCAGACAGTCATGTGGCAATGACGACTGAACAACCAAGCTCGCCCCGCCCACCAAAAAAACAAAGGCACGCTTTTGTCATCTTTGTCGCTGATCGTTATTCGCCGATCGCAATATTAATTGTATTGAACACGATCCTACGGCCACCCTACTTTAATCTTATTTTTTTATCCTTATTACCTACCAAGGTCATACTTTCGAATCAATAAGACATTTCGATTATGATTTTGGTTTTTAGCAGCGAACACATTATTAGAGATCGGCAGTCGGGGGTATATGAAGTAAAATTACTTTTTAAGTTTTACAATATTTTATGAACTATTCAAGGTTTTAAATTGACAGCTTTACCGATTAGTAATCAGTAAAAATCTTTAATAGTTCTTAAAATATTGTAAAATTACCCCTGACTGCCAATCCCTAATTATTAAACATTTTAATTCAAGTTCGTAAATCACCAAACAAGCATAACAGTTTAAAAATCGGCAAACTCTTTGAGAATTATAATAGCGCCTTGTTAAAAGTGAGAAAATAATTAATGAAGAAATATATACAAACCATAAACAAACAAACGAGCATATTGAAGATATGCTCAACTTGTGACGAATATATCACAAGTTGTATTGATTGTGGTTATGTTTTAGTAAATTAATTAAGTAAACCCATAGACAGTTCAATTTTGTGCAATTGTGTCTCTATGTGGATATTTTTACAAAATAGATATTTGATTAAACGCATGCGCAGAATAGTCTGGGTCACACTATTCATCTCTCTTCGTTGGGACGAAAAATTACACATTACGAAGATATAGCACACGCAATATATAGCGGTATTATATGTATGGTTTTTACCAGCGGTTATAAATGACGTTTCTAACATAAAAAGAATCTCTTGTGAGATAAAATATCAATCATACTGTTGTAGCCAGTATTAATTTAATATTATTTTAAATAGTAAAGTGCAAAGTACTTCGATATTTTATATATTATTAATGGAATAAGAATATTTGCGTGTTGCGTAATTATAACAATGATCGAATTTAATAGTTGTATTATAAGAATATGAAAGAAGCATGTAATCCCCGATTTTTTCCAAATATAAGTATGTATGTATGTAGTTTGATTTTTTTATAGTATCCATACCATCTACTAATTTATTTATTAATTATTCATTCACTTCATTCAAATTTATTTGAACACAGATCATATAAGCTATTAAAAAACATTATGAAACATGAGATGCAAACATGAGAACCATAGTTACAAAATGGATGAAACATAACCCCAGTTTGTTCAAACCTATGGTGTTTCCATTCTATTTATATAATGGGTGTCTCTAATTGACTTACGCCTTGTCATTTGGAAACGTCTTCCTTCATTTATTCTACCGCCAGTGTCAAGACTAAATATTTAGTTTAAAGAAAAAACATCACTTTATTATTATATGATCATGCTCACGTGCAACTATATTATTGCTAATATGATAAAAGTAGCATTAATAATCGGTAATTTCGAATTCATATTATGTTGATTAGTATATGTCGATAATTTTCGAGGTCACTGCTAGAAAATCCTTTAAACTGCGCTTATGGGATTCTAATGTGAAATTCGAAATTAATTTGAATTCACGCAGGGGTGAATATGACAAAACATAAAAATCGCTTGATCAATTACACATTATAGCGATAGACAAATCTCGTTCGTTTGGCAAGTCCAGTCAAAATATTGCTCAGGTAATCTTCACAAAAAAAGCGAATTTTCTCGAGAGTGTAATATGTTAAAGGGGTGTATTCTGAGCATAATTGTAGATTTGAGGGGTTCCCCGCGTGTCAGTGGTGTCGCTATCGCGAGTAACGCGTTTAATTCGATATCTCGAGAACGGTTCGGCTTACACAAAAAACTACAGACACCTTTTCTCTTATAAATGAAATTACTTAACTTTTTTATTCCAAATATATTTTTCTAACATCGATATTTTCCGAGTTATTCATTAGAAGTGTCCAAACTTCTCTACTTTCGTCCTTTCTTCGCCTCTATCTCCCTAACAGTTCACTTTTTTGAAATCTTATCTATTATCAAACTAATAAACCATTTCATTTTCTACGTGTTTTGTCTGAAACTTTTTTACCTACTGACAATAGTTTGGTAGTTCTTGCTTAGTTTATCGATCGAACTCCGCGCTATTGTCATTAGGCGTGTTCACGGACGCGTCATTGGACTCCAACAATGTTAATTATTAATTTCCTTCTTTTTCTGATCTAATCAGATTATCATTTAGTTGAATGTAATAAAGAATACTAAAATCTGAAAAATGTCGGAGTTATTCTATCAATTCACCTTTTCATAACGGTAAGTTGACAAAAAAATAATCATCGAATACTTTCATATTTTTTTCTCAGTACTGAACACTGCGTTGATGGCGCGAAGTTCGATCGATAAACTAAGCAGTAACTACCAAAGTATTGGCAGTAAGTAAAAAAGTTTCAGACAAAATACGTAGAAAATAAAATGATTTATAAGTATGATAATAGGTAAGATTCCAAAAAGTTAACGGTTAGGCAGATAGAGGCGAAAAAAGACGAAAGTAGGGAAGTTTGGGCATTTCTAACAAAATAACTCTGAAAATACCGATGCTAGAAAAAAATATTTCGAATAAAAAAGTTAGGTAATTCAATTTATACGAGAAAAGG
Source organism: Amphimallon solstitiale (assembly GCA_963170755.1). Classification (NCBI taxonomy): domain Eukaryota; kingdom Metazoa; phylum Arthropoda; class Insecta; order Coleoptera; family Scarabaeidae; genus Amphimallon; species Amphimallon solstitiale. The sequence continues at coordinate 109,845,515 of OY720681.1, read as the reverse complement.
TTTCTATAGTTTTTTTTTTGTGTAAACCGAACCGTTCTCGCGATATCGAATTAAACGCGTAATTCGCGGTAGTGGCGCGACTGACATTCGGGGAACCCCTCAAATCTACAATTATGCTCAGACTACACCCCTTAAACAAATTATACTATCGAGAAAAATAATGTTATTTTATGTAGATTGATTCGCAGTTTGACTGGACTAACAGCGCCACCTTAATCTCGTCGCAGAACTATTATTTGAATAGCGGGACTTTTAAATGTGCAATACATTATGTATGTATATAATTGTTAATAACTTTAATTATAATATACAATTTGAAACTAACTTTCCTGTAATAGTATTTTACTAGCATAAGCTATATATCCTAAGATATTAATTAATTAAATTTTATTGTTCTGAAATTGTTTCAGTCGAAGGGCATTTGTAGAGACATTGAATCTATTCTGGCCGTGTCGATTGTCAAAACGATTCAATCGTAATTAGTGTTAGTTTACATATTCATAGAAAACAGATTATTCAAAATATCAACTGCATAATCAATAATATAACCTTTAATCTTGCATAATATATGTCCTCGTAAAGACATATTAATGAAGTTAATCTCCCTTTCATAAACCAAGCTTTTAAACAAATATCTCATTGAATTTCATATGATCCCTTCGATTTACTACACAATATAATGCAAAGATATACATTCATTGGAGAAATCCAAGTAAACATAAATTGTTAATGTTTTATTTAATATTACTTTCTATACTCACTCATAACAAGATATATTTAAATGTTCATTAGAGGTTACATATGAAATCATCAATGGCAATTATGGCAAAAAAGATTTAATGACATGAACTAATCAAAAATTAGAAAGATCAAAAAAAACAAATGACCAAAAAATAAAATGAGCACTGTAATATATTGTGATGTGGCCTGTTCAACGCATGACCAATAAGACTGGAACATTACAATATTAGAATAGGATTTGATCCCAAAATACTTAGATATTTCAAAAGTCGAGTATTTTGAAAAACAATTTAAATTTAATATTAAATAAAATACTACTTGAATGATATTCCATGGAAACATAAAATAATGCATGTTTTTCACTATTTTTGTATTAAAATAAGTATATATTGTAATTACTTAGCTATGAGTGTCCAAGTTTCATCATCAGGATCTTCTTTATACACACGTATTTGACACCGTTCATCGCACTGATACCAATAAGCTCTGCCAAATCGATCTCTGCCCAAAGGTTGTGTTCGTAATTCTACTGCAGATATTTTGTTGATTTCATTCTTGAATTTTTGATTGTAATCGAATTGCATTTCTAGCAATTCCTAAAAACAAGCAGACACATGTCACGTATATTTATCGTTATTAATACTTTGCCTAATGTATATATACCTTCAAAATTCTTAGCTTGGAACTAATTCTCGCTTTCTTGTATCCGAACCTCTCAATTTCCCATGCATCTTGGCTACTAAAAGTGTGACATGTTTTTATCAAAGCTCTCTCCCACCTGTCATTGGAAGATACTGATCTTCTAGCCCTTCGCATTAACTGCACATGAAGCTGTACTAATTCTGGAGATACTACGATAAAAACAAGAAAATGTAAGGTAAAAAAGAAAGTCAATAATGTATCAAACATTAACAAGGTTAATTATTGGTTTTAATCAGGTAGTAGTCAAATATTAATATGTATATATATTTGATCTTACAAGAAAAACTTGTTTTCAAAAATTTAAATATTCCCGCTCAAAATTGGGGAACTGACACATTTGGCGCCATATTTAAAAAATATATTTGGAGACTTGATGACAAATATTTATACCCATGTACTATGCAACTTTTTGAATTGAAATAATGAAAATGTATTATATGCAAATGTTACATGCATTCAATAAATAATTATAAGTAAAGTAGGCTATGTTATGGTATATATTTCTAAATATATATTTTATAATGGTTTTCTAGATAAACAACACTTCTTTTAACATAGAAATATTAACAACACATGAATTTTAAGTATTTCTATCAAAAAGATGAAAACCAAGTTAAAATAATAAATTAAATATAATAAATTTCAAAGACTTCTTAATGAATGTATTATCAAACATAGCCACAGAAAACATGCGGGTTATAAATATATATTATTTGATAATAGTTCAACTAATCATCACAAATATTTTGTTTTAAAAGCTCTAACCTAAAACTACATCTCTTAAAATACATACTGTAATTCCATGATTTTAAATATGTTAGTACTGCTTATTAAATTCAGACACCACATTAATATCACAATGTGATTATTAATTCTCAATGTATTATACATAAAATATTGGTAAGGTTAAATAAACAATATTTATTATTTTATTATTAAATGTGTTTGAGAATATGATAAAAAAGAAAACAAAATCAATGTAAAAATAAAAACAATTATTATTTACCATATTAGATAACAAAAGAATTCTAATTTCAATTACAAGATGTGCCCCACCGTATATTTAAAATTACTGATTGTGAGTAAAGGAGCTAAAATTCCAGATAGGAATGTTATTATTTAGATAATTGTAGGGAATTAAATAATTATGGTCAGCGGAATATTCGTCCTCAATGTCTATATTACTGGAAGTCGTAAAATGCTTTACCTTCTTGGGTGTTTTCGAGCATCTCTTGTAAATCGACAAAATCGATGTTGGCTAGTCCACATGTTACGCTGAATTTTTCCAAAAAGCCACATATCACAGCGAAATTCGGATCACTTTCACAAGAAGCTTCGTTTTCCGACGCCATTGTACCCGCTATGTTTGACAGCGGTTCACTATGAGATACCAAAAAGAGCACCTGAGATCACACATTGATATTATAGACATTGTTCATTCATTTCTCACATAGTACACAATAATAATGCAAGATATGAATTTTACACTTCAGTCATTACACCACTAAAAATTAATAACAATTCATACAATACAAACGCCACTAAAAAAACATCACCAAATGCTTGCGTCTACTCATGTATAGATGGGGCAATTACGCACAATCTTAACAAAATTTACTTTTTTCATTAAAGTTAATTTGATGAACACCCAATAAAAATATGAAATTAATCAGTAATTACTACTTAAAAAACATAATTGTATGTATAGTCTCTAACATAAATATTGACAAATCGAACAAAAAATATAATGTTGCATTTTATAGCTTATGTTATGTTATATATATCATGAGTTTCTCCAAAATCATTTTAGACATAAAATTATAAAAAACTGCGAAGAATGATAACAAAAATCATAAAATTATATATATATAGAACAAAATTAGATATTTTTTCATTTATAACCACATTTATAACTTTCCCAATGGTTGCGCATGCGTGACACGTTAACTTGTTCAATATACACAGCAAACAAAAAAGTCCAAGTTACAAATACCAAAGCAAATACTCTGATAATGGCGTATCTTCTTGATTGTATTTGTGAATACAATTACTTTTGAAATTGTTTATATCAATGAAAGTGTTTGAAAAAGTTGCTCACATGAAAAGTGAAGATATTGGATAATTGTTTTACAAGCGATACGTTTTGGAAAACAGGTAGGAAGCATATTATTTATTACGTTATGTAGCCGCAGCTACTAACATGGCTTGAAGGTATTTGTGCATGATTTACCGAACGAATATCACTACTGTTTTTCTATAGTGTACATCTCAAGCATAATCAAACATGTATCATCAATATTCACTAAAATCCATAGTGATATATGAGGTTGTAAAAATATTTCGGGAATATATTAATATCTCTTAGGTCATTTCCGAAACGAATTGGTTTAGAGTAATTTCGTTTTAAATTGTAGTACTTACAGATTGTTGTCAAATTAGCTAATAATAATAATTAGCTATAATTTAGATACTAAGTAAAGAAATATAATATATATATACCTAACCTAAGTTCACTGAAATAATTAAAGAGATCACATTTTTTTTAAATATAAAATGACAATTAATGAGATAATTAACCTAAACTTGAACATGTTGACATGAATTTGATTGAGGCGCCCTCTATAAAAACATTAATTTAAAATATGTGAGGGTAATTTAAATATTGTTGGAAAATCAAATATTTAATAATCTATAATTCAGAAAAGAATGTCTTCCACACATGAACTGCTGTAATGCCTTAAAATGAAGTTATAGTACTAAGTAAGAAATTATATTTTTTTAATGCTTTATGTATGATGAAAAATCCAACAAAAATATCAAATATTTGTCTTAAAAATATTCCAAGCAGTTATACGGTGCCTTGATTATCGAATATTATTCTACCATGTTTAACAATATAGAGATTCAAAAAAAGTCTTACACCTTGTTAATATATGTTAGGTGTAATATATTTTAGGTACTTACGTGTTGAACTTTTAGAATAACATTATAAATTTATCCATAAGGAAGATGTCTATAAATTTTGTTGCACATTGTTCATAATATTGGTTATATCATATTTCCTCTTGTGCTTGTATAAGGCATAATGAATGTAATTTATAGTGAGATTTATAATTTTTATTGTTTCGGCCTGCAACAGATAGATGTTTCGAATGTGAATAAAAACGTAAGTAAGTAAGAATTAATTGCAGCTCCTATATAAAAACGTCAAGTAATTAAAATTAATTTCTCATATATATATAGTATTTTGCTTATTGATATTTCTCAAAACACTGAAAAAGCTGGCATATGCCTAGTATGTGTCACATATAGTTGAAGCAGAAGAGGCAGCCCTTTTGTAAATGTTTTAAATAAAACTACACATTGCTTTTTATTTGTATATCTGTAGGGCTATAAGGTATCCGGAATATAATGTTGAAGTATAAATTGGCAACAGAACTGTACATTAAAGCTTGATCCAATTTTCCTGTAGGAAAGCAGTGAAATTATAATAGTAAGCTTCACTAGAGTACCTTCATTTTTATTTATTAATGATTTATAAAAATCACATAAACTATGCATGATAACAAAGAAATAGACTTGTTTTATTTGGAAATATTAACCATGATGTTTTATTTCTTGTGACAATGCTCGTGACATAACAATAATCGAGTCAATTTTGATAATCGAGACACATTGTATTTTATATTTATGGAATAATGTATATCTGATAATAAGATTATTTTTTTGTAAAGAAATTGATTGCTTTTCCAGGTATGGCGAGCCCATCGCCACAAAGTAGCCCGATGCCACCACCTCAAGCTCCAAGTCCGATGGGCCCTCCATCTCAAAGTCCGGCTCCATCACCATCTCCGCACAGTCCTTACCAAGGACCTCCAATGGCGGGCCACGTGAACGGTCCCCCTCAGCACAATATGCCTCCCGGGCCTCCGTCAGGTCATCCAGGCATGGGTCCTGTTCCACCACAGTCAATGCCCGGCCCGGGTCACCATGGCGGTCCGCCTGGTCCCCACATGCCACCACAGTCTCATCCGGGACATTCGCCTCATGGTCCACAACCCCACGGCGGTATGCCACCTTCTGCACATTCCAATTCACCTGGTGGTCCTCCACAAGGTCATCCAGGAGGACCTCCACAAGGGCACCCAGGAGGACCTCCTCAAGGTCATCCTGGAGGACCACCCCAAGGTCATTCTCCACATCAAGGACCTCCTCAAGGTCATATGCCACCTCAACATCCCGGAGGTCCACCCATGCAAGGACATCCCGGTTTGCAGCCCGGTAATCCACCCCAAGGACATCCAGGTATGCCACATCAAGCTCACAGTGGTCCTGCGCCTTCGCCAGGTCATCCAGGTATGCAACCAGGCGTTCCACCACATGGACATGGTATGCAGCAAGGTCAGCCGTATCCGCCACACGGAATGCATCCACAACAAGGACAGGTATGTTGAGCACACTTTTCTAGACCTCTAAATTGTTTAATTCCAAACAATGTTTGCTTTTCTTTTATTAAGAGATACTATTTTAATAGGCAATAAGACAGTAAAAGCTGTTTTATAGTGGCTATAACCGTTATCATTAGTTTATTTCATATACTTCTGTTGATGAAATAATCCGTGACTGTAATATTTTGCATTAAACATTTTAAATTATACACTGGTGAATGCTGCCAATCAATGGAATAGTGTAATAGCAGAGTCGGTATAGGAATCGACATGCGTCAATAAATAAAAATGGCGGCAAATTTGAGATATTGCAAAATTTTGTCTGTCAAATAATATAACCAACAAAAGCCATTTCAGGACTGTCATAAATAATAAAATTCAAACATCTTTTGGCATTTGTCATAATTACCTTTCGACCATTGTGTCACCCAAATAATACAAATGTTTTAACAATGCTAATGTTAATGTAGAGTTATGGACAGAAAAAGGTGGGACAACTCTTACTTAAAGTTTTGCTTTATTTTAGTTGTTATTGCTGGTTTTTAAAATTTTACCGAATAGACCATAATAGTCCCAACCACAGATCACTATACTAGAAGATAGTATAACTTAATAGTAAAAAGTTTAGACAATGTTTAGCGCCGCCTGCCAACTGCAGGCAGTACTAAAATGGATCAGATGAACCGGGAAATTTAAATATATATTTCTATTCCATTTTGTATTTACCTTAATAGTTTTTATTCTTCACTTTAAATGTTCGGAAGTAAAATAGTAGATGTATTTTAAAGAAAAATAAACTACACTTATTGCTATAATAACTTAGTAATAAATTAGAAACATATATTTTTAGGAACGCTTTATTTTTATATGAAAATTTATTTCTATTTCAAAATATTAAGGAGAAAGCATTCTAAATTCTTACATTTGAACTTATTTATTCCTTAAATGGAAATCGTCGATCTTCTCTTATGTCATTGAATAAATTAGGATCTCATGTAGCTTCCTACCACTCATGAAAACGAATTGATGTTGGATGTGGAAAACTTTTACATTATGGTCACAATTTGACACATAACATTTTCTTGTCGGCATAATTACTAGGAAGTCTAGAAAAAAGTGCTAATAAATAAATAAATTACTCGAATTATGCAGAATAAATACTTACTTACATGCAATTTTAAGAAATAAGTTAATATTTTATAACTCTGATTAATAATTATAGCATAATATTAATTAAAAACTGTCAACAGAAATATTTGAAAACTATACCACATGTAGTTGCCATAGTTACCAAACACAGTCAACAGCCTACAAGCAGCTAAGCCCTGAAGTATCACGTGATCCTAAAATTTCGTCAACACATGCGCCACCTATCAACTGCAGGCAGAAGTAAAACGATGTCTACGCAATCTCAATTTAACATTTCCCCCCTGGTCCCAACTTCATAAATGTCATCAATATGTCAACGATACATTTTATCGTGAAAGTGTCACACGTTAATATTGTTGATACGGCAAGAATAACTGCTAATGCAAATTGGCTCGTATTATTCAAAGAAGAAATGTTTGACCACAAAATGTGCAAGACTTACTGGAAACAATTAATAATGCGTAAGATGATAATTCGGACCAATACTGTTTATTATATTATATGCCGGGAAGAGTAGCAGATCTTATAAATCGAAATTGTGAAATGACTAAATATTAACAAAACAAAATACTTAAGGGTCCTTGATAGTGGATCTGTGTATAGTTGAAAAATAGCAGATTTTTTATGCAAGATATTTTTGTTGATTTTAAATTTGGAGAAAACCTTTCAACGTCAACTTATGAAGAATTTAGTAATCTACCCCGCTGAATAATCAAACTTAGAAAAAAATTATCTGATTAAAGAAAATTAATTAATATGTCAAATACTTTAAAACAAGTTTTCTCAATAATTCTTCGCAGCACATTTGTTTGCTTTAGTTCACGTTAAAAATTGAATAAAAAGGTACCCCGCTCTACACTTATTTTTCATTCAACTATTCTTTACTTTGTTTTAAATGAATATAAAATAAATTAAAATTAGGCAACCCACATTACAATTAATGTTATTCTGGTAAACATATTTCCCGCGGTTACAAATGTCTAAGTATTTGATCATAAATGAATTTTTATTCGCTTAGATAATCGAGTTATTATTTCAAATATTTATTATATATCCCCTATGTGTAATAGGTATTCGGACATCATTCGGTTATTAATTTATGTGCTATGCAACCAATATTACATTTCCCTAGTGGATCTGTCAACAATGGCAAAATAGCAGATTTTAGAATCCAGATATTTTTGTTGATTTTAAAGATGGAGAAAACCTTTCAACGTCAACTTATGAAGAATTTAGTAATCTACCCGGCTGAAGAATCAAATTTAGAAAAAAATTATCGGATTACAGAAAATTAATTAATATGTTAAAATATTAAAAACCAGTTTTCTCAAAAATCCTTCGGAGGAGATTTGTTTGCTTGGGTTCACGTTATAAATTGAATAGAAAGCTACCCGGCTGTGCACTTATTTTTCGTTCAACTATTCTTTACTTTGTTTAAAATGAATATAAAATAAATTAAAATTAGGCAACCCACATTACAATGAATTGTTATTCTGCTATAAATATTTACCGCAGTTACAAATGTGTAAATAGTTGATCGTAAATGAATTTTTATTCGCTTAGATATTGAGTTATTATTTCAAATATTTATTATATGTTCCCTAGGTGTAAAAGTACTCGGACATCCTTGGCTTATTAAATTATGTGCTATGCAACCAATATTACATTTCCCATTCACTAGCGAGGACCCTTAAGAGACAATTTAATGTGTTTTTGAATAAACCATTCTTAGTCCATTTCCGTCTTGCTTTGTGTGTTTTTGACAATAACTTAACAAATTTTCCTGACATCATTTTTTGACGTTTGTTTTTCAAAATCCCAGCAAATTAGGTAAAAAAACTGCCCCACTTGTATTTGTCCGTAACTATACTAAACAAAATAACTAAGTATTAAATAAAATATATTTATAGAAAAGTAATATTTAACAACTTTTTGTATATTATTCAATTTCCAACTGGCTTTCTGTAATAGTATTTTAGTAGCAGAACTTATATATCTTGAAACATTAATGAATTAGTTTTATGTTGTTCTGAAATTTTTCCTGTCTATGAGAGTTTGTAGTGGCATTGATTCGTTGTTTTTAGTTCACTTCATTTTAGTTCCGAGTTTTATTAATTACGAACATACCGTAGCGGAGCGGATGCTTAAAAAAACGAGTGACTGACAAGTTTATAATACGAGCTTCTTGCTTTACTTTTTCTACGACAGCAGATAATCAAAATAGTACAAAATTACGTGTCTGTTGTTGCGTCACTTTGACAGATTGATGAGAAGTGGCAACTAACTTGATTCAGTTTCAGTTGATATAAAAAAAAAAAAACCTTGAGCTAAATTCAGCTCGTGACTGAAGAACCTGTTGCTAGGTTCACCTCGTGATTAAACGGCTTGTCAATATGTATTTAAATATTATATTATGCAATCAGCATTTAATGTTGGCTACTATGACACGAGTATTAAAATTACGACACGAGCCGCAGGCGATTGTCGTAATGAATACGAGTCATACATGAAGAAATAGTCCACTGAAAACGTTAATGCGAAAGCATTGTCTCCAATTATGTGGTAATCATTATTGGGAAAATATTTTTGTTCTTCAGATTGCTTAATTTCTTTTACAAATATTGAATCATAGAACATTTTATTAATTTGACAAATATGAATATATTTTTTAATATTTTCGTTCTAGAATCATAGGCTGAACCGGGGAAACAAATAAACACAGACTAAACAAACTCAAACTGATAACTAAATCCCAAATTTTATCCAGATTACGCCTCCTTGTTTTGGCAAATGAAAATATCAATCCTATGCCATCCTTGTCATATTAACTGAACGGGAGATGAGATGGTTTTATGTCATCCCAATTATATTAATTATATGTTGATATTGATCGCGAGTTTATGATTAAATAAGTACAGAGTGAAAATTAGTGTGGTGTAATATGTACTCAGAGGAATATATGGCTTTAGAGTGATTTTATGTATTATATTGTGGAAGTATAATAAACATTAACATTAATATGTTATCCAGCAATAGCCCCTATTACACCTAAAAAATCCAACTTGTTACACATACCTAACCTCAAACAACCATCAGCTCTACAATCGGCGTGTTTTCGCGATTGAACTGATGAAAAGAAGCATATCAGATAATCACAGCACTTGTACCGACAGGTAAGCCAACGGTATCTTGCGACAAAATGCCTTATACGATCGTTGTCGATGCCGGGTGCTGGCGTTTTATAGATTAACGCAATGTCAATCAGCTGGGGTATATTAATTGTTAACAACAAAATGGACGGGGACCAAGAGGGAGAGTGTGGTGATTGTGGTCTCGTCAACTCACTTACATTTATTCAACACCACTTTATGAACAACCATGTTAATAATTATTATGAACAGCAGCAAGAACCAAATGCAAACAGTTTGTAAGTATAAATACCTATAAGTATAAAAATATTTTACATAAAAAATTACTTTATTAGATGAACGATCGAACTACCACATACAAATGTTTTACACAAGACATTGAAAAGAAACGTGTTGATCAAAATTGCAGTTGAAATTTCCAAGAGAACAAATACCACTTATACTTACAGTCGAGTTGATAATAAGTGGAAGGGCTTTAAAAAATATATAGAAGTAAGGATGACAACAATAAATCAGGCAATAACATCTATTATTGGGAATTTTATCACGCGGTGGACAGGTTGTTAGGGAAAACTCCTGAAATTAGTCCACTAGCTGTTTGAAATTCAGTACATTTTAAATTTTTATTGAACAAGAATGTCCATCTACCAGTTCTGGTTCTGAATCAACTTATACTTCCTCCATTATGAGAAAAAGGAAGCGAGCAGAAAGTGCGATATAAAAACGACATGATGGCTAGATGTAATGAATTTTGAGAATTGTTTTTTTTTGTTACATTTATTCATAGCATTTATTGTTTTATCACCATGGTTACTCATCTTTCTATAAGAAACCATTATCGCCAACCTGGAGGTAAACACTTTATCGTACTGTAAAATAAAGTACTTTACCTGCCACTCTCTATCAACACATACATCATTGTATGACAGTAAACATAAATCGTTTGTCGCTCTCGTAAAATGTCATAAGTCATTACATCTTTCTTTTTTTAAATACAAATTTTTGCGGTTGGCGATAAAATTTTGTATGCATCACGTCAGTATAGTGTCTTTATCGAACTTTTCTGTTGTTCGCCTCGCTCGCTTCGCCCGCTTGGCTCATAAATCAGACTCGTCCGATAAATTATCACTTTACTGACTTTGTACATAAGTAACTATTTTCTTGACAATGTATTTTTTGTTTTACTAATATGTCAAATAAAACATCATAATTGGTTAATTTATTAATTATTTTTTACTCATTTGCATTTTTAACAAATACCTTAACACAAACCTCATCACTGGCGTTAAGTAATAATTTGAGTAAAACTGTGGTTGGTGGAATATTAGCCATAAATAATCATTATTATGTTTTATAATTTATTTATTCCAAATAAGAGTAAAATTTACATTATAATAAATAATAACAGTTTAACGGTGACGAAATAATTTATTTAGCGCTTTGAATTAACTCGTTCTAAACTTATAGGGAACTTATATACCGAGCTAAGCAAAATGCATTAGCAGTATCCAGAAAAATGATACAACATTGCGTCTATCGCTTTGATATGTGAGAACGTGCGATAGATATTATTTGTTGTATTTTTATTACATATATTTAGTTATTATATTTTATTAAAAGCAGAAATAATATGAATGGATTCTCAACATTTTATCAACCTTTGTTCATCCGCTACTCTTTCTATTTCGATATATTGTTCGGCGAGTTCTTTATTTGCGGCGGCCAGGAAGTTCGGATTCATCAGATCGAACTCCTTGCCTAAATTTTCCTCTGGAAAAGAACAAAAATGAGTATTGAAATTGTAACGGTAAAAAAATTATATATACCACTGGTGTCACAAACATATCCTCCAGCTTCGCGGACTATAACAACACCGGCGGCTGCATCCCATGGCTTCAAGCCGTCAACTTGATAGGCATCGTTGTAACCGGAAGCGACATAACACAGTCCCATCGAGGCACAACCCAGAGATCGGATTCTACAAGTAAAATCACTGTATTAGTAAACAGACGTCCATCTAATATCGATATTAAAATAAATACCCTTCCATGATGCTGATCAAATGATGTAATCGGTTCATATACAAGGATTTGTGTATTTGGTTTCTGGCCAGGCTCAATTCGTAGTTTAAATTTGAGTGACGAATGTCTGAAAATGAATATTTAACGTTTATTTAAGTGCTGGCGTTTCAGCAATAATCAGCATAGTAGTAGGTTTATTTTTCATCAAGGGCGTACCCATGATTTAAGTTTGGCAAAGATCTAAGGGCAGAGGAAATTGTTGTAGCATGGTACGCGAGACAATATGTACTTCATGCTAAAAAAAGCATGATTTTGAAAAAATATCTTAATTTTTGGGTTAAAAACAATTTCCTCGGACTTGTTGAAAATTTTTATAAAACTTTGTCTTCGACCTTCTCCTAATTTGCTTTAATAAAATTTTGGTGCATGCTCATCAGACATAATTCTGTCAACCTCTTCTCTCCCATGCTGCTTCTCAGCCAAGTTTTTGCTCGTTGAAACGTATTGAAGAATCGTTCGCTGTAGTGGCTGGGATTGTGGTTATAATCAAGAGTGGCCGCCTTATGGCTGGGAAAAAGTTTTGGTTTCTATCAAAAGATTAAGAACTTCAATATTCTTCAGCTATTCATCAGTTAAATTCTTTTATTTTTATAAGTTAGCTCCGAGGTGATATTTCCAACTCATAAAACCCTATGAAGGAATCTGTGTTTTTTAAAGTCACTGATACTCTCTTTGAGCATTCATAAAGGGCGTAGTTTTGTCCGCGCAAATGGTGCGGTATGTTATTGGGAGAATTGAATATATAACGATGAAACGCATCGAGATATGGTATAATTAGTGAATCTATCCAGTAGTCATTATTACAGTTTATCTGATAGCATTTCAGTGCAGCGTGCTTTATGAAGTAATTCGCCAGCTAGTTGCTTTTGCGTTTTGACGATCTATTTTTAGTACGTTAGTGTCTCACATTGACTAAATCTATGTTCTTTGTTTGCAAACCATTAAACACGGGTTGCAATACTGACGAGTATTTTGAGTTTATTTGGGGCAACAATTAACAAAGTTATGGTAATAGCAGAATTCAGTTGATAGCTGAGTTTACTCGTGGCTTGTAGTTTCTTTCAGGAGATAGTTTTCCCATTGTGTTAACACCTTGTGAGTATGTTTGTGTGAATAATCTAACACAAAAAGTTGGGAATATGAGTAAAACATAAGCAAGTATGAATAGACAAAACAAAAACATCAAAACATGCACAATAGACCAAACAGCTTTTCTCCAAAACATTCTTTCGTAATTTTTGGAAATATAGAGTTATTATTTGACACTTTGGCTACACCCTGTATGTAGAGGTTAATCATTTAGACAAAAACCATTAAGTCACTGCGAAATCTACGAATTTAGCACTTGTCCGTGGTAGAATAACGATTTAGAAATTTGCATGTTATTAGAACGGCTACTTGGAAACGTCTTCTTTCATTTGTTCTACCTCAGTATTTAATTTTACATAATAAATATTTTATAATCGTAAAACATGCCTACATGCTACATTGGCAATATGACGAAATAGCATTAATAATCTTTAATTTTAAATTCGTATTCATTTCTTAAAAAAAAACTCTTTAAACTACACTTCGGGGATATAATATCTAATTTGATAAGAAAATGAATACCTATATTCTGTAACTTGACTGACAATAAACAAAACTAAAGAGTCACACATACATATCATAAATAAAATAGCGCTTGGAGAGTAAATTGACTTCATTAATCATGATATAAAAATATCAACAGAAGAAAAAATGTCCAAACAAAAGAGGACATTAAACGTTTTCATACACCTGTACAAAACCGGTGAAATTATTATTATTATTAGTACTTACTTTATGTTGTAATAATTCGTAAATATGAGAAGATACAATTTCGGTTTGATATGAATATAACCTATATATTATGATAATGAACGCAAGGACTTTTATTTGTTTGGAAGAAGTTAACCATGTTGCCAAATGTTTTAGTTCTTGTAATACTTCAAATACTCATGGGGTCAGTTTCAGTTAACATTATCAACTGACTAATAAAACAGTTATTCTTATGTCTTTAAAATAAATACACTAGCCGCAATTTTTTTTTTAAATAACTGTTGTAAAAATGGGTGTACAATTCTTACAGTCTTTAATGTTTAATTTGTATCAGGAATTCAAAAACACTTAACTGCACCCAAAGGAAAATTGCTGATATATCAGTTTTACATAGAGTTATTTCTTCTTTTTATGTCGCCTGTTGCCTTCTCTAATGAGAAACTAGCAAAAATCTCCCATCATGCCGGGATCCCATCTGCCTTGATATCATTTCTCCATTTCTGCATTCTCTTGATGGAACCTTCTCCCCTACTCGTCTTTCCTAAATTAGCGGAAAAGAAATCCCGGGACCTGAAATTTTTATCGTTTTCTTGCAAATCAGCCACGATATATTGGTAGTTTTCACTCTTTTGATTGCCCAGAAAATATTTGCAAACGTTTTTAAAAGAAGTCCATGCTGCCAACTCTAAATCATTCACGGTACTTTAAAAATGTTCATCTTTGAACAACTTCCTAACTTGGTGGATCAACAAATATTTCTTCGCGAACTTTCGCATCAGACAACTTTGGAAGCTTATCCCTTAAGTATTTAAAACAGCTGCTTTCTTTTTCTACTGCTTTGATAAACTGTTTAATCAATCTTAATTTAATGTGTAGAGTGGGTAGAATCGCCAAATTAGAATCCACTAACGGCTCAAATTTTATATTAAATTCTCCAGGAACAATGCTGGTTCGTGGCTGGTTCGCTACCCTTCACGGTATAGCCGCGAACATGCTCGAGCTTGTTACAATATTTTTTTAAATTTAAATTTTACGTTAAAAATTTTATTTTGAAAATGTGACGTGATCTCTTTGTTAGAATACAGTTTTTATGTTTAAAACAATGCAAAATACTAAGATTTTAGACTGTTAAGTCAATTATAAAAATCGTGTCGGCTAGTGTTTTTATTCAATTTTTAAAGAGATTTGTATCAATTTTGTCCTTAAGTTTGTACCTATTATTTAAATTTGTGTAAGTTTTGTTTTGCTTGTTGTAAATCTTTCGCTTTACTGAGACTTTAAGATACAAAAGTAGTAATCAATATTGGTAGACTGCTCAACAACATAATTACTAACTTATATTTTATTTATTATGGCAAATAGAGCTGATGTTTTACATCAGCAGTACTAAAAGTTCAATAGATTATTTAACTTATAAGTACTTCATTACCTGTTACGTTTCTTGTATGGATTCTGACACCGTTTCTATAAGCTCCTTGGCCTTCTATAGCTGTGTATGTTTCATTTAGGTATGGATTATGTACAATACCGGCAACTAGATGTTTATTAATAGCCAAACCGACTGATATACCGATAATAGGCATTTTCCTGACAAAATTTGCAGTGCCATCTATGGGATCAATTATCCAAGTTGGATCGTTTGTCAAGTCTGGTATGCGTCCAGATGCTGTAGATTCTTCTTCTCCTATATATCTGAAAAAATGTTGCTAAATGTAACCGACAATATTATAACCAATGAACAAACACCGGTTTTGCAAAGAACTACAGCTCACCACATATAAGTTGAGCGGTCATCTGCGCAGATCAAGAAGTGTGAGAATGCACGATAGAGATGGATACAGCTTGACAAATGCATGCGTGTACACCCCGTTTCTACCACTCTCGCCTTTGTCCTTTGCCCATATGACCTTCGCCGCTCAAGTTATATGGGCTGAGCTGTATATGATGAATATAGGTTAATGTTTTTTTTAAAAACTGGCTGGGCTTACTGCAGATGACTCATGATTATAGACCGGACGTACCAGGTTTAAATTACGACGGAGCAAAGAACTAATGTAAACAACGCACAGTTACTGAATAGCACTATTCATATGGTGAACTGCAACATCTGTTGTTGTCGCGAAAACTACAGCAAAAAATTCAATTTTACTGGTAAATTCCTTTCTTCATCGGCGTAAGTACAAGCGTGAGGGATCTTTAGAATTTATTATATTTACCTTATATTTCGTAAGATAAATAAAGTTCTATATGTATATACGTATTCATACTTATGTTAGTTTCGTTTTTTCATTGTTTTGACTGTTAATTACATACTTCGTAATTTTTGTAATAGTTCCTTTTTAATACCGTTTCATTGAATCTACTTCTCCCAATTATCTAGACGTAAGTGTGCACTGGATTTCGTTAAGTTTCAATCAATAACATACGAATACATTTTTAGTTATCATTTATTTAGATCTAGAACATTGTTTATGTTACTATGATATGGAAACACGCTGAGAATGGCATCGTGAAACAATGGCGAGTTGGATTAAGGGTGATACTGATTGTATGTCCATTGTCGGTGATCCCGAAATTTATTGCAAAGTCTGTAAAATATCGTTACAGAATGCCCAAAAATCACACATACAACGTCACTTATTATAGCACCGCTAAAACATACACAGAAATTGGACCCCGTTGGAAGCTGACAATTTTAACGAACAACTCTTTAACTTTAATGACGGCTTATCCCACTAAATAAACTTGACAATCCCACTTTGAAAATATTTCTCCAAAAATATACCGGTCGAAATGTTCCTGATGATTCCACCTTACGCAAATATTATGTTCCTAAGTGCCTAACGAAAACAGTAGAATGCATTAGAAGACAACTTTGAAATCAGTACCTATAGACCATTGACCAGAATTTGCCCAAAATGCTTCATTCGGACGACAGGTACAGGGAAAAAATACTTTTATTTGTTAGTGACAGTGCCGCATATACAGCACGTGTCAATTTTCATTAGCCATAGGCGATTAATCCATACAGTATGTGGCAACATAGTATACCCCTTCTTTCCTTTCCAATGTCAGCGCGACCGATGCATGCTCGTAAGTAAATACAAGTTAGCGTGGTTAGCAAGTTAGCAGTATCTCTTCGACCAGCGGGTTGGATGTTTGTAATGCCTTCAGAGATATTTACGAGTTACAAGGATTTGTTTTTCTTTCTCCTTTTAGTAAATGCAGAGAATTATTAAGCTGCGTTCATGCTGCATGACACAAACAAAAGCGTAATTCTAATAAAATTGAAAATAAGGCAAATAAAAAAGGATTCTGAAAATAATAAATTACTAGATCAGAAGATCGCGGCGGCCATTTGATGTTTCCCGTTCCAGTAATAAGACGGCATTGCAGATTAGATCGCAACGTATTCGCAGCTAACATTGAATGTAAAATCTGGTCGGGAGAAGTGGGAAGATCGGAGAAAGTCGTTTTGATGTCGATTGTTTCCGGGATTGGTGACGGACGCTGTGGGGTGGCACGTTGCCACATATTACTTGTAATGTATAAATCGCATGTAAAATTGAATCCCTATACCTAATGAAAATTGACACATACGGTATGTTAAAAACAGGCAGACTATTAAAGGGAACATATCTTTATATGCTGCATATTACTTGTGTACGAATTCTGATAATGTGAGCGTAGTTTGTTTTTCTATTTGTTCCCATTTATTAGTGATAAGTTGTTTTACTAAGTCTATGGGTATGTTCGTGTATACGGAAGTGACATCGAACGAAACTAATAGATGGTCATTTGGGAGTGAAACTGTGTCAGTAAACCTTTTAAAGTTCCAAGAATCTTTGATATAATAATTATTCTGATATGTTATTGGTTTTATAATATCTGACAAATATTTAGATAAGTTATAAAAAGGGGATTGGATACATGACACTATTTGTCGTAGGGGGTTATTTTTATGTAGTTTGGGCAAACCGTAAATTTAAGGCGATTAATTTTAAGTTTATTTGCTAAGGTTTTCGAAATCAAATTTTTTTTGTTCCAATGTTTTTAATTAAATTGTTATTTTGATTTTGAAAGTTGAGGGTGGGGTCGTTTTTCGATGCCGTTTAACATGTTCAACATCTTTTGATCATAATCAGTGGTGTTCATGATTACTGTTTTGTTACTTTTATCAGGTTTAAATATTGTAATTTATGGGTTGTTTTTAATTAATTTTCTGGTCTCATTTACATCTATTAAAAAGTCTAGTATTGTATTTGTTTTATTTGTGCATTGTTGAATTATGCTTGAAATTTGTGATTACATTACATACTTTAGAACGTATTTCCGCTTTATTACTTTCCGTAGTATTGGCTATTCCGCTTTCAATGTTAGTAATAATGTTTTTTGTCGGTATTTCCCGATTATTGTCATAATTAATAGCAAAAGAAGGACCTAAACTTAAAATATTTTGGATATTGCCAGGAATTACTGTATTAGAAATGTTTGTTAACCATTTTTCGTTATGTTCTTGTTTACCAGTTTTACCATTGTTGTCGACCTTATGTTGCAATTTTTTAATTTTTTTAATGTGTTTTTCTTTTGTTTTTATAAAATGTTGTTCTGATTTGTTATGTAGTGTTCTTAAAAATTGATTAAATAATTGTATGTTAATATGTTTGAGGTTTTGCTTATGTATATCAATGTGTTTTTGTATTCGGTTAATATGATTTACTGTATCTGTTATAGTTATATTTAAAATTGAGGATTTAAAATTATTTACTAATAGCTGGAAACGTAATATAAGTCTCTCATCACAATTGACATGTTCATAATTGAAATTTAATGAATTTGGCTTTAGGTTATTATGTTTACAATTCAAAAGAAAAAGTCTTCTATTTTTGTCCATATTTATCCGTCGTTGCTCCTTCATCAGTAATTTACAAGTTCCAAAAGCTTCATCGCCATAATATCTTCTAATAAAATGTAAATTGAACTCCATTATTCTCCCAGGAGAATTGTGTTTGTTTTTTTTTACCACTAATTGTCAATTAACAAATATATTTTCTTGGGTATTGTGGTAAAATTATATTAAAATAAAAGAATGATTGTTAACGTTTCGATGTTTAATTCATATCTTTCTCAAAACATATATAAACAGCCATGCCAGAATAACCTTTCATAAAAAAAAAAATTCACTCTAGAAAAAGAAGCTAACTTGTCAATAAATTTTTTGGATACCACTTTAATAAGGGATTACAAAACACATAAAATCTTAACCAAATGGTATACCAAGGAAACCTGGTCAGGGAGATATCTAAATTTTAATTCTGCCACACCATTTTCGTATAAAAAGAATGTAGTGAGTAACCTAGTAAATCGAGCAATTACACTAACTTGAGCAATTTACAGAACTGAAATTTTAAATAAAATGAGACAAACATTAACCAATAATAATTATCTTATTAAACTAATTAATAATATCATGAAAACAAGAATTCATGCTTTATACAACAACTATAATAACCATAATAAAATCAATAATGACAATAACGAGACTTATATTGCTGTTCCTTATATACAACACTTTTCTGAAAGCTTCCAAAACATTCTCAAACTTTACAATATAATAATAGCGAATACAACCACTAACACTTTGAGACATCTTTGGTCTAAATTAAAGTCAAAGAACAGCCAAAGAATTACAAACGCATGTTTTTTATGAAATTCCTTGCGGAGAATGTCCTGGTGTTTACATAGGGCAAACCATGCAACACCTGAAAAACAGAATTAAGGAACATAAGTTTAGCAAAAATAGCACCGCTCTGAAAAAACATACCACTATCATTCGATTTTAAACAGGTGAAAATTCTTGACAAAGAATATAATCATAAAGCTAGGGATGTATTAGAAATGATCCATATCAGAAAACAAAAAATGTCCATTAATGATCGTGGAGACACCGCGAACTTATCATGCAATCATATAATTTTATATACCATAGTCGTGAAATTTTAATTTCGGTTTACACTTCTATCTCATGCAGATGACCTTATAATATGCAGCGATGCCTGCTTGCTAACAGTGGTGGGAGAGCAACACAGTGGCGGGGGACCCTCACGCCTTACATTTCATAGGAAACGTTTGTCGCGTATTGGTAGCCTCGCTTATGTTTATCTTTAGTTTATTTCGTCGCGCTCTTTTCCTTTATCTACTTTCGTATCAGAAATTAAAATATGTGGACTACGGTATAAAAAAATCTTATGAAACTAATTCGTATATCTGATTGTAGTTAAAAAGTTAAATATAAAAACCTATAGTATAGCCTTGCACACTAGTAATTGACATTTGATACATACTGTTAATTTACACGTTTTGATATCTGTTATAATGATGTTATATTTCCTTTATTATTTTTAATTTATACCAATATACAACACAACCGGCTATTTTTAGTCTTGGTTTTTTAATTTTTTAACTTGTGATATTGCTGTATGCGTTTACTATAAGTCCCTTCTATTTTATTTTGATAATTTTGATAATTTTCGTTTTGACAATTTTACATTTTGCAGTTTATATATGTTTAAGATGTGAATTAAACATCGAAACGTTAACAATCATTCTTTTATTTTAATATAATTTTACCACAATACCCAAGAAAATGTATTTGTTAATTAACAATTAGTGGTAAAGGAAAACAACCACAATTTATATTAATAATTAAATAAGGAATTAGCATCGTCATTAAAATAATATTTGTATAATTATTTTCAGTCGTCTTACTGCTAATAGTTGTAATTTTATACGTGTACCTACCATACTATGTAACAGAATTATTCAAATAAAAAATAATATAAATGAATATATTCGTATTTGCATTATACCTTAATCTTTATAATCAGAAAGGTTAGGATATTTTTCTATACAAACAAGATGGAATTATATATGAATTATAAGTTGACAGATCACGTTACATTATTTTGACTTGAAAAAACAAAAATTTTAATAGTAAGAAATACCTACAATAAATGTTGATTTTCGATTACAGAATGATATATAATAATTGTAATACAACGATGACAATTATAAAATTTTGATATATATATATATATGGCCTTTATTATTTGGACAACTTTTTTAGCTTCGAAATTTATGATGTTTTAGAGAAAAAAAAAGGAGCGACACATAATACTATCTGTTCGCAGTATTAGCAACTCTTTTTTTTTTTAATATGAAGAATATATGTATAGATAACGGCTACTCAAAGAAAAAGTATTAATAACTATATGTTATAATGTTTTAAATATTAGCACAACATTTCTGTCCATTACACTAGCAAAGTAAGTTTCGAAAGCTTTAAATATGAAACGAAACTTAAATTATTTTACTACTCGTTCTACAGAGTGATCAGAGTGACAAATATTTACAAATACACCATGAGTTAGTTCAGTTTGTGGACGTAATTAAATTGTTTGATGAAGGGATTTCATTTATTCGTGTTTCCCGATTAGTGAATCATTTTCAAAGAACATTCAGCTTGTCAATGTCGACATTTTCGAAGTCATTTTAAAAGTTTGGAAGTGTGACTTTGTTCACGTTTACTTCCCGCCCTCTATTACTGCCCTCATTTCCCAACCTCAATGTCAATCACAAAACTGTCAACTCGATATGTCCAAACCTTATCGGAATTTTTATCACAAATAATTATTAATTGTATGGTTGTAAATAAAATTAATTGTTACATTAGAATTATTGGAAGCTTGAATCCATGTAGATAAGTCGCCCTGCTATTTATGATATTATGAAATAGTGATTTCTCCATTCGAGCCAAGATATCTGGATTGCTACGGGAGGACAGTTTCCCTTAATTCAAGTGGAGTGCAGTCCTTGGAAGGCTTTACTAACATTTCCTTTATAATCTATTCACCGAAAAAAACTGACGTATATTTATTTGACGTTAACTTCACAAATCTGACAACTCAATATGTCAAAACTTTTACCGGAATTTTTATCACAAATCAATATAATAATTATGGTTGTAAATAAAATAGTATATAAACCTCGGTGAAAAGTTTCATTCCTGTCTCGAGATAAAGTTAAGCTCGACGCTTCGCGTCTCGATCAACTACTTAATCTCTCGACAGTAATGAAACACTTTCCACCTCGGTATGTAATATATTATTATTTACAACCATACGCGTAATGTTGGCATTTCTGACTTTTTAAAAGTTTGGAAGTGTCACTTTGTTCACATTTACTTCCCGCCCTGGTTTCCGACCCTTATTTCCCAATCAAATGTTACTATTTTTATTTTTGATAATATATTTAAAAATGTTTTTGAAGGCTTTACTACTCAACTATTCTTTTATAATCTATTCACCGAGAAAAACTGACGTTTATTTATTTGACGCTTACGCTAGAACATCACAAATCTGACAGCTGGATATATCAAAACTTTTGCCGGAATTTTTATCACTTATAATTACACGAGAGCTTTCTTTTTTCCGAATAACTTTTCAGTTTTTAACGAAAATTTTTCTTGCTGGGTAATTGTACGAAACAAATTGCCTCCTCGATAAAACGACGAGTCCGGAAGACGGATCGTTTTATCGAGAAGAAAATTTGTTGAGTCCATTTATCATTTAGCAACTAAATTTGAGTTTTGTGACTTAATCTCATAACAGTAACGAAACACTTTCCACCTCGGTATGTAATATACTATTAAATGAAATTGAAAGACAAATAAGCTTTAACTTTGCTGGAAAATAAATTATATTCCACTGAAAATGTTAATATCCAAAAACATTTAAATTTACGTTTTTTACTTTTTTATACGTAGTATAAGGAAGTATTGTGATAATCAATGTTCGACCTCGAGATTTTAGATGTCAACGTTTTGAAGGGTTTTTGAAAAATGTCTCTCTGTGTTTGTGTATCACTGTGTGTGTGACCACGATAGCGGTAAATCAGCTAAAGCTATCATTTCCAAATTTTATATGAACGAGTATAATATCCCTCTTCAGATCTGATTAGATTTTTCAGTAAAATCGGTAGACCGGAAGTAGTAATTAATTTCAGTGAAAAAAGAGACTTTTAAAAATATTTCGGTTTAGTTTAAACCTACGAGGAGAGATAATAAACTGGTGGGGGAATAGCTATTATTTAGACGGTATGTTTGATTATGTGTTCAGTGGCGTAACATACATATTCTTTGCATGTTTTTTTTATGGTTTCTTTAATACAGCTAGAATAAATGTTACTATATTAAAAAGAATAAAAGGAGTGAAAAAATAAGGCACTCACGATATTACTTTAATTATTATTGAACTAAGAACCTATTTTAAATGATTTTCGAGAACATACGAAGTGTACATATACTCTATACAAAATATTTATGCACGCCTATGCATTGCGGTGGCCATATTGAGTTACCACTTAGGACAAATATTATTATTAAGGAGACTCTCCCCTGTTCTATTATTTCCTCGTAGGTTTAAACAAATTTAAGATTTCAAAAGTATTCAAAAGTGAATTTGAGACAGATTTTATAAAAAAAGTTTTTCGAAATTCCTACCGGAAGTAGGTTCTTACCGAAAATCGGTTGGTTGCGAATATCTCGCAAGTCACGCTTTCTAGGTAGATAAATTATGAGTATGAAAGTATTTAAAGGCTGATTTTGAATTCTTTTTGTATACAAAGAATTTTCAAAATTCGGACCGGAAGTAACACTTTTACAAGGAGGGTTCATCAATTATTGTCCCTAACATAGAAGCATACGACTGAGTAACAATGAAACAATTATTTTTCAACATAATTTCCGGAAAGATTATTACATTTTGTGTATCGATTTATAAGTACTAAAATTCTCTGTCGTGTTCCATTATCCACTCATTTACTCGGGGGACGGGGAGCCCTTATGCCGCGCCATTCCACACTTTGCCTTTTTGACTCTGGATCAAAGTGATGAACCCAAGTTTCATCTACAGTAACGAATTTTTGCAGAAAATCATTTGGATCTCTGTTAATTATCGCCAAATTCGTCTCAACGACAACTTGACGAATGCGCTTTTGATCTGCCGTTAACATTTTTTTCTACCCACAGTGCAGATACTTTTTTGAAACCCAATTCATCGTGCAATATTTTTTCACCACTTCCAAGAGAAAAGCCTATTATGTCTCCGCTATAAAACTCACGGTCATTCTTCTATCTTTAGTCCATATCATGAACCAAAACAATATTGTCTTCGCTAACCACAGTTTTGGGGCGACCAGCACCTGGTGCTTATTTACAGGTCTTCGTTCCCTAATTACTTGATATGAAGATGCAGACTCACCCAATACCTCGGTCATATCCGTATAAATTTCTTGTAGTGACGACTCTTTTTTAAAAAGTTATTTTATCGTCACTCTTGTTTCAATTTCATCCATTTTCGTTAAATTACCAACACGTCAAGCGAAATAAACTAATATTTCGTATATGCAAAGAGACAGGAAAACGATCTATAAAGGCCAATAAATGACACTCGAATTGAAATGTCAGTAAACGCCATCTATGTTAGAGATAATAATTGGTGAACTTCTTTGTACTCTTAACGAATAGCGATTTTCTGCAAATATCTCGTCGTAAATAATCATTCTATATATATTTATTAAGAGATAAAAGGTATTTAGAACTGGATTTGGAATATTTTGTGTATAAAACAAGTTTCAAAATTCGAACCGGAAGTAACATTTTTACTCTTATCGAGTGGCACTTTTTTGCAAATATCTCGTATGCATTCTATAGAGATTTATTAAGATAATAGGAATGTGTACTTAGAATAGGGTTTTAAATAGGTAATTTTTGTAAAACAAAATTCTCAGAATTCGGACCTTTCAAACTTAATTTGGAAAACACACATACGTATAAGAAAGCCGTATGGTGGCAACACCTCATTTTTAAAATTTTAAACGTCATACTTATACCATGTGCTTGCCGTCAAGCTGCGGATACATTTTACTATGTGATAAAACGACGACACCGAGAGTTTGTATGAGTTAGCAATATACAAACTGTTCTATTGGTCGAGTGTAGTGAAGCTGACTGACTCGCGTTTAGGATATAGCAGCGGTCGGTTCGATGTCTAGCGCCTAGCAAACACATTTTTAAATCGCGTTTCGTCCATCTAATTTAGAACAATTACGCGCAAAAATTATTGAATTTTCGAATCATGTTACCCCGGATATGTTAACAAATGTCCGTCGAAATTTTTATAATCAGCCGGGTCTCTACTTATAAATTATTCCGGTAGTGATTTTTTATTTATTAATATTATTTTCATCTTATCTAAAGCAATACAGTAAATGACTTTATTCTGGGTTAAAGAACTTGTTATTAACAATAACAGTATCAATTTTCACGGACAAACGCAGTAATGATTTCTGTGGTGTCGACTTTAGCGTAGCTCTAATGTTAGTAACAGAGGCTACCCCCTTATTCTCCCACTTATAGTCGGCCAGCTTGTCTAGTATATTGATCCGCAGGTAGACCGCGTGCACACTGTATATCTCTACGATGCCGTTTGTGGCCTCAGTGGAGACTACACTATCCGGAACAGCCTATATATGAAATCCTTTTTTTTCGGAATAAATGTCGTAAATTCGAGTTGTAAAATTATAAAAATACAATCTAAAAGTAGCAATGACATAGACGACAAGCACGTTTCGAAAGGACAGAATTTCATTGAGGTAGTCTACAACATGGTAATCCTTTAATAAACATTTCTCCAAGTCTGTTCATTGTTTTAAGTATTTTAAACTTTAAACACATTATGCACGTAAATGGGTGATTATGTTCATGATTCGGAAGAAATTATTTTTAACTTCTTAAGGTTGTGCCATTTTCTTTTAGATGTTTTTGTTGTCGTTTAATATTTTTCATCAATATATCTATTTTTTTAATATTATTTTAGTGAGAAATTTATAATATTTTATTTAATTCTTAAATTTTGTATTATTATGAAGTAAGTTAATATTGAATTTTTAAATAAATAATTATGTATCTAAAACAACTTATAGGAAATATTTTCTTTTGGAAATCTTTTCACAACTTGATTTGGTCTTTTGATATAATTTATTTCTTTTTATCTCTAGCAATCTCCTAGTTACATCGATGAAAAAGATTATTCCATCATATAAACGGAATAGGTATTACATATAATTTCTGTCAAAGAAAAGATTCTTTTTAATAGACAATTTTTTTCAAGCAAAATTAATATACTGGATTAAAATTAGCCGAATGTGTTTTGTATTTAATTTAAATCAAATTTTTAAAATAAGTTAAAAATTGTTTATATTAACATCTAAAAATAAAATAATATAGCAAAACAATATGAAAAATTTAATCTAGTTATTTGAATTTTAAATTAATTACAATACAATTAATGATGTATTAAAAGAAAACTTACTTGTGATATGGAAATTTCTCCTTAAGTTTCTTGATTAAAATTTCTTCTACTCTCACGTCATATTGCGTCACCAAATCCCACTCGTCTTCCTTCCTGCTGATCTCGACATCTTTCGCTTCCCGCAGAGTCTGCAACAACGGAAACAATACAATTTAAAACACCTCTGTTTGTATGTCCTCATTACTTTTCCTGCTTCCAAGACCAGGGTCAAGGCATACTCGAAGTACTGCTTCACGTTTCTACCGTTGTTCTCGCACATTGTCGATACTGGAAGCTCCTGTGAGATCTTCAAGAAAAAAATCTTTTCTTCAAAAGAAAGAACCGAAGGAAATGTAAATGTAATGTAATGTCGGTCTGCACGCAAAATCAGTCACGGAAATCCGAGGTGTTGTTTTAAATACTCGTTACACGATTGAAGACCTTGATAGTAATATTCTGTGCGATAGAGATGGATAGAGGAGGAAAACTACTTTCTAAGCATTATCTGTCTGGACGAAATGTACTTACCTGTGCTTAATTACCCTGATGTTTATTTTGCCAATGTACAAATGGATTAAAAGATCGGATCCATATTCGGCACAGGTAGCGTGGCGAATTCGATAATATTCGATTTTTTTTGTTTACGGCTCACCTGTCTTGTGGTTTTTTGTCGCATGGTCGCTTAACTCAAACAATAATCCGGACTAGATGTGACGAAAGTCTTCATTCATTGTAGTAAAACATAATTATTTTTTATGCTCGAAGATTAACACGAGAAAGGTATAAAAAAAAACAATAATAGAGGTTAGGTGTTTTGTTTTTAATATTTTTTTTTCGCGTTGTTAAACGATTGTCTTACGTTTTTGCAATCTATTTTAGAGTTTATTGTTTTTATTATAGAGAGACAAATATAAACTTTACAAAGGATAAGTCAATAGATTGCCCAATTGTTTTTTTTTGTTGGTTTTTATATAATACTTTATAAAAAAATAGAATATTGTGGTGTGAGAGGTAAAGCGTTCTTGAGTCATATTTCTGCAATTAAACGCAATTTTAAGGTGATCAGAAACAAAGGGATATGTAAATCACAAATTTACGATTTTGAAAAAATCAATTCTGAAGTTTTGATATTAAAAAATCAAAAACTATAAGAATATATTCATAATTACTATACTTATTTATATCTGCTGAATATTTACATTTTTCACTTAAGGGGGCTTACGCAGAGGTGCCGACTAACTGTCGGGAGGTAGGACGTAAGGGGGTGTCGCCATATGCGCTAATGTAAATTCCGCCGATGTAAGGTATTCGTTAAAATAAAACAAACAGCAGAAATTTCTGTTTTTCTTATTATGTTTTTGCATTAAATTGCATACAAAGGATTAATTAAGGCTTCGTTGGGAGTACTTTCTTATAATTCAAATTATTTACTCCTACATTTCACTCTCAAAGTTGGCAAAATTTACAACATCATAACACAGTTTCCTTTATTTTAAAAACTAATTCCAGTCGAGCATGCATTGAGCATTTTTTTATGTACGTTTTAAATTTCGTTTTCATATTTCGTAAATAAAAGCGGTACTATTGTTTTAACGAAACCTTGTAAAGTCCAGAATTGACATTAGCATATTTGGCGCAACCCCCTTACGTCCTACCTCACGGCAGTTAGTCGGCATCTCTGCGTAAGCCCCTTTAAACATAATTAATTAATAGCGAAGTGTTATTATAAAAATGTTACACTGTTGTTAGATTTGAACTCTCAATAGGTATCTTTCCATTTAAGCTATGCATTAAAAGAAAAAAATCTTTATTGTCGCTTTGAATTATATCGGGTGTTTCGGAAATGCACGGCACTATTGTAGGTACTTGTTCTCCAGCATAAAAGAAACAAAAAAAGTCCATATAAACATAGTCTCAAATTAATTTATTATTAAGATATTGGAGCATAAAGATATTTATTTAACAATACAACATCCAAAAGAACTGTTTAAAGTGGCCACCCTTTTGTTGAATGCGGCATTTAGCACGACAAATTCATCCTTCTTTGGCACTTCGTATAGCATCAGTACGATTCTTGATAGTTGCTAAGTCTTCCACGATGCGATTACTAAACTACCGATTTAACGGCGTTAGATCGGGAGATCGGAAGTCGTCAGAGTTTAGTATTCGCATCGTGGAAGCCGCAGCAACTATCAAGAATCGTCTTGATGCAATACGATGTGGCCACTTTAAACACTTCTTTTAGATGTTGTATTATGAAATAAATATCTTTTTGCTCCAATATCTTAGTAATAAATTAATTTGATACATATGTTTATATGAACTTTTTTGTTTATTTTATGCTGAAGAACAAATACCTACAATAGTGACGTGCAATTCCGAAACACCCGGTATATCCTAGGAATGGATGTAAATATTTTGTCGGTAGTTAGGAATGTTTTCACTTGATGTAAAATCATTTGCAATGTCAGTAATATTTGAAATATACAATTTCCAATAAAACATAGGTATTTAATTTAGAAATTTTATTATAAAGGTATTGTTCACAGTGAGTTTTGAAACCCCTTTAATGTTCTTTGAATTTGCATTCTGTTATTCCAAAAAGAAAATATTTATTTCTCTTTCCCACCCAAGAAAATCTCATTTTGAGCATGACTTATTTCAAAACTCATTTATTTTCTTATACGTAGTTAATCTAAGGAACTAGTGTGATGAAAATTTTCGACCTCGAGATTTTTGCAAATGTCCATGTTTTGAAGTCCCCTGATTCCGAAAAAGTGGGTTTTAAAAAATTCCACTTTCTCTGAGTGTATGTGTCAATGTGTGTGTGACCACGATAGCGGTCAAACCGCTACAGCTATCAACTCCAAATTTTGTATTTACGAGTATAATCTCCCTCTTGAGAGCTGCTTAGATTTTCAGTGAAATCGTTAGACCAGAAATAATAGTTCACTTCATTGAAAAATCAAAATTCACCCACATCTCGTTAACTAGTAAGTTTAGACAAATTTCGAAAAAATATAAAAGTACTAAAAAGTGAATTTTAGAATGATCTTATAAAAAGGAGTTTTACATAATTCCTACCGGAAGTAGGTCTTTTACTCTAATTAAAAATCATTTTTTGCGAATATCTGGCAAGTCATGCTTTCTAGGGAGATAGATGATGAATATAAAAGTCTTTAAAGATTGATTTCATTACTTTTTGTATAAAAAAAAATTAATTTTCAAAATTCAGACTGGAACTAACACTTTTACTGTTATTGAATAGCCCTTCTTCGTATATATCACGGAAATATACTATAGAGATGTATTAAGCGAAAAGATGCATTTAGAATAGGATTTGGAATAATTTTTATATGCAAAAAATTCTCAAAATTCGCACCTGAAGTAACACATTTACTCACAGGTTTAAGATAAAAGTATTTAAAACTTACATTTTGTATAATTTGAAACGCACACACATAAAAAAGTCGTGTGGTGGTCAAACCTAATTTTTTTAGGTTATATTACTCGACAGGTAAAATTTTGCAACATCTTCAATTTGACGACATTTTAATTTATTAACACATGTCGGTTGCCAAAGCGATTCAACCATATAACACATTTATGGGAGGATTAGACCCGCGTTATAGTGGCATTATATAAGATGTACACTTTTACTTAGTTAATATTTTCCAGTGCTTTAGAAAGTTTTGTTTTACTAGGGTGTATCCTAAGTGTCTTAAGGTGGCCATCTCGCCCATCTCAATTACATTGCAAACATGTTGCGAACATATCGCACCAGAAACCGTTAGTACGCAATAAATTAAAAATTAAAAAATACGAGCATAATCTACAAACTTATCTCCAGGGGACTGGGTAATTTTAATAACGGAAGTTTGTTCGATTAATGTGGAAAAAAATGTTAAAAAACAGGAAGTTTTTATACCAAAAATCTGCTAGTTTATTTCGTATTTACTTGGAATATATAGATAATTGCCAGATATTAGGTAGCTTACCCCCTAGAGAAATAAATTCTCTTTCTTTTGATGCTTGATACAAAGCAATTAAGCGTATTTTATAGCTGTCTTGTGCTTTTAATTGTTTTTACACGGCATTCGGATTGATTCGGACATATCTGGACATTCTTTATTAAGAAAAGTAGATTCCATATATCATAATCCTGTAGTAATTCTAATTCGGGTGCAGTAATTCTTAAACAGAGGGCGCTGCCAACAATAATATTAGTTTTTAAAATTATTCTGCAAATATAGTGTCCGCACCAAGAGCAGACAAACTTATTGTATATCTTACTCAATCATACAATGACGTTATATATGTCTTTCTGTCAGACACCAAAAGAGTAACGTTTAAAGAAAGAAATCGCAATCCCATATATACAAATAACATTAAATTGAACTGAGATAATACTATTCGTACAAAAAGCGGAAAATAGAACTGATGCATCATCTCGTATTCTTATTTAGTAATATATCTACCGAAAATATCTAGCCCACAGAGTATTTTACAAAAAGTATTTATGTTTTGGTGATCAAAGTGATCATACACAGAGTCTTACAAATTAAAGCGAATCTGAAAATATTTTTGGATTTAATTTCCATTTAATTTGTAACATATCTACACTATGTTGCAAATTATGTGTAAATTAAATAAAAATGAAATGAGAAAACATTTTCAGATTCGCATTTACTTTGAAACACAGCGTAACACTATGTTTCAAATTAAATGCAAATCTGAAAATATGTTCTCATTTAATTGGCAAATAATTTGCAACATAGTCTACATTAGGGTGGTCGTTATTTTTCAAATTTGAGATTTCTTTCGGGTACCCCCCTATTTTTTTTTTCCGTTAAATGTAAAAATATACCACATAAAATGTCTACTTATTTGATTCATATTAAGGGGTACCGCAGAGGGGTTAATGTTCCCTCCCCCATTCTGGAAAAAATCAACTTTTTCGCTCTTTCTTCTTTTGAATTAAAGTGCAACTTATTATACATGAATAGATAGATTTGAAATTCAATGTAAAAAAGTACATACCTTGATTTTTTTCTAGAATAGCAATAGCTAATGAGTAAAACGTTTGACAAATTCCCAGCCTTAGGTTTAGCTATGGCTCAGTAGTTGTCCTAACAGTCGATTTGTATGCGTCCGGAAATTCTTTACGGTATTGACTAACTACTTGTAGAATATATTGCTGTTGTCATTCGTCTTTCGACAAAACATCAGTAGCCAAAGAGAATGTTGAAAAAACAATTTTTCCTAACACATAATGGTCACCCTAATGTACATATATTGCAACATATTCGACTTATATTTCAAATTAAATGCAAATCTATGGAAATTAAATGAGAAAGTATTTCCAGATTCGCGTACTGTACTAGTTCTACTTCTAAACACGTGTTTTGGTCAAATATTTTCAAAAAAAATAAATAACTCAAAAACTATTGGCTCAATTTTGAAAAAGAAAAAACAGTTGAACAGATAATTTAAAGCAGTACTAGAAAATCCAAAAATATATAGGATCAGTTATTTAAAAAAATTAAGTTTCATGCATTTCCGGTGGAACTTTTTTAATAAAATTCTTTTCAAATTTTATTTTGAGTACATATGAATTCTTTTTAAACTTAGTAGTTGACGAAATATTGCCTAAATTGCCTAAATCTTTTTACTGAAGTAAACTATTACTTTCGGTCTGCCGATTTTACTGAAAATCTAATCAGATCTCAAGAGGCAGATTATACACGTAAATACAAAATTTGGAATTGATCGCTGTAGCGGTTTGACCGCTATCGTGGTCACACACAGCCAGACGCACACTGACACACACAGACATTTTTTAAAAACCACTTTTTCGGTATCAGGGGACTTGAAAACGTGGACATCTGCAAAAATCTCGAGGTCGAAAATTTTCATCATCACTATACTTCCTTATATTACGTATAAGAAGGTAAAAGGAATTTTATTATTTATCTCAGTCCGAATATTGGAAATTTTTTTATACAAAAATTATTCAAAATCGAGCTTTAAATATGTCCATACCCGTGATATATCTATCTAGAATGGATGACTTGCGATATATTCGCAAAAACCTGTTTTACGATAAGAGTATGTACCAGTAGGAATTTCAAAAATTTTTTTTTTTAAATTGTTTTCTAATTTAGTCTTGATCGCTTTGGTATACTTTACATTCTAAAATTAGTAGTTGACGAGATATTGCTATTATTTGATTTCTTCACTGAAATAAAGTACTACTCCCGATTTATCGATTTCACTGAAAATCTAATTAGATTTCCGAGAGAGATTATATTCCTAAATATACATTTCGGTATTGATGGACTTTACCGGTTGGCCGCTATCGTGGTCACAAAGAGAGGGAGAGAGAGAGAGAACGCGCGAGAGACTTTTTTGTAAACGTGGAAATCTGCAAAATCTCGAGGTCAAGAATTTTTGTCATCAAAATACTTCCTTTTACTACGTAGGTATAAGAAAGTCAAAAAGGAATTTTATTTATGAAATAAAAATTACCTAAAATAAGTCTAGACAATTTTGGGTTAAATTTGCGAATACATGTTAAAGTGTATCTCATTTATAATTTTTTTTTAATATTTGTTGTGCATGTATATATGTATTTTGTAAATTTATGCCCTGATCTGTATATTGTTGTGTTTTACAGAATGTTCTGACAGAGGTGTAATGATAATTTTTCATTATTTTTTTCTCAGCGTTTCCTTAATAAAAATTGGAAAAATTTGGAAATTCTTTGATTACCTTTTCCTATAGAATTAAATTAGAGGAAATAGTGAGATCACAGGAGTTATTTTTTATATTATATCGTGCACTAGCGGAATTATCCAGAATGTGAGGGGCAGAATCTGATTTTCTGCTAAAACCATTCCTTGTTAAATCAGAATGCTGGGTGGAGACACTTAGATGTAAAAGGCAGCTAAGGAATACTCTTAATTGCTTTGGATCAAGCATCAAAAGAAAGAGATTTTATTTCTCTTTAGGATAAGCTACTAATATCTTACAAGTATTTATATATTCGAAGTAAGCACATTTTTAGTACAAAAACTTCCTGTTTTTTAACAATTTTTCCCATATTATTCGGACAAACTTCAGTTGGAGACAAGTTTGCGGATTAAGCCGGAATTTTTTTGGTTACCAACGGATTGTGGTGCGATATGTTAGCAGCATGTTTGCAATTCGCTTAGTTTTTATATAAAAACTAGCATACTATTTCATTTTTGTGAAATCCTAATAAAATTGAAATGAATAAATAATAAAACTGTCTACGTATATATTAATACATGACGAAAAAGCTTTGTACACTAGCATAGATAGTTAAAGTTCATATGAATAAGGAGTGCAGAAAGATAAAATTTATGTATAATATGTGTTACAAATAAATACATTAATTAATTAACTCGAAAATTAATGGATAACGACGTATTTCTACACGTTCGCAGCTAACGCAATAGAAAATTCAAAAAAATTATATGCAACTGTTATAGAAGTATACTTTTTGAGAAAAGAACCTGAATAACTCAAACGTAAAAATTTAATGAATTAAAGTCGAATTTCGGCCACTGGTCAACCACTGGTATTAATTATTAGGCAAGTTATTTAGGTACTTATACAAAATTTTTAAACTATTTTCTTTAATTCTGTAATAAAAATTACTTACATAGGCATGTAAGAAATTTAATTTTTTTAATATTCTTCAGATCTTGTTTTTAATTATATTTAGTAATTTATTATTAACGTGCGAAATGCACACTGTCGGATAAATTTCATGGCGGTCTTTGAAATTTTTTTCCAATTGAATTGGTCATTCTAATAGTTGATACGGTATCAGAACTTAATAAAACACTTGATGACAAGGAAGGCATTTTATAATATCCAAGACAACTGTCTGAGCACACATGTATATTTAACTTATTTAATTAGACTGTTGTAGGTATGTGATATATATTGATTGTTTCTCTTTTTCTTACTTTTACACACATTATAGGCCTTGTGTTTCTTACACTGACAGGTTCACTACTTACAGGTTTTCTTGAGCAAAGAAGTTCTGTTCTTTTTATTATTAATGGTCAAAAACGAATTTGAATAAATACATGGTGACCGTCAAAATTGAATCAGCCTATATATTCCTTTTTCAGAAATGCAATAATCACTAAAAATACCTGTTTATTATCTAAATCAAATAGGTAAAGGACATAGAACTACATAGGTATTTAAAAAACAAACATTATATGTAAGTATGTTCCTATTATTCTTGTAAGGACGTTATTTGCATTTTTACAATTTAGGGTAAATATCAAGGATTTCAAAATAGACACATATTCTATTAAATCGTGTATGTATGAGACAAAAACTCTCTTTTTTGTCTCATACAAAAAAAAACGGTCTGGTCTATCAGTCTCTATATAATTTCGTTCAATGTAAGACATACGTTGCGTTAGTAGTGTCATCTTTTATCCAATAAATTTATTTTACAAATTATATCGCTGCTACTTTCAACCAGATGGCTAATTAAAATACAGTCACGTATGCAACACATAATACACGCCTAATGGTTAGAAAAGGATAGAGCAATGTGACGATTCTCTTTCTATTAAACGGCCACCTTAAGCTTTTGCGCTTGTCAAGAACTAGCCTCAATAGTGTAGCTTGTATATGTAAAGTGTTTTTTGTACTCACCGCCTGTAAAGTGACATTTGGCGCATGTGTAGCTCGACTGGGAAATACGTTTTCCCGATTGAGGCGACTGTAAAAATTGAAAAAAACACTGGTACTTTGGGACATTTAGAAAAAAATCTAAGTTGGTAGTAATAAAATTTAGTCTATAAAATACTACTTCCCTCCACTATTCTTCATTAAAAGTTGGGGAAATAGGAGTAATAATTAAAAATTCTTACAAAAAAATTGTGGCGGCATCTATTTGACGATATTTTAAGCGACATCTTAAGCAAGATTCAAACGCCATCTATTTGAACCACATCAACATTCATATTGGCAGTTCGGAATTGTTTGTATTTAAACCAAAAAACGCAATAAATGTACTATAAATTTATAAATATAAGAATAAATATCTCATGTTTGCCATGTGTAAGAATATAATAACTTAATTTTAGCGTTGAGTAATAGTTACATACATGAAATGCTTAAATTAATTAGGTAATCTATTTTAGGTTAGGTATGATACCAATGACATTAAACAATAATATTTTTTTAATTTAATGTTCGTACAAAAAATATTGTACAAACCACTTGCGTGAAGACATCTTCCACGCATTCGCGCAATTAAAAGCACTCGCTTCCTGCGGTCGCTCGCGCTTACAATGTGCGCTCATGCGGGAAAATAGTCTTCCCGCACTTGGTTCGTAAATGACTATTTTGTACTCATATAACATAACATACAGTTTTACGCATTCATATGGGTGCGGGAAGTAAGAATTTCCCGCACTCGTGCGGGAAGTAAAAATTAAATGTCAACATATGTCAATTCAAGTAATAACTACTGCCAACTCAAAATTTTTGAATTAATATGAACAAATTTGTAGTGTGTTATAAATGATAACGTATTTAACAGTAGGTATTATTTAAGTATTCGTACAAAAAATATTGTATAAACTTTGTGCGTGAAACATTCGCGAATTCGTGTCCATAAAGCGCTCGCCTTTCGGATCGCGCTTTAAAAATGGCCACTCATTCGCGAAATATGTATTCCCGCACTTGGTTCCTAAATAACTATATTGGATTTTTTACTTCATCTCTATGCTGGTAGAAAAGAGCAACTGTTGAATTGTATCGCCAACAGCTAAGGGGAGCGAAAGAAGTGCTGGTCTTCGAGCGAACAGATTTTTATTTACTGGTTCAGAGTCAAACTTATTAACACCGAAACACATTTAAATGTTCACTACAGTATTTGGCTCTCTTCCTTCACCCAACCTTATTGATTTTTATTATTGCTGAATATATTTACATTATTTTTTGCTCGTTATTCTCTTTACATCCAGAAAACAGATGTAATGGGTCTGTCGTGCCGACAGATTTCATTCTTTGCCTCTACCGGGTGTCAAAGAGATCATATGTACGAGTTATTTATTGGTGGGCTTATTTGGGTGGACTCAAGTCTTTATAGCGATTAGATCGGAAGTGACATTATTTTGAATTTTTAAATACAACATTCTGTATGTTTGTTCATATTCGGTTTCTACTGAAAGTTTGCTATCCAGTACAGGTTAATTTTGGAGATTTCTCTCAAAGATGACGGCATCTATAAAATTTATCTATTAATGTGAAACTGCTTCGTAACAATTGTCGAACCACAAAAACCACCAAAATTGGCATTGGAATGAATTACATAACGTATTTCTCACATTTACACGCATTGGCGAAGGAAAGATTTATTTCACGATGAAATTATTAATTTTTTTTAAATAGTAACATCTATTTTTTTTATTGCGCTGCCGTAATTGACATAATTTTTAGTTTTCAAGTGATAAAAAATATGCTATGGTGTAGTGGTATATAGGTAGGCTTGCCAGATTTCTGAAATGTTCAACCGGGACACCGGAATGCCCCCCAGCGTCGTGGGTATTCAAGGGTACACACCCTTGGCGGTTTTTTAGAGTGTTTTAGAGGGTAGTTTATTCTTAATGCTGTGAGGCAAATAATAAATGACAAGCATATAAATTTAAATATTTGATAATATTTATTTACTTATTTACTTAATGGTTTGGCTTTAATCTTGTAAAAATATTCACAAGCTAATCCGATATTAATTTTACATGTCATCAAGCCTTTAACCGTAGATTCCTTCATCAAACCCCTATCATCAGTCCATGCCTTGTTCATCAAAGACAATACTCTCAACTGCATGGTGCCGATGTCCCAGGTAAGCAGAAGGCATACCCAACCATCTTGATCAGATTGGGGGTTGCTATGTGATTCTCCTAGAAGTGACCAAACAGCCTGAGCCATTTTTCGTCACTTGAAATAATCACATCTCTGGTAATCTCTTCTTGCTTCCACTGTTCCAAATTTGACTGCAAATACTCCTTAGCAAGCACAACTTCGTCAAACAGCTGATCATTGCTTACTTTTATATTGGGGTACATCAAGAAGACTGCTATTAATAATTTCAGCAGAAATTTCGGCGTCTTCCCAATCAATAGCATTTATTTTGGTCAGATTGACCCATGAAAACTGTTCAGCGTTTCCAAAACCATCCTCCCAGAAGTCCAAGCATGCAATGCGTCTTTCATAAATGCCTTCAAATTCTGCTTTCACATTGGTACGGACTTGCTCATCTAGATTCCTATAGAAGTTCTTTGCGCCCATAGCGATAAAGTTTGAAGCCTTTCTTTCTGTCAGGTTTCTTTTAAGAGCTTTACGAGCTTCACCAACCTCAAAAGCTGTAGTGTTATATTTTCCATTACCAGGA
Organism: Amphimallon solstitiale; assembly: GCA_963170755.1. NCBI lineage: Eukaryota > Metazoa > Arthropoda > Insecta > Coleoptera > Scarabaeidae > Amphimallon > Amphimallon solstitiale. The sequence continues at coordinate 109,807,580 of OY720681.1, read as the reverse complement.
TGGCCTTGTTAAACAGTGCAAGTTATCCGTGAACAAACCACAAGTAGAGCTCGCCCGTTAAATCAATAAACAAGTTTTTTTTATTGTTGATGGGCACATTTCTTGGACTAAAAAAACGCTTTCAGACGTTCAAAAATCTGTAAAAATCTAATAACCTTTACAGTTAATTATTTTTATACTTTTTTGGTCATCTATAAAATCGAATTTTAATTTTTACCGGGACGTGAAGTAAGCCGGACGTCTGGCAAGCCTATATATAGGAAGTAGAAAATCTAAAAAAAATTCAAAGTAGTCTAAATGCAATGTAACAAAACTATAAAACTTCAAATGAAAAATACAAATACCATTGAAAATAAACGACTTCCGTAAACAACATTTAATCAAGTACTAGATATTAAACAAAGATACACACATATTGAAGTTTGCATGAAAACTACTAGTAACAAAACAATAGCATAAACATTTATTTACAAAATCTAAGTTGTGAGAATTATGAAAAGGACTATTAGGTAGAAGTAATTAGGAATTACTCATTAGGTATTTATTAAATATGTTCAAAAGGTGGTCCTTCCCGATCTCTACATAAATTAACACGTCGTATACATTCCTTCACATTAATTGCTTGCCCCACTCCTACTTCCAGTTCTTCGCGAGTAGCAAATTCTACGGGTGTATTCCTTTTCTTTCAAATATAGCCAAAGATGGAAATCTAAGTGTGTTAAATCCTGAAACCTCGGAGGCCACCTGACTGGTCCATTGGTACCAATCCAATGGTTACCAAAAGTTTTATTTAAATAATCCCCAATGAGTCGTGAATCATGAGGTGGTGCGCCATCCTGCTGAAGAAGTACAGCCTCTCTCTGTTCCCTTGGCAAATGATTTCAAAAGTCAATAACTTCATTGTTTAAAAATCCAAATATCTTTCAGAAGTTTGATGTCCGTCAAAAATTATCGGAGGCAACAGAACGTTCCCAATCATTCCCAGCCAAACATTAAAACCAAACCTCACTTTTCTGCGTTCGGCATGCCCGGTTAAATAATCCAAAATTTGTTAATCTTGATTCATCGAAAAAAATAATGTTACCAGAAAAATTACCGTCTCTCGGGATATTATCTACAGCCCATTTGCAATACTCTAATTTTACAAATTCGGTTTCAAATAGGTGCTGATTTATGTGATACTTGAATGATTTGTAGTTATGTTTCTTTAAAAAAATTTGCGCTGATTCATAACTAATACTTAACTAATGGAATGGCCGATTTGTTGTCGGAGCGAAACCGTTTTAGCAACTTCAACTAAGGTAACTACATTAATTACTGTTGCTTCGTCAACAATAAACTCTACATTATTATTTTGTGGATTGGCTTATTCTCTCCTGAATTGAGATTCCATTCTCATAAAATAATTTTAGGGTGAGTGCTGTCGGTCTGGAAACCGCGATGCATATAGCGCAACAGCCGCTGTCCATTCTTCATAATTGAAAAGTATATAAACGTTTTTATCTCGAGTATACATTACCAAACAGGTATTATCTACTGTACCTAAAAACTACACAATAACAGTTTGACTATACACAAAAATAACATGAACTGTCAAAGTAGAAATAGAAATTCAATAGATACCGCCATCTTTGACAGAAATTTGAAAAGTTATCCTGTACTGGATGTCAAATTTTCAGTAGAAACCGAATATGAACAGAAATACAGAAAGTTGTATATAAACATTCAAAATTAACGTTACTTCCGGTTAGACCGGAAGTGCTATTAAAAAAACTGAGTGCACCCGAATAAGCTCACCAATCACTCATACGTATGGTTCAAGTTTTATTTTAGGTATTAAATAAATGCTGTGCTGATACATGATCTCGTTGACACTCGGTACATGTAATAGTAAACTAAACACGTATTGCCTTGTACGATGTCGCTCACATAACATTTGACAGTGATAGTTACAATAATAATATGTTTGAGAACAATGCAAACATACCTACATAAACATAATATGTATTTGTCATTTATGTCAGGAAAATTGTCAATGCATTTTCTATGCCCGATTGTGTATATTCATTGAGATTTATTATCTAAAAATAGCTATAATCCGATCTCTTTATCTGTAAAAAAATAAATTATAAATATTCATTTCACAGTTTTTGCTCTAAGAATTAAGCATCCGGTAATGATGACTGTGCGATTTCTATTGTCGATTTAGTAATAATGGTAAAAGGAAAGTACTGAAAAAATCGAAATACTCAGAAAGCATAATGAGCAAATGACTAAGTCGATTGACCAATATGAATGGATCTAAATCCAGATTTTCCATAACAATATTTTACTTTATCAATTAACGGGTTAATTGCCTCGGTTATTAAGTAATTGGTGAAACAATTGTTTAAATAATATATTTTATATTAAAAAACACGTTCTAAGTTATTACTTCCAAGAGTATCCATATAATCGTTTACAAAATTAATAAATAACTCAACAAAAAAGACGATTAGTTCATATTTCATCTGAATAATAAGAAATGTGTTTATAAACATAACATAACAGATTATAAGAATTCTATGCACCATTAAGTATAGAATAAAAAGTAAATAATTCGCCTTTATAATCAAGGGAAATTCGGATGTTTCTTTCTTCCTATGTAGTTAAGCATTATAACTGGTTATAGATTCTGAGAAGTCAACAAATTAGTTAATTCTTTTCTTCAGAATTATTAAAATATAAACGCCAAATATGTAATATTACACAATTGTGAAAGAAACTTTAATTCTTAAAATCGATATTGACATACAGTATGTTTCAAAAGCAAGTGCACATAATTTATTGTGTTGGTACGGTCAGTTAGCAAAAAATCTTGAGACATCTGTCTTTCTACTAATGTAAATTTCATTGATAAAATGCAAGTAATAATGTCAGTAAATGCCTGGTCCAAATATAGTCAATAACCCTGTACATTCATTTTGATAAACAAAATAATTTCAACGTGTGCTTATTCTGCGCGAGTAAAAGAAGAGGAACGTAAGAAAGATTTGTAAAAGACAATAAGCAATATTTTCACTAAAACAGTTAAATGTTTGGCGGTGAGATTTTTAATTCTTACTGCGATTTAGGTTATCAACAATAATGTTACCCTTTATTGTTGATAACCTAAAATCGTGTGAAAATGACCGTATGGACATATTTAAATTGTAGTTCGGCGTCAAATATTAGTTCCACAAAAGCTGCGTTAATTATCTTATTCGTAATTTCATTATACTTATGTACGGTCAGTTAGCCATATGCCAGACATTTACTAACGTTTATAGAATTCGATTTAAAATCTAATTCATGCGCATTCCTTATCAGATGGAATTAAAACGCAGTCTAATTTATTTTAATATGATTATGGTTATTATTATTTATTTAAAAAAAAGGTACAATTCAGTATCAATTCTTTGTATGTCTTTAAGAGGCATCTGTACGCTCGTGCTAATTTTGCGTAGAGAGAGCGCATTTTCTTCTAAATAGAGCAGTTTGCTATGACGTATAGACAAATCTCTTACGAAGCGGACGTGCAGAAAAAGGAAGGTGCTATAGAATCTAATCAATAGTTGTTTAAGATTTTTGCGCCGTACGCGGTAAAAATATCGACACGTGTTTGTATTCACGGAAGAAAAACCATGAAAAGAAAAGTGGCTAGGCTTATTCACAAAATAAAATAACCTGATATCAGACTTTCCGATTTTGATTTTAGTTATATTGAGGGATTATGACTTTACTTTGGAACCTCCAGAACTTCGATTTTTAAGAAAAGGGGACTGGAAAAATATCGTTTTTACTTTCTTATACGTAGTATAAGGAAGTATTGTGATGATGAAAATTTTCGACCTCGAGATTTTTGCAGATGTCCACGTTTTGAGGTCCCCTGATACCAAAAAAGTGGTTTTTAAAAAATGTCAGTGTGTCTGTGTGTGTGTGACCACGTTAGCGGTCAAACCGCTGTAGATATCAATTCCAAATTTTGTATTTACGTGTGTAATCTGCCTCTTGAGAACTGATTAGATTTTGAGCAAAATCGGCAGACCGGAAGTAGTAGTTTACTTCAGTGAAAAAATCGAAATTTGCAAATATTTCGTCAATTACTAAGTTTAAACAAATTTATAAAGAATTCATATGTACTTAGAATTAAGTTTGAAACAAATTGTCTTTAAAAAGTTTTTCGAAATTCCTACCGGAAGTAGGTCTTTTACTCTTATCGAAAATCAGTTTTTTGCGAATATCTCGCAAGTCATGCTTTTAAGATAAGTACGTTACGAGTATAAAAGTATTTAAAACATAATTTTCAATATCTTTTATATAAAAAAAATTTCAAAATTCAGACCGGAAGTACCACTTTTACTCCTATCGAATAGCGATTTTTTGCAAATATGTCGTAAGTTATGCATTCTATATATATTTATCAAGAGTACAAAAGTATTTAGAGTTGGATATGGAATATTTTTTGTATAAATGAAATTTCAAAATTCGGACCGGAAGTAACACTTTCATACGTATAAGAAAGTCGTGTGGTGGCCACACCTCATTTTTTCCTATTATCTCAGCCGGTTTTGATTTTCTCTTTGGAATAGTTGATCAGCATTTGGTAACAACACGGTAATATTCGGAAAGTGCAAGTCAGTTCGCCCCTTGTAAAATCATTTTTTCCTATTATCTTACCCAATTTCGATTTTTTCTTTGAAATACGATGGTACAATTTAGAACAAACCTAGGACAACCTGGTACAACTGGTAGAATTTAGAAAAAAGAGAGGCTAATTTCTCACTTTTGGATTTTGTTTGTTTTTGCAATATCTTTTGATATACCTATAACACGGTTTTGAAGCGTTAGAAAAATGTTTAGAACAATCTAGAACTACTTGGAACGACCGTCAGAATTTCGATTTTCTTACAGCCCCCCCCCTTTTTTGCGAAAATTAATTTTTATTTTTTCCTATTAACTCGGCCAATTATGATTTTTTTAGGTTTGTTTTAAATTGTTCCAAAGTATTTCAAAATTTAAAACAAACCTAGAACAGCCGTTAGAAAAAAGGGGCGCTGGCGAAAAATTGTTCTTTGCCATTTTCTCGGCCGATTATGATTTATTTTTTGAAATACTTTGGAACAATTGAGAACAAACTTAGAACAACATGGAACAACGGTCAGATTTTCGATTTTCGAAAAAAAAGAGGGGCTAACGTCTCACTTTTGGTATCTAAGAGATACGGTTTTGATGTATTAGAACAGCATTTAGAACAAATCTAGAACAACCTGAAACAGTCGTCAGAATTTCAATTTTCGCGAAAAGGGTGGCTGTAAGAAAATAGTTTTTTTTTAATCTCGGCTAATTATGATTCTTTCTATGAAATACTTTGGAACAATGTAAAACAAACCTAGAACAACCGTCGGAATTTCGATTTTCGGAAAAAGGGGGGTAAAACTTCACACACCCAAAAATGAAACTAAATCAATATGTGCGTGTATTATTAAGAATTTTTCGAATTTCCGGAATATGTCACAGAGTGAGTAATAAAGATTTTTTTTGGATTACGGAACACTCGCACACGCAAGTACACCAGCACTTCGTATCTATACAAGAAATTACTGCGAAGCGTACGGCATCCTCAGAAGACCCAAAATAGATAGAAACGCATCCATGTCTCGCTAACCAATGGTAATATATTTTCGAATTAAAAATGACTTTATTTTGTGGGAGTTTGCAGAACGAATGGAATGTCATTTTTTATTATTATATTTTAATGTACTATTTTTCGTGAGTGAAAGGGATAAGATTCTATTGGTCGTATAGTATGTTAAAAAACAAATTTGCAGTTACTTCGGTTTTGCCTACTCCGGAAATTATTGAACAACCAATGAACACATATTCTATGGAAACAACGTTCGAGAAGACTCCAAACGAAGGGATCCATTGCCCAACCAATGCATCGGGCGATGGCGGTAAATAAGAGAGATTCACTTTGCTTTTGGTCGCGGATTGCGTGAATTTCTCGAAGCGAAGTTGAGACAGTGTGTACTTGCAAGGGGCACCACCGTACAATGCCATGAAGATGACCTGCCCTGCGGCTTCAACACACAATATTCATCGTCACTGGAATTATTTTGCAAATGAAGCAAACTCTTATTTTCAAACAGCCAGAAAAGTTACGTTCTTACGAGCAACGATCGTCTCTCTACTGCCCTTCAGACAAATTAGGTTGCTGTTCAACATGAGCAAGAGATTTTTCGAGAACAGTTATTCACTATGGGAAATTTTGGAAGATTCTTCTTTAATTTTTTCAAAGTCTTTAACCATTTCTGTTGTATTTTCTCCCCCGTTGTGCAAAATTTTAATAAGCTTTTTATTTGTTAATTCTTTTTCCAAATCGTCACCAGTAACCCAAATTTCAACTTCCTCTAATGTCACGTCTTCACATCCTTCAATTTTTTTAATTATTTCTTGTAAAGTTTCTTCCGCAGCGTAATCTCCAGCAAATATTGCATCTCGTTTAATAATTTTCGACAAACATTTTTGAAGTGTAGTGAAATTCTTTAAGCAGCAGCACACAAGATCGTTATTGTCGCCCATTTGTTGTAATATTTCATTTCTTCTAGAAGAGCACGACGATAATTGGGTTTCAAATTTTCCTGAACCATCGGCTGAAGGAGCGAAGTGACATTAGGTGTCAGGAACATGACTTTTATATTTCACTTCTCAACTCATCAGTGCTTGGATGAGAAAGTTCGTTGTTTATAAGTAAGGGAGCTTTTCTGTAAAAATTGCTTTTTTTCCAGAAACGTTTCAGTTTCGGGTATAAACTCTTCAAAAAACAAGTCCTTAAACAAAGTGGAATTTATCCGAGCACTTTTGTAATACACTGGTAAAACATTAGGGGCTACATTTTTAAAGACCCTTGGTTTTGCATATATACCAATCATGAAGGTCATGTCTCCCTGAAAAATTAACACCAGCCGGAATTGTTACACGCTCTTTACTTTTTTTTGGAGCCAAGTGCAGCCGCTTCATCTTTTGAAGCCCCACTCTGTGTGAATAATAATATCTTTTTATAATTTCTCGCGGCAATTGTTTAAATTTCCTATACCATGCCTTTTCTTCCATCTTCTTAACCAGCTATCACTCGCAGTAAATGTCTCTGGTGCTTCTAATATTGGAAGTGTTGAGTGTGAGATTCCCCTGTTACGCTGTTGGGTGAACCACATATGTAGTGCCCCGCCATTTTGTCGTATTCACTGAACTTCATGCTTGTTCGTTCAATACTTGGAGACACTAAGACACTGCTCCACTGTTTAATTGTTTCAGAATTTTTTCGCTACTCTGCTTCTAAAAAGGAAATAAGTGGAACTTCAGATAATGCAGCTGATTTGGTGAAGAGCATATTAATTAACACTCTGTTTTTTACAGGGTTCTACAGACGAAATATTGGTAAAATTTGATTTTTTGACTGAAGTAAACTACTACTTCTGGTCTACTGATTTACCTAAAAATTTAATCAGATCTTAAGAGGATAAGATAATTATACTTATAAATACTAGGTTTAATATTGACAGCCCTAGCAGTTTGGCCGTTATCGTGCTCACTCAGAGAGAAACAGAAAACATTTTTTGAAAACCACATTTTTCGTATCATTCAAAATGTGGAAATCTGCAAAAATCTTTTATCATCACAATATTTCCTTATACTACGTATTATAAAATAAAAAATAAAATTACAGTGTCCTTTAAAGTAAGACATTTTATAACCTAAACGGGTTTCGTAAAGTGAAGTTTATATAACGGAAATAGAAGAAGAATAAGTTGGAATTCAGTTCTTTTTGAAAATGTCAAAAAATTCAAAATATATGTTTCCGTACTCTTTGTGTTCAGAAAATGGCCAGTAAAATTATTTAAATCAAATAAATTTCCAAACTCACACAGACGACTAAATTTTAATAAATCCTTCTATAAAATAATAAAGCTTTTGCTCCATTAAAAATATCATGCTTGTGTATATATACTAACATATTTTATCTCTTCGGATACACATCTCAACAATGCCCATTACGTAGCAGACAACAAAAGAAAAATCGAAGTTAATACATTAAGTCTTTATGTGTCTAGAATATTTACCGAACAATTATTTCAATATTAACAAAATCCGTGCAACATGCGTTCTATAGCTTTACGCAAACACCCCACCATCTGTCATTAGATTTTTCAGCTTTCGGATAAGCGTCTGCCTTGCTCTACAAACATTCAAGGCCCGCATAGACGGATCAATTTATTTTCCTGTAAAATTGCGTAATAACAAGAAAATGAACAATTTAGTGCCGTAATAAGATAACTTACTTGTACTTATTGTAACCTTGAATTCGATAGGATTGTAATGCATATTCATATGTAACAATAATCATGTTTGTAGCCGTAGGTGTAGTTACATGGCATTTATTACTTGAAATTATAAGAACAATTACATCAATTCCGCCTTGAAATATTGTTCTAATACCCTTTATTCTTATGACAGGACAATTAACAATGAAACTTTTATTTTTGACTATCTACATACATATATATGTATATTTGGTGAATACTTATTTTTTTTATATTGCAACATTCCAGAAATTCGTTCTCTTTGTCTCATATAGAGGGCGTAGACTGTATATAGTTCACAGCCGATAAAAACATTTTCTTTATCACCTGTCATAATAATTAAGGAATTAAATTATAAAAAACAAAGGAAATCCTTAGAGTTAGTAAGATATATAGAGAGACCGTAATACCAGTTTGTAGACAAATAAATTAATATCTACTGCGTTGCAGTGATGGTAAGAATTTTATATATGCAACCCGTCAAGCGTGCTCAATTCATATGTTAATAAATTTCATTAAATTATATAAATTAATATATTATATTTTTAAATTGCTTTCAAATTAAGCTTACCTCATTGTTTAATCATGCATTAGAAAAACAAATTATTACAATTTTATTCTGAAAATAAATACCTTAAAATTCAACAACCTTGAAATTATAAAATACGTTATTTATTAATCCTTTTGGCAGGACATTGAAAATTATTATTATCTTCTGATACATAACCGAAATAAAAAAGATTTTAATTCCAAAGATTGTGTAAATTATTCAGCTAAAATCAGAATATGTACAGTCTGTGTAAAAAGAAAATAACAGGTGGCTGTAATTGATTTTTGAATTGCGTTTTAGCTATTTAATGTTATTGAATCGGCAACTTGGAAACGCCTTCCGTCATTTGTTCTACCTCCAGAGTCGTGTCTAAATATTTAATTAAGAAAATATATTTTTTTAATCGTATGATCATGCATACCAAGCAACTATAACCTTATCAACATTATGAAATAGTATTAATAACTAGTAATGTAAATTCCTATTCTATTTAAAGTTAGTTAGTATACAGGCTGATTCATTTTCGGCCCTCATCATGAGGATCTCGCTTATTACTGGATATAAGTATAGGTTTAAATTTGGCGAAGGTATTAAATTTTGTGTTTGTTATGAATCCGTAAGGAAATTAGAAAAAAAACTCTTTCTGAAGGTGTCCAATACGCCTATAAGAAATTATATAGTTGATGATGGCCAGCGAGAAACGAAACGCCATATAAAAATTTCGAGTACACCATTTTATAGAGGTTTAAAACTGGCCCTAAGAATGTGTTTTTATTTTTTCTCTACAAGGCGAAATGTTGGTGCTACAGGTAAATGAACAAAATGGAGTTTTCGTGTTTCTTTTTTTGAACGAACGTCATTTGTCACATGTTCATTTTTACGGATTCATAACAAACACAAAATTTAACAACTTCGCCAAATTTAAACCTATACTCTAGCTAGATCCTCATGGTGACGGCCGAAAATGAATCAACCTGTATATTGATGATTTTTAAATTATCATCATTGCAATAAGTCTCTTAAACTGCGCAAACTTTAAAATTATGTTGAATACAGGCAGACGTTGTGAAACGTATAATTCGATAAAATGCAAATGACCAATCACTTAAGTGGAGCGATCAAAAACTGTGGCTCTGTAAGCCATCGCCGTTTTGCGTTTTTCAAATTTATTTTATAATTTTAGAATCTCAAATTTAGCGGATGTAAAAGGCATAAATTTATAATGTCAAGGCCAGTTTTTGTATTAATTTATTTTCTTAAAAAGTTTATGTGTTTTAGAAATAACCACAAAAAACATACATTTGATTAATGTCTACTAACTAAGGCTGGCACACAAAAGGAAAAAAAAAACTTCTACGCGCCAGCTGTACATTTGATGAACGATATAAAACAAAATCTAATTTATGTAATTACATTTGAAGATAAAAAATTGAAAATAGTAAACATTGTCACACACATTTCACGCAAGTGTTTTTCGAAGCGATTCCATCGTCTATCCCCACTTTACGGTATCTCTACCGGTCCTAACGAAGACGCAAAACTATCGGAGTCGGTTGGTTCTTGCAGACTTGAATCCAAACGACAGACAGTTTTTGCAATTAGAAAAAAATGCATTACCTACAATACTGGAGAGTATATAACAGAGGGGTAAGCGGAAATCGAATTATTATAAAAATCAACATTTTATATACCTATATATTAAAATTTTCGACCCATGGTAGCTGTTACGCGTAATTTTTAATAATTGTTTTGAAAACGTTTAAATATAAAAAATTGTCTGTTAGCCTGCTTGAAGGTAGCCGTATTTAATTATTATTACTATTAAATTACCGGTTTAGAACCGCCAATTTTTTTCCTTCAGGATCTACATAGCGAGAGAATCTGTGAATAAAAACGAAGCGCTCTGATGGAAACCCGAATATCGTCTAGCTCCACCTACTCAAACCCCCTTGCATCTACCGTCCCACAAGTAATATAAGTTGCATAAGTTTCTATTTGCCCAGATGCAGTTGGTAAATGCCCCTCTTCACACCCGTGACAATAATGGTTATATGTAATTATCTTTGCAATTAGTGTGAAAAACTTCAACGGAAACAAATTTATATCTAACACGTTCACTAAAAAGTTTTCGACTTCGTGGTATATTATCAATATGAGTTATAGTAGTCGACATGACAAACTGTAATTTGTCATGTCGATAAACAAAACAGGGAAAGTTAAGACCTGAATTTCTGCCTACCGTTTTTGTAAATTTATTGTTTTCATCTTTATAATGATGTCTAGCATTGTTTAGAGTTATTTCATTTTTGTTTTTTTTTTATATACAGGGTTATTTTTTTAAATCTTGACATAGTCTAACTTTTTTATTTGAAAAGATAGACCTATGGTCCCTGAAGCAAAGTTTTAGGAATTAGTCCAAATAAGAAAAATGCGTGGAAAAAATAAACGCGTTGTTGCCAGATTGGGCGCTATTTCAGAAAAACATATTTTCTTAAATGGCAACACTGCATTTTTTTAACAATTTCTAATACATCTTGAGATTCTAAACAAAACAAAGAGGATGCAAATTTTTAATTAGAGTGGCGGTTTACGAGCTAATGGTGCCTATATTTAACTTATTTTCCAGCATTAAAAAAATAGCAATAGTAACAAAAATTAATTACCTAACATTATTTTTTTAAAAAATGTTCGAACTGATTTCCTTGTTGGGTTCTGCAGCAACAAATATGTTCAACAAATTATTATATATTAACATTATGTAACATTTGAGGGGAAAATGTATTGGCTCGTAAACCGCCACTCTAATCAAAAACTTGCATCCTCACTGTTTTGTCTAGAATCTCAAGATGTATTAGAAATTTTTAAAAAAACGCGGTGTTGCCATTTAAAAAAATAGGTTTTTCTGAAGTAGCGCCCAATCTGGCAACAACGCGTTTATTTTTTCCGCGCATTTTTCTTATTTGGACTAATTCCTAAAAGTTTGCTTCAAGGACCATAGGTCTATCTTTTCAAATAAAAAAGTTAGCGTATGTCAAGATTTAAAAAAATAACCCTGTATATATTTTTGTAATTAAATTAGAAACACAATGACCATTATTCTAAGCCAGTTTGTTAAGGGAATCCTTTGTTATAACACGTTTTTCTTGTATTTTCAGAACCCATCGTCTTCTCCAGGACCGCAAGGTCCACCTGGACCTCCACCGGGTCCTGGCCAACAAGGACCTCAAGGACAAGAAAACTTAAACGCACTCCAAAGAGCCATAGATTCCATGGAAGAAAAAGGAATGCAAGAAGATCCACGATACTCTCAACTGTTAGCTATCAGGGCACGTACGAACGGCAGTTCTGTGTTTAACCAAACCCAAATGGGCCAGTTGAGGTAAAAGAATTATTCATCGTCTTCTTCTTAGAGTACTAACTTATGTTTTTGCGTAATATCCAGAGCTCAGATAATGGCGTACAGAATGTTGGCGAGAAGTCAGGCTTTAAGCCAACAAATCGTAATGGCAGTTCAAGGTAAGAGACCCGATGGATCTCCGCAGTGTCCGACACCACCGTCAAGTCCTTTCCAACCTCAGCCAGGTCCTCCGCCACCTCAGGTAAGCTAGTAGGCGATTCGATTATGTTAAATTAGCGATATTAATATAATAACTTCTGTTAAATCATCATATACTCATTAAAATTAAAATTTAAGCGTAATTGAAAGAAAATTCGTCGTAAAGCAACTAAATCATCAAGTTTCTTGAATAATTGATTAAGCTTACAGAAACCAATGTCTTACTTCGCTTGTTTTAAAATATTTTTTTTTATCTATGAGTATACCCGAGTTAAGTAAATATATAATAGCGACACTGTTAGTGGCTCCTTTGATGTTTTGTTTTCACGTCAATTATTTTGCTGGTTAGTAGAATTTGCGCTAAATTTATGTTTGAAACATGTACCTATATACATTAAATATTACATTCAAAACTATAGACAATCTTTACTGAAGGTCAGTTTACAACAAGCGTTTTTCATTAAAGTAAACTACTATTTCCGGTCCACCGATTTGACTGAAAATCTAATCAGATCTTGAGAGAAATCATATTTTTAAATATAAAGTTTTATATTGATAGCTTTAACCGTTTGGCCGCTATGGCAGTCAGAGAGAGAGAGAGAGAGAGAGAGAGGCAGACACACGGAGTTGTTTGCAAAAACAACTTTTTTGACTTCCAAACGTAGACAACTGCAAAAATCTCATTATAATAATAGTTTTCATTACCTGTGCATCAAAAAGTATGAAATCTAAAACTGTTTTTGTAAATTTTATCGCTTTCAACTAAATAAAATTCTAGTACCGTAGAAATTGTGGGATATATGTTGGGATTAGATATTTTGGTTATTAGTTGCCAGCATGCGTTTCAACAAATTACGCCTGCCTGTCCAAAGATTAGTTGCAAGTTTACCACTAGTATTTTGTTGCAAAATTTCAATTGTTTGTGCAACGTTCAATATATTTATAAAAAATCATAAAATCTTTTTAACGTGTTTTGCATTTTTTTAGTAAAGTCATGAATTTGATAATATGCCGTACTAATTAAAAGTTGCCTTTATTTTAGATTTCATTGATTTTGCGGTATGTTTTTGATAGAATCTACTGTATAATTATATATCTTTATGTACTGATGGTACAAGACACATTTTTGTACTTACTTCTGTCATTTGAACAATCTAATGTAAATCTAGATTGTAATAAAGTTGAATCGTTTTAGCAACCGACATGCGCCAATAAATTAAAATGACGTAGAATTTCAGATGAAATGCGTATGCAGATATTTTCTGTTGACGTCAATATTTAGGTCAAGGTTCACAATCCAAACAAACAGAATACTTCTTTTTATCGGGTGTAAAGTATATAGAGATAAAGATGAGACTATTTCAAAGTAATTTTTATAAAAGTTGTATATTTTAAATGAATTCTAACGATTCATTATAGTTTAACACATAAAATACTCGTATTTTTAGATTTATAGGCAATATATCTTTGTGTTTACACCAAACAGTGACTGTTTTTTCTGAACGATTTTTTTGGTAGTAAATACTGCATATTAAAACACTATTAACAGAATAAATTTTGGCGATTTTCTAAACATGGTTATGTGTTGGGTACCTGGTTATAAGCACTACAAATAACTCTTCAGTTTGAACTTTAACTATATCAATAATACAAAGCAATACACTTTGAGGAAAGAAACAATATTTACATTCTATCCAGCATAGGAAGTTATTTTAATAAAGGTTTTGCATATACAAGTTCAATAAAAGTCTTTGATAATCATAGTTTCATGGTTATTTGAATACTTAATCTAAATGTGAAAAGATTAAATTACTTACTAGGTAGGTATAAATAAAATCTTTCAGAAAGAACAGCCACAGTTTGTTGTAAACACAATGTTGTATTGTCTATAAATCTGAAAATACAAGTATTTTCTGTGTTAAACTATAGTAAATCATTAGAACACATTTCACACATCATGCCTATCTCTAAAAAAAAATTATGTAGGGACTCTTTATTAAAGCACTTAGAAATACTCTCTTATTTTCACACCATATAATTTACACGGGAGAAAAATGACTGTGTGGTTTGTTTGGATTATGAACCTTGACCACTGTCAATAATGACGTCAGAGAATTGTCGCGCATTGTCATCTAAACAACACGTATTTGTCAACATTGCTTGTGGACTACACAGAATAGCCAAGTATTAAAATAAATATTCTATTTGTAACTTTCTTTCATGTAAAATAATATTGATGAGTTTTATTTCTTTGTTATTAGTTTGTATTTTGGATGTGTCGGGTAATAAAGCCATTCTAATGTAGAACATAATCTTCCGAATACATTTTTAATTATTTTAAATACAATATGGTAAACTGACTTGGGTCAATCTGTATATACGCATTAATTAGTATTTTTCCACTTGATCTTTCTTATATAGACACGATTTGTTTTTATTTAAAAACTTAAAAATAGAATGGTTATATGTAGTGTTTATTATTTTATATACCCTAAAATAGTAAATATTAATTTAAAATTGTTTATTTTGAACTATATTCTACCACTAAAATAAGGAGTTTGTCGAAATATGCATCGGTGTTTTAAACCAAACTTTCTTGTGTTGTAATATGGTGCAAACACGTTTTTAAGGCTAACTCTACAACAGTAAAAATTGTTTCTTGCAAAATACAGTAAAAATGAACGTATACACAACTACTTTGAGGATATATTCAGAATGTCCAAATAAGAAAAATAAAGACATATTTAGATTTAATTCTTGGCCATTATTAGAAATAATTGATGGTAAATTTATGAGACATTTACTCATATTGGTATGAAAATTACAACTTAAAATGCCAAATATCTACTAATATATTATTTCCTGCTCTTTCAAAATTAGAAATAAAAAAAAGTAGGACTCTCAATGGTGGCGGATTTTTTCAATAAAAGCCTTTTTACACGTTGCTTTATTTTTCTTATTTAAATGATCTTCTGGTATACTCTGTATATATAAAGTACAAATTTAAAGGAGATAATGCTAATACAATAAGTCAAGTGAACAATAATAACAAATGAAAGCATATTGCAACTACGATATAAAAAAATCATCTAAATTGTCAATATCTACTAGCCTAGATTAAAATGGTTGGAAAAGGGGCTATAGTATCGCTATTATTTATTTGCTTTACATTTACGAATACTGCGGCAGTCGTTACCTTACTGACAAATTATATTAATAATAAAAGGAACACGTATACTAGTTTTCATTAGAGACATGAATAACTACAATGTGTCGTTTTTCTAAGCATCATATTTCTGTTAGAGTATGTGTGAAAAAAGCATGTTGCAATAGTAAACGTAATATTTTGTTGTAGGAAATAATAATTTCGAAAACTTGAAAAGGTCGTGCGCAAAATATACGGGGAAAAAATCTGATACTAATTAATTAGCATCTATTTTAAATGTATATGTTTTAGTTTTGCGAACACCTTTCTAAGTTAAACAGTCGATTATTTTTCATAAAATATCAGTATTTATTGTGCATGCGTTTATTTAGAATTTACAGTAAGAATTTAGTAGGTACCTACCTATTTTCTTTGTAATTCATTTCGAATAGATTTAGTGATTGCCAAACTTTTTTATAAACTATTTATCGTTAGCAGATATTTATACGGGATGCTTCAAATCAACGCATCAATATCTCTGAATACACCAAAGAAAATGGTTCAATACCACCAGTAAAGTTTCGATAATCCGGATTGAATAAAATCAACGCTATAAGTATAAGTAATATCGCCTGATTACGAAACCGTGCTTCATTTAAAATGAAGTTTTACTTGTGATTGTCATTCTTATATACGCGTATTAGAAGAAAATTGCGAATTTAAAAAAAATAGGAAATTTTCATTTGTTGAGTGTGATTTTATTTTATTGAACATGAAATTTCCTGATATGGGACTAAGTTATATACGGAATTCTTCGGCTCTTCAAATAATTAATTCACATAAAAGCTGAGAATAACACCGAGGATAAAAAGTAATTAATTGCTCACAAAGGTTTTTTATTAGTTTTTTCTTGTGCATAAGTAATCTGTAATGTAAGTTTTTTTTTTTTGGTTTTATAACATTAAAAAGAACTATGTCGTTACGGAGTGACAACGGATTGGACGTGCTTGGAATTCAACTCCTTATTTTTGCACCATTTTATCAGGTTATTAGCGCTTTCAGGAGCTGTAGAAAAATGAATTATTGGTGTGTCATCCATAATTACGTCGTCGCTGCTACCTGAAGCATCATCGCAAGTTTTGGCAAATATGATATTTATGTAAATATCATAATATGGGATATATATCAGAAATTTTTATATTTCTTCCTAGGCTAAAATGCAAAAAAGCAGAAAACTTTATTATGGTAACTAAAAGGAATATCATCATCAGCTTGAGACAATTCACTTAAGGCAAATAATTCATCATTTGACGAGATCCAGTCCAAGTGTTTGGCTTTTTTATCAGTATTTTGATTTAAACATTTAAAAATAAATCCTCTTTTCGTTGTCGAAACCATTTCTTAATGTAGATTGAATTATCCCAATGCTCGAAAAAATTCTTTCTAAGCCAGCTGTTGCCGCTACTGCACTGAATAACTGCTCACATAACTGTAAGAATTCTTTTTTTTTGTGGCTATTTTGAGTAAAAAATTGCAACTGATTTCTAACAAATCATTGGACTTGTTGTTTGGAATTATGCGGAAAATAAATACTTTGAAAATGGAGAAGACTGTTGTAAGAATAATAACAAGTGGAACAAATTCTGTTTTTGATTTTAATTCAGAAGATCAAAAGCCTGTTGTTTATGAACCTATGTTAAATTTTGTCCTAAGAATCTGTAATCGACATATTAGCCAAATACTGATGTGATCCCAATGCAATTTTTTACCTGGATGATCACTTTTAAATCATTTTCCTGTTTTATGCCATATTTTTTTGTAACTCCAATTGTTGTTTGATCACGTTGCTTGCGGTTTAATACAATAGCAACGTGATTAAGTCAGTTCATGATATCCATTGCATTTTTTATAGTGTGGGTATCATATCAGCGAACGAATAATTTGATTTCTTGAGTTGTTTGAGATGTACCTAACAAGCAGTAAACAAAAACCGGGGAATCACAGAATTATATTCACGAAACGCACTATTGTCACGTGATGCAATAATGAAAGCTGCTGTAAGTAGCTATTTTGGAAATTTGACACTCACACCCTAAGAGCGTGTAGTATTTTAGGTCAAATATTACCATTTAAAAATGTTCTTCCAAATTCTAAAGAAATGCTGCAAAGAGGCAGTATTGATTTATTTTGGGACCAAGGTGAGAGCGCAGCTGATAAATTAGAGTGAGATAAAGTCCACCTTACAACACCTTTTATTAATGCATCATGCTGTTATGTTTTCAATTTTACGCAAAATATCAAATAAATGTTTGGCTTCGCTATTCATTTCGTTTAAAATAAATAAATATATCAATCAATAAAAATCAAGATATATATCGTAATATAATCAAGTACAGAATTTAATGGGGTAACTCCGCTGAAAATGCAACTGCGGACACGTGTTTCGAACTACTTGGTTCTCGTCAGCGCAGTGTAGCCAAGGAATAGGATGGGTTAACCTTGGAACTGAAAAACATCAATCAGCTGAAACCTCAATTGGTAGGCTGTCCCCTGTGTATGTCTCTGATTGATGTTTTTCAGCTCCAAGGTTATCCCATCCTATTCCTTGGCTACACTGCGCTGACGAGAACCAAGTAGTTCGAAACACGTGTCCGCAGTTGCATTTTCAGCGGAGTTACTCCATTAAATTCTGTACTTGATTATTCTATGGTCCGCAATATTTCTTTTCTTTATCGTAATATATATATCTGCCAACCCCGCATCATCTCTATAGAGTTCATCTTCAAGACCATGTTTAACATCTTCTTTCCATTCTTCGATTTACGCCAATGGCATTGTTTGGTTGAATTTCGTCTAAAAGACTGAGGCTGCTTGCGAGAACTTTATTCCATACTTGTTTTTTTTTTTGAAAAAATTGTGCTAATTGGACATCATCGTCGCAACAATTAGGCCAATTATTTAGTACGCTTTGTGGTAACTCATCCCAAGCGTGGTTCAAAAAATTAAATGGCGTTTCAAAACAGTATTCATTTCACCACCGTCTGCTATTATTTGAGCAATAACTTTGCTTCTGTAAGTTAACTTTGTTATCTTTACGGAATTTTGATGCATTGGTTGCACGGATGCTGTTACATTTGGTGGAAAAAAAATATGCAACTATATTTCCATCGCCACTCTGTAGTTCCTCGATTGGAGAATGAGCACAGCAATTATCTATAAGTAAAAGGGCCTTTGGAGACTGTTTTAATATGAATTTGGCATTAAAATAGTTTTTCAAGGCTTAACTGCTCATTATTTCCTCAAAAATTAACAGTAATTGAATTACTCTCACTATAATAAAAGAAAATCAAAAAGGTTATGATACCAAACCCTATATCCTTGAAATCAGACAAAAATAAACATTTATATGAAGTCATGGCCACTATGATTACCACTTAAACAAAACATAAGTTTTTAATGTTTTAATTTAAGTTTTAAATGTGCTGTGAATTTTTAACTAAGATTATTAAATTCTACGTAAAAATTACTACCAAATATCATTTTATATTAGTTCTATCTTCAATTGTTACGAAGATAATGTATAATTTAAAATTGACAATAAATGTTAAATCTGAAAATACTATCAAATACTCGTCAAACTTCTTACCACCTTTGCAAATTTAACCGATCCTGTATGTTCAAAATTAAGAAAGTCGCCCATATGGGGAAATAGAAAATGGGCACTATGCATTAGTACATTCCAAAGTCAACACGTTGAAGAAATACATATATAACGAATGTCCTCTTCCGTAACATATTCGGAATATTGAAACACTACTGTATTTAAACAGTAAATAATTTAATACAATTCTTTTGGAACATCCCGTATACGAGCTTGCTTAAATACTTATAGATAGTTAAGACTATTTTTAATTTTTTCTTCACATGCTATGCTTTATTTTTTACACAGTGTTTGCTTTTCTTATCAGTTTTTTTTTATTTTTACTTTTTTTGTATTATTTTATAACCGTATATAGTAGGCACATGTAGAACTAATTTTTTATTTTGTTAATTAGAAACAGTGTATTCTATTATTAATTGCACTTTGTACTATTTTTTTTAATGTATTTTTGCTTATAACTATTTATTTATTTATTCTTAACACCTAGACAAAAAAAAAACTTTTAATATATATTTTGTAGTCTTAGTATGTTATTAATATTGTTAACCTAGTTTTCTATTTAAGTAAGATAGTATTTTAAGGAATTTCTGCCTTTAAATTCTGCATATATTACAAGCCTCTTGAAAACCGACGGACATATAAAGTAATTAAATTTTATATTGGGGTGTAGAGTATAGAGGAAGTGAATACGGAAAAGGCGTTAAAAGTATGAGTCAATAAAATATACAGAGGTAATTAGGTAAAGAGAAAAACGAACAAACTTTTGGCATTTTTCTAAACTGTCAAAATTGGATGGCGAATATAACCTCACAATATTGCCGTTATACGTATTATAATCATGTTATGGGCGTAATCAAAATAATAAAAAGAAAACCAATATAATAAATTGTAGATGTAGTTTAGTTTTTAACCATTCCCTTGTCATTTTGACATTTGACGCCAAGAATTTCAAATATACTGTAGCCGGAATGTTTTATATAGTAATGGACGTCATCGTTCGTCAATTTTTTAGCTGTTGCCAAGTTTCCACTTTTATGTCATTATATGTGTACCATAACATGTAAACAATGATATTGCATGTTCAAATATAAATATCTGAGCTTATTATGATATATAAAATAAATGGAAGTGCATGTATGTTATTGTAAAGATACATTTTATTAACTGTAATTAAGAGAATTATTATACACACATCTAATGGAAAAATTAACAATGTTTCGTAGTTATGAATAAAACATTTTGATTTTTGTGACACCTATTTTAATATTTTCCCGCTATTTGTGACGTAATTATGGCTTGCATTGCCAGATACGAAATCTCGAATCATAGTATGTTGGTAAAGCTGCCCAAACATCCTGATTATTCATGGATTTTCTCAAAAAAATAAGTAATTTCCATATATATACATAAATACAACCATCAACTATCAGTGAGTTGAGAAAAATTCAGTTAATGTTAATTTGACTCTAAAAACTTCAAGAACAGCGTGATTATTGTATTATTTTCCAAGTGTGACGGATCCTAAATTAAATGAGAAGTAGCGGCGGTTTGAATATCTTCACCGTACTATACAGTATGATAATTGTTTTACGATACTTAATTCATAAAAATAGACTAAATGGATTGACAAAACATTTTTAATTGCTTCACAAGTTTGCGATGAGACATTATGTTGGAAGAAATCATGTTATTACTGTTAGAAATCATAGTAACAGTCGATCATTTACAATTGGATCAGCTATCATTAAATGAGGAGTACCTCAAGACACCAATCTTGGACCTCTACTCTTTTTGATTTGTTATATAGATGATGTGACTGCCTTTTCATATGAGCAGCGTAACGCATTTGATGGATGATACATCAGTGATAGCTGTGTTGTATTCCATTTTTGATAGACAAGTCTTGTCACAGTGAACTGAATTTCTGCTGTGGCTTACTTTTGCCATTTGTTGTTAGATGAATCAAACTTACATATTCCTTCTACAATGTCATATTAGTACATTCATTATTAATTATGTAAATCACTATAGAATTGTTCATTGTAGAAAAACTTTTGTTAGCTAATGTATTTGTGATTTAAGAATCAAATCTATAGCTTATTACATTGAGAGGATATATTCCAATTATTTTTGAAAATGCGTCTTTTATTTATACAAGCCAGTACACCTTTCTTGGAAGTAGTTGATTTCATATACGTGGTTATTTATTATGTAATTATTTTTTAATGGTGTTTATTTCCCCCCTTAAATGATGAGTACTCATATACGACAGTGAGAGTCGGGAGGCACGTACCAAATTTCAGGAGTGTATTCTATACGCAATGATAATTTTTTAAAACGAAATTATTTTCTGATTTTTATTTGTTTTCAAGTTACAGCACAGATCATTGCCTTACTGTAAAAGATGCTCAAGACATTTTTAATATATTCTACTTCGTCTAACAAATTGATTAATTCATGCCTGTCTTTAATAAAAGCTGCAGCATTACTGACACGTATAATTAGTGCAGAATCATTTTAGCAACCGCCATGCGCCAATAAATAAGTTGCATCAAATTTGATATGTTGCAAAATTTTGTAATATATCACAAAAAAAAACTGTATACCTTTTAACGTTTGTTTGCTACTTAATAAAAAAAAATGTATAGAAAAGTAATAATTAGTAAATTTGCTAATGCAAGTTATATATTCTGAATTATTAATGAATTAGTTCAATTTGTTTATTCTGAAATTGTTTCGGTTGATGTCAATTTGTAGTGGCACTGAATCGTCGTAGGTAAATTCGTACTTCGGCCGTATCGGTTGCTAAAACTATTCTACGATATCACGTTGTCTTTGTAAACCTAATTTTTGAGCCAGTCTCATAAATGAGGTTTGAAAGACATTGGGGGCCAAATAATATGACCACTTCCAATGTAACTGTCAAATAAATAACCTTTCATCCAAAGGAGAACATTCTGCATGAGTTCCATCGTGTTCATAATACATTTGTGTTCTCTTGTTTCGAGGAACAGCCTCTAATACTTCTGCTAAATCATTTTGTAAAAGAAATAATCTAATAATGACTCCAAAATGAGTGCGGCCAATTAAATAACTATCAACTATATACTACACACATTGATGACGTCACGAGTAGTTTATACACTATGCCCGATACTATATTAGGATTACCATTTATCTAATATGTAATTTCTCTATAAGCTTTGCTCGTGGAGCGTGCAAAATACTTTTGTTTGATCACCCATATAATTTCATCTATACCTTGTTGATTTATACATTTGGAATGTATGTAGGCTCAGGGAAACATTTTGGTGTTACACAGTTTCTTGAGAACGTTGAGAAAAACATTTTTATCCCGAGTTCATTGATGTTGATACCGTTCAACAGTAGCTGTAGCACTCTCAGTGGAAACAAACATTATATTTGCGTAAAGAAGATTCTTAATAGCTGTTTGGCATTTTGTAATACTTTTAAATAGTCACACTCGAAAAAGACGTTAAATGAATATAATCATTTAATACTGGCATGTAAAAAAATAAGCGTATGTCATTCTAGTATGACCCTGTTGCTTGAGAACAAATGAAAATCATATAAAAACATTTGATGTTTTTAGGATTGTTTTTACCTGTATATACTCTTAGACCATTTAAACATATAGACACGCCATAACTATCAAGTAGTGAAACAAACATAATTCTACGCGGGTGACGTCACTGATGGGCATGATGCAACTACATACAGTTACTAGCATTAAATTTTGGTCGTCTGTGTCATTAAAAACTTTTTCTCATCTGTCACGAATTAAAAATGTCATCTAATTTTCACAGTAATTGTCAAAATTAAAAAGTTAGTTGTAATAATAATGGTACCAAAATCTGAATATACGTTAGACGTTTGACATACAACAACAACAGAAACAAGCCCACCCGTGAATGTGACGTCACTGGTGGGCTTGTTTGTGCGTTATGTTTCCTTCAGTTCGTATTCAAGGCGGGACGGAAAACGGTCTATATGTATAAATGGTCTAAGTATATACTCATGGTGTTCGATGCCTTGCTTCTGGTGACATTGTACTGAATCCTAGCCAGAATCAGATCGCTATACGAAAGATTTCTACAAATGCTATCAATTAAGAGTGGCAACGTAGGCTTGTACTTAATGGAGCTTTTATTCTTTACTCCCATATTTACTGTTTCCACCAAATAACATTAATTTAAAAATATAAAAAACACCGTTCTGTATAATTTTATATAAATGTTATTATTTTAATTAACGCTAATGGTAACATTATCAAAACTTCTCTTAAAATTGAGAGTTAAGCAAATTGTAAACGCTGCGGGAAAAAAAGGTAACACTTTTTTGCAAAAGTATTTCTGTACAACGTGACTACAACAACATTTTGTACAATACATTTCTATACTGTACAAAAGACGTATAAGAGCCACTCTTATAGGGTGGTCCACCTCCTCCTGCTAACGAAAGCAGTGAGCCATCGCCCCCCGACCCAGGGCCACCCCAACAACCTCAAATGCGACCACCTTGTCCTCCAGCACCACAGCCACCACTACCAGGCCCACCTCCACAACCAACCCAACAGCAACCACCGCAACAACCACCTCAACAGCAACCACCACCACAACAACAGATACAATTACAGCAACCGCCGCAGCAACAACAGCTGCCTCCTCAGCCTGCACCACCACAACCTCCGCCGCCTCAGGTAAAAATTAGAGAAGTAAATGGAACGTTAACCCCTTTGTTTTTTTCTCCCCTAACATGTGTCAAATAAAGCATAGCACGTGATTAACTACATGTGAAAACAAATTAATTTTTATTCGTTTTGTATAGTATGTAAATATTCTTTTAATTCTATGTTTTTATTATTACAAAATAATATCTGTGATTAATGTATGCATGTTCATCACTAATTACACATAAATATTTTATGTGTTTTTTTTTTTTACGACAGCAAGTACCGCAATCCCCCAAAGCTAGTCAACAACTGCCACCAGGAGGACCTCCACAGATGAACAGAAGTAACGGACCGGGCATGCAACAACAGCCGCCGCAACAACAACAACAACCAATGCAGCAGCAGCAGCAACAATCACCTCAGCAACAACCTCCGCAGCAGCATCATCATCATCCGCAACAACAGCAGCAGCAACAGCAGCAGCAACAACAGCAGCCGCAACCTATGCAGCCGACAAAACAAAATCGAATCACGACATTGCCAAAACCAGTGGGGATTGATCCGCTAGTTATACTGCAGGAACGCGAGAACAGGTACAGAAAGTGGAACTTTAAACTTATTTGAAATCAGTGAGAGAGCGGAAATATCTTGAACATCTTTCCGGATAAGTAATATTACTTGCGTAATTGCGTAACTAGGTTCAATTAAGCGAACAACAATGACGACTTTCTTATACTTACCGTGTCTTCAAAATCTTACCTCTTATCTCTAGGCTGGTTTTTAAGTAATTAAGTAATCAGTGTTGGTGTACATGCTAAGCTTTTGAAAACTTCAAATTGTACAGTTGTCATACTTAAATTCAAATTATAGACACATACATAACATAACCAAACTACCAAAATTATGCGTTTGTGTCTGATTACGTGCACTGTCATCAACCCTACGAGGAAAGAATAGAACAGGAGAGAGTCTCCTTAAAAATAATATTTGTTCAAAGTGGTAACTCAACATGGCCGCCTCAATGCATAGAATATGTATGTTACACCACTGAACACATAATCAAACATGTCAGATATATTACAGGTTATTCAAAATACTCATTTTATAAATTATGATTGGTCAATATTGCCATAACTGACCTGCTTTAAAGTGATAACTCCATCTAAATAATACCTATTCCCCCACCAGTTTATTATCTCTCCTGTTCTATTCTTTCCTCATAGCACCAACCATTAGAAAAAAGCATGGCCGTCTCTAACAAGGAAAGTATTTGAAGGCACGGTATATACGAGGTAGGCACCATAAATTCTCGGCCTGATATACAAAAACGAAACTTGGAACAATATAAGAATTTTTATTTTTCAATGTAATCTCCCCTAACTTCTATACATTTATTACAATGATTAATTAATAATTCGGCACCCTTGTAAAAATAATCTGAAGTTTTTCCGTCAAAATGTTCTATAACAGCTTGCAACTCACGATCGTCCTTATAACTACGTCCCCTAAGGTCTTTTTGTAAATTAGAAAACAAAAAAAAATCACAAGGAGCTATATCCTGACTGTACGGTGGATGTTCGAATTCTTGAAAGCCGCATTCGCGGATGGCAGCTTGTGAAATGGCGGCAGTATGGACGGGAGCATTGTCGTGCAATAATCGCACACCTTTTGTCAATTTTCCACGACGTTTTGCACGAATACTGTCCCTTAATTTATGCAATCGCATATGTGCCGTTCACAACTTGTATTGCGCTCTTTAAAGTCAATTATCGAAATGCCCTCACAATCCCAGATTTAATTTAATGACCGCGCGGTACTAAATTTTCGTTACTTCATACATTTTCGGCGCTAGTCACGTTGGTTGGCTGATTACTAAAAACTAGGGCTGCCGCAAGCCCGTTCGAAAATGTACCGATATTTTAGTTGAAAACGTACTGAATTTGATAAAAATGTACTGAATGGCGGGAAATTTAAAAAGTTTGTTATAAAAGGATATTTTTTTCATAACGTAATTGTAAAAGAGGTAACAGAAATACAGATTTAATAATTTCTGCATTTATTAACGAAATACTGTACTTCACAGATATTTTTATTTGCTCAAAAATTCACATTTGTATCAAAAAGATACCTACATAAATACTTCATAAATGAAAATAATAATTTCTACATTAACTTATAAACTAAAACATACACTATGCTTCATAGATATATTTATTTGTTTAGAAATACATATTTGTAAGAAAAGGATACATAAAATTTAGATTATTAGGATTACAGTTGTAGTTAATTTTTAGAAATACCACCTGCCAAACTATTTTCTATTAATTTTTGTCTTCGTAATTTCGTACTGAAATTAACATTTTTGCAGAAAATAGTACTGAATTTTAACGTTTTGTACTGAATTCAGTACAATTGTACCGAAACGGCAGCCATGCTAGGCTTCTAACCGTTATATTTATAGTGTACACCTCGCGTATGTGCATGCATGACGTGACGAAGTTTGAACCTGTATAAGCCTGTCAGGCCGAGAATTTATGGCGCCTACCGCGTGCGTTCTATTTTTTAAAAATCTCAACTTAGCTCTAAACACTTCTGCACTTTAAATAAATCGCCAGATATTCGCAAAAACTACGAATATAAATGTAAATTGTAAAAAAAGCGCTACTTCCGATTCGAATTTTGATTTTTTTTTCATTATATTTGTCTAGAAAAAAATCCTAATTATTATAATTTTGTACTTTGCACTGATAGTTTAATTATAAGAATTTTCCACGAGTGAGATGCGAATTCAAAACTTCCCGATCGCTAGTCAAGTGCCCTATACATCCGGGCCGTCGAGGGTGATAACGAATTTTTAAATCGTACTGGATCATATTACGTAACTGATGTTAAAAAGCCGACAATTGTACGTATTTAATAATAATGTTTAAATAACTTAAAATTAGTTCTCATTAGTTTTTGAAGATTATAATTATAATTTTGTGCACTGATAATTTAATTAGGTCAATTTTATTAAAAGAATTTTTAGTTTCGTATGAGATTCGAACTCAAGACCTCCCGATCGCTAGTCGAGTGCATGCATCCGGGCCACCGAGGTTGATGACGAGTTCGAATTTTTAAATCGTACTGAATCATATCAAGGAACAGATATTAAGACGTCAGAATCTCACCCCAGGGTAATCTTTATAATTCAATTATTGGTGATAAGCAGAAAATTATAATTTGAGGTTAAGGTTATCTTCTCACCTGAACATTTCTAGGCTCGTTTTAATTCACATCTAACTGTTTTTAACTAATTAATTTTTTTTCTATCATTGTTTTCAGAGTTGCTGCACGTATTGCAGCCAGAATGGACCAGCTGTGCAATTTGCCGACCAACATGCCCGACGATCTAAGAGTTCAGGCGCAAATCGAATTGAGGGCGCTGCGTTGCCTTAACTTTCAACGCCAACTTCGCAGTGAGATAATAGCTTGCACCAGACGCGACACCACGTTAGAAACGGCCGTTAACGTTAAGGCCTACAAGCGAACTAAACGACAGGGATTGCGCGAAGCGAGAGCCACGGAGAAACTCGAGAAACAGCAGAAACTCGAAGCGGAAAGAAAACGAAGGCAAAAACATCAAGAGTTCTTAACGTCAGTTCTTCAACACGGCAAGGACTTCAAGGAGTTCCATCGCAACAACCAGGCGAAATTATCGAGACTCAACAAGGCGGTCATGAATTATCACGCCAACGCTGAACGAGAACAGAAGAAGGAACAAGAGAGGATAGAGAAAGAACGTATGAGAAGATTGATGGCGGAAGATGAAGAAGGTTATCGGAAACTCATCGATCAGAAGAAAGACAAGCGATTGGCTTTCTTACTCTCGCAGACCGATGAATACATCTCCAATTTAACCGAGATGGTTAAGCAGCATAAAATGGAACAGAGAAGGAAACAGCAGGAGGAAGAAAAAAGGAAGAAGGTATGTATTTAGGAAACGAGTAAAAGTATTTTTTATTTAATAAATCGATTTCATATTAGAAGAAGAAGCGAAAAATGGGTATCGATGGAATGGAATTGGACGATGACGATTCTCAGGGTTCAGACAAGCCAATAACTGTTATAGAAATAACTACTGGTAAAAAATTATCTGGAGATGATGCACCAATATTGAGTCAACTTCAGCAGTGGTTAGAAGATCATCCTGGATGGGAAGTCGCTGATACAGACGATGAGGATGATGACGATGATATGGGTTGTAAGAATCTCTCATGTTAATTAATACTTTGGTCATATTGGTACACAGACGGATTTGTTATTTATAATTTCTTGGATTATTGAGTCATTTTCTGCACATATTATTCCTTAAATGCTATATTATTAACTGTAGAATATTCTTAGTTCTAATACTATTCGTGTGTGTATTTCAACTTGCACAATAATCCATCAGACACTAAAAACACAATTAACAATACTTTATATCTTTCAATCTTGATTCACTCTTTTTCCTGCAGGAAAGGAAAATATTTCCATTAAAAGCTCTAAATGTTGGTTTTAGGATCATATCTATATAGTTTTGAAATCAATAATTTAGTTTTGTTTGAACCTTCAAAACATTTGGCAAAAATTTAATATCCATCTGTTGTTAAAATGATTTGAACAAAACCACAATTTATTTTGAGATTTTCATAAATTTCCATATTCCTCTATCCCCTGTAGTATCGGAGATATTTTTTGATATTAGAGAGCGACTAGATTGTCGTGCAGTTTTCTTCATTCACTCTCATTGCGACATCGTTTTAATTAATTGTTACCAGTCTTCAGTATCACCGCAGCATATTTATGCATTAATTGTTTCGTTTCACAATAAAATTTTATTTCAAATCCTTTTGAGATCCATGACTTACGGCAGAGCGTATCGTAACAGAAACTCACAACCTACTGACTGCGCCAAACATATTAAAGTGCTCGTAGAGTTCCTAATTTAAATTCGCTACTCAACAACTACATGGAGTTTGGCAGTATTTTTGATTAACTCTCAAAAGAAGGTTTTTGCATTTGTTTGGTGTTAGATAAAGCCATATTCTGCTCAATCGAATCGTATCGTTTGATAGTTTTTATTAAAGGTGAGTTCTATTTTCTATACAGCCCGTCACCATGATCGCCATTCTGAAGAAGATAAAGCAATGGAAGTGATAAAGAAAGCTAAAGTTGAAGATGATGAATATCATAAGAACTCGAACGAAGAACAAACATATTACAGGTTCGTAAAGAAGACATAACCTGACAATAATATGCTCTAATATTTTGGTATCTATTGTAGCATCGCCCATACTGTTCACGAAATCGTAACTGAACAAGCTTCTATTATGGTGAATGGTAAACTTAAAGAATACCAAACTAAAGGTCTGGAATGGTTGGTGTCCCTATATAATAACAATTTAAATGGAATTTTGGCGGACGAAATGGGTCTAGGAAAGACGATTCAAACCATTGCTTTGATCACTTACTTAATGGAGAAGAAAAAAGTGAACGGACCCTTCTTGATTATTGTACCCCTTTCGTAAGTTTTAAATTTATTATTTTCAAATTTCTATTGAATAACAAGCACATATTAGAATTTGGGATTGTCAAACTCTAAATTGAGCAAAGCTAAGAAATGTAAGTAATATATTAGTATATACACACAGTTGAATCCATAATAATAACAAGCGAGGTTGAATTTTATGCACTCTACCATGTAAAACAGAAATAATAACTAAATGGCCGACTATACGACTGTATCAAAATTATCTGATACCATTGCAAACTTTCCTCGTGATATTAAAGTGTGCATCGTATGTTTGAAAAATTTAACTATGTTGTAAAGACATCAGTGTAGGTAATGTATTGTCTGTTGACTAGTTAAAATTATAATGTCATCTACACTTTTAATGCTAACAAGTTATTATTTAAAGTAGTCAGTTATCTTGGCGTAGCGGCAATGTAATTCTATACCAGTTAATAACAAAATGATAATTGTCAAGTTTCATTGACTAACAAGATATGCAAATGAGAAATCTGTAAAAGTACAAATTTGAACAATTAAGCATATAACAGCCGCTACTATCCATGCAGTTTTATTAAAAGGTCTAGACCTATCGTAAACAGCATTTAATTACACTACACAAATAATATCGACGCGAATTGTATAATTAAAAGAGTAATGTAAAAATTAATAGCTGTTGTATATATACCATTCACATGGGTTAATTAGAAGGTCTAGGTTTATCTTAGACGAACATCTTCTCTCAGCACATAAATAATACTGATTATGTGTCAAAGATATATAATATATAATTCTGTAAATCAAACATGAATGTGTTAAATATGTATTAGTAGCCACAGACATATATGTTTCTACCTTATTTGGTTTCGGCAGTATGGCACAACTAAGCATGTGTGTTTTAAAAATAATTGTGTAAATTAAAATAATATGTGTAGTGTTATCTTAAAAATTTCATTTCCATTGTCATCCATAGTGTAAAACAGCAGTCATGCATGCCAGTTCTCAACCAGGCAATTAATAAATATATTGAATTAGTAAAATAGAAGCCACAGACATATGTTTCTACCTTATTTGGTTTCTTCAGTGTGTTGCGATTCTTACCTGTCTTTTAGGGAATGAAAATTCTATGTTTTGTTAACCTTTCTATGCTTAATGAAACTTCGTCCTTTTTACAATGATTATTTTTAATTATTCATACCTTTACACCAGTGATTATTAATCCTGATAGATATTTTAATAGATATTGAGTTGAGACTTGATACGTTATTTTCAATTGACACATACAAGAGGGCTGTATGAGGCTAATGCGCACTAATTGGTTTTCAATAGACACCGTATGCTTATGATCGTCTTCGATTCTCAAATTAACAAAATGAAAAAACATTGTAAATCACTTCTCGCGGTTGATTCTGACATTTTTTTTAATCTAAATGTCCAGTAACGCTACGTAAAGATGGAACTTAACAAAATATGGTATTTACTAAGTAATAATAATAATTCAATGAATATGATATGAACGAAAAAAATCACCTACTTTTCAGCATACACTTCTTTCTTAGTAAATGAATTGCTGTACTTTCTATATCTGTATAGAGTCGTTTAAATTTTAAAACGAACTGGCATCGCCCCCTACCACGTTAAGCGGAATAAAGTTTATATTTCATTGACAGCCATTTATAATCGTTTCCCTTGGATTTGTCAAAGATGTGCTTAAACAAAACCTGCTATGATATTAAAAATATACACTTACATTCAATAATGGAATAAAATCGACATCAGCGCTTCTGCCTCGAACTAAAACATCCTTTGAGGGTATACCAAAGCAACCTACACCTCAATGTTTTAACATATGCTTTATATCAACTCAAACTGGTACTTAGACCATTTTTTTTTTGTGAGGTCAGATCAGCAGAAGATGTGAATGATAGAAATAGTTCTGTCACGTGACGCGTGGAAGATACATAATTATCGACCATATTTAAACTGCAATTTAAGTTCGTATTACTTTATTCTTTAATTTTATTTTTCACTTTTAGGAATTTCAAAGCAAACTTTTAATATGACAAAAGGCGTGAGTATTATTATCTCTTTTCTTTTCAGAACCTTATCTAATTGGGTACTAGAATTTGAAAAATGGTCACCTTCTGTAGTAGTAGTTTCATATAAAGGATCACCTGCAGGTCGAAGAGCTATTCAATCTCAAATGCGTTCTACTAAATTTAATGTACTCCTAACGACTTACGAATACGTCATTAAAGATAAGGGTGTTCTTGCAAAAGTAAGCTTTAAATACACATTTTCCTAACTTTAATTTTATTTTCTGCAAAGTTATTAAAAAATCAAATTAATTTTTTAGCTACCATGGAAGTATATGATAATAGATGAAGGTCATAGAATGAAGAATCACCACTGTAAGTTAACCCAAGTGCTGAATACTCATTACTTAGCGCCGCATAGACTTCTGTTAACCGGTACACCTCTACAAAATAAGCTTCCCGAACTGTGGGCTTTGCTAAACTTCCTGCTGCCGTCTATATTCAAGAGCTGTTCGACGTTCGAGCAATGGTTCAACGCACCTTTCGCAACTACCGGTGAAAAAGTCGAGCTGAACGAGGAAGAAACGATTCTCATCATTCGTCGTCTGCACAAGGTCCTCAGGCCTTTCTTATTGAGACGCTTGAAAAAGGAAGTGGAGTCCCAATTACCTGACAAAGTTGAATATATTATTAAATGCGATATGTCCGGCTTGCAAAGAGTTTTATACAAGTAAGGATCTAATAATTGAGTAATAACAAAGAATGTTCTATGATTGTTTGTTTTATTTTTAGGCACATGCAAAGCAAGGGTGTCCTTCTAACTGACGGTTCAGAGAAAGGCAATAAAGGTAAAGGTGGTGCTAAAGCTTTGATGAACACTATAGTCCAATTGAGAAAATTGTGCAACCATCCCTTCATGTTCCAAAATATCGAAGAAAAGTATTGTGACCACGTTGGCATGGCTGGTGGTGTTATTTCAGGGTATGTTGTAAGCTAATATTCAGTATTAAATTGAAACTTATCATATTTGACATTCCTAAATACCCACCATTATTTCGAAAAAAATATATTGTCCAACCACTTTGGCCAATAACTTGATTCCTCACTAGTTGCATTTGTGCAATATACTTTATGTTTATATTCCTTAAGCTTTTGCATCTAATTTGATGTTTCTTCAGAAGTACAAGCATAAATACTAGCAGAGTTTTTGCAAACGTTAATGAAAAATTCCGTTATTTGAAGCCAATTTAAAAAGCATCTTGGCGATAGCTTGGAACCGCGCTCTCAAGGAAATAGCGCCACATTTCCACTGACTTGGATGTATCCACCGGCAAACTCTATACACGACTATCCGATGCGCATTATAAAACTTGTCCCAGATAATATTTCCAGCGTGTGGATCTCTCTTATTATAAAAGATACATACAAAGTTTAAACAAAATTATAAAGAATTCATGTTTTTAAAATTAAATTTGGAAAGAATTTTTTTTTTTCGAAATTCCAACCCGAAGTAGATCTTTTACTCTTATCGAAAATCAGTTATTTGCCAATATTTTGCAAGTCGTGCTTTTTAGGCAAGTGCGTTACGAGTATAAAGGTATTTAGAACTTAATGTTCAATATCTTTTGTATAAAAAAAATTTCAAAATTCGGACCGGAAGTAACACTTTTACTCTTATCGAATAGCGATTTTTTGCAAATATGTCGTAAGCTATGCATCCTATATATATTTATCAAGAGTACAAAAGTATTTAGAGATGGATTTGGGATATTTTTTGTATAAATAAAATTTCAAAATTCGCACCGGAAGTAACACTTTTAATCTTAGCGAGTAGCACTTTTTTGCAAATATCTCGCAAAGTATGCATCTGTAGAGATTTATGAAGAGATTAGAAGTATTTATAATAAGACTTTGAATAATCTTTATGTAAAAAAATTCTTAAAATTTGGACTTAACGTACCACAAGATAAAAGTATAATTTAGAATAATTTTGTATAATTTGAAACGCTCATACATATAAGAAAGTCGTGCGGCGGCCTCACCTCCTTTTTTTATCCTCTTTACAATGATATAGCATATGTGTTATTTATTTTTAAAAACCACAAATAGAATATTAAAAAAACGTATTTTATTAAACACTCAACAATAAGTAAACCGTGATAAATGAAAATACAATCGAATTTAATGTCACTTAAAAATTATTCTGCCCAAAGTGTTTTTTTTTTTGTTATAAAAATAGTGTAGAAGCTGAATGGATGTATCCTAAAAGAAGGTAGGTCAATGGTAACTAATTTAAAAGAATATGTTTCGTTGTCCAAACCTACTAGAAATCCGAAATTAATTAATGAAGATGTAGAATTAAATGTATTACAATCTGTCACTGAAAATCCTTCAATGTGAGAATAACAATAATTTTCCTACTACGATTTTATGGTCTAACGAAAGCATATTTACAAATAATGGTCTCACGTTATTAAAGAAAGTCGGCATCAAGTGAGATTTGGTTTTAAGGTCTGGTGTGGATTGTTAGGCGTTAAACTTATTAGGCTCATATTTTTTCACGAAACACTAAATAGTGAAAGGTATTTGAATTTACTACAAACTGATTTAGAAAATAGACTTGATGAATTACCGTTGATTGAGAATATTAACATCTGCTTCCAACAAGATTGCCCCTCACCCCACAATTCGAACATAATCAACAAAATATCTTAATAATCGGTTTCCAAATTGGTAATCGAGGACCGATTTTATGGTCACCTAGATCTTCACACTTGACGCCATTGGATTTTTTTTGTTTGGGCATACGTAAAAGATTGGGTGTACGTACAAACATTTGATAATGCCGAAGATCTTCGTGAAGCTGTGTTTGCAGCATTTAGTAGCATTAAAGAGAAAAAACTACGCAGTGCTATTACGTCGACACTACGCAGAGCACAATTATGTCTGGAACGGGATGGTCAATTGTTTGAACATCTTTTATAATTATTTCCTTTTAATATTATTATCGTTATTATTCTTATTATTTTCTTTATTATTGTTATCTATTATTTGTCGATTTCTCATGTATCAAAACTTACAGTCATTTTCTTTTGCTTTTCCGCTTTTGTCAATTGCGTTTTGCTATTTGTCAAATGACTTTCCATGTTTTTAAACGTTAACTGAGTTTGTCAAATAGAATTCCCTTTTTGTCAGATTACTTTCCCTTTATATCAATTGCTTTTCTTGTTTATACACTCACCTGCAAAATAATCGATCCACTCAAAAAATTGATGAAGTTTGTTCGTTAATAAGTTTGTTGTTTTAAATTCGATTTGATTAATTTTTTTGCATATTGTAGGTAAATTTAAATGTAATCTATCACATCTTTGGAATTTCAAGAAAATTTGGCGTACATCATTTTATACAGGGTGACACAAAGTCTGTTTTTTTAAATCAACTTTAAAACCACATATGGATTGTCAAAGTTGCTCCACCTTGTATTTTATTATTTTGTTAACAGGACACATCATTTCTTTACAATTTCTTTTATTATTTATTACAATAGCTTAATTTTTGTAAAAGATACAAGGGTTTAAGAAAAATCTTACATTTTTACATTTTTCCTATGGTACTAACAATAAGTTTACGAATTTAACTTAACACCGAATATAATGAAAAAGAAATGAAAAGAAAATGAAAAACATAAAAGACTTAATACGAAGTGTTTCCTCCACGTGCACGGATACCAGCTGCAATTTGTCTTTGCATGCTGTCAATTAAGTTTTGAATGTAAGCCTGGTTGATTTGATTCCATTCTTCAGTTAGAACGTCACTAAAATGCTGTAAATTTGCAGGCGTTGGTACACGAGATCGTATTTTCCTCCCAAGTGCATCCCAAACATGCTCAATTGGGTTTACGTCTGGGCTTAGAGCAGGCCAATTTACTACTGGGATTTCAACCTCGGCTAAATACTCGCGTACAATTCTGGCAACATGCGGTCGGGCATTATCATGCATCAGCATGAAATCATCTCCGATGAACGGTGCAAAAGGAACAATATGTGGCTCTAAAGCTTCTCTTATGTATCTATCGGCTGTCATGGCTCCCCTGTTCATTATAACCAAGTCCGTCCGAGCTTCAAAATTTATGCCACCCCACACCATTACCGAACCGCCTCCATAACTTGCTCTAGGAAAAAAATGGTTTTGAAAGAAACGTTCACCAGTTCTCCGGTAAATTTTTTCACGTCCATCTGGTGTTCTAAGACAAAATCTTGACTCATCCGTGAATAGGATGTTGCTCCATTCTTCGTTACCCCAATTTACATGTTCCCTAGCAAATCTAAGGCGTTCAACTCGATGGTGTCTCAATAACTCTAGACCAGTTGCAGGTCTCCTAGAACGCAGTCCAATATCAAACAGCCGCCTTCTTATTGGTCTATCACTTACTTGAACTTGCCTTACGTCCTCTAATCTGTTTTTCATTTGCACAGAAGTAACTTTTCTGTCCCTCAAAATATTTAACGTTATAAAGCGATTATCTCGCTCACTAGTAGATTTCTTTCGACCACAATGATTTCTTCTTGTCTGTACACCAAATTCATTAAACCGTTTAACAGCTCTTTGAACTTTACATCTTGAAACTCCCAACACTCTGGCCACATAATACTGTGACCTACCATCCTGAATCAAAGCAACAGCTCTCGCTGCGTCGGTTACAGAAAGATCCATATTTTAAATTACTATTCGACAAGAAACACGTTCAAAAACGTAATTGACAAGTTTTAGATTTCACAACTGACAGTATTTCAATAGCCCTCTATGCAAAAACGATAAATTCGTAAACTTATTGTTAGTACCATAGGAAAAATGTAAAAATGTAAGATTTTTCTTAAACCCTTGTATCTATTACAAAAATTAAGCTATTGTAATAAATAAAAAAAAAAATTGTAAAGAAATGATGTGTCTTGTTAACAAAATAAGAAAATACAAGGTGGAGCAACTTTGACAATCCATATGTGGTTTTAAAGTTGATTTAAATAAACAGGCTTTGTGTCACCCTGTATAAAATGATGTACGCCAAATTTTCTTAAAATTCTAAGGATGTGATAGATTACATTTAAATCTACCTACAATATGCAAGAAAAATTAATCAAATCGAATTTAAAATAACAAACTTATTAACGAACAAACTCCATCAATTTTTTGAGTGGATCGATTATTTTGCCGGTTTTTTGAGTGGATCGATTATTTTGCCGGTGGTAGGTATGTATACCTACCTATTCAAATTTATATAAAAAAAATATAGCAATTTACACATTAAAGTGAAAAATTTATTTTGTATTTAGATACAAACACAGTGTAACATTTATGTAATATAAACATAAGTTAATTCAAAATTTCATTTCGTTTTGCTGGATACAGTTAGAAAAATTTATGCAACATATAGAAGAACTAATAATACTGCAAAAGTAAGTGCAGGACATCGACAAACAAAAATTATTAGATGCTCAAAAAGAATAGATTTGTGACCGGGTTGACTTGGGTTGTTCTTTAACCCTCCGTTGGTTGCAAGAAAAGTGCTTAAATCAATGACCACTTCTTCTACGATTAAAATTGCAACTTTCATTATTCTGTAAAAAAGGGGGTCATTTGTTCCTGAAAGAAGAAATACACCGGACATTATTCAAGCTCGCTTTGATTACGCAGTGCTGTATAACAGAATGGTCTTGGAAAGAGAAAAAATGTTCGTCATTGACGAATACGAAATACAAATATAATACCGAAGATCTGTGAAAAATACCAGAGTCCACAAAATTGTTTCAATTATGTTCAACACATGGAGACATATATTTACACAACTGTTTACAAAGAAATAAAATTTTGAATTAAGTTATGTTTATATTACATGGATATTACTCTGTGCTTGTATCAAAATACAAAATACATTTGGCATATAAAGAAGAAAAGCAATTGATATAAAGCGAAAGTAATTTGACAAAAAGGGAATTTTATTTGACAAATTCAGCTGACCTAAATTGATTTTTCTGCTTCGCGCTGAGTAAATTAATTAGGAAATTTTATCACAAAAATTTGCCCACGATGAGATTTGAACTCATGACCTTCTTAATGCCGTCAAGATGCGCTAACCAACTGCGCCACGAGGGCTTGAGTTCATATCTACTTAAACGTCTTGATGTCATCAAGTGACAGATTGAAATAATACAACTTTATCCGGCAGTTCGGAAATGAATGTGTAAATTTGAATTTTAATTATTTTTAAAATTCTGTTTTTCTCAGCCCTCGTGGCGCAGTTGGTTGGCGCATCTTGACGGCATTAAGAAGGTCATGAGTTCAAATCTCATCGTGGGCAAATTTTTGTGATAAAATTTACTAATTAATTTACTCAGCGCGAAGCAGAAAAATCAATTTAGGTATTTCTCCGCTGAGAAAAACAGAATTTTAAAAATAATTAAAATTCAAATTTACACATTCATTTCCGAACTGCCGGATAAAGTTGTATTATTTCAATTTGTCACTTGATGATATCAAGACATTTAAGTAGATATGAACTCAAGCCATCGTGGGCAAATTTTTGTGATACAATTTCCTAATTAATTTACTCAGCGCGAAGCAGAAAAATCAATTTAGGTATTTCTCCGCTGAGAAAAACAGAATTTTAAAAATAATTAAAATTCAAATTTACAAATTCAGCTGACGTTTAAAAACATGGAAAGTCATTTGACAAATAGTGAAATGCAATTGACAAAAGCGGAAAAGCAAATGAAAATGACTGTATTGTTGAGTGTTTAATAAAATTTATTTTATTAACCACATTTTTTAATATTTTCTTTGTTGTTTTTAAAAATAAATAGCACGTATACTTTGTCATTGTAAAGAGGATAAAAAACACGTTCATTTTTTGGAAAACCGTCTTAGCGTTCCATAAGAAAAATTAAAGTTAGGGGTTAAAACTAACACCGCTCGCAATCTTATTTGGCGTCTACTGTACTAAAATAAAAAAGTTATTGCATGGAAAAGAAATTTAACATTTTTCTTTTTCTTGCTATAAGTCCTGAAATACATGGAAATTTGGAAATTGGAGAATATCATATAATTTCACTAATTCCTACGAATAATTCATCTAATTAACCAAACCTGTACCTTTTATAATAAACGAGAGCCCCCCATGCTGGAAATGTTATCTGGAACACGTTGTATATAATAAAGACGAGCATATCTTCCGTTTCTAAAGTTATGGGGGACCAGGCTTAACAACGAGTTTTCTCTCAAGATACTTTGATTCGAAACATACCACGTGGCGTACACGTACACTCGATTTTAAACGCTTGCTCAAATCTTAGCATTTCCAGAGATAAGAGTCTTTTAAAACGGACAGTCCGGCGCACGTAACATAACACTTTCCGTGCAGCATTGACGTTTACGCAAAACTACGTGAAAACCTAAATAGTAGCTGTCGATCAGCACCAGAAACCAACGCAAACGTGAGTAATTACTTACTTACTACAGAAGGTGATGTTTCTGCGAAGGACTAAGAAATAATCAAGTACGATACGTATTTGAAATTTTAGAGCGCGAGATGGGTGAATTTTCTACAAATTTACGACTACTGACAGATTATGTCAAAAATATCATAGTCCGTCGTTTATTTTCTCTCAGTCACCAGCTATACTGTTTAAAAATTCTGCTTGTGTACCCTTTATAAATTATATTTGTAGCATCAAGTTATTGAATTTTACAATATATGAGAATCGTTTCAGACCTGATATATATCGAGCTTCTGGTAAATTCGAACTACTAGACAGGATTTTACCCAAACTGAAGTCCACCAATCACAGAGTACTCCTCTTCTGTCAGATGACTCAATTAATGACAATCATGGAGGACTATCTCAGCTGGAGAGGTTTCGGTTATTTACGTCTAGATGGCACCACTAAAGCAGAAGACAGAGGAGACTTATTGAAGAAATTCAACACCAAAAACAGCGAATATTTCATCTTTTTGCTATCGACCAGAGCCGGCGGTCTTGGTTTGAACTTACAAAGTGCCGATACCGTCATTATATTCGATTCTGATTGGAATCCACATCAGGTGAGATCATCTCTTTGAAAATTCGGTAACGTTGAGAGTATCGATTTGAATTTGTAGGACTTGCAAGCGCAAGATCGCGCTCACCGTATAGGACAACAGAACGAAGTCAGGGTGTTGAGACTGATGACTGTGAATTCAGTGGAAGAACGCATCTTAGCCGCGGCTAGGTATAAGTTGAATATGGACGAAAAAGTTATTCAAGCCGGTATGTTCGATCAGAAATCGACAGGATCTGAAAGGCAACAGTTCTTACAAACTATTTTACATCAAGATGGAGACGATGAAGAAGTGAGTGGATTTCGCGAGATTAATTTTTGTGCACATTTCTTATATAGTTTTTTTCGCAGGAAGAAAACGAGGTTCCCGACGATGAAACTGTAAATCAAATGGTCGCTCGAACGGAGGCTGAATTCGAACTCTTCCAGAAGATGGATTTGGAAAGACGACGAGAGGATGCCAAATTGGGCCCAGC
The DNA here is from genome assembly GCA_963170755.1 of Amphimallon solstitiale. Taxonomy (NCBI): domain Eukaryota; kingdom Metazoa; phylum Arthropoda; class Insecta; order Coleoptera; family Scarabaeidae; genus Amphimallon; species Amphimallon solstitiale. The sequence goes on along the minus strand of OY720681.1, from coordinate 109,767,459 downwards.
GCGTAAATCAAGACTAATAGAAGAGAACGAACTACCAGATTGGTTAGTCAAAGATGAAGATGAAGTTGATCGTTGGAATTACGACGAGCAAGATGATAGTCTCTTGGGTAGAGGTACTAGGCAGCGAAAAGAAGTCGATTACAGCGACAGCTTGACGGAAAAAGAATGGCTGAAGGTAAAAGATAAACTAATACGTTTTTTTTTAATAAATCTAGAACCTTTCTTTTTATATAATAGGCAATAGATGAAACCGGTGATTACGATGACGAAGAAGAGGAGGAAGAAAAAGTCAAGAAGAAGCGTGGACGCAAGAAGCGAAAACGCGATGATTCTGATGATGACGTTGTGGGAACTAGCAGCAAGAGGAGGCGGGGACATTCCGGTTTGGATGTCAAGTTGAAGAAGCAGATGAGGAAACTTATGAACATCGTTTTGAAATATACGGACAGGTGAGTTATTATAGTTATTTATGTACCAAGTTAGTAAAGTGATACTTTATCTAACGAGTCTGATTTACAAGCCAAGCGAGTGAAGCGAGCGCTGCGAGTAAAAGACGAGTTCGATAATAGTTATTTATGTACCAAGTCAGTAAAGTGATACTTTATCGAACGAGTCTGATTTACGAGCCAAGCGAGTGAAGCGAGCGCGGCGAGTAACAGACGAGTTCGATAATAGTTATTTATGTACCAAGTCAGTAAAGTGATACTTTATCGAACGAGTCTGATTTACGAGCCAAGCGAGTGAAGCGAGCGCTGCGAGTAACAGACGAGTTCGATAATAGTTATTTATGTACCAAGTCAGTAAAGTGATACTTTATCGAACGAGTCTGATTTACGAGCCAAGCGAGTGAAGCGAGCGCTGCGAGTAAAAGACGAGTTCGATAATAGTTATTTATGTACCAAGTCAGTAAAGTGATACTTTATCGAACGAGTCTGATTTACAAGCCAAGCGAGTGAAGCGAGCGCTGCGAGTAAAAGACGAGTTCGATAATAGTTATTTATGTACCAAGTCAGTAAAGTGATACTTTATCGAACGAGTCTGATTTACGAGCCAAGCGAGTGAAGCGAGCGCGGCGAGTAACAGACGAGTTCGATAATAGTTATTTATGTACCAAGTCAGTAAAGTGATACTTTATCGAACGAGTCTGATTTACGAGCCAAGCGAGTGAAGCGAGCGCTGCGAGTAACAGACGAGTTCGATAATAGTTATTTATGTACCAAGTCAGTAAAGTGATACTTTATCGAACGAGTCTGATTTACGAGCCAAGCGAGTGAAGCGAGCGCTGCGAGTAAAAGACGAGTTCGATAATAGTTATTTATGTACCAAGTCAGTAAAGTGCTACTTTATCGAACGAGTCTGATTTACAAGCCAAGCGAGTGAAGCGAGCGCTGCGAGTAAAAGACGAGTTCGATAATAGTTATTTATGTACCAAGTCAGTAAAGTGATACTTTATCGAACGAGTCTGATTTACGAGCCAAGCGAGTGAAGCGAGCGCGGCGAGTAACAGACGAGTTCGGTAAAGGTACTTTACTGACGTGGTGCATACAAAATTTTATCGCCAACCGTGATAATTGTTAATTTAAGAAATAAAGATATAATAACTTTTGACAGTTTATGACAGTGACAAACGATTTATGTTTAATGTCATCAGTCATGGCTACGCTGACAGATATTAGCGGCAGGTAAAGTACTTTATTGTACAGTACGATAAAGTGTTTGTTTACCTCCGTAAAACGCTATGGTAACGCATCGCTTTACTGACGGTTGGCGATAATAGTTATTTATGTAACAAGTCAGTAAAGTGATACTTTATCGAACGAGTCTGATTTACGAGCCAAGCGAGTGAAGCGAGCGCGGCGAGTAACAGACGAGTTCGGTAAAGGTACTTTACTGACGTGGTGCATACAAAATTTTATCGCCAACCGTGAAAATTGTTAATTTTAAAAATAAAGATATAATAACTTATGACAGTTTATGACGGTGACAAACGATTTATGTTTAAAGTCATCAGTCAATGGCTACGTTGACAGATATTAGCGGCAGGTAAAGTACCGCGCGATCATTTAAATTCTAAATAAGAGCAGGCTGTGAAATTTAAATTAAGTTGGTATATACTAGAATCGCTCTCGCAACCGACATGCGCCACCAAAATTAAAATGGCGTCAAATTTGAGACGTTGCAAAATTTGATCTGTCAAGTAATATTAATTTTGATACTATAACCCTAAATAATCAATTAGACTTGTGATTTTAGCACTACCGACAATAATTCTAATATGTAACTATTAATTTGATAATAATTTGGCTTAAGTACTATTAGAAACCGAATATAATGATTATTTTATATTTGTATGAATTTGTCTGCTCTTAATAATTAAATAGTAAATAAGTACAATAAAGGTAAGATTTTCAGACAGAATTGAACTTTTGGGGTTCATTTAATTTCAGAAATGTATTAAGTAAATATGTTCCAGTTAGTTTTACTATAGACAATAAAGATATATCCATTAAATGCATTAACATTAAAGTAATTTTACATGCAACAACAAGGTCAGAAATGTATTACACCAATTATAAAAACTTTTTTTGCCAGATTCTTACTGTTTACTATGATTATTACCATACTCACCGACATACTAAAAGCAATTTGTTTGAAACATTTCTCGCAGGTATATCATTGATTACAACATAGTTTTTGCATGCTAATCAAACATTTGTGATTAAGCTAAACTCATCATTATTATTTATTTAAGCTTTAAACTAGTATAAATTCTATCCATTCTTCTATTACAGTCAACGTGTTTAACCCTTCTTAAATTTGAAAATTTCCTAAATAATATCACATGTGATCTTCAAACATTTATTATTGTGACAATCACCTGCTTCTTCGATGAGATAGCTTTCTGTCTTATTACGGTACCATTGTTCTGTGAACATGCTTTAAACTAGTATACATTTCTTGTAGTTAAAGATTATACTTAATGCTGAATTAAACAATTCAACATCTTAAAGTATTTCAAATGTTGAGTATTCATAAGCTGAATCTTTGCTACTGATCAGAATTCAACTTACCAAGCAACTTTAAATTATAATACAATAATGAACAAGTATTTTTACTATCCCAATTTATAATGTACTACATTAATATTATTACAATACCATCACATATTTTTTAAATTATATAATCTTAATTCCATTCATAACAATAAATAATTACAAAATTAAAAGCGTACAGAAAATATACAGAAGTTATTTTCGAAAAACTATAAAAATAATATAACAGAAATATGTTTTAACTGCATTCCCCTATGCAAATGCTTATATTGTTGTCACATTAATAAACTCGATCATTATTTTATTCTGGATCAATTTCTTTGAGAAACACTAAATTCAGTTATTTAATTTTAGAATCGACACACTTTATTCCACAACAGTTAAATTTCCTAACAAGTTATAGTTCCTAATAGGAACACATGTCTCATACAATGTGTCATGCCTAACTTTTCCTAGTGTTTCTCTATGCTTTCAGTCTATGTTTGAAAGACAGGTGTTGACATCAATCATCCACAATCCTTCTAAGAGTCAAGATAATTATACCTTCTTAAAGTTGAAATTTTTCTAAACTATGTAATCTTCAAACATTTAGAATCTTAGTGAGAGTCACCTACTTCTTCAATTAGATAGAATTTTTCTTCAACAGATCAATGTAAGTACAAATTATTTTAACTATCGTAATCTTCTGCTGAAGCATTATAAACAAATATGTTAACAGATTCCGAAATCTGTCTTTGATCTTTGATATACAGGGTGTAACAGTGGGAACGCCGTGGTCTCTGGTAGTCAAATGGTAACAATTTTGAAAAAGTTATATACTGGAATATATATAGGTGGATAAGATCTACAATTTAAAAATAATAGGCAATATACAGGGTGTTTCAAAACTTAGCAATGTACCAAAGTTATGTTTTTTTAATGGAACACCCTGTATTTTATGTCATTTTTGAGTTGTACACTGAAATCTAGATCAACTTTATTTAAGGTTTCCTATGTCTAATTTTTGTAGTTTAGGAGATATTTCAAGTTTTTTGAAAATGCAATGTTGCACGAAAAGTTTAGTATCTTGAAAATGACTTAATTCAGAGAAGTGTAACGAATAGCGTAAATGGCAGATCCTTTGGCTGATTGAATGCCATATTCAAAGTTGCCGAGTATTCTACAGGTCGTTCATGTACCGAGAGCAAACTTTATGAACTTCTTTCGTGCATAACTTTATTATTTTAAATGGAACACCCTGTATGTATTTATGTTATCAGATAGAACATTTTATTGTCTAAAAACCATCCCTATGACTATCTTTACTAGTTTTTAAGTTATTTGCGTTTTTTAGATAACTTACGGAAATTGTTATTATTTAATCTAGGAGTTTGGATCCTCATAGAGAAACTGTCAATTTGACGTGTACTCTGTTAACATCATGAAGGCATACTCGTTGCAAGAAAGAACTGATATGATTTTAGTTATTGGTGAGTGTCTGGAAAATTGCTTCCTTGCGTCTCGGGTGTATTCGCAGAAGTACCCAAATCGAAAACATCCAGATAAAAGGGTATTTGAAAATTTGTTGGGTAGATTCCGTGCCACAGGGAGTGTTGTATACAAAAGGCGAACAACAACTGTAGACGTAGAAAATGAATTCGTGGTATTGGCAACAGTCACTGAAGACCCGCATAAAAGCACACGACAGATTGCCTAGGAATTAGATATAACTCATATGAGCGTATCTAGGATACTAAGAAAACACAAATACCATCCCTATCACTTACAATACCATCAAAATTTATACGCAATGGATTATGAAAGGCGAATTGATTTTTGCTTGTGGGCTCTTGATAGAAACGCAGAACATAATGATTTTTTTAATTACGTTTTATTTACCGATGAATCCACTTTTCATAATAATGGATTAGTAAACCGTCACAATTTTCATTATTATGATACCGAAAATCTCCATTTTTTTCGTAGCTTGGATCGGCAGCATCGCTGGAGTTTGAACGTGTTTGGAGGCATTATAGGCGATTATGTAATTGGACCATACTTCTTCAATGGGCACCTAAACGGAGACGAATTTCTAAGGTTCTTAAAAAGGGACTTTTGGACCCTCTTGGAAAATATTCCCTTGAATATTAGAAACCGGATGTCAATTAGACGGCGCTCCTGCCCATTTTAACCGGTCCGTTAAAAACTACCTTCACAGGAAATTTCCTAATAGGTGGATCGGAAGAGATGGTCCGTGCAATTGGCCACCAAGGTCTCCGGACTTAACATGTATGGACTTTTTCCTATGGGGGTATGTAAAAGGGATTGTTTACAATATCTTGCCCACTACAGCAGAGGATATGAAAACGAGAATCAGAGACGCCTTCAGTTCAGTAACACCGGATATGCTGAGGAACGTTAGAACAGCATTTGAACAGAGGGTTATTTTCTGTATTGAAGAAAATGGCAATTATGTTGAACGCTAGCACTTTTTCGTTTATTTTGTTGTTATGTTTTTTCGTTTATTTTATACGAAATCCTTTTTTCTTAATCCAAATACAAAAATATTTACTGCTGTTTTGTTTAGTTTATTTTTATTACTTGGAATTTATGTTTTCATGTAAATTGTGACAATATAAAATCAACTTCTTCGAATAATAATATTTATACCCATTGATGTAAAGATATACTGGGTGTTCACTTACAAAAAACAAATTTAGTTCACTTAAATTATCTAAAAAACACAAATAACTTAAAAACTAGTAAAGATAGTCATAGGGATTCCTGATACTGGTTTTTAGACAATAAAATGTTCTATCTGATAACATAAATACATACAGGGTGTTCCATTTAAAATAATAAAGTTATGCACGAAAGAAGTTCATAAAGTTTGCTCTCGGTACATGAACGGCCTGTAGAATACTCGGCAACTTTGAATATGGCATTCAATCAGCCAAAGGATCTGCCATTGACGCTATTCGTTACACTTCTCTGAATTAAGTCATTTTCAAGATACTAAACTTTTCGTGCAACATTGCACTTTCAAAAAACCTGAAATATCTCTAAACTACAAAAATTAGACATAGGAAACCTTAAATAAAGTTGATCTAGATTTCAGTGTACAACTCAAAAATGACATAAAATACAGGGTGTTCCATTAAGAAAAACATAACTTTGGTACATTGCTAAGTTTTGAAACACCCTGTATATTGCCTATTATTTTTAAATTGTAGACCTAATCCACCTACATATATTCCAGTATGTAACTTTTTCAAAATTGTTACCATTTGACTACCAGAGACCACGGCGTTCCCACTGTTACACCCTGTAGATACTGAATTTAATCCATCTCCAATTCTTTATATGCAACATTCGTTTTATCAGTTGATTATGCTAGATAACAAAGTAATTACAAATAAAACCAAACATTTCTGTTGAATAAAACTTACCTTCTCTTATATAATTTGGATTAGATCAATATATTCGATTTATTTCTGAACAGGAAAGTGTGCTGATTAGTTTTTAATGAGGTTGTTTAAGAAAGATTTGCTTCAGAATAAAAATAATCAGCGTTTCTTATTCCTTTTATAAGTAAATTTGAAAACACTCTTCAGACAATATTTAGCTTGTATTTTTTTGTCAGATATTAGTAGGTTATAAAATCCAAACTGCAAAACATGTACTAATATGCAATGTACCAGTAAAATCTCAAACAGGTCATGTAATTATGTGTAATAAAAGTTCTTTGTTCAGTTTCATGTACATAATCTTGCTCTTTGCAGATCGTTTGCAAACACAGGTTGCAAATAATCTTGCGATAGTTGGTTACCATCACAAATTACTAGTTCTTCCGCGCCGCCAGTATTAAGCTGTTTTTTGTACGGTGTAGGATTTAATACTTGAAATTTTCTAGGGGGACTTAAAATTGTGATAATAAAGATAATCACAATGTCATTCACATTAATATTCGCTACGCTTGTCAAGTGTCATCCGCTCCGTGAAAATAAAAATCTGACAACAATGCTCAGAATAGCCATGTATTAAATAAAATATTGATATAGAAAAGTTATATTTAATAATTTTATCTATAATATTTAATTTCTAAGTGACTTTCATGTAATAGTATTTTACTAGCCGTAGCTATTTAACCTAAAATATTAATTAATTATTTGAATTTTATTGTTCTAAAATTGTTCCGGTTGACTGGAATTTGTAGTGGTATTGAATCAGCGTTTTTAGTTCGTAGTTTTGCCATGTCGGTTGCGAAAACGATCCGACTATATAAGTACCACGCGATCATTTAAATTCTAAATTATAGCAGGCGAGATTTTTTTTATTAGGTTGTCCAGAATGTCAATTATTGATTAATTAACATTTTGAAACGTCACTTTGACAATTCCAATTGTAAATTAGTACTTATATACCAACTTAATTTAAATTTCACAGCCTGCTCTAATTTAGAATTTAAATGATCGCGCGGTACTAATTTACATTTTGAATTGTCAAAGTGACGTTTCAAAATGTTAATTAATCAATAATTGACATTCTGGACAACCTAATAAAAGAAATCCCGCCTGCTATAATTTAGAATTTAAATGATCGCGTGGTACTTTATTGTACAGTACGATAAAGTGTTTATTTACCTCCGTAAAACGCTATGGTAACGCATCGCTTTACTGACGGTTGGCGATAAAATATATTGCATTATTAAGGTAATATTGATTATTTTCTTCTCCTTTCAGTGATGGACGATTATTAAGTGAATTATTTATGAAATTGCCATCGAGGAAAGATTACTCAGACTATTATGATATCATTAAAAAGCCGATCGATATGACGAAAATAATGAATCGCATTGATGAAGGAAAGGTAAGATAAATTCTTTACTATGGGGATTCTACATTTTGAATAATGAAAGTGTAATTCTTACGATTAATGGAAGCATTGAAAACATTTACGGATTCTAAAAATATATCATACAAAATCAATAAATTTTCTGTAAATATAAGAGGAAAACTTGGGGAGGCTAAACTATTTCGAGTTCACTAAACAACGAACATTAGTGCTCCTCCAAATTTAGTAAATTAAACGTACAGAAGTACAGTCCCGGAAGTTTGTAAATCGTCAAGCAAGCATAAATAGTTTAAAAAACGACTAACCTCTTTATAATTAATAATTGTGCCTTGGTTAATGTGGAAGAATAATTTAATTACTGAATGAATGAAGAAATACCACTGTGACAAATTATAGACAAACAAACAATCATACTGAACAAATACATTTGTCAACAATTCTACAAATTGTGGTTATGTTATAGTAAATATTGTAGATTAATTAAGTAAAACCCACCGTTAGTTTGATTGCATTGCAACTGTGTTTCTTTGGAGACGTCACGGCGAGATATCTTGAATAAAACGAAAAAACCTCTATAGATCTACAATAATTTGCGATATAATAACAACACCAAAATTTATCAACTCAACATTGAAAAATATTAATATTGAATTAGATAATGGTATTCTTGTATCCTAGAATTATATCATCACCTACATCGAAGCAATGTACAGAAATAACAAGAAAATTTTACACGAATATTTTAATATGTAACATAGTAATATATGGTACATACTAAAATATTTCAATTGCTCATAATAAAAAGGAATCTATTAAACCTCTTACAAGAGACGCATATCCTATAGAAAAACGCACATTCAGTTTTCACGAATTTTCCAATTGGGCAATTTTTCCAATTTTTCTTTCCCTAAAAACCTTATTCAGACTATTATGATTTTTTTAGTTTTAGTTTAGTTGTTCAAAAATAATCTATTTCTAGAAAAAAAAAATGAGGTGTGGCCACCACACGACTTTCTTATACATATGAAAGTGTAACTTCCGGTCCGAATTTTGAAATTTCATTTATACAAAAAATATTCCAAATCCAACTCTAAATACTTTTGTACTCTTCATAAATATATATAGAATGCATAATTTACGACATATTTCCAAAAAATCGTTATTCGGTAAGAGTAAAAGTGTTACTTCCGGTCCGAATTTTGAAATTTTTTCTATACAAAAGATATTTAAAAGTACGTTCTAAATACTTTTATACTGATAATGTACCTGCCTAGAAGGCATGACTTGCGAGATATTCGCAAAAAACTGATTTTCGAAAAGAGTAAAAGACCTACTTCCGGTAGAAATTTCGAAAAACTTTATTAACACAATTTTTCTCAAATCTAATTTTGAGTACATATGAATTCTTTATGAATTTGTTTAAAATTAGTAGTTGACGAAATATTGCAAAAATTCGATTTTTTTACTGAAGTAAACTACTACTTCCGGTCTGCCGATTTTACTGAAAATCTAATCACTTCTCAACAGGGAGATTATACTCGTAAATACAAAATTTGGAATTGATAGCTATAGCGGTTTGACCGCTATCGTGGTCACACACACGGACAGATAGAGAGAGAGAGAGAGAGAGATTTTTTAAAAACCACTTTTTCGGTATCAGGGGAGTTCAAAACGTGGACATCTGCAAAAATCTCGAAGTCGAAAATTTTCATCATCACAATACTTCCTTATACTACGTATAAGAAAGTAAAAACAACTTACATTATTAGGAAAAACCCCTTATTTATCGATTTTGGATCGGGTAGCAGGTTTGAGGGTAAACACAGATAAAATATGTGAAAGCACTAACTTATTATTTCTAAACGTCCTAGTAAATTTAGTCCTTTACTTTTGTCTTGTATATATTTCAAAGTTGGTATTGAATTTGTGGATAATTTCTAAAGTCATTAGGGAAAATCGACTCTTTTCTTGATTTAATAACTTCTTTGTTGCAAATTCATTTTATGCAATAAATACTGTGATAGAAATAATAAGGCACGCATTTGGTTGTTTCGCACATTATCGTTAATGCAATAATTGCAATATGTGGTTACGTTTCGCACCGAATTCGATTATGTACGCGCATTTGGCACCGAGATAACTTATTGGTGAATTATTTTGAATTGACCAATCAAAACTTCGCTGGTGCCAAATACATAGGCAGAATGTATAAATGCACACCGTAGCGTATACAGAACAACACTATCAGTGTTACCGTGCTGCTGTGTATAGACGACGCAGTTTTGAATCAGTGCTACTGAAGACGACAACATAGTTGTCGAAATAGGTATCTAGTATCTTGTGCTTATTGTGGTAAAGGTGTTTAGTGTTTTTGTTTAGTATATTGTTATATATTAACTTGTGTAAGATATGCACGACTAAATTATTTACAAACATTTATTTTTGCCAAGTAATATTACAATAGATATGCAATACAAACAATAACAGTGTAATGGATATATATATATATAATATATGGGGTATAGAAGAGTAACAAATTGTTCTGTTTTTTTAAGTTGAAGTTTTACAAAAGATTTAAGAAAAGTAACAGAACAGAACATCCAATGTCACATGTTCATTTGTGACTGTTTTAGCCCAATCAGATTTTGCCAAATCACCTTGATTCTACTTCTTGTTGTGAATGATCCTACGTATTGTGTCAGTAGTATCTTCTGGACGAAGTGTACTTTTCGTGCTTCTGCGAGGTCTTGTTTTGTGTGGGGTACTAAATGAAGCAACTTTTCCGGAATTTATATCCTTAGCTTCTTTAGCAACATTTCTGTATGTCACATCAAAAATTCCAACCGCTCCCAGTAACCTCTCTTTGTAATTTGTTAAAGGAATTATCGTATACTTATTTTCTACTTCTTCCTTCATAAATTTTAAAACATTGTCAATTCCTTGGCTACCTTGCCTTTTACGCCAACTTTCTTCGATGATGAAGCCATCACTGTATAAATAATTTCTAAGTATTTATACAATAGAATAAAATATACACTTTTTAAACTTACCGATCGAATAATATAGAAATATTTTGTGTCTTGATACAAACAAATATTTAAAGAACAATATTTTACTAAATTCAAAGAAGCATCGACAAAACATAAACACCAATATAATGTAATCGTAAGCGCCACTCTAGTGTTATACAGACACCCCTAAACTGGATCGGATGGGATATAATGAACTCGCCCAACTCTAATACATTCATACCCTAGTAGCAAAATCACTATATGCACACTTGTCCTACATTAGCAAATTTATATTTTCATTCTTCTCTAAAATTGTGTTTTTGCTGCTTGGCTAGCGCATTATGACATATATGATACATTTAAATGTTTTCACTCTACTAACTGTGAAAATTGATCACAACAAGAAGTCGTAAAAACATGATGAATACGTCATAGCTCTCAGGCCTTGTTCTTTAGTTGTTTAAATCACCCTATTTGTTCTCGCTATTTTTACCTTATATTATCAAATTAAGGGGGCATTTGAATCATAGAAAACATAAGTAATTTCGTTACTGTCAAAAAAATAACAATGTGTCTACAAATATGGCAGTTCTTTACCAATTATTTAAAATATGCAAATAAACCAAACTAATACATCATTGTCAAAATTTATGCTACAAAACACGCGTCATAGGGTTAAGGGGTTCTTTTGATAAAATTGAAATAAAAATTTTATAAAAAGAATTTGTGTGAATTAAACATACAATAAAATAAACAGTGATTTTATAACCGATATTTGCATAATTATAAAATTATGTTGTTTTCTATTATTCAAACGCCCCTTTAATGGCGAATAAATTTACGGTTTCTATCTATTCTTTATTAAAATCACCCAAAATTTCGGATATATTAAAAACGAAATTAATATTTTCATTTTCTCATGGTTTCCAATAAAATTATATTGATATCAATATACTTTTACATTTCAGTACACCGACATGACCGATTTAGAACGTGACTTCATGTTGCTCTGCCAGAATGCTCAAATTTACAACGAAGAGGCGTCGTTGATTCACGAGGACAGCATAGTTCTCCAGTCCGTGTTCACGAACGCAAAGCAGAGGATAGAGAACGATATGGGAGTTCCTCCCGCGGCCGATTCTGATAACGATGATGACGATAACAAATCAGACACTGATTCCACGGTCAAGATGAAGATTAAACTGAAAGGACGCAAGGGACCGTCCGGCAGAAGAAAAAGATCGGCTAAGAAGTACATATCAGATGACGATGATGACGACGACGATTGAGAGAAAAGTATTGGGCGAATTCGTTTTGCGTTTAGTCAAATTTTTCGTTGTGTCTTATATATATATATTGCTTATTAGGTGATAGTGTAGAATATATTATTATTGATAGTTTCATAGGTTATATTTAATTTTTTCTGTTTTGATTTATTAATAATCATATTTTATAGTGTGAATGTACTCCTATGTTATTTTTATTTTCGCTGTAAGCTCCAAATACAAAACACTAATCATTACATTGCTGCCGTTTTTTGTTACCATCTCCTAAATTATATTTATATGTTTTTCTTCGTACATTTTTATATTGCATAATATTTGATAATTTGACCATTAATATCATGATCGAATCAAATTATAATGCTAGTCTCACTCTGCCAATAAGAATCAAAAAATATATATATACATAAATACAAGTTTCGAAACTAAACATAAGTACCTAAGTAAATTAAACATGCAAATATATAATTAAATTGAAGGGAAATTACAAGGCTGAGTTCAGTTTGGCAGCATTAAAAATACCATCAGATGCCCTTCCACTCAAACCTTGAATAATAACATTAGATAACGGTAGAAAAACGAGGTGCGAGTAATTGGTTTTTGTGATACATTTTATCTACCATTACACCTGAAAGAGTTAATAGAGAATGCAAGCAGGCTTAGCAACAGGAATATATACCTTGCCTCAATAGAAGGTTGGTCAAACAGGAAATAATAAAAAACAATCCATAAAATACATACTTAATAATAACGCTAGCCGACATGATTTTTATAACTGACTTAACAGTCTAAAATTTTAGTATTTTGCATTGTTTTAAACATAAAAACTATTCTGCTTTTATCTGTTATCATTAAGATTAACGTAAAATTGAAAATTAAAAAAAGTATTGTCACAAGCTCGACCATGTTCGCGGCTATACCGTGAAGGGCAGCGGCAGATACAAGGGTTACGATGTAATATTTTCTTTCCTTTTGTATAACTTCTGTATAACAAATTTTTTAAATACAACATTATTGTTAACTACTAGCGGAGTACGATTATAACTCTAAAACTAGACGTGGTGGAAATATTTGGTTTTTGGTTATGCCTTGAATTAAAGACTGTAAGAACTGTACACCCATTTTTAAAAGTTATTTAAAAAAAAAATTAGTTGTCGGCTAGTGTAATTTTTGTTTTCTCAAAAAATATTATTTAAAATATTTGCATTGCACGTTTTTAAGAATTAAAGTACGTTTTAAAAACAGTCATGCACAAAGACAAACTTTGCCTGTGTATATACTTTCTCAAGGAGAAATACCTTTTCTTTTGTTAAGGCGGCAGTATTATAATTTCTTTTCCCAACCACCTACGAAGCACAAACAATTAGATTTTTAGATATCTTATACATTCTTAAATATTTAATAATTCTGTTTATTTTACTGCGCTTTTTTCCTATTTCTCAAGACGATAATCGTACTCTCTTGTTCCTGATAATTCTCAGAAAGGTCCCAAATTGTTTACGACTCACACCAATAGTAATATCGCGATTCTCCTTGTGATACTTTTTATCTAGTGCCCGATAGTTCCGTATAATCAATTAGGCTAACTGCGAGCAACTTTGGAACAATATGTCACACACACTCTTACGTTTAGATGAGTAAACTCTTAAATAATGATGGAATTACACCGAAACAATTGTTAGAGAATTACTAATAAATTAAGTGAAACAAAAGCAAGTGTTTTATCTACGTTAAAGTATATTTTTGATTTAGCACAACACTTTTTAAGGCTTCTCGCTGCTGAAACAGCAATCGCAATATTGGTTGCATAGCACATACTTTAATTAACGAAGGATGTCCGAGTACCTATTCCACATAGGAAATATATAATAAAGATTTGAAATAGTAACTCAATATCTAAGCGAATAAAAATTCATTTATGATCAAATATTTACACATTTGTAACCGCGGGAAAGATTTTTACCAGAATTTTAATTTATTTTATATTCATTTAAAACGTAGTAAAGAATAGTTCAACGAAAAATAAGTGCAGAAGGTAGATTTTTATTCAATTTTTAACGCGAACTAATGCAAAAAATCTGCTGCAAAGAATTTTTGAGAAAACTCGTTTCAAATATTTCCACATATTCATTAATTTTCTTTAATCAGATAATTTTTAAGTTTGATTATTTAGCGAGGTAGATTACTAAATTCTACATAAGTTGACGATGAAAGGTTTTTTCCAAAATTAAAATCAACAAAAATATGTTGCATCAAAAATATGCTATTTTTCAACTATTCACAGATCCACTGTCGAGAAGCCTTAAGAGAGGCGTTTACCAACAAATAGAAACTTATGCAACTTATATTACTCGCGGGACGGTTAGACGCAAGGGGGTGTGAGTACGTGGAGGTAGACGATATTCGGTTCTGTCACAGCACTTCGGTTTTATTCACAGGTTCTGTCATAGATAAAGGAATACTATAGATGGGAAACATAATGTACAAAGAATGTACCTACGTACGGCACTATTGATGTTGTTGATGTTTTATAATAAGCCAATTTTCGCTTGTCCATAACTGTTATCTTATTATACACTCGAATATTATAGGTATACAGTGCGTTCATGATGAAAGGAACAAATTCGTTTAAAATTCAAGTAATTATTTTGCAGAAAAACGCTCGGACAGGTCGATTAGTATTTTTAGTTTTGAATTTTTTGACATAAGAAAATTATATACAGGCTGTCTAAAGAAGAACATATGCAGAAATCATTGGTTTTTTTTTAATGGAACACCCTGTATATTATGCCATTTTTCAATTGTAGGGTGAATTCGAAACACATTAGACACATTTTTGTGTAACATACCATATTCCCAAAATCAGCGGTTTTCGGAATAATGTGTTTTGTGATAAATTAAAATACACATAGGCAGTGGCGGCTCGGGGTGATTCACATAGGGAGTGCATAATTTCAAAATTAAAAAGTATAATACAAGAACGCTTACCCAGTCTTTATAAGTTTCACCGACATACTGTTCCAGACAGGTACTGTTCACTGTACAGTTTGTTTTGAGGGAATAGTAAATATAACACTACAGTTTGATTACATCTGACGATAAACGAAGGCATTTTGCGTGTCTTTGACTTGCAGAACAGTTCTATCACTTTTTCATTAAAATTTGGGAAATCATTTATAAATTCTTTTTCACAAGATAACATAGTAATTAGGGCATTTAATCTGTCTTCTTTCATTGTATTTCTCAGGAAAGTTTTTATTCTCTTCAGCCGTGAAAACTGGCGTTCCGCTTCAGACGTTGTCATTGGGATTGTAATGACAATTTTTAAAAGCTTAACACCCAAAACCCCCGTATCTAAAATTTCACATCCATACGTCAATTTTCAAAAAACTCGTCCGCCATTTTGTCTATTTTTGACATTTTGACTTTGGAATCGTGATCGGCGACCTAAGACACCCCCGTATCTAAAATTTCACATTTATGTCAATTTTCAAAAAATCTTCCGCCATTTTGTTTTTTTTGACATTTTGATTATGGATTCGTGATCGGTGACCTAAGACACCCCCGTATCTAAAATTTCACATTTATACGTCAATTTTCAAAAAATCTTCCGCCATTTTGTTTTTTTTGACATTTTGATTTTGGATTTGTGATCGGCGACCTAAGACACCCCCGTATCTAAAATTTCACATTTATACGTCAATTTTCAAAAAATCTTCCGCCATTTTGTTTTTTTTGACATTTTGATTATGAATTCGTGATCGGTGACTTAAGACACCCCCGTATCTAAAATTTCACATACGTACGTCAATTTTCAAAAAAATCTTCCGCCATTTTGTTTTTTTTGACATTTTGATTTTGGATTTGTGATCGGCGACCTAAAACACCCCCGTATCTAAAATTTCACATTTATACGTCAATTTTCAAAAAATCCTTCGGCCATTTTGTTTTCTTTTTTGACATTTCGACTTTGGATACGTGATCAATGACACCACAAAAAATCCCAAGTGCCGAATTTTACTTTAATCAGAAGAGAGAAATTAATTTCAGCTAGCTCCGCCCACTCTGCATGTATGCGTAATCGTTTAAATAAAATTATTACATAAGGGCACATCAATGTTAAAAACAATCCTTTTCCCCATTATGGAAACGGGGCATACCCGTTCGGGAATTATCGTATTTTAATTCAAATCATTATTAAAATATTAATCGACCCCTGTACATAGATACAAATATTACATCAAGCGGGACCGTTACGTATTATGTGGAGATGCAGAACCAACAGCGGTGAGCAGACTGGGGATCTGCTCACAGGCTATGTATTATACGATATGGAAGCAGAACAAAATACAGTTCTCCCCACCTTCAATGTAATGTTAATGGCTTAACGGAGCAACTGTAGGGCTTTGCATATGGGTATGTTTCTCTCGGTGGAAGGGGTAAACATTCGAATAGTTTTCATTCATCCGTGCGCTGTTAGTCGTCATTATATCTGTGACGACGATCGGTGCATGTAGGTTGTTCGAGCGCCACACACGCTTCGTTCCTGTTCAATAACTATGAATACGTAATAAATAAATACTTTCACAGTTAGTCGCCGCTTGGTTTGTTTTCTTTCAAAATTCCAGGGGGTGCAATTGCTCACTTGCTTTCATTAAAGAGCCGCCACTGCACATAGGTAATGAAGTAAAATGTTTAAATTGAACAGGGACACCTTGATCATTTTTTTAAAAGTCAACAAAAACCACCTGGTATTGCAAATTTTATGAATGTACCATACAATTCAAATATGGCATAATATACAGTATGTTCCATTTAAAAAAAAACAATGATTGCTGCATATGTTCTTCTTTAGACAGCCTGTATATAATTTTCTTATGTAAAAATTCACAACTAAAAATACTATTCGACCTGTCCGAGCGTTTTTCTGCAAAATGATTACTTGAATTTTAAACGAATTTGTTCCTTTCATCATGAACGCACTGTATATGACATTTAAATGCGAGTGACAGTTTGTAATTAAACTGTCACTCGCATTTAAGTCTGCAATAGCCGACCGATTCCGATAGAGATACCGTAAAGTGGGGATAGACGACGCGATTAACCTCGTGTAAAATGTGTGTGACAATGTTTACTGTTTAATGTTTTTTATCTTTAAAAATAATTACATAAATTTGATTTTTTCTTTATATCGTACATCAAATGTGCAGCTGGCGCGTAGAGGTCGTTTCTTTTCTTTTGTGTACCAGCCTTAGTTAGTAGACATTAATCAAATTCATGCATTTTTGTGGTTATTTCTAAAACACATAACTTTCTTAAGAAAATAAATTAGTACAAAAACTGACCTTGACATTATAAAGCCTTTTGCATCACTAACCCATATTTGAGATTCTGAAATTACAAAATAAGTTTAAAAAACGCGAGACGGCGATGCCTTAATTTTCGATAGGTAAACGCTCCTTTTAAGTAGTAAATATAATCACTATAGCTAAAGAAACATATTTATTGCTGCCTTGTAATAGTCGTAACTATTAGCCAAGCCCCCCCCCCCCCCCGCCCGTTAAGTACCTAGCTATTATAAAGCAGATCCTATGGGTTTGTTAGGTGTAGAAGGGGGTGCCTACACTAAATTTTCTGGCAGAAAATTATACAGTTTACAATTAAATTATTAAAATGAAGAATTACATAGAGCATGACAATGTAAAAAAACCTATATAAAAAACGACTTAACGAAAAGCTCAATGCACGTTCAGGTGAAAACCCAAATGAAGAGTATGATTGCATTACTTCAAGCATTCATCAAGCCGCAAAAGAAGCACTAGGTTTAGTGGAAGAAAAATCTAAGAGGAGAAAACCATATTGGTGGGATGCTGAGATTGGAAGAGAAATAGAGGAAAAGAGAAAACTTTATCACATTTACTTATCTCAAAAAACAGAGAATGCAAGACAAAATTACAAGAGAGCACAATCAAAGGTAAGAAGAATGATTAGTGACAAGAAAAATTTAGTATGGACGCAAAAGTGCCAGAAAATAGACTCTTATTTAGGAGGTCGAAGAAGTACCGAAAGTTGGAAGACGATAAAATCAATTAGAAAAGAAACGACCAGAGATATAATTTCGCCAATATCAGACAAAGAATGGGATGCACACTTTAAAAAACTTTTAACGGAAGAAAGAGTGGAATTCCAAAAAGAAGAAATAAATGACGCCTTTAGAACGACAGGATCTCCAATACCGTTAACACTTCCTGAAGTTAAAACCGTATGCACAGCCTTAAAAAGCGGAAAATCTGCCGGACCCGGAAATATCCCGGCTGAACTTATTAAATACGGCACAAATGAACTGTTTGTGAGACTACGAAATCTTTTCCAAAAATATCTAAACGGAACCAAATTCCCAAACGAGTGGAAAACATCATATATAACCACGATTCACAAAAAGGAAGGAAAGATAAGTGCGACAATTATAGAGGCATATCTGTGACTAGTACGCTGAGCAGAGTCTACGGCAAAATAATAGGGAAAAAAATGGAAAATGAGTACAAAGACATGGAGGCAGAAGAACAGGCCGGATTCAGGGCAGGTAGATCGACTGTAGATCATCTGTTCTGTATAACTCAAGTTATCGAAAAGAAAATGGCATATGGACAAGAGTTGCATTTACTATACGTAGACTTACAAAAAGCATACGACAGCGTACCACTAAATTTACTTTGGAAGGCTTTGGAGAATACAAACATAAGCGTTCAGTTAATTAAAGCAATTAAAGAGTTGTACAACAATAGTGAAGCAAAAGTCAAAATAAAACAAAGACTGACAAAAGGGTTCCAAGTGAATAAAGGTCTTAAACCAAATTGTAGTGGCCCAGGAGTATGACGACTTGGAATATACGACTCGAAAACTGATAGAAGAATTCAAAAAGTGGGGTTTGGAAGTCAATATAAAAAAGACAGGACAGCGAATTAAGTCTTGTGACGAGTACAAATACTTGGGGCTAAAAATAATAGCGGACGGAACACTAGACAGCTATAAAAAACCGAAATGTACAAGGAAGAAAAGCTCATATGTAACACCATAGTAAAGAGTATTGTTACGTACAGTTCAGAGGTTTGGCCAATCAAGGACAGAACAGAGAAAATGCTGTCCGCTACGGAAATGGATTATTGGAGAAGAGCAGCGGGGAGTTGAAGAAGAGAACGAGTTACAAATCAACGAATAAGAGAAATAATGACAGTGGGTGAGCGCACGATAGTGGACGAGATAAGAACGAAACAACTGGTATGGTAAGGGCATGTGCAGAGAATGGGGAACGAAAGACTACCTAAACAAGTAATACAATGAAACCCAAATGGGCGAAGAAAACGAGGAAGACCACGGAGGAGTTGGAGAGAAGGAATAGACAGCGAAATGAGGTTTATGGGTCTGGATGACGAGTTGTGGGCGAATAGAAACTAGTGGAGATTGGAAATCGGAAGACGACGGACGTTGTAAAACCGAGTTATAAAAAAAAAAGAATTTTATTTAAAAAAATGAGGTGTGGCCACCACACGACTTTCTTATACGTATGAAAGTGTTACTTCCGGTCCGAATTTTGAAATTTCATTTATACAAAAAATATTCCAAATCCAACTCTAAATACTTTTGTACTCTTCATAAATATACATAGAATGCATAATTTACGACATATTTGCAAAAAATCGTTATTCGGTAAGAGTAAAAGTGATACTTCCGGTCCGAATTTTGAAATTTATTTTATACAAAAGATATTGAAGATTAAGTTCTAAATACTTTTATATTCGTAGCGTACCTATCTAAAAAGCATGACTTGCGAAATATTCGCAAAAAACTGATTTTCGATAAGAGGAAAGGACCTACTTCCGGTAGGAATTTCGAAAAACTTTTTAAATAAAATTTTTCTCAATTTTAATTTTAAGTATATATGAATTCTTTATAAATTTGTTTAAACTTAGTAGTTGACGAAATATTGGCAAAATTCGATTTTTTCGCTGAAGTAAACTGCTACTTCCGGTCTACCGATTTTACTGAAAAACTAATCAGATCTCAAGAGGGAGATTAGACACGTAAATACAAAATTTGGAATTGATATCTACAGCGGTTTGACCGCTATCGTGGTCACACAGACACACACACACAGACAGACACACAGACACACAGACATTTTTTTAAAACCACTTTTTCGGTATCAGTGGACTTCAAAACGTGGACATCTGCAAAAATCTCGAGGTCGAAAATTTTCATCATCACAATACTTCCTTATACTACGTATAAGAAAGTAAAAAATGAGGTGTGGCCACCACACGACTTTCTTATACGTATGAAAGTGTTACTTCCGGTCCGAATTTTGAAATTTCATTTATACAAAAAATATTCCAAATCTAACTCTAAATACTTTTGTACTCTTCATAAATATATATAGAATGCATAATTTACGACATATTTGCAAAAAATCGCAATTCGATAAGAGTAAAAGTGGTACTTCCGGTCTAAATTTTGAAATTTTTTTTATACAAAAGATATTTAAAAGTATGTTCTAAATACTTTTATACTCGTAATGTACCTGCCTAGAAAGCATGACTTGCGAGATATTCGCAAAAAACTGATTTTCGACAAGAGTAAAAGACCTACTTCCGGTAGGAATTTCGAAAAACTTTATTAAAACAATTTTTCTGGAATTTAATTTTGAGTACATTTGATTTCTTTATAAATTTGTTTAAACTTAGTAATTGACGAAATATTTGCAAAATTCGATTTTTTCACTGAAGTAAACTACTACTTCCGGTCTGCCGATTTTGCTCAAAATCTAATCAGTTCTCAAGAGGGCGATTATACACGCAAATACAAAATTTGGAATTGATATCTACAGCGGTTTGACCGCTATCGTGGTCACACACACACACACACAGACACACACACACACACACACACAGACATTTTTTAAAAACCACTTTTTTGGTATCAGGGGACTTCAAAACGTGGACATCTGCAAAAATCTCGAGGTCGAAAATTTTCATCATCACAATACTTCCTTATACTACGTATAAGAAAGTAAAAAATGAGAACGCACTGGGTATGTGACTTCGCTACACATCGATATAAATTTCAATTAAAAACCATTATAAATATCCTCAAAAAATCGTTTTTTTATAGAAAACATTTATCACAATATCTAAAGAAAACAAGGTCTATTTCCCAACCTTGACATAGGAGCGCACTAGGACGACATATTTGATACTCACACAAACAGCGATCTTTCCTTCAAATATAAAAAATGAGGTGTGGCCACCACACGACTTTCTTATACGTATGAGCGTTTCAAATTATACAATTTTAAGAATTTTTTTTATACAAAACTTATTCAAAATCCTATTCTAAGTACTTTCATTCTCTTAATAAATCGCTATAGAATGCATACTTTGCAAGATATTCGAAAAGAAGTGCTACTCGCTAAGAGTAAAAGTGCCACTTCCGGTCCCAATTTTGAAATTTCATGTATACAAAAAATATTGCAAATTCAACTCTAAATACTTTTGTACTCTTAATAAATATATATAAAATGCATAATTTATGACATATCTGCAAAAAAATCGCTATTCGGTAAGAGTAAAAGTGGTACTTCCGGTCCGAATTTTGAAATTTTTTTTATACAAAAGATATTTAAAATTATGTTTTAAATACTTTTATACCCGTAATGTACCTGCCTAGAAAGCATGACTTGCGAGATATTCGCAAAAAACTGATTTTCGATAAGAGTAAAAGACCTACTTCCGGTAGGAATTTCGAAAAACTTTTTAAATAAAATTATTTTCAATTTCAATTTTAAGTATATATGAATTCTTTATAAATTTGTTTAAACTTAGTAATTGACGAAATATTAGCAAAATTCGAATTTTTCACTGAAGTAAACTGCTACTTCCGGTCTACCGATTTTACTGAAAAACTAATCAGATCTCAAGAGGGATATTATACACGTAAATACAAAATTTGGAATTGATATCTACAGCGGTTTGACCGCTATCGTGGTCACACACAGACAGACAGACACACACACATACAGACATTTTTTTAAAAACCACTTTTTCGGTATCAGGGGACTTCAAAACGTGGACATCTGCAAAAATCTCGAGGTCGAAAATTTTCATCATCACAATACTTCCTTATACTACGTATAAGAAAGTAAAATGGAGCTAAGATATCCGCTACAATTTTGCATTGTTCTCCGGGGCGCCTTAATAAATAATTGTTTTATCGAAATAATCAAGAATCTATGTAAAATGAGTGATTGCAATGGTATGTCATTTATGTAGAGATTTTTGAATCACTACTCATATTTGATTGGCTGTTGTGAGGTGTAATAAACGCTAGTCAAATTTTTGACTTGAGTTCAAAGTGAAATTTGATGCAAATGCCTAAAATTTTCGAGTAAATCATAAAATACTTACATGATTCCAGACGTAGACGGTAGTAAAAAGAATACTGTTAATTGCTATAAATTTAAGTTTTATAAATACTGTGCGATAATAAATACACAAACTGATCTTATACATAGTTAACCATATACAGATGTAAAAACTAAAATCCTACAAGTTTAGGCTTTAATAGCTATATGAGCGAATTCTTCAGAAAATTCATCAACGTCAGAAACCCGGATTTTCTCTTCGTCGTATTGTTCGAAATTGCTGGCATCATCCGCACTAGTGACCTTTGGTTTAAAACTGGGCTTAAGTTTCTTTTGCAGAAGTGCCTCCCAGTCCATAGATTTGAACCATTCATGTCCTTTGACGTCTCTGGCGCCGTTTTTTAATATTCCATACCTGAAATAAAATAAATATCGTTTATATTCTGGTAGTCCAGTAGTCCTAGAGGCTAACAAAATATCTACGACAGACGGGTTTACACGTGCCCGCCGAAGCATGGTAGCAGCTCATAGAATTGTGTGTAGATAAAAATGTTGATGTATTGTGGCCAGGACCGAAACTAATACAAACACTATACAGGGTGTTCACACTTAAACCCGCACCATTGGTAACTCCGTTATTATTGGAGCTACGAATTCGTCCAAATTAGCAAACTAGTAGGATTTTTCCTGGCGGTTACGACGATGAAAACAAAAAAACAATTGAACGTCGCATTTTTCAAATATTTGACAAAATGTAATTTTTTAAATGGAACACCCTATATATTTTTATGCGGTTGAATAAAAAATTTAGTTCTGAATAAAAATGTTTAAATACATTATCTTAAAAAAATTGAAAATAAAAAAGTTATCACGTGATTTCTTAAACATTGCATTTTGTTTAAAAAAAATATGAAAGACGTAGCATGTTTCACATGTTTATCCAATTGAAGTCATCTTCAGATATTAAATAAAATAATATCATAAACATCCTTAAAATTTGCTTACTTTATCACTAAAACGTAAGTTTTCAAATGAGATACCGTGCATTTTTAGGGATTTAGGATTTGTTTTTAGGGATGCCTAACGAAATTTGTAATTAAATAATATGTACCGATTATTGTATACTATTCTCTTGTTGAACGGATGAAAAAAATTTTTGTATAGGTCCTAGAATGTTTGTTCATAATATTCCTAAATGAATTCAAACGAAACGTTGTGTTTTTAACGAAATTTATTTTGATTTCGTCCACGAAACTTAAGAATAACAAATAAAAGAATAATAAACACTATCAATCAACATACATAACTAAAATAGTTGTTCGAAGGTACCACCTTCTTGGTCCAGCCACTTGCGGGCTCTCTTCTGAGTGCAGCGCGTGGCTTTGAGAAGGGTCCTTCCATCAATATTTCGAATAATGGCCGTAATGTTATTTTGAAGTTCTTCCACATTTTGGTAACGATGTTTGTAAACTTCATTTTTCACTCGGCCCCATAAAAAAAAATCTAGCGGAGTTAGATCTGGTGAGCGTGGGGGCCACAGAACTGGTCCATGAGTTCCAATCCAACGTTGTCCAAACAGTCTCTCCAGTAATGCGTTAACGATATGGTGATTATGAGCCGGTGCACCGTCTTGTTGGAAGTATATCCGCGGCCTATCCATCAAGTTCACGTTGTCCACGAAATCTTCCAATACATGAGACATAAAGTCCTCATATCTCTCTCCCGTTAATGAGCCGCGGTAAAAAAAAGGACCCACAATTTTAGATCCAATCATACCACACCAAACATTAAAGCTGAACCGCTGTTGTGGATTAGTGGGATGAGTCAAAAAAGGATTTGCCCGACTCCAAAAATGATAGTTTTTTCGATTAAACATTCCCTTATTAGAGAAGTTAGGTACTCTCATCTGACCATAAAACATATCGAGGAAAATTTGGATCTTCTTCACATTATGTAGGAACCATTCACAAAATTCCATTCTTCTTATATCATCATTAAGATGCAAAGTTTGTACTGGCCGATATTTGTATGGCTCAAAATTATATTTTTTCAAAATTCTATGAATCGTTCCCAATGAAAGGTCTATTTCTCTTGCCAATTCTCTAATTGAATTGTTAGGATACGCCTCAAAATATCCCAGTACATTTATCTCTACTTCCTCACTAACCACAAATTGCTTCTTCGTTCTATTCTTCTTGAAAACCTCTTCGTTTCGCCGAAATTGTCTGTATAATTCCAAGAAATATTTTCTTTGAGGAATCGCGCGCTCGGGAAACATTGCACTATAATGTTCGCGAGCTGTAATAGTGTTTTTTCTCTGAAATATGTAAGCTTCCATAATATCACATTTTTCCTCATGTGTGAAAACCATTTTTATTAGAAGAAAACAGCAAAATAACAATGCGAATTTTAAAACACTGACAGATTAATTTGACGGATTGTTATTGAATATTTTTTTTTATTGGTGCCTATTTGATCAAAATTGTAACAACTATTGTAATGTAGGCTAATTTCATTTTCTCTTTTCCTTTTTTTCTGAGTGGAATTTTAAATTATACTGTCCCATTTTAAAATGGGTACTTTTCTGATTATCTCGGGAATATGCCCCTTTAAAGAAATCACGTGATAACTTTTTATTTTCAATTTTCTTGAGATAATGTATTGAAAAATTTTTGTTCAGAACTAAATTCTTTATTCAACCGCATAAAAATATATAGGGTGTTCCATTTAAAAAATTACATTTTGTCAAATATCTGAAAAATTGTTTTTTTGTTTTTATCGTCGTAACCGCCAGGAAAAATCCTACTAGTTTGCTAATTTGGACGAATTCGTAGCTCCAATAATAACGGAGTTACCAATTTTATCAATATAGGTTTTATATACTTTTAATTAAAAAAACTAATTTTGATGTAAATTCTTACTTGTAATTTTATACCTTTTCGTTCTGTCCACTTGTATCACATTCGTCACCAGATCTCTGAGAGCTTTCGAAAAATGCTGTGGGCAGACGAATTTTCCCGATACGATTTTCTCATAGATTTTCATGGGATCCTTGGCGAAAAATGGTGGATATCCAGCCGCCATTTCATATATTAAAACACCAATGGCCCACCAGTCCACTGATTTGTTGTACCCCTGACTCATTATTATCTCCGGTGCAAGATATTCGGGCGTACCTATAATAAACAACAGAGAAAAGTTAGAGGCAAATACATATATATGTACAGGTGGGACAACTCCGTGGGAAAACCAGATTATACATTTATAAATAAAGATTCCTGTGACAGGCCCTCACCAGGAGCATATTTTAATTGGAATGTTCCACAGGTTGGTGGCTAATCTGTATAGACCGGACGTATGAGGCCAAAATTACGACGGACAAAAGAAAGAATATATAACATCACGCAGTTACTGAATAGCACTATTCACATGGTGAACTACAATGTCTGTTTTCGTCCTGAAAACGGACAGCAAAGAAGTCGATTTTACTGTTAAATTCCTCATGTTTTTGCCTCCAAATACAACAGCATGCTGCCAACCTCTTGATCAAGAAATCATACAAAATTTTAAAATTTGGTACAGATCTCTTACTTCAAATTCTTATTTTATCAGAAATGGACAATGTTACGTCTGCATATAAATTGGTAACAAAAAATGAGGTGTGGCCACCACACGACTTTCTTATACGTATGAAAGTGTTACTTCCGGTCCGAATTTTGAAATTTCATTTATACAAAAAATATTCCATATCCAACTCTAAATACTTTTGTACTCTTCATAAATATATATAGAATGCATAATTTACGACATATTTCCAAAAATTCGTTATTCGGTAAGAGTAAAAGTGTTACTTCCGGTCCGAATTTTAAAATTTTTTTTTATACAAAAGATATTTAAAAGTGCGTTCTAAATACTCTTATACTGATAATGTACCTGCCTAGAATGCATGACTTGCGAGATATTCGCAAAAAACTGATTTTCGATAAGAGTAAAAGACGTTTCCGGTCGGAATTTCGAAAAACTTTATTAATACAATTTTTCTCAAATTTAATTTTGAGTACATTTGAATTCCTTATAAATTTGTTTAAACTTAGTAATTGACGAAATATTTGCAAAATTCGATTTTTTCACTGAAGTAAACTACTACTTCCGGTTTGCCGATTTTGCTCAAAATCTAATCAGTTCTCAAGAGGAAGATTATATTCGTAAATACAAAATTTGGAATTGATATCTGTAGCGGTTTGACCGCTATCGTGGTCACACACACACAGAGACAGACAGACAGACACACACAGAGAGAGACATTTTTTAAAAACTACTTTTTTGGTATCAGGGGACCTCAAAACGTGGACATCTGCAAAAATCTCGAGGTCGAAAATTTTCATCATCACAATACTTCCTTATACTACGTATAAGAAAGTAAAATGGATTTGTTAGATGCAATTTATATGATTGGCAGACAGTCTCCCCCCGGAACAATTAAGAATTGTTTTAAAAAAGCAGGATTTTGTGATACACACCCAAATCCTATGGTAAAAGAAGGTTTGACGCCGAAGATACTTTATCGCTCTCTCTGCTCAAAAAATATTTAATAAGTATGAAAAGAGTTGATGTTCCTACGGAATACATGAATATTGACAACAATTTAGTTTTAGAAGATGAAATTATCGAAACTTCGGCAGCACATATTGAAGACGTTCCAATGAAGTTAGAGTCTTATGATGAAGATGAAAATTTGTATCAAGAAATCTTAGCTCTAAACTCTTATAAAGAGGCTCTTAAAATGTGAAAGACTTGAAGTTATTTTCTATAATGAGGAATGATTTAAAAGCGTTAGTTAGATATAACAAGCAATTTAGAAATGCATTTTGAGAATTGTATAACTCAAAACACTGTCTTATGACAAAGTTCTATGTTAGAATATGTATCATTATTATAAATATGCAGAATCTTTGTTAAATGACTCCATGATGTTAAGCAATAAAAATTGTTACACTAAGAATTTGTGATTCTTATCAAAGATTATAAACCTACAAAGGATTGCTCATTCCCTATGCTGTAACGTTAGCATATCCCCCCTCACGGCGCGCACTGCGGTGACGTCACAACTGGACCATGCTCTTCAAATCGTAACGTTTCCAGTGTTTTTAGTACATAGGCGTGTGTTGCACGTGCCAAATTAATGAGATTGTTTTGCTTTATTTTATGATTTAAATCTATATTTCGCGATTGACTTTGTGTTTTTATTGTGTTAGTAATAAAACCACTCTTTATTAAAATTTTCAATTAATTTAATTTTATTGATAGGTAGTGAAAACCACGTGAAAACATAAGCGCTATGCCGGGTCGTAGATGCGCCGTATTTGGTTGCAACAATAGCAGAGTTGTAACCAAAGCAAAAAATGAAAGTGTCATTTACCATGAATTTCCTCGCGCAAATAATTTGGTCTCCACAACTATAAAAAAAGAATGGATTCGACGATGCCAAAGAGCCGATAAATTCAATCCCAACACAAGCCAAATTTGTTCTGTGCACTTTACGTCTAATGATTACGAAAGGGATTTACAGAATGAACTATTAGGTAAATATAAAAAAAATACATATTAAGAATGGCATTACAGATTACTTAATTTAGGATTACCAGTAAGAAGAAAACTGAAGAAGACAGCAGTCCCAACAGTAAATTTACCTCTTGAAAAGAAAGAAAAAAATCAGACACAACAAATACAAAGAAGCGAAAGACTTTTAAAGAGACAGAAGCAAAAAGAAGTTGAGGATATTTTGAAAACTAGTATACCATCTGATATTAACCCCCAGGCTTCAACTTCACAGGTTTGTGATGAGCATCTCTCTCAAGAAATAATGTCAAGAACATCTGAAGAAAAGCGTTCACATGAAATAAAATATGACAATAATGAATTACTGACAAAATATAATGAACTTGAAAAGCAACATAAGCTATTGAAGAACAGCAGTGGGAAAAAAATAAAATTATTGAATGACCAATTACGCCATTACAAAAGTAAATGTCAACAACTGTGCCAAAATAAGAAAGAAGAAACAGACGCTGTAAAAAAAATGTTTACCAAAAATCAAATGAACATGTTATTAAATAGGAGGAAACGAGTCAACTGGACTTCCGAAGAAGCTGCATCAGCTTTTACTCTACGGTATTATAGTAAGAAGGCATATCTGTATGTTAAAGATAAACTTCACTTTCCCCTTCCTGGTTTATCTTCTCTCAGAAGATGGGCAAGTAAATTGAAGATTACTAATGGAATTTTAACAAGCGTTTTGGAATTTATGCAATTAGCAGGAGAATCCATGAATGATTTTGAAAAAACAGTAGTGTTATGTTTTGATGAAGTAAAAGTACAAAATATCGTAGAATATGACGTTGGAAATGATAGAATTTTGGGTCCACATAATTATATGCAGTGTATTATGGCACGGGGCTTGTTTTCAAATTGGAAACAGCCTATTTTTCTTGATTTTGATCAGAGAATGACTTCGAATATTTTATTCTCTATTATAGACAAATTGTCTGAAAAGGGTTTTAAAGTGGTAGCAATAGTTAGTGACTGCGGCAGTACAAATGTTGGTTTATGGAAAGACTTAGGAATAGACATTAACAACACATCTTTCAAACATCCCGCTACCAACAGAGATATATTTGTCTTTGCAGATATTCCACATCTCCTGAAATTAATTAGAAATTGGTTACTGGATACCGGCTTTCAATTAAAAGATGGAAGTTTGATAAATAAGAATCCATTGGAGGAACTATTGAAAGTGACAGACACAGAACTCAATGTCTGTTACAAAATTTCAAAAAAACACTTGGAATGCAATGGACCTCAAAGACAGAATGTTCGTTTGGCTGCGGAATTGTTATCAGAAACGACTGCAAAAGCTCTTGCTCGTTATAAACCAGGTAATGATCCTCTTCTTGCTGTAAATGTAGCTACTTTCATTAGCGATATAAACCAATGGTTTGACATATTTAATAGTTACGCACCTCGTAATAAATTAGCGTCCAAAAATGCTTTTGGAATCAATTTAGAAAGTCAGGTAGCACATTTGGACAAAATTATCGATTTAATAGAAAATATGAAACCCATTGGTAAAAC
This sequence comes from Amphimallon solstitiale, assembly GCA_963170755.1. NCBI lineage: Eukaryota > Metazoa > Arthropoda > Insecta > Coleoptera > Scarabaeidae > Amphimallon > Amphimallon solstitiale. The sequence continues at coordinate 109,737,731 of OY720681.1, read as the reverse complement.
AAGTATACAGACATTTCAAAAAGGAATAATTATATCTACAAAATCATTAAAAGGTCTTTTTAATTCAATGAAAGAAGAATTTAATGCTGCCTATATATGCACACACAGACTAAACCAGGACTGTTTAGAAAACTTTTTTTTCCAACTAAGAAGTAGAGGAGGAGCAGATGATCATCCATCGCCGTTAAATGCACTGTACAGAATTCGTATGATTATTTTAGGGAAGAACCCTGGCATTCTTAGTAGCCATGTGAATACTGAAGAGGCGGAGCCTCAGGAATATTTATCAGCAAAAGTCTTTGAACAAGCTGAGATAGCATTAAATCCTTCAGATAATAATTTAGTCGAAATTAACTTATCTATATCCTCTTCTTCTTCAACTTCTTCCAACGATTCAAGTAATTTAGAGACTGCCAACGATGCTCTAGAGTATATTGCTGGATATATCGCAAAGAAATTCAAAGATAAATATCCTGATCTGGGCGATTATACACACCAATTATTACTCACGGAACATCAGTATAATTTACCCTCATGGGTTGAACACTTATCGTATGGAGGCTTAATTAAACCTAAGAGGTCATGGCTCCAAAAAGTAAAAAAAATGAATAAATATTTTCTCAAGTACCATGGACCTCAACTTGAGAAAAAACACTCGGTTACCAAACAGCTGAGTAACTTTATTTATCAGAAGGAAAACATCCCTTTAGATTTAGTTCAAAATTTTATAAAACTTAGAACAATTATTAAAATAAATTATGAAAATATTAAGCAAGAAGAAAAAAAAATCAAAAACAGAAAAAGAAAAATTGTGGCTTCTGAAAGAAAGACCGCAAAGAAATTTAAAAAAATTGTCTCTTAAGTTTAGTTAAAATTTAAATAAAAATTTAGTTTTTAATTTATCCATTTTTTTACCAGTACCCAAGATTTACTGAAAATACTGATTAATTATTTTAATAATCTACTATTTATTTTAAATATTGCAATGCTATGAAATCTGTGAAAAGCGTAAGACATTATATTTCAACTATTTCGTAGGTCCGGTGACTACGTCACTGCCGAGTATGACCGATCACGTCCGAAGCTGATTGAGCAATCCTTTGTAGGTTTATAATCTTTGATTCTTATTAATAAATAATTTTTGTGTTCAACACTTTTGAGTATTCACGTTAGATCTATTGCTTCTTCAGAATATAAAAAAATAGGGAGCACGTGCATATTTTCAGTTATAAATCAGACATAACATAACATCGGCATTATATGGTCAAACTGCGCATATACAGGTTATTACTTTCTTATACGTAGTATAAGGAAGTATTTTTACTTTCTTATACGTAGTATAAGGAAGTATTGTGATGATGAAAATTTTCGACCTCGATATTTTTGCAGATGTCCACGTTTTGAGGTCCCCTGATACCAAAAAAGTGGTTTTTAAAAAATGTCTGTGTGTGTGTGTGTCTGTCTGTCTGTCTGTCTGTCTGTCTGTCTGTCTGTCTGTCTGTCTGTCTGTCTGTGTGTGACCACGATAGCGGTCAAACCGCTGGAGATATCAATTCCAAATTTTATATTTACGTGTATAATCTCCCTCTTGAGATCTGATTAGTTTTTCAGTAAAATCGGTAGACCGGAAGTAGCAGTTTACTTCAGTGAAAAAAACGAATTTTGCCAATATTTCGTCAAATACTAAGTTTATACAAATTTATAAAGAATTCATATGTACTTAAAATTAAGTTTGAGACAAATTATCTTAAAAAGGTTTTTCGAAATTCCAACCGGAAGTAGGTCTTTTACTCTTATCGAAAATCAGTTTTTTTGCGAATATCTCACAAGTCATGCTTTTTAGAGAAGTACGTTATGAGTATAAAAGTATTTAAAACATAATTTTCAATATCTTTTGTATAAAAAAAATTTCAAAATTTGAACCGGAAGTACCACTTTTACTCTTACCGAATAGCGATTTTTTGCAGATATGTCGTAAATTATGCATTCTATATATATTGATTAAGAGTACAAAAGTATTTAGAGTTATATTTGCAATATTTTTTGTATACATGAAATTTCAAAATTCGGACCGGAAGTAGCACTTTTACTCTTAGCGAGTAGCACTTTTTTTCGAATATCTTGCAAAGTATGCATTCTATAGAGATTTATTAAGAGAATGAAAGTACTTAGAATAGGATTTTGAATAAGTTTTGTATAAAAAAATTCTTAAGATTGTATAGTTTGAAACGCTCATACGTATAAGAAAGTCGTGTGGTGGCCACACCTCATTTTTTAAATCTTGATATAGGCTAACTTTTTTATTTGAAAAGGTAGACGTTTTATTTCCTGAAGCAAAGTTTTAGGAATTAGTCCAAATAAGAAAAATGTGTGGAAAAAATAAACGCGTTGTTGCCAGATTTGGCGCTATTTCAGAGAAACATATTTTCTTAAACGGCTACACTGTATTTTTTTAACAATTTCTAATACATCTTGAGATTCATGATAAAACAAAAAGAGTGCAAGTTTTTCATTATGGCGTGGCGGTTTACGAGCTAATAGTGCCTAAACTTAATTTATTTTCCAACATTAAAGGAATAGCAATACCCTAGCAGCAAAATCACTATATGCACACTTGTCCTACATTACCAAATATATACTTTTATCCTTCTCTAAAATTGTGATTTTTCTGGTTGGGTAGTAACAAAAATTAATTACCTAACGTTTATTTTTTAAAAAAATGTTCGAACTGATTTCGTAACAATGTCAAGTACCTTGCACCAGTTAAATTCCCTTCTATGAAAACAGGACCTATCACACAGAACTTATAGTCATGTTATGACAGCAGGGACAAACATATAGCCTCCTTGTTATTCCTTTAATGTTGGAAAATATATTAAAGTTTAGGCACTATTAGCTCGTAAACCGCCACTCTATTCAAAAACTTGCATCTTCTTTGTTTTGTCTAGAATCTCAAGATGTATTAGAAATTTTTAAAATAATGCGGTGTTGCCATTTAAGAAAATATGTTTCTCTGAATGAGCGCCCAATCTGGCAACAACGCGTTTATTTTTTCCACACATTTTTCTTATTTTGACTAATTCCTAAAACTTTGCTTCAGGAACCATAGGTCTATCTTTCCAAATAAAAAAATGAGGTGTGGCCACCACACGACTTTCTTATACGTATGAGTGTTTAGAAATTACAGAATTTTAAGAATTTTTTTTACAGAAATTATTCAAAATCCTATTCTAAATAAGTACTTCTATTCTCTTAATAAATTTCTATAGAATGCATACTTTGCAAGATATCAAAAAAGTGCTCCTCGCTAAGAGTAGAAGTGCTACTTCCGGTCCGAATTTTGAAATTTCATATATACAAAAAATATTGCAAATCTAGTTTTAAATACTTTTGTACTCTTGATAAATTTATATAGAATGCATAACTTACGACATATTTGCAAAAAATCGCTATTCGATAAGAGTAAAAGTGGTACTTCCGGTCTGAATTTTGAAATTTTTTTTATACAAAAGATATTGAAAATTATGTTTTAAATACTTTTATATCCGTAGCGTACTAGCCAAAAAGGCATGACTTGCGTAATATTCGCAAAAATCTGATTTTCGATAAGAGTAAAAGACCTAGGAATTTCGGAAAACTTTTTAGATAAAATTATACTCAATTTTAATTTTAAGTATATATGAATTCTTTATAAATTTGTTAAAACTTAGTAGTTGACGAAATATTGGCAAAATTCGATTTTTTCGCTGAAATAAACTGCTACTTCCGGTCTACCGGTTTTACTGAAAAACTAATCAGATCTCAAGAGGGAGATTATACACGGAAATACAAAATTTGGAATTGATATCTACAGCGGCTTGACCGCTATCGTGGTCACACACACAGAGAGAGAGAGACACACACACAGAGAGAGAGAGAGAGACACAGACATTTTTTAAAAACCACTTTTTCGGTATCAGGGGACTTCAAAACGTGGACATCTGCAAAAATCTCGAGGTCGAAAATTTTCATCATCACAATACTTCCTTATACTACGTATAAGAAAGTAAAAGTTAGCCTATGTCAAGATTTAAAAAAATGAGGTGTGGCCCCCACACGACTTTCTTATACATATGAGTGTTTCTAACTATACAATTTAAAAAAAAAATTTATACAAAACTTATTCAAAATTCTATTCTAAATACTTTCATTCTCTTAATAAATCGCTATAGAATGCATACTTTGCAAGATATTATCAAAAAAGTGCTACTCGCTAAGAGTAAACGTGCTACTTCCGGTCCGAATTTTGAAATTTCATATATACAAAAAATATTGCAAATCCAGTTCTAAAAACTTTTGTACTCTTGATAAATATATATAGAATGTATAACTTACGACATATTTGCAAAAAATCGCTATTCGATAAGAGTAAAAGTGGTATTTCCGGTCTGAATTTTGAAATTTTTTTTATACAAAAGATATTGAAAATTATGTTTTAAATACTTTTATACTCATAACGTACTTCTCTAAAAAGCATGACTTGTGAGATATTCGCAAAAAAACTGATTTTCGATAAGAGTAAAAGACCTACTTCCGGTTGGAATTTCGAAAAACCTTTTTAAGATAATTTGTCTCAAACTTAATTTTAAGTACATATGAATTCTTTATAAATTTGTTTAAACTTAGTAGTTGACGAATAATTGGCAAAATTCGGTTTTTCACTGAAGTAAACTACTACTTCCGGTCTGCCGATTTTACTGAAAATCTAATCAGATCTCAAGAGGGAGATTATATTCGTAAATATAAAATTTGGAATTGATACCTATAGCGGTTTGACCGCTATCGTGGTCACACACAGAGAGACAGACACACAGACATTTTTTAAAAACCACTTTTTCGGTATCAGGGGACATCAAAACGTGGACATCAGCAAAAATCTCGAGGTCGAAAATTTTCATCATCACAATACTTCCTTATACTACGTAGAAGAACGTAAATAGAACCCTGTATAATATTTTATTGATGCCCAATCGTCAAAAGAAACAATCGCAACATTAAGATTTCTTTGATGAACATCCACGTAAAATTTTCAGAAGCTACATTCTCACAAAACAAACATTTCCTAGAAAGACATATGATTCACATCGAACATAATGCCTCGTCAAGAAACAGTAATGACGCTTGCTTAAGCTCCTGAGGGTAAATAAATGCCCGATAATTAGCGCAAGACATTTCATTTTCGATAGTGTTCCTTTGAAATGAGACATTTCATATTGATAGACAACACGTCTGTAAGCTCCGAACACGTTCTTATCTATTCTAATATATATGTATATAAAGTGCAACAACCTCACCGTACATACCAATACATACTACGTGTTCCGTACGATTTATTTCTGAACTTCGATCATATTTTTTGGTCGTTTCATAAACACAGGCAGATACATACAAAGCGTAATGCATGCATGCTGTGTAAGTAAACTCGAAAATTCGATACTAAATTATGGTTTAGTTTTAGGTATGTTTTCTAAACAAAATTCCAAAGTTGAACTTGAAGATAATGTTTTCAAGTTATCTAAACTACAATACCTGTACAAGGATCATTCACTAAATTCCTAGACCGACAATTTTAATTCAGATGTGGTATTTATTATAGAGCAGATATGCTCAAACGGTCGTTAATTACAATAATTTTCATGAAACCTTATTGTTAGGCACTGTCTAATATCTTGCAAATTAAATCAGCGAAAAATTGCGTTATTTCTAATCATCTCTTATTAGAAAACTTTTTTTCTTGTAAACAAGGCAAACATGTAAATCAAAAACAAACGAAAACAATAGAATTTATGGACTTAGAGCCATTCTAATATCGTGTATGACTACCTCTACTTCTAATTACTGCTTCCATGCGTCTTGGCATACTGGACATCAAATTTTGACCGATTTCTTGAGGAGTATTTTCCCATTCTTGATTTGCTGCGTCTATCAGTTGATTATGGTTGGCAGAAGGTGTACGACGTCAAACCTTTTTTTTTAAATCGTCCCATGAATGCTCTATTGGTTCATGTCAGGACTATTCCGGATAGGAACGGAATAGCAACCGCATTTAAGTAGTGAATAACTTACCCAGCCACATGAGGAGGAGCATTATCCTGCATAAACAAGAAATTCGGCCCCACAAAAGGAGCAAATGGCATTACGTGGGCAACAACAATGTGTTCAAGATCTGCATTCAGTGACCTAACACGTATAGGGACCAACTCTGTGCGGCCATCGAAACACATATGCCTGCCCAAAACGTTACAGAGCCACCACCAAACGGGACTTTTGGAGAGATATTGCAACTAGCAAATCTCTCTTCTGGCCTTCGCCAGACACGCTCACGTCCATCAGGAGATTTAAGGTTATTCTAGTTTCGTCTGAAAATAAAACCAACTTCCAATCATTAAGAGTCCAATCTTGTAGATTTCTCGCAAAACGCAATCTTTGAATTTTGTGCTCTTTGGTGAGCAGGGGTTTCTTGAGCGGTTTTCTGCTGTCCAATCCAGCTTCATTAAAGCGCTTTCTAATCGTTCGGGAAGATACAAGAAGATTGCGAGCAGCTACGAGCTCATTCTTTAGGATGGCACTAGTCGTTCTCCAAGAAAACGCTCATCTATTGCATTAGTGCACCGTTTTCGCCCTTGTCCCGGCTTTCGTAAGTGAGAACCTGTCTCGTTAAATCGTCTAACCATGCGACTTAAGCTGGAATTTCTTCCTACCACATTAGCAACATGACGCATCGAATATCTCTCATCCAGCAAGTTGATGCTCTTACTGCTTCCTCCACTGACAAATTTGTTCTGCGATTCATTACTAATATGTATTACACTCGCACTGACACTTTTTTCTATGGCATCTAAGAAAAAAGCAAACATCAAAAACATTATCTTTTCCTCTTATGTGGGGTCACATCTTCTCTCTTCAAAAACCAACAGGAATCACCCATCATGGCTGACTCCCATCGTCCTTGGTACCGAATTTCCATTGTCCTTACATCTTAAGTTTTACAAGTTCATTAACTAGTTTTTCGTAGTTAGCATTCATTGTATATTGTTGCCTAAAAATCCCCTTACTACATATACAAATGAGTTCCCAGCTCTGAGTTCTTGCGCGGTAAGCTTTTCTAAAAAATTCATTCGGCAAATTTCTAATTTGTGGTCCAATAAAAATGCCTTCTTTTAAATTGGTGTCACTTAATTTGGGAAAGACTTGCCTTAGGTATTTAAATCCCTCATAGCCTTCACAAGGTTTTCCATCAATCCAGTTTAATGTGTAGAGGAGGCAAAATACATTTTTTTGGTCTACAAGGGCCATATACTTCACATTTATGAGTTTCCTGCAGAAATTCACTCCCTTCCGGCCAAATTTTAGTTACATAATGTTCATTCACCGCACGAATGTCCCACAAACAAAGACAGCCGCAATATTTTGTAAACCCTCCCTGAAGTCCCACTAAAAAGATCTAAAAGTATGCGCATATTTTCATAGGTCTCTTTCTGAATCGTCACATAGTGGTATAGATAATTTCAAATTTCCATTATGTAATAACACAGCTCTGAAAGTATATTTTGTTGAATCTATGAACAAGCGCCACTCATAGGAAAAATGCACGATATTGAGTTCCTACATTAAACCATCGATATCAGTACAAGCATATAACGAATTTTCCATATTGCAAAATGCAGATAACGTAGAATTTCTTCTCCTAAAAATCGTAAATTTTGTGTCTTTGGCTAGTAAGTGCCACTTCTTATGATGGGAAGCAAGAAGTTCTGACTGTTTCTTTGACAACCTCAAATCACGAAATTATTGGACTCACTTTGAACAATCAACTGTGGCTCACCAGAACTGTTCTGCGGAGCATCCTGATGATGAGTTATTATCTCCATTATATCCCAAAACCATATCTTGGCAAATCTAAAGGCGCAATCGGTACTGGTACGTCTGCATTGTGAAGAACAGGTCTTATGGCAGAAGGCAAATTCGGATATTTGATGTTGCGCTCTTCTTCTTTGGAATAACCTTCAGTCTTTGTCATGCAAAAATAGTCATCGTTAAAATGATTGCTGGGTTCTCGCCATACCACTGGAACTGCAAAAGGCATACTTTTTCTCTTCCCTTTCATCCACTGCACCAATGACACGCTACAGCTGATACAGCACACATGGGGAGCCCGCTGCTTGTTTTGATCGCCAATTGAAACGCCAAAATACCTTTCTATACACAAACTATTAACTTCGAATATCAAACGATGACTGAATAAGTGAATATGTTTAATGTTATATACTTTAGGTTATCTGTCCGTTTTAAAATCCACCACTTCTATATGACCCCTCATAAAACTTACTACCTGTCTATAATCAAATGGTCTAATAATCCCATTAAAAACTGGACGTATTAGGGCTTTATGAATATTTTTCTATTATTAAAAAGGTGGTAGTATTGTTAAAATGATTCTTTCTGTTGGACAGTAAAACTTATTATTATATATTAAGTCACAATTTTATTTCTGTCTTAAAACTGCAGAAACATTAATGATGACTTTATTCAATTGCCCGACACCGTATCTAATTATGAACTTATAATACTACGCCCTATTTGCTACTCTTCATCAACCAACCCTATATGCACCTAATTTATACATTTTATTTATATATTTTCTTATTCTGGTTACTCACCACACAAAGTGTACGTCCTAGCATCATCTACCTTTTTGCAAAATCCATAATCGGTAATCTTCAAATATCCATCTTTATCTATAAGAATATTCTCAGGTTTCAAATCCCTATAAACGATGCCCAAATTATGAATATATTCGAATGCTAGAATCACTTGGGCAGCGTAAAATTTCGCCATAGTCTCATCGAACTTCCTTTGCATCCGCAGGTGCATGAACATCTCGCCACCGTTCACAAACGGCATCACTAAATACAAGTAAACATTGTCTTTAAAGAAATACTCCATGTTGACCAAAAAGTCGAAACGCATCGCGTCCATGATACGTATCTCTGACAGTGTGTGATCGACCTGCTTCAACTTGACAATGTGAGCCTTCTCCATCATCTTCATGGCCAGTAATTTGTCGCTTTTCATCTTGTTTTTGACGAGCATCACTCTGCCGAAGGAACCGGTGCCCAGCGTTCTCATCAGCACGAAATCCGAAATGTCGGCGTTCGCCTTGAAGTCCATCTTCCAGCGAAATTCGAAGTCTTTCTTGGAGCGTTTCAGAAACGATTCAAAATCGGTTATGTGTTTGACGAACCTTTGATCGACCATGTTCCGCCCATGTTAAGCAACTTTTGACATTTTAACGTGTCTGTTTTGACGTTTAAGCGTTACATTTCTCGTTCGAACTGTCACTCATACAGCAATAGATCAATGCAAATATGATTTTGCAAAAGTGTCAAATAAAATTCAAAATAAATATTAACTGAAGATAGAGCGGACGCGTTATATTCAAATGCACGTCATCGATGACGTTTATATGTTGTCATAACTGTATTAGAGAAATTAAAAAGTTACTTTGTTAAATTATATTTAAGGGCATTTGTTTCATTAGCTTAAAAAGAAAATTTATAAATTGATCGTAATATACGCATTCATGGCAAATAAACACATAATTTGCTTTTCAATATTAAATTTCTTTGTTACATATTTTTAATAGACTAATAGTTTAATTCGGTGTTGGCAGATAAATCATATCTGTCAAAGAGACGTGTGTTATGTATATTTTTCCTGTCAAATTTTTCGTGTTTGTTTTAAAAACAGTTCTTCTTAGAAGTGTATATCCTGTTTATTATTTATTTGGGTCCTTTGATATAATCCCGAAAGGTTTCTGTAAACAGTCGAAGCTGTTCACAAACTTCTCTATTATCATCTGTTAAATTTAATGTGAATACGGTAAGTATTGGTTATTTTAAATTTTCTTATGGATACGTTATGAAACATTTAAGGTTTTTCGACAATCTAAATCAATATAATAAATAAGTTGAGATAGACTGACCGTAGAGCATTTCAATTACTAAATATATTACGTTATAGTAATTTTTTTCCTTGATTATATCAAATGTCACTGATAGAAATAAAAATAGCTCTGGCAACATATACAAGACGAGTCGTCATGGATTTAGTATGACGTACAATTGAATGTAACCCGTTTCCTCTATAGTTACTTATTTGCAAAAGATATAGATTTCAGTATACAATACATATAGCTATTGACTTGTGACACGTCCTACAATATTTAAAGTAAATTGTTAACTTAGCTGATATTCTTATTATATCGAGGGCCTCATGCTAGAAGAGTGTATCAACAAAAAGTTTAGTTTTCAGGAGAGGAAAAGAACTCTTCCAAAATCTAACATATATTATAGCGATTGTTTACTGTAAATTTAGTATTGCTACTGAATACAGTTTTATTAAGTCTGGAAGCTATTTAGTTAATCGAATAGTAGTAGTTTTTGTTCATACGTCCTTTTGGCTTGATAACACATTTACTGTTTTTATAAATTAAGAGCCGTAGGTATAATTGGGTGGACGATAAAGTAAAATATAATTTAGAATTGAATAAAATTATTATCCATAATATACTCTGCAAGAAAATTATGGAATCATCTTATCTATGAAAATAAATCGTTGCAATAGTGTTTGTTTGTTTTGGTTTTATGACATTGTCTTGCACTGAGTTCAAGTTATTTTTTTTCGAATTTCGTGAGCTTTGGGTGCTTTCTATCTTCTCATTTTAATAATTGGTAAGTTTGAAACTACTGTTTTTACTTTCTTATACGTAGTATAAAGAAGTATTATGATGATGAACATTTTCAATGCCGAGATTTTTACTGATGTCCACGTTTTGAAGTCCACTGATACAGAAAAAGTGGCTTTTAAAAAATCTCTCTCTCTCTCTCTCGCGCGCGCGCGCGCGCGCGTGTGTGTGTGTGTGTGTGTGTGTGTGTGTGTTTGTGACCACGATAGCGGTCAAACGGCTATAGCTATCAATTCGAAATTTTGTATTTGCGAGTATAATCTCCCCCTTGAGATTTGATTAGATTTTCAGTAAAATCGCTAGACCGGAAGTAGTAGTTTACTTCGGTGTAAAAATCGAATTTTGCCAATATTTCGTCAACTACCAAGTTTAAAAAATTTAAAAAAAATAAACGTACTCAAAATTAAATTTGAGAAAAATCATATGAAACGAGTATAAAAGTATTTTAAACATAAGTTTCAATAACTTTTTTGTGAAAAAAAAATTGAAAATTCGGACCGAAAGTAACACTTTGGGTGGTTTCTTTCGACCAAAGGATTGCTAATCCGTTAATCCGGATTTCAGTCAAACCGAAGGAACGGTTGGGTTTCTTGCGATTAGCAATTAGCAGATTTCGAATGTATGAATCTGGAAATTCTAACCTTAAATATTGATTGTTTGGAGCAGTGGCGGCTCGTGAGATTTCTGGGCAAGTCTGATGGGACATTTCGAACAAGATATAATTCTACTACAATTTATTGGAGCTCTATGTTGTTCTGAACAATTTCCTAAAGAAAATATACCGTTCAACTTGAACCTCGTGAAGATCTAAAGCTATATCTTGCCTGAAAATGAGAGATGTATTGTATAGTAGGCGAAAACAGTCAGTAAAATAATTATTAGCAAAACAAAATAATAATAAAAAATAAAATAAAATATTCATTAATAAAAGTGAAAAAAAAAATTCTCAAACAAAATGTACTAAATTAACCATAATATTCTATTAAAAGAGCAACATATAGAGGTCTTAACCAGTTTACGTACTGGCGATGTGTTTGTAGTTTAACTCAATTCATGTATTTTTTGCAGCGCAATGTGATCTGCATTTTTTACGTAAAACTGAGTTGATTCATGATTTTTCTGATGGTACTTGACTAAACCCCTTTCGATAGCAATCTAATCATACATAATCTTCACTGACTCACATAATTCCTGGTGTGTTTTTAGTCTTTTCAAAGTCGAAAAACTTTCTACGGACGCCGATGTAGAAGGCACATACTACTAAATACTGAAAAGTACTGAAAACGTACACCCCACCTCGAAACGCGCATGTATTCGTGTATTATCTGTTGGAATAGTTCAAAAACGTGCAATTACGGCAAAGAATGGGTGCCCTAATGAAATTGAGTATATTTTATTGTGTTGATTGATTTTTATAAGTTAAATTCAAGCTCCAAAAAAATTAGAGTGGGCAGTGCAGTGCCCACCTTGCCTACCCTTAGAAGTCGCCACTGGTTTGGAGAGAACATGACTAAGAAAATAGAAATTTTAGAAGCTATAACTGAAGATTTACATAAAGTACGTATCACATATTCCACTGGAATACTATTTAATGTGAAGTTAAGAAAATGTGAGATAAAACGAACCTACAATAATAACTCTTTTATTTTTTATTCATATTTTACAAATGCAAAAGCAAATCCAACCTACAAATTACAAATAAACAGAATTTATTAGCGATTGCACATGAAAGATCTATCGACTTTATATTGACTTGATCGCGGATTCTGAATCCACGATCAAGTCAGTTTCGTTAGATTAGTAATCCTTTGGGCGAACGAAAGCACCCTTTTAGTCTTACCGAATAGCGAATTCTGCAAATATGTCGTAAATTATGCATTCTATATATATTTAAAAAAACAACAGGCATGTTTTCCTAAGAATACTCATTAAAAATAAAGAATACGTGAAAATACGTTTACTTACGACGTCCAAATTAAACCACAGTGAATTATACCGGGCTCTTTTTTTATCATTACACATAGCATTTTCCCTATGTGTAATGATAAAAAAAAAATTGTCAATGCATTAGCGATATAGTCACTGTATAGTAGACAACCAGTTATACACTCGTATTTTGACAAGCAGGAACAGTGAGCTGTCATAAGATTTTTATCAGTAAATTTTCGTTAAACGTTTTATTAAAATTTTAAAATAAAAATTGAGTTTGTAGCAGAAACACTGTACGATACACGTGTTAAAATGTTATTTTATTTTGCTTATTTTAAATTGCTCCAGTTCCTAATCACCCTCGTGTCGCAAATCTTACTCGCAAAATAAAATAGCACTTTTAACAATTATATCGTAAATAACTAATTTTGTACAATTTTTCTTACAATTTTAAAATTCGAAATATATCACGTCGTCAACATCATAATTACTACATTAAGGATTTCCCGCCATTTCCCACTGGCCGCGTAACGTTGATACAAATAAAATAATATTCTGGAGATTCGTTTCTCTTACTTCTACCATAAATTATTTGTACGGAAAAATTAAACTTTGCAGCGTACATGAAACCTTTTACATTTATTACGAAACTGTTAAAATTTAGCGCGAAAGTATTTGATTCGGCAATAATACTTGTACTGGTAACACTGGGCGATACAGAGAAAAATAAAGCTTAGAAGAATTAGGTTATGTTTTTAATAAAGAAAATGCAGAATATCACTTGGAACAAAATAATTAGTTTATTATAACAATTAAACGAACTTAAATGTGAAGTCTAATACCATAACAAGTTCTCGAAATGTCCACCTTGTCTTTCAAGGCAATAAGCAAGGCGATCTTGAAAGCAACGAAGTGTATTTCTAATAAATTCTGGCCTTATTCCATTACATGCAGTACGTATACGCTCTTTTAGTTCATTCAAGTTGCGTATTCGTACATTGTTGTAAATTTTACTTTTTAGGTAACCCCAAAGAAAAGAGTCATTTGGAGATAAATCAGCTGATCTTGGAGGCCATAGTATGGGACCAAATCTACCAATCCACCGTCTTTGAAATAAGTTATTTAAAAAATTCCTGATAGCGTTAGTAGAATGTGGCGGGGCCCCGTCCATTTGGAACCAGGGTTCATCAACATTCATCATCTCAATTGATGGAATGATATGGTCTCTCAACAAATTCAAATATTTCACTGCAGTGAGGTTACCGTCAATAAAAAATGGGCCAATAAGTCTATCGCTTATTATTCCAATCCAGACATTAACTTTTTGAGGGTACTGTGTTCGGGTCAGGTTTTGAGCGTGAGGATTTGTACGGCACCAGTACCTAATGGATTAATGGATAGGAAATTTAATAATTTTTCATGGATAAATCTAGGGTACAAACCGAAAGTTCTGAGAGTTGACTTCACCGTTTACGGTAAATGTAGCCTCATCAGTAAAAATTATTTTATTTAAAATTTCTTGGTTTTCATTTAACATGTTAAACATTATTTCACAAAACTCAGTTCGTTTTATCTTATCCTCTTCGAAAAGCTCTTGATGATTTGATATTTTGTATGGCCTATATTTAAATTCTTTCAGAGTTTTGTATACCGAACTGTACGATACTCCAAAATGTTTAGCTACATCTAAAAGCGATCCTACAGACCGTTCCTCTACGTAACACAGGATATTTAATTTCATGTCTTCTGTTCGAACATGATTGGTTCTATTTCTTTTTTTGTGAGAATTTAGAACACAACCATCTTCTTGAAATTTTTTAAAAAGTTCAGAATTGTTTTTGCACAAGGTATAGGCCTGTCTGGATAATTGACGGAAAACATGTCTCTAACTTGCCTTAAACTATTATTTTTCTGGTACCACATTACTATTGCCACCTTTTCATTTCTGTTGTATTTATCCATGATTTATAAATAAATTATCTATTTTTTAATAAAATGTATTTAATTTATGGCTTATGTTTGAATAAAAATTCAGAAATATTATACATAAAAAATGTTTTTCCCGTCATGGCAACCTGATTTAAAAATTAATGTGTGCTATACGTAAATTCTTCATTGGTGTATAACTGGTTGTCTAGTATACAGTGACTATATCGCTAATGCATTGACAATTTTTTTTTATCATTACACATAGGGAAAATTCTATGTGTAATGATAAAAAAAGAGCCCGGTATATAAGTAATATTTACGTTATTATAGAACATAAATATTACTGAAAAGTGGTTTAATAACTATATTTGCATATAAAAAGGTATCTCCAGGCGGCCATATTGAATTCAATTTGACAGCAACCTCCGTAGGAAGAAAAATACTTAACAAAGTGAAAGAATAAATCTGAAGACGTATACAAATTTTGTATTTGTCTGCTTGTCATTTGCATTATTTTTAATGTTATAACTTAACTCAATTACAAAGAATTTTATAAATTTAAAAAAGGCATGCAACTCTTCTTATACTTATGACTAATTCATCTAAACCGGAATTTATACTCATACAAGACGCGAGATTTGTCGTCCTGGAAATGCTATCCGGGTTGCACTGTATATGTTACCGTGAAAGACCGAAAGTAGTGAATGTCAACATCCGCCGGTGGATGTCGACAAATACCAAATGCCTTGGTGAAAGTCCGAACATTTCTTAATTGTATTATAGATTCGGACTTTTACCGGTATATGTCGACAAACACAAATGAGGTCCGGTGAATGTCGGAAACGGCAGGTCGCAACAAGTTTTTAGACGGTTCCAGCATCTTGTTTCAGTTAGCTTTGCCTTCGTCAGTCTAACGCAACGTTTGACAGCCTGCGGGCACGCTCCCTAACCTAATTTAATTTTCTTATTAGAAATTATAATTTGTATTCAATGGCTACTACAGTGAATCGTGATAAGTTTTTTGAAAAGTTACATGCCTTAATTGGAAGTAAACGAGAAGACAATTGTTTTTATTTTTCACAAGAAAAGTACTCTAAAATCGTTTCTGAAGTAATTTCTGCTAAAAGTAAGTGTAGTACACCTTTGGACTACAGACGTTTAAAACGTTTTGACATTTTAAAAGTTAGTGATGAAGAAAAGTTAATTGTGCCATTAAAACCAGGAGAAACGAATATCCAGTATTATGTTACTAATGATGAGTTGTTTACAATACTTTCTGAAACTCACATAAGAACAGGCCATGGAGGAAGAACACGAATGCTTAAAGAATTGCAAGTTAGATACAAAAATATTACTTATGAAGTTGTAATGTTGTATTTAAATTTGTGTAAACAATGTCAAATGAAACACAGTGCGCCTAAAAAAGGTATTGTTGTGAAACCAATGGTCAGTTCCGAATTGAACTCTAGATGTCAAGTCGACTTGATAGACTTGCAATCACACAGGGATGGCGATTACAAGTTTATATTGGTATATCAAGATCATTTAACCAAATTTGTCCAGTTACGACCTTTAAAAAGCAAGAGAGCGGAAGAAGTAGCTTATCACCTTCTCCAAATTTTTTTAACATTTGGTGCTCCCGCTATATTGCATTCGGATAATGGTAGAGAGTTCAGTAATCGAGTCATATCTGAACTATGCGCTATGTGGAAAGATGTTAAAATAGTGCACGGAAAGCCTCGTCACAGTCAAACACAAGGCTCAGTTGAAAGAGCCAATCAGGACATACAAAATATGTTAACTGCATGGATGCAAGACAATGATTCAAACAAGTGGTCAGAAGGTTTGCCGTTTGTCCAATTCGCCAAAAACACAACTTATCACGAAGGAATACGCCAGAGTCCTTATGAAGCCCTGTTTGGCGTTAAACCAAAAAGGGGTATAACATCGTCATCACTCCCCCGCGGGCAAATTGCAAACATTGAGACCGAAGAACAGCTAGAAGCTTATGTTGAAGAAAATTTGGGTAGTGACCATATTGAAAGAGGCATGGATAATGAAAATACCATTGGAGCTGATCCGCAACCTGGCACGTCTTCATCTCAAGCACTGACTGACTCGCAACCTAACACATCTTCATCTCAAGCACTGACTGACTCGCAACCTAACACGTCTTCATCTCAAGCACTGACTGACCCGCAACCTAACACGTCTTCATCTCAAGCACTGACTGATCCGCCACCTAGCACATCTTCATCTCAAGTACTGACTGAACAACACGAGCTAATTTCTTCAAAAAGAGTAGCTGCAAAAGAGAGTCTTCTACTTCAAGCAACAAAAATGTTGCGAACCTCAAAAAAAAAGTTTCCTCCTGCCCAAATTGGTGATACCGTAAGAATTCAAGTCCCTGATGTCGACCGTGGTCGTACAGACCCTCGAAATGTGTTAGCGGTTGTTGTTGGAATAGAGGATTCAGCCTTTTATAGACTAGCTAACAAAAATGGTACCTTGAAGCAGCTTTTCACCCGTAATCAGTTCGTAATTTGTAAAGAAAAGTTAGTTTCCATGGACGAAGTTTCAACAAAAGAAATGTCGCTAAGAGAAGCAGCTTCTGCTAATTCAAAAAGTGGAGGGCAAGGCTACACACGTTGTAACTGCAAAAGAAAGTGTTCCACGACTAAATGCAGCTGTAAAAGCAAGGAACTTTTGTGCAATTCGAAGTGTCATGGTAGTTTATGTTGTTGCAATAAATAAGATATTGTTATTATTTTTTATATTTCATTTTATATTTTTATGTTCTACTGTTTGTTTTGAGTTCAACAAAGTCTTTTTCCCATATTATTTTAATAAATAAAGACCTATGGGGTTTTTTTTTATTTAAAAAAAAAATGTTTTTAACATACACCATGAGTGCATGCTGAATGTCGACAATCGCCGGTGTAAGTTAGAAATAATGAAATTTCACCAATATTTCGGACATACGTCAAGCAACGTTGAGAATGTTGACATTCACCGGTGAATCTCGACATTCACCAGATTTCGGTCTTTCACAGTAACATATATATTATATATCTGTGATGTATAATACTAGCACACATGGTTGCTGGTTTGACTGCGTCTTCCCACTTTCATACTTAAATCAGAAATTTATTGAATCACCCTGTACATCAAATGTATATTCCCTCCTTATATAAACCAGATAAAAATAAATACAAATAATGTATGTGTACATAGTTGAAATTATTGACTGTAATATTTATCGGGCTATTATATTTAGGATTTCTACGTTATATCTATCCATATTTTGGATCCCGTCCAACTTCTATTACGGGCCTAACGACCAGAAGATGATTTTAAGTGTAAGACACTTCCGTCATTTATTTATATAATTTCATCTTTCAACGCAGCCACCATTCTTAAGCAAGTAACGAATAAAATAGGTTTAAATAGTGAAGTTTTTCATTCGAAAGCAAGCAATAATCCATGATACACGACACACTCGTGTGTTTATAATTCACTGATTTGGGATAACAAAAATGTGATGGAAACGACAATCGGAATAAATGCGTTTTAGTTAATTTTAGTGACAGTTTTTTGTTTCTAATCTTCAAAGCTAGTCTTGATACAACATCAATGCTCCCTAATTTATTTTTAACGACATCTTTCCCTGATTTTTGTGTTTTTCTTCGCATATTTTCTTGTATGTCCATATGATATAATCATAAATAAAGTAAAAATTAGAGTAAAAGTGTTACTTCTGGTAAATTTCTTATGCTTTATAATAATCGAGGATGCTGCTGAGGACCTGTGCAGGGTCCGAGATGTTTTAAATCGCTGATATTCAAGTTAAATTCAAGCTTTATCGTATCATCAAAGACGAAAACAAAATCAATAATTTTATTATGATTATTATTGATTTTTGAGGCAGCGAAAATTGTAAGAACAGTTAGATTTACTAAAAAATCATTTAATTCCTCCCTTTATATCGTATCTTGGACAACGAAAACAAAAACAGCATATCAACAAATGTCACTTTTAATTTTTTTTAAAATACGTAAAAGTTTGTACTCTTTTGAAAGAAATCATATAAAATCTTGATATTCTTGAAAGTATTCTAGAGGCAGAGAACAGTAGAAGATTGGATTTGCTCCCAAAGAAATCAAAAACACATTACGAAAAAGAATATCGTCTGTTTTATGAGTGGCGAGACAGAGAACAAGTTCAAGGTGCTGGAGAAACGATTATACTCGCTTATTTTGTCAAAACTTTTAAATGAATATTCTCCTCCATCTTTGTGGTCAAAGTATTCCATGTTGCGAGCTTGTTTGGCATTGAAGGAAAGAGTGAAAATGGACAAGTATGGTAACTTTGATGAGATTTATCAAAAAGAAGAATGTTGGATATAGAGATAAAAATCTAAAATATTCACAAGAGATGAAAGTAGCTTTTCCGATTGGTGTTGGTGGAGGTTGTGTTGAAGTAATGAATTAGTGAAAATGTCTATGGACGATGTTGAGATTTTAGAGAGTAAGACTGTCATTGCTATTCCTGATTCAAAAAGTCACAAGAAAAGAGTTTTTGCCCTTGTATCTGAGGGTAATATTAATCCCGTGATGTAGAATTACGGCCGTCACATGGTACCACTAAAATACTGTTTATCTCATACAGAAATGCAAGGTGCACTATTCAGCATTGTGGTATCCATTTCTTTTCTAAAATACCTGAGAAAATCGTTACATTTCTCAACTTTGAAAATGCAGCTATACAGGACTGATCATTAGTGCGTCAAAGTCCAATATAGGCATTATTAAATAGTACTGAATAAATTTATTTTAAAAAAAGTGGCACAGTAACAAAAAGCACACAATAACTTGAATTATACAGGGTGATGCGTTAAAATGGCACACATTCGAAATTCTTTTTTAAAATGAAACACCCTGTATATCTTTTGTTTTTCCTTATCTACTTTAATTTGAGTTTTCATAGATATCTGGGGTTTTGGTTTTGGATGACGCAATGTTGACTTATTAATGAAAATTATAAAAAAAATGGTCGCGACAATGTTTACCATAATAATTCTATGCGGTAGTATACGATTATCTAAGACAAAATTATTTAGTAAGTATGCAGCCAAGGGATGTGTTGAACCTACAAAATAATCAAACATTCATTTTATTATACAGGGTGCTTGTTACGATGCAATCAATTTGGCTATCGTCAAAGAGCGTTTACTGATTTTTTTCAAATGAAACACCCCGTATATTATTAAATTTTTGGATTGAGCCTTTGTTTATTTGTGTTTTAAATTTAGTTTTGATATTTCGTAAATAAAATCGGTATTATTGTTTTAACGAAAACTTGTAAAGTCCTACCCCCTTACGTCCTACCTCACGGCAGTTAGTCGGCACCTCTGCGTAAGCCTCCTTAAGTAAGTTTCAATTGCGCAGAAGATCCAGGTCGGAAACGTTTCAATAAGCAATGTGTCAAATACTAAAGAATCAATGGAATGTCACAATATGCAAATAGTAAAAAAAAAACTGAAGATCCAGCGATCACACACACGAAGGCCATTGACGCATTTAATAATTGCAACAAAACAGACATGTTCAAAAATAAATTTTGTATTATAATTTTGTATCTACCTAATATATTATGTCTATACCTAACATGTTATGAGTGTGCAGTAAACGCCCAATAGTCTGACTACTACTTCAGTAAGTGGGGGGGGGGGCGATTTTCAAAACGACTACAGCGCATCCCCTCCGCTCGCCATCTAATTTGGCGTTTACTGTATCTAAAGTATTATGAGTAACCAAGGTACAGTAAACGCCACACTGGATGAGATGAGAGCGGTAGGGATGCGCTGTAGTCGTCAAGATAACTGACTAATTTAAATACATTTCTTGTATATTTTGGCAAAGAATATAATATAATTATATTTTAGGGAGACCCAAAATTTTGGAAACTTCGAAAATTTGAAACGCATAACCCCTAATTTTTTTCATAAAGACCTAAAAACATCCTACAATAAATTTCAGCCAAATTCGAGGACATTAACCCATGCTGATGTGGACTTTACAACATTTACCATTCCAAATAACACCCAATTTAACGTGTTTTTTCGTACAAATTTACGTACCGATTTTTTTTATTGAATTACTATTTTTAATAATCTTACATGTTGAGTTAAGCAAATGCACCTAATTTTATTATATTTATTTATATTTCCCTCCAGGTTTTAAAAAGTAAGTGTTCAACATGTTTACGAAAACAAATTTTTTGTACGAACTTTAACACATGTGCTATACTAATGAATAAATTATTCGAAGTATTTTCTTCTAAATGTTTTTTTAGTGCAATCGGAAAACAGCTTCCTGTGCTCCATTACGCATTGTAAAATAAATTGTTTTTTCTTCATTTTCAGTAAGTATTATAGTCCCTTTCATCACTTTAACTGCCCTCTTAGCAGTGTCATTTATACAAATCACGATTTCCACGATCTTTTTGGCCTTGATGAACTCTTGATTTTCATCCCATTTCGAGAGATCTATAAGAAGAAATCCTGTATCAATTCCCAAAAGCTTCAATAAATTGACACCTTCTGGATCCACGAAGTCGTGTATTATTTTATATACAAGAAGCGTAAAAGACAAAGAAATAATTTTACTATTTGCAGCCAAATGAATGCAGGATAAAATTGTTCAAAATCAAATCTGTTCCAGCACCTAACACGACCTGGTTTTCTTTGATTAATTAAAAACGTCTTATCTTCTTCGATCTTGATCATTTTCATTGCGTCTGCATGCGCGATGTCAAAAAGAATTATTAAGGAAATGAACGTAACCTTATCGTCAGTGTTGTCCCAGCGACATGAGAGTTTGTAATAGAATTCTGCGCAAAAACGTAATAGATTTTACCTTGTTTCGTAATAGATGGCGCAGTTATTTTCAAGACATTATAAAGATAGTTAAAAAACCGCAATCCGCAATACGGTAATCATTTTCTGCCCAAAATCGGACAGCCAATACATATTTTTCTTGATGATGTAGGTACCACGCGGTCATTTAAATTCTAAATTATAGCAGGCGGGATTTCTTTTATTAGGTTGTCCAGAATGTCAATTATTGATTAATTAACATTTTGAAACGTCACTTTGACAATTCAAATTGTAAATTAGTACTTATATACCAACTTAATTTAAATTTCACAGCCTGCTCTAATTTAGAATTTAAATGATCGCGCGGTATTAGTTGGATGTTCCCAAGTAGCAAAATCACAATTTTAGAGAAGGACCAGAATATATATTTGCTAATGTAGAAGAAGTGTAGATAGTGTATATAGTGATTTTGCTACAAGGATACTGTTCCAAAAATATAGGACACAACCGTAGTAGCAAAATCACCATATGCAAACTTGTCCTACATTAGCAAATATACCGTATGTGTCAATTTTCATTAGGTATAGGGATTCAATGTTTACGTGCAATTTATACGTATACAAATAATACATGGCAACGTGTGTCACCCCTACCGTCCGTCACCAATCCCGGCAACAATCGACATTACAACGATTTTCTCCGATCTCCCCACCAGATTTTACATTCAATCTTTAGCTGCGAACACGTTGCGATTTAGTCTGCAATAAAAGCCGTCTTATTACTGGACGGGAAACATCAAATGGCCGCCGCGATCTCCGGATCTAGTAGTTTATTATTATTTTCAGAATCCTTTTTTATTTACCTTATTTTTAATTTTATTAGTATTACGCTTTTGTTTGTGTCATGCAGCGTGAACGCAGCTTAATAATTCTCTGCATTTACTGAAAGAAAAAAGAAAAACAAATCCTTGCAACGCGTAAATATTATTTTTGAAAGCATTACAAAGACCCAAGTCACTGCTATAACTTGAGCTTGTATCGGTCGCGCTCGCATCGGAGAGGAAAGTAGGGGTGCCATGTTGTCACGTATTGCATGAATTAATCGCCTATGACTAATGAAAATTGACACATGCTGTATATTTTTAAAAAATCCACGAAAACGTAATAGATTTATATGCTTTCGTAAGGACGTAATAAAATATAGTGAAACGTATCAGATCTGTTACATTCGTAACAGCAATCGCAACACTGCTTATCGTCAACTGAAGAGGTATATCGGTGGTTGTGAAGACCTGTCGATACGCGCGCGTGCTCCTCAAAATGATATGTTTAAACACGTTACCAACAAGCGGAGTTCTTGTCGCAAGGGTAACATCCGACTTTATGCTAAAATACACCACAGACATTTTTAGAATAATTATATTCATTTATAGCAGTGTTTTAAGCGCAAAACAGCAAAAACACGTGCAATTGAGTGTTTGGAATGGTAAATGTTAAGTCCACATCGGCATGGGTTAATTTCCTCAAATTTGGCTGAAATTTTTTGTACAATGTTTTTAGGTCCTAATGAAAAAAATTAGGGGTATGCGTTCCAAATTTCAAACTTTTCAAAATTTTTGCCCACCCTATTTATATACATATATAAATGATGAGGATATTGGGGAGCCCAACCATTAAATTAAATTTATTTCATCGAAATCTAATTCTTTTATATCAATATTTCGGAGACTGGAACCTGTGCTTCATCAGGATAAAAGATTTGATTTCTAGGTAGAAATAAAATATTTTATCCCGATGAAGCATAGGTTCTAGTATGCGAAATACTGATATTAAGGACTAGATTTCCATGAAATAAATTTAATTTAATTGCTGGACTCGTTGGATAGAAAATCCTGTGGACGTCCTTACGTGACGCTCTAGAAAGTCTTAAGCTTTGCCAAACTGACGTCCTAACAATGTTCATATAATGTTGTACACTGTACCTTAGTTCATATATTTAGAGCGTACGAAGTCTGCTGACAATGTCTTGTGAACGTCCACAGAATATTTGTGCACGACATGGGTGTTAGATAAACTGTTAAATCTATTTACTATAGATATCATTCATATCATCCTGCTACTGGTCATAGAACCGTTATTAATAATATTAAAGACATTCATCCCCAGTTTGTATGAATCAATCATGACACCTTATTCATACTTTTAAAAATTCTTTTACCAGTAACGAAAGCATCAGATTATTTCTACTGCTAACTTAAAATCCCCTGCTATTAAAAACATATTTGGTCTGTATTTTATCGTTCTATTTTGATCGAAAACTATGTCAATAAACACGGCCAGCGTTCTCCAAACATTCGTCTGTTCCTCACAATTTATTTATGTTTGAAGCAGCAGCGGACGTTTCTGGGCCGCGCGTTCAATCTATTCAAGACGTAGCACCTGGTCGCTTTTCTACGATTCACGTCCGTATGCCAATGCGCTAAAACGTATGAAATGATGCTGGGAATTTTCGACACAAAGAATATTATTTTTGTATCAGGGGAATTTCCAATTCGTGATGTTTCGTGTTCTGCGCATTAGGTCGACCGCTTTCCGCCCTTACGTCGCCCTGGCCTTCCCCCGTTCAAGACGTCCCGACACAGAAAAGTAAAATTGGTGAAAAACGCGTCTCATGTCCGATGTGAAAGGTATACAAGAAGAACGCTTTTCGCAGAATGTTTTGGACAGAGGCCAGAGACCATTTCCCGAAATAGACTTTTGCGTCCGCACATGGTCTAAATTGCCAGAGCGGTCTCGCAATATAGCACCAGTGATTCTGTACTGTAAGGAGATTTAATGTGTATTTACGTGAGAAGTAAATATACAACACGTATACAAAAACATTTGGAGTGCTGCGTGCAAAAAGTATAACGGAAATATATATCCAGTCATGGCAGCACTATTTCCAAATTATTGTTTTGTTTTGGAAATTTACACTACGTAGTTTTCGTTATTACGAACAAAATAGTAATGAAGACAAAAAAAATCTCTAATTTATATATGCGTGGCACACTTTGCCTAAAATAATTTAGATGAAGTGGGGTAAATACGACGCAAAATTTGAGCAGTGTAACTTTAAATGTCACTAAACATGTTGTTATTATTTTAAAAATTCTGTAAAAATTAGCAAACGTTCTTTGTTCCTTAACAAAATGACGTCTATAACAAAACAAATAGAATTATTTGTGTTCTTTGTTCGGCTGTCTGTTTTTATTATTTTTTAAAACAACGTCATTATATCACATTTGCCCTATGAGTTGGTTCTCTTGCGACTATAGGGCAGGAGAGAAATCATATCTCCTGCTGTAGGGTTCCTTGCTTTGAGGCAAACGTAAAAAATATAATTTTTCTGCATGTTTTGGTTTTTTACACATTTTATTTCATAATAGTAGGTATATTATGCAATGAGCATTTAATGATAGCTATTAAGACACGAGAATGAAAATTACAATACGAGCCGAAGGCGAGTATTGTAATGAATACGAGTGTCTTAATAGCCATTAAATGCGAGTTGCATACACTATTTTTTCTACGACCACATTCCATTTCATAAATTGAGCGTCAAATTTTCCGTACGGTTTTGCGAATTTAGCTGGTAATAAATTGTTCGTGGCTACTAAGGCTTGTTCCATAATTTCTGCTGGAGTCAAATTTTACTCTCATTATCCCTCATTTTTACCGTTTACATTTTCAAAAAAGTGCAAATTTTAACTACTTACTTGTAAATTGCAGAGAACTGTCACATTTAATTAATTTTTATGTCTGTCAGATATGCAGTCGCCATATTGAATATTGTTTGAATATTGGAATGTCGCATTCCTATTGGATATAAACTTGTATCGTAATGAAAAATCTGTATTCCTATTGGATATAAACTTGTATCATAATGAAAACCTGTATCGTAATGGACATCATTAAAGTACACGTTCGGCATATCTAATAATACAATTAAAGTATGGAAGTAGAAAAAAAAAATAATGAAATTATTGATTTTATACAAAAATATCAAAAATGTTAATATTTTAATTATTCCGGACTGAATTTTGAAATTTTTCTTGTATAAAAATTATTGCAAATACAGCTCTAAATACTTTTGTGTTCTTAATAAATATGTATAGAATGCAATAATTGCAAAAAACTGCCATAGTAGAAGAATTACTTCCAGAGGTCCAAATTTCAACATTTCTTTTATACAAAAATTGTGCCAATTCTAGCTCTAAGTACTTTTGTATTCTTAATAAATCTACAGGTGTTCATTTCAAAACTTCCCACCCTACATTTCTGAAAATCTATGAAAAATTCCCTGAAGCACGTAAGAAGTATTATCGTGGGGACAATTTCTTGAGGTAAAAATTGACTCATCCACTTTAAGCCTCTGCCCCCGAGAGCTACCCAAGAGTCGTTTTAAAGGTCTTTTGAAACAGTACATTTTGGTCTTTACTTGTTTAAAAGTGATCGATTAATTTTAAAGATTTTTAAAAAAATATTGTTGGATTGTTTAATTTTTTGTTTTTTGGTTTAGGCTTAAATATCTATTACTCAAACACACTTTAACTGCGTAAAATGTTTTATTTTTGTCTTCAAAGTTATTTAAGAATTCAAATATATTTTTGCAGAAAAATTCAATCCAATAATTGTTGAAAATGTTGTTGATCGCTAAGCAACTGTATCAAACCTGCGGCGTACACTTTCGAAAATATCGCTTTGAATTTCACGGCAGGTTGGTTGCATTAATCCTCTGACGAAATTGTTCTAAATTTTGAGGTTCAGGGTAAATACGACAGACTTCAAACAACCCATAGAAAAAAGTCTAGTTGTGTCATATCAGACGATCTGGCTGGCTAGTCTGTAGATCCTCTTCGTCCTATGCATTTATTTGGAAATACATCGTCTAACCACCGCCGGTACTGGAAGAACATAGTGAGAAGCAGCTTCATCTTATTGAAAATGTAATTCGTCCTTATCAAGTAGGGTATTTCCATCTCTATCCAGTTGATTTTCGGGAGCATCAATAATTAGCGGATTGATAGTATTTTCCAACATATCCAAATATGCTTCGCCATTTAGATTTCCATTGAAACACAACGGACCAGTTGATCCCCCAAGATGCCTGCCCATAGACTAATTTTTTCAGGATACTGTGGTCATTTGTTCACAAAACACCACTGTGTCATAATGGTCCTCACTTAGCTCCTCTCCTATTTTCAATTTATAAGGATGGAATTTATGAAGTTTTGTAATTTTCTGAACCTAACCCAAGGAAATTCCAGTTGCCGTAGAAATCTGACGTAATGAGATATATTAGGATTTTCTTTCAATTTCAACCTGTTCTTGCAAACTGTAAACCATTATTGTTATTTTATTTAAATAATTTGGATTGATAATACTAAATAAAAATTTCTACTAAAGCAACATACAGATGGGTAGAAAGAGAGGGACTAAACATTAGTCCCACTAAAACTACCCTGGTAGCATTTACCCGAAGGCGTATGCTGGGGGATCTTGGAACGCTTACCCTAAGGGGAGATAGCATACAGATCTCGAAGGAGGTAAAGTATGTAGGAGTAACACTAGACTCGAGCCTTACCTGGAATCGACACCTGGAAAACATTACGAAGAATACGGTAACATCTCTAATGATAACTAGACGCTTACACGGGAAGCAATGGGGTTTAAGGCCGGACATGTTGTACTGGACATACAACATGGTGGTAAAACCGATTTTAACGTATGCTTCTCTAGTGTGGTGGCACAAGACACAACAAAGAAAGGCCATTTTACAACTAGGTAAGGTGCAAAGACTTGCCTTCTTGGGCATAACCGGATCAATGCGGACCACTCCAAATGCAGCCATGGAGGCCCTCTTAGGTCTCCCGCCTCTTCACCTTGTGATGCAGGGGGACGCCAGGATGGGGGCCTTTAGGCTACAGCTGGAAAACGCTAAAACTAATAAAACGGCGGGACACATGGCAATTGTAGACCTTGTGTTGGTGGAGATATCTTAAACATGAAAACAGACCAAATGGTAAAGCAATATAGCCCAAACAGACCATTCGAAGTAAACATTCCAGAAAGACTCGAATGGGAGACTGGTATGCCAGGTATCGGCAGGCGGGATCAGACCTGGTACACAGATGGGTTGAAGACCGCAGCTGACACTGGAGCAGGAATCTACTCTGCCAGCCAGAGCAAATACTATGCACTGGGGGGGGGGGGTGCATCTGTGTTTCAGCAGGCAGAGGTGTATGCCATACTCCAATGTGCTAAAGAAAACAATAGGAATGACGTCAGTCACCGGTGGATTCTTATATTATCTGACAGTCAAGCGGCACTAAAGGCGTTATCAAGTCAAGAGGTGTCGTCAAGACTGGTCTGGGAATGCCTCGAAGAACTCAAACTGCTGGCAATCTGAAATAAGGTAAAACTGATCTGGGTGCCAGGGACTAAGGGATTGACGGCAATGAAAAAGCTGATGAACTCGCTAGGAGAGGATCAGAAGCAAGATTAAAAGGCACAGAACCGGCTCTGGGGGTACCCAAAAGTATGACCAGAAGCCACGTGAAAGACTGGGTTTATGAAAAACATAAGCATCACTGTTCTATGTCTTCGCACCTATAAGGAATCAACATTAAATTTCCTAAGAAAGATAGTGTAGCATGGTCTTTGAACGTAAAAAACGTAAAAGTAATTTAGAATCAAAAAGTGCACCTCAATCCTTGACCAGTGTACAACAATGAATAGAACCTCCCTCAAAGGTATAATCAAAATACATTTAGATTTTTAATAAAACACTCAGTATATCATTGCATTTTAGAATATGCCGGTAGTTTAAATCGGGTTTCATAATATTTTAATTTATCTGGGTGTATTCGATTTATGTGCCCCCTATTTTAACAATTTTTTGACAGATGGTGCCATAAAGAAAACTAGCATTAACTTATTAAAAACGAATGTTGCACATACGAGATTCTAAACGTAACTTCGGTAGTAAGAAAGTTAGAAAACAATTAATGTATTTATTTCTTATTAGTTGTAAAGTTTCACTTTCACAACATATGACACATACAAGATTTTTTTGTAATTAATCACGGGATATTGGCTTGAAAATTCTCAAAAATGAAAAAATATAAAATCCGTATGATACACAGAAAAAATGAGGTGTGGACATCACACGACTTTCTCATACGTATGTGCATTTAATTTTTTTATACAAAAGTTGCTTCAAATTATGTTTTAAATACTTAATAAAATAAACTTGTGAGTGAAAATGTAACTTCCTGTCCAAATTTTTAATTTTTTTTTTTACAAAAGTCATTCCAAATGCTCTAAATACTTTTCACTTTTAATAAATCTGCTAAAATGTATAATTTGCGATATATTTCCAAAAACCTGTTTGTCGATAAAACACCTATTTTTTGCAGGAATTATATATATATAGTCTTAAATTTACATTTAAATAAAATTCTTCGTATCTTCTTTAACAAAATAAAAAGTTCAGCATCCTTATAATTTGATCTAGTTTAATTGTTGGAGAATCTGAGAAAAAAGGAATGTGTTAAATATTTACCTGCGTGAAGGTAGTTTTGTCAAAAGCTGACGGAGGTAGGTCGGGATTGTTTTGTCACTTTGACAGCGAAAAAAGTTTATTATCAAAATGAAATGTCACAGCCGACGCAACAGTACGCTGTAAACTGTGTTTTTAATAACTCCATTTAAATAATAAATCACTATGTAATAACTGTTTCGATAATTGTTTACACATTTAGTAAATTTCCTTACCGAATTACAATCGAGCTTTCTTTTTATTTCCGGATAAATTTTCCATTTTCAAAGTTAAATTTAGCTGCTAAATGGTAACTGGACTCAACAAATTGCCTTCTCGATAACACGACTCGTCCTTTGGGCTCGTCGTTTTATTATAATATTAATACCATATTGCACCTGTGATTACGAAGAATCTCGGAAAATTATTTTTCGTTTTAGGTACAGAAATAATGATGCTGTCAGACTTGTAGTCAATGTCGTCTACAGATATATTGGTCAGCTCTTTTTTTTTATATGCTTCCTGTATAAATTTAATAATATCTAATTCTTCTAAGGTTTTTGGTTTATTTGGTAGGTAACTTGAGATAAACGATTCAGGAAAGCCTGTAATTTCTTACGCTGCGATATATCTACATCAGTGGCGGCTGCTGCAGGGTAGGGCAACGGGGCAACCCCCCCCCCCCGATAAATTTCTTTTAACAGATAAATTAATTATAAGTACCTAATTTGTATGTAATTTTTTTGATTTGTTTGATAACAAATAATATCCCTAGCAGCAAAACCATCATATGCACACTTGTCCTACATTAGCAAATATATATTTTTATCCTTCTTCAAAATTGTGATTTTGCTGCTTATGGATTTTTTCGGAAGTAACAGTCTGCCTCTTCAGCGCGTTTAAAAATCACAGTCTGACGTAGGCTCCGGGGCATCTCGCGCGACTGCACCGTTTGTGTTAGAAATCGAGAGGATAAAAAGTGGCGCGGGGCGAGAGCGGTATATGTCAGCGAGCGGGCACTACTCTGTGATGCCGGATGACATCCAGTATGTAATATCACAGAATAACAGAAGTGACAAAAGCCTCACTTGCATAATTCCGATATTTGTGCGCAAAATCAAACAAGGGCACATTTCAAAATGGCGTGTTTTGTTTTTGTTGTGTGCTTGTATATTGTTGTATAAATATAACCTGTAGATGTTGTATTTTTACTTGTAAAAATGTTCAGCAACAAAATATATTCTACAGTTTCTTTTCGTTTCTTAAAGAGAAAATCGGTAAGATAAAGCTATTGAGTAACAGTTAATTTGTAATAATTCATCTTTTTTGTAGTGTCTTACAGTGGATCACCAGCTGTAACCGGAATGACCTTCTAAGTAAAGATTTGTTAAAATTAAGATAATGTGGTAAACACTTTGAATCACACATGTGTTTAAAAGATTTAAGGAATCCAATGCAATTCCCGCATTATTTCTCTCACTCTGCACGGAAACACCAGAAACATGAACAGCTTTTGATGCAAAATTTCACACGGGTAGGTTATTTTTCATAAAAGTGTTTTTAATATAAACTACCTATCATAAAATTAAAATATTTCCAAAATTATTTGTTAGCATTTATCTTTTATATATTCAACAATTTTTGTCTATATTAAGTTGCAATACCGTTGCATTGTAATTATAAAATATATAACTTCATACATCATCATTGAAGTCGAATAAATATAATAACATGACTTTATAATTTGAAATACTCCAAAAAATCTGTACATGATGCTAACAATGTTTTACTTTAGTTTCTCTAATAAGATATTTCGTAATTTAAATTTGTACACTTATTTACTATCTACAAAAAATATATGACCTTATTTATCATTGTTAAATATGTTTTGATAAGGTTGGCACTTGTAATTAAAGTTTTTATTAAAAATGAAGCATGAAAATAAATACTTCTAATGTGGTTTTTATTTTTTTATATTAGTGAAGGACCCTCCTTCGAAAATAAGAATTTTAGAAAACATCGTTATCTCTCACAGCCATGACCATATTGAAAAGAAATCAATTCAAACCTCACCGGTTAAGGAACTATCTACAGGTAAATGTTTATTATAAAATATTGTTTTATAAGAACTAAGTATTATTTGAAATTTTAAAAGCATACTAATTTCAAAATGTTATTTAGAATGTGTCGAAACTATGAATGTTCCTAGCATAAGTGATATTGGATCCCAAAATTTAGCAGAAAGTGAACCACCTATAGGTATGACAATTAATATTTACAATACAAAATTATATTATGAGCAAAACATAAAATACGTTTAGTTCTTTAACTAAAGAATTCGAAGTCATTTTGAACAAAAATTCAACACATATGTATTTAACCTAGTATGTATACAGTAGAATAATTTAGAACTTTTCAGTTACACACATACAATTAATTTGTATTTAATGAAATGTATAATTTTTTAATTGCATTTTAGCAGTTATGGAAATTCCTACTACAAGTGCTCAAACAGAAAAAAGTCTCTCTGCCCATACACCCAGAAAGGAATGACTGAGAAAATCTCTAAAACAACATAGAGTTGTAGCTACTAAATCTAAAATGAAATCCTATCCTAAACAGGAGAATTTACAATATTTTCTAGGGTTTTGTGACAGATATTTATTAAAAGAACTGGCAACTGTTGTTAAATTTAATACAGTTAATAAAAATAAGAATATTGCAATATTGTTTTTCAACTTTGAAGAGAATAAACACATTTTCTAGAAATGCCATGCAGAAAAGCAGACTATGTGCCTCAGCAATGTGTTCCATTGAAAAACAATTACTGACATCAACACCAAACTTCAATGAATTAGTTATTAATCATTTTGCTAATCGTAAGGAACAGCGAATGGATTTTACTTTCAAACAAGTCAATTAAATGACATATTGAATTTATTTTTTTGTCTGTACTTAATTTTTGATATTAAACACTCAGACCTCCCCCCCCCCCCCGTCCCAAAAAATCAGGGGCTGCCACTGATCTACATCCTCATATATATAGTTAAACAAGACCCCAGCATAGAATAAATTGTCCATAAAGTAGATGATTTATATTTAGTATATTGTAATTGAAAATAGGTAATTAAAACGTTGTCTGATATAACATGAAGTTCTTTTTCTTTACACCAACGACATTTAGTGGCAATTAAATTATTCACGGCATTTTCTGCAATTTCTCTAGTTGCGGTTGGTGTACATGAAATATTCGCACACATTTTATATTAAATTTAAGAAGTATCAAATATTGAATATAAAAATCGCGATAAATTCAAATTTTGAATTTACGTCAAATGTCATAACATATTGCCAACCACCACCAAAATTACCGACATTTAGAAATCCCTATAATTAAAAAAAAATTATCAGAAAAAAAAGAGACAGATTAGAAATAAATCACATAAAGAACTCGTGCCAGAAGACACTTATTTCACTCGCCCATTAGGACACTCCTCGCTGACGTTGGCACTCGTTCTTTAATATACCATTATAAAGACTTCAATTGTACTCAAAAGTAAATTTGAGAAAAATTTGATTAAAAAAGTTTTTCGAAATACCTATTGGAAGTGTTTATTCTTATCAAAAATTAATTTTTGCTCATATCTCTCAAGTCGGGCATTCCAGCCAGATAGATTATAAGCATAAAGTATTTAAAGCTTGAAGGAAATTTTTACTCTTATCGAAGAGAACTTTTCTGCAAATATCTCGCAAATTATGCAAATATAATAAATATCTATAGAAATATTTATTAAGAGAATAGAAAATTAATAGAATA